>CM073427.1:12505000-13755000 GCA_037114965.1 Monochamus alternatus
AGTGACTAAAGTTATAAACGTGCTCACAATTTATAGCAGTTAACACAAAGAAATATACGTGCAGCCCGTATATTTTTCCTATAAAATCGTGTGCCACAATCTCTGAGAGCATACTCGATTAGACAGCTTCTGCTGTAGTAAGAACGCATGCACTGCAGCTTTTGATTGGCTGCGACGGATCACCAGTTCCATTTCCAGCGCTATCATGGGCGGGTATATCGTTCGGGCTTGCAAAATTTCGGGTATATCTTTTCGCTAATTTAATTATGAATATAATTAATAATCAAGTTCTACAGCGTATTCTCAAAATCGTCCTAATTTAACAAGTGAGGAATATCTGATGATGACATGTACTTATGAAGAATTTAGAGCGCGAGGTCAAAATATGAGTGTATGTGATGTTGAAATATGTATTTCATTAACAAAATTGTACGTGAGTAGCATATGTATGTATAGTGCAAATAAAAAAGTGGTAAAGAAGTATAACTGAAACGGAAAATGATGGAAACTCGCGGAAAGAAGATGGTATTTTTAAAATGAGTTTTCGACAAAATAAATTCGATTGCTATATCTTACAAGATGAAACTTTGTCCGTATAAATGAAATCGAAAAGAGTATAGTGATAGAAAAAGACGAAATAGTGATATGGCAAAGAAACTATTTAAAATAAATATTAAAGAATCTGAATCGAAGAATATATTAAATTTTGACGAAACATGGATGTATGTACGTCATACGTTATAGTGACAGTGCTAGTAACCAATAGTAAATAGTGTGTATGTATTCTAAAGGCTTTTGTCCTTTTGAATGCGGAATTCGCAAATATTTGCGCGATTTATTTAATGGTGGCAAAATCTCTGTTAGTAACAAATTTTGTCAACTATAACATTTTCTATCATTTTCATCATGAAACTGCCATGGTAGATTGTCAGAAGCTCAAAACAAATTTATTAACACCACATAATAATGAAAGGAGCAATAATATTTGTAGTGTTTGACAGTTTCGCAAATTTGTCAAAAGTTGAGATTTTCCTGCCATAAATAATTAAAACAGAAGTTGCAAAATTCGTGTAAAAATCCGTGAATTTCGCGTCCATGAAGACAAGGCTTAAGTGTGATATGCTGCGCGGTGTGCGCATCAGGTAGGTAGGTTGTGTAAGTAGTGGTGGGCAATCGCCGTCCAAAAGGACGGCATTCTATTTGTAGAGAGGATGGCACAGGTGGCACATTTAAAGTAAATTGTTTATGTGCTAGGTTCAGACGACGTCAACTTATTTTTGATAATTTTGTGTGCTTTAACTCTTCTCAAGTGGCACACTTAGGTAATCATGCCACCCGCATCTTCCGTACTCATCTATGTGATGTGAATTAGCCACTCTCTATTATTTTCGACCTTGAGTAATGGATAATACAAGATAAAAACTTTAAATTTTGAAATAATTCTTACCATTTTTATTATCTAACGCATCGAAATTGTCAAAAACTGTTATATCACTGTTTCTACTAAAAATAATGGATGTTACGTAATGCATACCTAATGCATAACATAATTGTCATTTTTGTATATTTTTTATACTTATCTGATCGCATTCAAATTTAGTACGCCTATGAAATGTTGCTCCTCGCACGCTTCGCGCTTGTCTACAAGCTAGCGATTAGTCAGTCTAGATTTTTGGCCGTCAACTATAGTATATTACCAGAGAAATTTATACACATAAAAGTAGCCCTCCACTATACATTGTTGCTTACCAAATCTCATCTTAATATCTCGATCGGTTTTCGAGAAGACTAATAGTGTTTAAGTCAGAAAACCTGTATGTCGAAAACGAGGTATTTTCGAACCCATGTTTATATAAACTTATTTCTTATCTTTAAAACATAGAACTCGCCACTAGATTTCCTATCGTTCTATAACACCCTGTATATTATGTATTGCTAAAGCTATAGAAGAAAATTCATTTTTTATACTTTATAATGTTCTTTCGAGATTGAATTACGGAAAATAAGTGACATTAAAACCGGTTCTTTCAACTTGCAATGTATGCGTAATGGAAATGGCTGAAAATTAGTTCAGGGGGTACAATCACAGGAAACAAACCGTTAAAATTCAAGAACCCCGCAGTATTAAAGCCAACCCCATTGAAGGGCCTTTAAAACATTATAAACACGAATAAGCGGGTAAGTAAGTAATGGTTAGAGGGCTCGGAAAAAATGAGGCGGAGAAAATGCCGTTTTCCACCTATTACTGCGGGTCCGCAGTGATAAATGAACAGGTGGAAATGGATCGGTTATCCATCAACATCAGCGGAGGCGGGCTAGGACGGTGTTCCCGTGAGTGGTCGCCTGTAAAACAAAAGGCGAACAAAAAAACAAAAAAGAATCCGGTGGAAACGGTGCCGGGGTGTGGACCATTCAATTCATGTAAATCGATGCTCGAATTTTAATTTAATGAAATGGATGCAGAAGCGCAGGATGTTGGCTGCAAGGCTAAAAGCGATAAAAGCTACGGTTGCTGTATTGATAACGATTAAATCGAAGACATAACCTCAATATCAATAAGTAACACGTTGACGTCGAATATGTGACAATTGGCGAAAATCACGATGTGGCTGACATCTTCTGATAGATTTCGGAACTGCTGTAAAGGGTAAATAACAAATTACTTATACAATAGGAGTGTGAAGTTTTGTGTTTTTAAATATTTTTCTATCATATTTTCTGTATTAATACCAGAATAGCTTGAAAATCGTATAATTTTATCTTAAATGAAGACAAGTGCAGAATCTGCATAAGACAATTTGTAATAAATCTAGTGTGAGGGGTGAACAACAATCCAACAAATCTGTTTTGTATACAATGTGTCCCACTTTTCATGGAGCCATCCTGGTATCTCGCTCACCTGCTATCCGAATACTTTGAAACTTTGGTGGTGAATATATACCTATAAAATGAGTCTTTAGACGTAGCAATATTGATTATAGTCAGAAGCGTCCCATTCTAAGATGGAGAAAGGGGGTCAATTTTTCAAAAAAAAGTATTAGCGATTTTTTTAGAAGAAAACTAGTAAGATATCTGATATTCTTAATCAGCACACAGATGGAAACATATGTGTCGTATTTGAGAAAATAAGTAATCAAACGTTGACACTTAGCTGATCGATTCATTGACAAAACAAACTATAATTTTGAATATTATATAGGGTGGCTCTAAAGGATTTGTACAAAATACTGGCCCAAATCCTTAGGGTAAAATATGAGGATCTACCCCCACGATGAGTTTCCGTATGCAATAAAACTAGACTAACGATTAAGTTGGGTTTGGTCAAGTTGTAGCTATTATGCAGGGTGTCTCTAAATTGTCTCTACAAAACACTAGCACAAATTCCTGAGGCTAAAATATGAAGATAGCCCAATTTACCTCAGTCCAAAAGTTGGAAGTTTCTGAAATACAGGGTGTCAAGGCTATGTAAACCTGGCACCCGACTTTTTAAAATTAAACTGTTTCTTTGTGATTCTTATTGATTATCGTTTGTAGTAATTCAAAAAAAAAAAAAATATGATCTTGAAAAAAATCATCCCCCTACTTTTACACTCAAATCTGAAGGTTGTTTCTTAAACAGGATGATCCCGAAAGCGTAAAAAAATTGAGGTTAGATTGCATGACCGATTCAATAGAGGTACTTCATATAAAATGTTTTCGTCTGAGCCCCTTTTAAGGAATTACGACCTCTTAACAGGGATGAGTTTTATTTAGTTTCTTGCAAACGCTACGAAATTAAGAGAAATTTGGCAAAGTATTTAGGCTGATGAAACTTCTTCTGAGCGAGTATTTTTTATTCTCCTCGTCGAGTCAAAAGGCGTTGAAGTAAAGCACCCTCTGTATATTATTCATTACATTTTTTTGAGAGTTAACTTTCGATTGATTTTTTTAATGTCTGTTGAATTTAGAATGTTTTTTGTCTCTTGTAATTTTTTAAGTAGTAAAGTTGTGAGTAAAAATATACCTACTCGCAAATAGTTTTCTTTCCAATATCTAATTTACACATCAATATCTAGTAGCTTCCATCATTTTGCATTCGATAATAGTTCATGGTTCTTTGATATCAAATATTGCTATGTATTAAACATTCATTTATTAATAAAACGTATCAGCCTCCCCCCCTAATAGATGGTTAGTTTATTTAGTTCCAAATGTTTGTAACACACACATTATTTTGCTATCCTAACCTCATATTTTAAACATTATTTTCACATACTTATAGACAAAAGTAAACAATTTTGCATGCAGAACTATGTATGTGTTATAACAATATTTACAATTACAGTAAAAGATTTATGTATCTAAAAAATTGTTGCTTAGACCGCTTTTTATTCGTTTTACTTCGATACTTTTGATTTCAGGTGGCATAATATTCCTGTTATTTTTTACTGTATTAGAAAGGTATTTTAAGTTAATATAAATCAAATCTCCTACAATTCCTATCAATGAAGTCATATGTATGCTCTCTGATACCAAACATCTAGATATGCTAATGAACAATTCCACAGACAGAGCTCTATTCAATAATTATCTAAAGAAATTAATCTATCTAAATTTACTAACCTGGTTAAATGAAAACACTCTATAAATATCTAACTTCACTTTTGACAGTGGCAACTCGAAAATTCAACCACAATAGATGTTTGGTATCAGAGAGCATACATATGACTTCATTGATAGAAATTGTAGATTTGATTTATATTAGCTTAAAATACCTTTCTAATACAGTAAAAAATGTTACAAAAGCTAATAATAAAGAATATATGGGTAGATATTGTGGGTGTAATTTAACGCTGGTTGGGGCTTAAGTCCACAGAGTAGTTAGTTTCACACAATATTATTAATACCTAAAGATATATATAAAAAAATTTCTGTTATTTGCTGAGCTCTATATTATTCAGTTCTTAACTGTTTAAAATTATTTGTTTTTATAGAAAACACTATTTCAAGAATACGGCGCCCTTAACACAAGAGATTTCCTATTGTAGACCAGAAACTATCCTCTAGAATAGCGCTGGTGCACTGGTCCAGGGCAATGAAATAAGCTGTCGCAAAGGCAAGGCACAAGTGGAAACAAAACATGTAATATTTTCTGTGGAAAGGGATTAATTATAATTTCAGTATATGTAAATTTAAAGTTAATATGAAATACTTTTGTATCTTCTGCAACCGAACTAAGGTAATGGTTTCTTTAAGTAAGGCACTGTTTGACGCATCTGTTTTAAGAGTAGCGGCACTAACGTATAATACGTATTTAAATTATTTTATTATTTCCATGGGCAGTATTTTTTTCCTAAGTGGCTTGTGAATTTAATTATTTAGTGAAATACAGTGTGATTAAGTAAAATAGTGAAAAGGCAAAAAGCATATTTGTTAAGCAATGATAATCAGTGACAGTAATAATGATAGTATGTATTGTGATAAATCAGTTGGAGTGTTGTAAAAATGGATAATCACCAAATTCTAGATAACTGTGACTGTGAGTAGAGAATCTGGTTTATATTTTCAATTGGCAAGGTATAGGAATGACAAAGGCCATATAATAATATTTTGATAAATAAACATATTTCAATCATTCTTTGACACATGTCTAAAAATTCAAGTTATTACTTTGCTGAAGCCTATTCCAAGACTTTAGTGTAATACTGTGGAATATACATCCACCATGACTCTTAAGAATATTAGTATCGGAATCGGATCAGCAGTCCTCAACAAGTTGGTCGATTGAAAAATCACGAATCTTATTGAAAAATTTTTTATTCCCGATTCTTTTTTTTTAATAAAAAAAACTATTATGTTCTACTTAGTGAACTGTACTACTGATTAAAATATTTGTACTTATTTAAGGTTCACCCTATATACCTATGTTTTTCGTCGCATTGACTAAGAAAACAAGAGTTTGTAACAATTTGTCTTCCATAACCATATCTGTTAATGACATGTGAAGGTAACTTCATCCCCCTCTGTTATTTAATGGCTTCCCCACATCCCCAGTCAAAATGTTTACCCTTCAAGATGCCTACTCTACGTATTTACGCCTACAATATAGAATTTCGATTGCCAACAGTTAATTAAACGTCAAAACATAACAATTAATAACGCACTTTTGTCAAAAGACGTTTGTAGGACTCTTCCTTAGCGGGTGTAATTAAAAGAAACGACCCCAGCTCGAGTGTGTACACAGTAGCGGTACAAAGCCGGGGTTAATTTATTTTAATGGAATTACTTTAGATAACGGCGCTGTTTGTGTACTCACCAACGCAGAAAATGGAACACTACGAAATTAGTAGTAACGAGTCCTAAGGCACATATTGTTCCATGTTGAAGCTATTCCCACAATTGAGGAAGCACTGCTTCATACTGTAATTTATTATTATTGTATTTCAAAAATGATCAATAATGCTTGCCAAGGTTGAGAAGCCTGGGGTTAAAATGGGTTCAATAGAGGTTATTAACTTTCAAATAGATATTTAGGTAGTCAGTGGGGTCAGACGAAATAAAGTAATAACATTGTTTTTAAATCCTTGGCTGTAGCTTTAAGTGCGGGTCAGTTTTTTAGGGGCTGTTAAATATACACAGTGTATGTAAAAGATACTACACAACTAAGAAGGTAAAAGTAAAAGTAAAAAAGTACTTATATATGGTCCTTCAAAGAGGTCTTACCATTTGGAAATTTTTTAAAACAACTTGCCTTCTGATTAAGATAATGGACCAGTACAAACTTTCTGATGACGAAGCCATATGGCGTTCGAGCGTTGAAGCGAAACAGCATTGCCACATCAGAACCACATACATAATATTGTTTAAACATCAGTGTGTTTAATCAAAATATTCCAAAACAATTATCTCTATACCTACATTTGTTTTTATTAACAAATATATGCATATTTAAAGTAAAATATCTTATTCATTCATGTGTCTGAGTAAAAAAGGTTTATTTCCTTGTCGTTGAGTATATACAGGGTGCCCGGAATATGAGTGCCGTTATTTTAAGGTCTTATATATTTGACCAAAAGTAAAAATAAAAAACGCTTATGAAAAAAATGTCTAAAATAGTTTGTTTATAAATACATTTCAAAAATAAACATACAACTGCAGCAATATGTAAAACTTTGTTAGGAAATTACAAACTAAGGTACAATTAACGTTAAGAGAAAGCGGCTGTAATGTAATTTGTTCGTAATTTGATTTTTGGATCAGTATTAATGAGGTAAACAATTGAAGTTTCGGGAAACTCGTTAAAACTGTAATGTACTGTAGGATTCGGCAACATCGCTGTATCAGTCAACTGCTGATACCCTAAACGTAATATTAGTCATAGTGGTGCATATAGGTAGTGTGTTTCATTTTTCACTAGTTCTTTGATGTTTGTTTTCATAATTCTATTACCGTTGGTTACAGAAAAAAAATTATTAGGTCAAATATGTTTTGTTTAATACAACTTATCATTTAGCAAAAGTATTGGTTTTTTATCTCACTATTTATAGAGTGGAATGTAAATGTTTTATTATTTGATTTATTGAAGTTTTGTAACTTCAATATTAAATATTTTTTAAACTAAAACTTAACATGTTAATTGTATATTTATAAAAAATCATTTATAACATTCATTGCATAGGTATTTTAACATTTCAAATTGACTGTGAGAAAGAAATAATATAAAAGTTTGTAAAATAGTCAATAAAGCCGCTTATTTATAATGTCCAATACCAGGAAAATATTTAAATTTGGCAACGTCGCATCAGGCCGGTAGCGAGTTGATGTGGAAGCAGAGAAATGGAGTAGGGAGAACGCGCTTCGACGACTGCGCATCGGTTTCTCGTCCGACGCTAAGCGGGCAGCCATATTCTAACCCAACTGTCAACGAGTTTTATTTACTTTGGGATTTGTTGTGTTTATAAATATATTTTTTTCGATTTGTGGATATTTGAATTTAATTATTCTGATCTTTGTTTCAATATTGACTGTTAGTGTAAATTTAAACATTTACCCATGGCTAGTTGTGCTGTGAGACGCTGTTTCAATAATAGAAAATTTTTACGTGAAGGTATCAGTTTTCATACGTAAGTTGTTAATTGAGACTAATATAACTTGAAACTACGGTATAATACTTTTTCTTTACAGGTTTCCTAAAGATGATTTGCAGAAAGAGTGGCTACAAGCATTGGGTAAATCTAATGAAAAATTTTCTGGTCGAAAAATAAAATTATTTGTTCAGAGCATTTTAAAAAGGAAGACTTTGTAAAACTTTCTGGTAAAAGATTATTGAAGCCTAATGCGATACCTTCACTGAAATTAGGAAAAGTTCAAATTGATGCATTTGACACCTTCTCGTCTTCCAATATATCAGTACCTTCGACAAGTACTATAGAATCTTCTCCATCAATTATACAAGAATCAACATTATAGACGGATTAAAATATAATTAAATCACAAAAAAGACGAAAATGTAAAATAGTAACAAGGTAAATAAATTTCAAATACATTAATAAGGTATTTAAGCAATAAAAATCACTTAAAACTATTTAAAATTACTAAGACATGATTATGGTTAAGAGAATACCATTTATTTGAGAATTAACTCGTGGTAAACTGATATTGAGATATTTTTGATCTATCCAAATTGTAGAAGTAGATACCGCTCGTTGCCCAGGTTCGGAGAATGTTTAAAGGTTTTATAGCAAGCAACTTTAAGGAAAAAACCTATCTAGTGAGTTGTAATTAATGTCAAAGTTTTTATTTTTATTACAATCTTTATTGACATCGGCTAGCTGGGCCTCTTTTTTATTCGGAACCAGCAGATTAACTATCGTTAAAAAGCTAAAAATGACCAGTTATGGCCACACTGCTGTTGTTGTTTTTCTTTTTGTTTAGCTGCTGACGGATATAGGCCTGGGACCTACCATTATCATGATAGCTGAATGTTAAGGCTTTTTCCAGGGCTGTGGTATTGTAATATCTTTTGTGTGTTACTGTTGATTTAAGTACCTATATTTTGTAAAGAGTTTAATTTATCATTACAACAGAATTACAGATATTTGTTGCCATCAAGGTTTTCTCTGCCGTGCTCTTTTCCCCTGTCAATTCAACGCTGAGTACAACACTCTAATTTTCATTTATATTCCACTCAGTCATTCATAGTCATATATAATCAGGTTTTTGTTAATAATCTTCATTGTCGACAGAAAATTAATAAAGTAGGTGTATTTATTCTATTTATAATCTTCCCCTTTTCCCTAATTTTGTACGTATCCAAGGTAAGTTAATATATAAAAGAAATAAAAAATAAACACAAGACGTACGTAAATTTTAATTGTAGCTCTAGTAATCTTTATTACTTTGCTTTGCAAAATAGAACAATGACATTTTCATTAATTTGAGTTTTATTGTCATAGAATGAAGTGAGCCAAACCACCCATCCTACCTGCTATGCTTTGCTTTGAGATGCGGTCCACCGTTTGCCAAAATTGAGTTATAAGAACTGATTGACAAGACGGAGATTTACGTAATTTTTTCATAACTTAAAAATAGTCATGAGCTAATTTGTTTAATATTTTTTTTATTAACATTCCGCTTTTAGGCGTAACTGAAAAGTGGTATCTACTAAATGTTTACACTATCAAAAGTAACAGAGAGCGATAGATTTTTTTTATAGAAATTAAATATAAATTGTTAAAAAAATTAATTTAACTTTCAATCTAAAGGAGATTTTTCTTATAATTGATATTAATATTACAATTGCGTAAAAAAAATCATTTTCAAAATATTCCAATTTTTAAAATATAAGATTTTTTTTACTTCAACATCAATAATTGCTGAATAGTTACAAAAATAGTTTTATTTTTTAACAATTTTTCATACGATTTGCCGCGTTAAAGAATGTTGATGTAATTGTAAACAGCCCTGGTAAGTATAAAATATTGATTACTCCCTGTATAAAATTTGACATTTGGGTTAGATGTCAGCGCCCTACATTAGGAAGTTTGCGCAAGTTGACGATCATTCTCCCTACTCCATTTCTCTGTGTGGAAGCTGTGAATGAATCGAGACCGCCAATGGTCAGTCACAGCCTGAAAAGAGCTTTAAATAATGATATGAATTTATTTTTTTTAGTGTAAGTGCATTCCAACATTTTTTTAATCAGGAATTCGTATTATATTCAATTTTATCTATCTCCCCTCAAAATGACCATTATGACTGAATCACCCTGTATATAGTTCAGTTATAATTGAGTATGCAGCGACAGAAATAATATGATCCGCAGTAAACAATTATTGTTTATATAGTATAGTCGAATTATGCCCTCATATGAATAAATTTTCCGTCATTATTAGCGCTATAATTCTGTTTTGAGAGTATCTACTGTAAATCAGTTAACACATTATAGCAGGGCCCCGTTAATAGTTAATGCATTTAAATCATCGCCTAGGAAATGCTAATGCAATTTTAACTAATCAGAAAATTTATGGAACATACTTATGGGGCTGCATCTGGGTTAATGAATTTAGCATAGGAGTAACTGAAATTAACATTGAAATGGCTACGAACATCGTATATAACTCGATTACGGTCCCGGGAAATAGCAGGAAAGACAAGTTTATGAAGCAGGCTCATAACTAGACATATGAGATTTAAAGGGGTAACTCTATAAATTTTTTTAGGGCCAAAAATGAGGGTCGTTTCATATTCCGCATAAATTTCGCGGAACCGACCGACAAAATATGTTCGATGGTATAAAATACTTGAAGTTTTTGCCAGGATTTTCGATATTACGTAATAGAAGAATTCAAGAAATTTTTGATAATAGGTTCCTAAAAAAATCATACATATTTTTTCATTTGAATATTTCTTAATTTCTTTAGAAACTAATTTGAAGAATGAAATTTAATTTTGCCAAAATGTTTTTCGTAAAAAAATTAAACTTAATTCTCGTTATACAAACGACTAGCTGCGAACCCACAGATTCGTCTGTGATTTGTAATCTTCTCATTCCAGCCATAAATGGGAAAAATTGCCGTACATTAAGCTAACTGTTCTGGCCAAGAAATTGCAGCTATTCAGATTAATCGTTGGATTTTAATTGCCAAACCAAATTGCCCAACCATACCAAATCATTATGTCGTTATAATGCTTTGGATCGATTTTATAATTTTGCTTAAATTATTGTCGTTCATTGCGGTAAGCTGTTTTTTCTAGAATTATTTTAATAGGGGTTATCATATCAGAAGTATGAAGTGAGTGTATTTCATTATTCGGTAGTCTGCATTAGTTTTGCCGTCGCAGATAAAGGAATCAGCGTCATACGAAAATTGGTACTGGGATATTTGACCTGATGATTTAAGAGTCATATACATATAATATACCACAGGATAACACTTACTATTTCCTTTTTTTATTCAATTACCACATTTATATCCTAACAACTTTAACAAGGTATATCTTTTTCACATAAAAAGGTGTAGAAGCCGCAAAAAAGTTCTGCCATTTAAAAGAAGCATGATGTGCTGCCCTCTACTAGTGGCGTCAATATTACAAATAAATTTGAATTTCACGACCCCCAAAAAAAAACCGCTCTCTAAAATGTATGCAAATATTTAGATTTTGTAAAAAGTTATTTATAAATATTATTATTACTTTTGCCGTCAGGAATCTACCCTTGCTCTAAATTGAACTAATCTAAGAGTTAATTTACTGTTAAGTTTATTTGTACTAAACATAAAAACATTGATATAGTTGGAATCACCAAGATTCCAACTTTATAATTATTTATTTAATACCATTAACCTCAAACTCACGTATACAACATCGAATATCGTTAAATTGCAATAAATATAATCTCAGTATACAAATTTGTAGTTGAAGTTTTCTGACACATTTTAAAAAGTGTATTTAGTATTTATAAAAAAACATTAAAAAGACAAATCTAGGTATTATTTGCTCCAAAACTAACAAATAATATACCTAATATTCTTATACCGAATCAAATGCAGAAATTTCGAAAATGTGTACATTACATTTGATTTAAATATGTAGTTTTTTTTTGCTTCAAATATCGATTTATTCCATACAATACACTTAAGTATATATTACAAAACTGGTTGATAGGTTAACTTGGTATACTTTGCATACTACATTTTATTATACAGAATAACATAGTGAAACTCAAGTGAAAATAAATTCTGTAGGTAGGTACTTCATGTAAATTAGCTATGTAGGTTTGATCCGAATCAATATGTTAATTAAATTAATCTCCCACGAGAAAATTTAAATTAAATTATGTTGCTATAAATTTAAAAATATCGCATAATTGTTCAAAATGTACCTCTAACACACCTGTCTCAGGTACCAAACGAAAAATAGGCTAACATTTTTACCTTGGTCAATTAATCTTGTGGCATTTGGAAGTTTGTTTTGGTCGATCGATAACTTCTCGGCCAAGAGCTCCCGTACATATTCCCCGGCTTTCTGATTTAACGCATTCGTCTCCTCATTGTCGCCGTCGACACTTTCTGTGATAGTGTCTGGCATGTTCTTGCGTTTAAAATTATCGGTGTAACTCGCGTAATCGCCGTTGGAATCGTATTTATCTGCCATAGAATGATTTTAATCGCGTTTATACACAATAATGGCGTCTATGCCACCGCAACGCAAACTGAAACACAGACAACGCGATTGGTCAGCGCATGCGTCATTCATTCTCCATCATCCGGGAAGTCGTAGCGTAGTTGCTTTTGGAACCGATAGATGTCGCTACATGTTATATTAATTAATATTTATTAAAATTTAACCTTTTTCATATACCTGCCTAAATAATAGTGATATATGTTCTTATTGAGTATGTTTGTTACCTTTTATTATTGATGTTGTACATAATGTACCTAAATGGACATTTTTATATTTAAATAACGAAATTTATTATGTAAATACCTTACTAGAATATGAAAGTTTCAGTCAGAAGTCCACACAACGTTAATAGTCTTGGACACCCTGTATATAAAATGATTCGATTTAACCTAGTGGTTTTTCTTAATGTGGTAAAAGAGTAGGGAACAAAAAAGACAATAAAAAATTGCAGACCATGGAAATTTATTTTATTATCACTGTTTTTACAAATCTGATCAGTTGGGCAGCGTATTCAGCCAAGTGTTCATTTGGATTTTTGTACATTATAATGTCAGGAAGAGAAATTTCTGCGTTTACCCGAGCAAGAATGATTGCTTTACATGATGCAGGACATTCTAATCATCAGATATCGAACATGTTGGGCATTCCTAGATCATCTGTTGTACGAATAGTACACAGATATGAAGAATTTGGACAGTGGAAAATAGACCATGTAGTGGACGTTCTCAAGTATATAATGAAAGGAAGAAGGATCGGTATTTGGTGCCTATTGCCCGTAGACACCGCACATTTTCAACTTCAGCTCTCAGGGCCCACTATCAAAATACGTTTCGCCGTGTTATATCGACACCTACTATTGGAAGACGACTCCACAACGCAAATTTACGTGCTAGAAGACCATTAAGTCCCTACTTCCAAGGCATCGTACTGCCCGTCTACAGTGGACGCGAGAGCATAGGGGTTGGCTTTTACGCCAGTGGCGGTAGGTCTTATTTACAGACCAGAATTGGGCTGGTTACTGATGACAATTGACAAAGAATCTGGAGACAATCAGATCGTCAACAGCGACTTCATTTTCCGCGCGAAGTTGCTCCATATGAATGTTCAACCGCCACACCCCATTAATTCCCATACCACAGAATATGACCAGTCAAATTTACGTCGAACAAGTTATTACGCCCATTATTTACACCCTACGTAATGAGTTAGGTGAAAATTTTGTGTTTATGGATCACAACGCTCGACCACATCGCGCAATAAGGGTTCAAGAGATACTCGAAGCAGGATATCAATAGATTAGATTGGTCAGCCAAGTCTCCTGACATGAATGCTATTGAAAACATGTGGGATGTCGTTGCTACAGCTTTTCATAATCATATTCCTCTACCTCAGACTGCAGATGAGTTAGTCGTGGCGGCAGAAGAGGAATGGAACAATATTCCGCATGAGATTGTTAACCGCTTGATTATCTCAATGCACAGACGTGTCAATATGCTATTGGAACATGGATCGTACCGACTATTAGTCAAGTAGAAAACTTGCTTTGTTACTTCATTTTGATTTAATAAATTTTGTCAAAAATGTCACACATTTGCTGGTTTTTAATTTTCTAAGTAGGTACTCAGTTTATCGCACATATTCTTTTCACAAAAAAGATTCAGAAAACAATATACTTTTATAAATGTATTTGGTTTTTCTGACAAAAAGATTTCTTTAACAAGAATGAGAGGGAGTCCAAGACTTTTGACGTTGTGTGTATTTTAAAATAAGTAGGTATCTGGCAGAATAACCAGTGGCGTACGATCATTAGGTATTTCAATAAATCTATGAAGTATAAAATATTATTTCGTGTTATTTCCATATCATATTCATATATGCAAGAGAGCTAAATGTCTAAACGTCTGAATTCAGCATATCGCAATATCCTGCTTAGATAAATATAAATATTAATATCAAATCGCCGGATGCAATCCCTCGCCTAATTTAGTTTGCTTTGAAGTTAATTGCACCAAATTACGATGTGGATAATTACATACGGGAACATCAAACGTCAAATTTCCCAGTATGTGGTACATGTTGTAACTCATACTCTAAAATAATATGCTGGAATAATGGACGATATATTGGCAATTAGGTTATCACAAAATAAATAGCAGGTGTAACACACAAACGTTTGAACCTCTCATAGTTAAAAAAAATTTGGTACATACTCAACGTGAGGAAATATATTTGAACATGTTTAATATGGTAGTTTTATCGAGAATTTTGCTTTATTTTGTACAAAGAAAGTGCATGTATTTTTCGTGAAAAATTTGATAAGGTTATAGTTCTGAAATTGGCAAATGCACCTGAAAAATCTATATACAAAATTTAGCGTCCATGGATGAGTATGCCACAAAATAAATATTTTTAAAATGCACAAGTTTTCTCTTCATTTGTGGCATGATATTCTACAAAAAAAAAAAATCATCCTTAGCTAAGCTAGATTGTACAAGATGAAAAACACTTTAGGCTGAAACCACATATTTTCCAGAATAATAGTTAATCTTTAATTAAAAGAGCCCCAGGTGAAGTTGAAGGTGTATAAATGATACTGCAGGAAACAACTACTCCGCGGGCTATTGCCCCGACCGGCATTAAATTACACCTGCAGTATCTTCTTCTTCTTCTTGGCTGTTCACACAGATACTGCAGGTGTAATTCAATGCCGGTCGGGGCATTAGCCCGCGGAGTAGTTGTTTCCTGCAGTATAATTTGTAGATTTAATGGCGCATCGCCCAGGGCGAGAGGTCTGCGGTTAAGTACCTACGACAATGTAGGTCGCTTCCTGCAAGTCGAGCCACTTAGACCGATCAGGAAGTGGCAGACCAGTTACAACTCACCTGCACTCGATTTATATGTGAACCTACATATGAAGGAACAGCCAGTTCAATTGTCGATCATCTCACCTATGGCATACTGATGAGGGCTAACAAACCCGAAACCGGTCTGTGTCTCGTGGAGTGGCCGACAAGGGTTCTTGGCTGTTCACACAGATACCCGCGGAGTAGTTGTTTCCTGCAGTATCATTTATAGATTTAATGGCGCATCGCCCAGGGCGAGAGGTCTGCGGTTAAGTACCTATGACAATGTACGTCGCTTCCTGCAAGTCGAGCCACTTAGGCCGAGCAGGAAGTAGCAGACCAGTTACATCTCATTAACCGAATTTGAAGGTGGTACCCATATACCCGTGTGTTTATTTTAATTTACTGAATAAAGTGGAAATAACCATAAAATACTTAATACTTCAATAATAGAATAAAAACATGCTTTATCTAAAAAAAAATATTCTGAAATCATAGGCGTATTGAAAAAAATTGGAGGGGTCCATGGGTACTACAAACCTCCTTTTCTCCGTTCATGTTTTTTATATTTTAGACCAAAATTATACAGAAAGTGTGCCGACTTAAGATAAAATTATGTGTATCAAACAAATACATATCTCTAAATCACCGGAGCTATCAATAAAAATCATTTTTCAAATTTTAATTTTGACACTCTATATTTTGAAAACTGAGCTCCAAAATGAAAAGTAGCATAAGAAAAGACCCATTATTTTGGTCCAAAGAATATGTGGTTAACGACTTGACTAATTTGCAACATCCTGTATATATTGTATCGTATTATTTTTCGTATAATTTGTGCTTTCTAAATTCAAGTTTTGTTTAAATATCTGTTGTCATATAATGTATAATCCTAAGCGAATTGAGATATCGTGATGGTTAAAGTCAAAGGTGTTAAAAGGTAAAAAAAAATCTTCAAGAATTTTAGCAATCCATATTGTGTAACTATCGCCCTCTAATAGATTTCTTAAAATTAACTATAAAATAGAATTTTTATCTAAAACATGACTGAATTTGACTCATATCTGCTGCTCTCGAATTACTGCCAATTTTCGGTAAATTTGGTTTAATTGCTCAAATATCTCTTGTAAATATTCTATTATTAGAAATTAAGCAGAAACGACTTGACATCTATTATAACCTATTGCTATATGGCCCATTAGTTATGGGACACCCTGATTTATTTATTGTGAAAAAACAGAAGAGAAATCATTGGGTAAGTATGGTTTCATGCAATTTTTAATGAAAAATAAAATAGGGCCTTTTAGTTTAATTCTAGTGTAGTTATACTTTAACAAAAGTAAATAAAACGACAATTAACTAGCTGTCAACAAAATGAAACGTTTAATTTAGTATTTTAAATATCTAGAGTATTAATTTGATACCCAACCCAATGTTTTTTCAGAACAACTGCAAGATACTTTTACCCTTTTTGCCTGTCCTATACATTAGAACAAGTGTCTCCAGCACACCTGAATGTTTCAGGAACCCACAACCCAGCAGAATTGCAGAACTCCCTTGAAACTTTAAACACTGTTGGACGTGTTCCTTGAATCAATATTTACTGTTCGGAATTGCCTTCCAAGTGCATTGGATTCTAATTTGGTGGCAGTTTGAGCCGCAGTAACGTGGTAATGAGAGGAGCTTAATGCCTTTAACTGCACCAATTTCTCGATACATATATAAGTGTATAGTTATTTGAATTTTTAAAAAATATCGCAAAACCATGGGGACTTTGCAATTCGAATCATATTAGTTCGGTTCCATTCTATGTTATGATATTAGAGGATTATTTGATCACAAAAGTCATTCGTAAAGTCGCTGCTTTAAAATTATAAGGTTCTTTAAAATTACAAAAAATTACACTTTAAAAAAAAATCAAATGTCACAAAACCATCAGGACTTCGCAATTCGAATCATTTTAGGTTGGTTTCATTCTGTGTTTGGTGTTAGGGAGATATTTGATCATAGAAGTCATTCGTAAAGTCGCTGCTTTAAAATTATAAGGTTCTTTAAAATTAAAAGGCACTTAAAAAAATATCAAATTTGATTATTTGACCCGCTATCTCTGGGCTGGCCCATATATTGATTTTGGCTCCTGTTGTTGGTATTACGACTACTACAGTTGGAACCGTACCTCAGATAATGGTGGTCTTCTGAGACGTCGCGTAGCCGCCTCCGTAGCTCGAATCCCATGCTTCCAAACGTTTCGTAGCTCCTCACTGTCGTCATCTTCAGTGGCGACTCCATAAAAGCTTCGCTGAGGGGTACTACAACCCTGGGGTACTACTACCCCCTTTGAATTTGAAATTTTTTTAAGTTAATGACATAAATTATATATTTACTTACTCGAGCCATCTTTTATCTGCGCCTTTCTGATTAAATATTATAAAATTTATTTTATAAGTCTTATAGGTCCACTAATTTTGATTAATAATAAATTTGGAAATTCACTCTTATATGCTTTTATTTCAATGGAACTCCAAACAAGATTAATATTGATTATTCAGATAAAATTTACTAATAATTTTGATAACTTCAATTTATGAATGAGATGTTCAATTTTTAACTAATTTACTTTTATTTAAAATATTAAAATCTTAACAATTTGATTGATTGAATATTTCTACTCCACCTAAATCTTATACTCTAATCACAATAAATTTTACGAAATACAAAGTTTGTTACCGATGCTTCTTCTAAAAGTCCTTATTCATTCATTAGTATCGGTCAGTGGTCGCGCGATTTAAGGCGTCAGTACTTGAATCGAGGTGACTAGATCGGTGTTGGTTCGAGCCCAGCTGCCGGTAGACCGTATATAAGCTATATTCGTGGAGAGGTTTGGCGCCCTCTCTGCGGGTATGGTAGGGTGGAAGAATGTTGGCTTGGGTCAATGTGAGAGATTGATACCGGTTGATATTTGGCTACCCCCCTAATTAATGAGGTTTTCCAGGTTTCCCTCATTCCTGCACTGAATAGTGGTTAGGGCCTACCAACGTAAGTCGTTCCTGGGCGCAAATGCGGCCTGCTTAATAATAATATGCCGCCTCCTCTCCCGAACAAGTCTCCGACTTCTGGGCTAATCCCTGTGATTAGAATGAGGGGTAGAGATATTATTATTATTATTATTATTATTATTATTATTCAATGTAACCGCTCTCTCAATTCAATTTGTGCCTTTCTTTTTTATGGATGTCCACTCCTCTTCTGATTCCTTATTCTGAAGTTCAGCTTCTAGTGACTGCTCCTCGTATCGTTCTTGTCAATCCGTCTGGTAACTGCTCCTCATTGTTGTCAATCCGTCATTCGTAAATTAATTTTGTATAGTGATGTTCTCAGGATATGCTATGATCAGAAATAGAATTTGAATAACTTGCCTAATATTAATTGTTTAATGCCTTTTATCCTTAAGTTGGTCTTCTTTATTTCTTATATAGTTTTGGCAACTGTTGGACTGCGTTTTCCTGTTATATTTTCAATTTTTAATTTCAATTTTCAATAGATATCTTCTTATTTCTCCTTTTATAGACGTTTTTATAATTTTCCCTCATACAAGCTTCCCTCCAATCTCTATTTTTTTCTGACTTCCTGTTATCCCGTTTCCTTGCTTACCCTTTTTTATATTTTTTTCAATGCACCCTTATTTCTACATTACATATTTTTAATAAATATTACATTCCCTTTAATCAATCAAATTAATTTTTGACAATTTATAACATTTACCTACTTAAATATCTCTTGAACTTTATAACTATAACTTTATAAAAAAAATATATTTTCATATTCTATTTCCTTCATTTTACTTTCCATTGAAACTTCGTTTTAATTTCACTATAATTTATACCTATTACAATACCGGGTGTCCCGAAATAAATGCAACAAAATATGGTCAGAAATTGTTAAGAGAAATTTAAGGGACCCGTATTTTTTACTTTTGATAAGTGCGGCCCTCTTTCGGAGATATAGCCCCCTGAAACAAGCCCCTAAAAATTTAATTTTTTTTATATCTCAGAGCTATATCGCACAAGAACCACTAAATTTGGTACACAGGGATTTTATGACATGTAGAATGCGATGCTGATAAGCTTTTTGGCAAGGGGCCCCCACAAGACACTTTTTCGGGGGCCCCCTTGCCTTTGGGGCCACCGAACTTTAGTTGCATATTTAATTTTTAAAAAAATTAGTAGCCTCTTAGAAACTCCAGGGAATTTAAAAACTTTTTTGTCTCTTAAATTATTTTCGAAAAACGCAGCGTTTTTCGAAAAAATGGCAAAATGTGATTGGATGCATATCGAGGTTCATATGAAATTATAAAGTGTTAATCGTAGGTGGCTGGCATTCGCAGTAAACAATCAATTTTATTCTGTGACAGTTGTCATTAACCATCATCGGGAGCTCATAGAGACAGGATCAGTAGTTGTAAAAAAATCATAATTTAAAGAAATTTAATTTTAATTTAAAGAAATCACAAGTTAAACATTAACAATTAATAAGAAAATGTGAATATCAAAATAAGGTACAATAAACTTGGAAATTAATAACAAAATTAATGGTACCTACTTCATGATTAAATAATTTAATTCTAAAAAGTTTGTTAAAATCACACTGGTCAGTTCCGTAAAACGCGTTCAAAGTGAGAACCGTTTTGTTCAACACAAGCCTGCAAACGTGACACGAAAGTTTGACGTATTTTCGTGTGAATGTTGGGAATCTGTCTAATTTCTTCAGCCGCAGCAAGGATTCGTTCATGTAATTGTTCCCGGGTTCTAATTGGTACGGCATAGACGCGATCCTTCATGGCCCCCCAGAAAAAAAAGTCCATGGCATTTAGATCGGGAGAACGGGGGGGCCATGTTACATGAGGAGAATTGTTACCTATCCATCGCCCTTGGAAATTTTCATTCAGCCACTCAGTTACGAAGTGCCCCCGATGTGGTGAGGCACCATCGTGCATAAAGAACAAATTGCGTCTAATACCGAGAGGAACATCTTCCATAAGAGGCGGTAGTTCATGCTCCAAAAAATTAAGGTAACTTTCAGCATTTAATCGTGGAGGCAATAAATATGGACCGATGATGCAATCTCCGACAATTCCAGCCCAGCAATTAATTGAAAATTTTTCTTGCGAATGAGTCTGCCTTAAGACAAATGGATTTGCCATAGCCCAATAATGAAGATTGTGCAAATTTATTAGGCCATCTTTTGTAAAGCACGCCTCATCGGTAAAGAAAAAATTTCGTATAAATCTCGGATTTAAGTTGTAACGTTGAAGAGCCCATAAGCTAAAATGTCTTCTTCGTGGCAAATCTTCTACTTTAAGTTCCTGGGCCTTTTGAAAGTGAAAAGGTTTCAACAGTTGTCGTTTGATAAAGCGGTGTATTCTTGTTCTGGGAAGTTGAGATGACGCGCGTCTTATGCTTATTTCGGGATTTTCTTCAATTAAATTTAAGATAATTTCTTCCTGTTCGGGAGTTAATAAATAACTTCTCCCTGAGTTAGTTTTTTTCACAACTACGGATCCTGTCTCTATTAGCTGCCGATGTACTCGTGCAAACATTGAATGGTATGGGAGTATGCGTGCAGGAAATCGCTCGGCGTACAATCTGCGTGCGAGACGTGAATTTCCACGAGCCTCCCCGTAAATTAGGTGCATTTGAACCCTTTCTTGGACAGAAAATCTCACCATTTTTTCGGGAACAATGATTACTGACAACTATTAATGGTAACAATTTGACACTGGTTAATGACAACTGTCACAGAATAAAATTGATTGTTTATTGCGAATGCCAGCCACCTACGATTAACACTTTAAAATTTCATATGAACCTCGATATGCATCCAATCACATTTTGCCATTTTTTCGAAAAACGCTGCGTTTTTCGAAAAAATTTTAAGAGGCAAAAAAGTTTTTAAATTCCCTGGAGTTTCTAAGAGGCTACTTATTTTTTTAAAAATTAAATATGCAACTAATGTTCGGTGGCCCCAAAGGCAAGGGGCCCCCCGAAAAAGTGTCTTGTGGGGGCCCCTTGCCAAAAAGCTTATCAGCATCGCATTCTACATGTCATAAAATCCCTGTGTACCAAATTTGGTGGTTCTTGTGCGATATAGCTCTGAGATATAAAAAAAAATAAATTTTTAGGGGCTTGTTTCAGGGGGCTATATCTCCGAAAGGGGGCCGCACTTATCAAAAGTAAAAAATACGGGTCCCTTAAATTTCTCTTAAGAATTTCTGACCAAATTTTGTTGCATTTATTTCGGGACACCCTGTATATAGACATCTCATAATTTTTTGTGGGTTTGTATTAATATTTAGTTGATACCATTCTAAATATTGTAACCTCTACGTTGACTTAGCCTTGATATACTACACGTAGAAAAACAAAACTTTATTCATTTATTACTTGATTCACAACAAATATACTTCAAACCGTAAAGTCTTTACTTTAACGTTTCGGATATTCCTTTGAGGCAAACCCGATTCGCTTATATACGTTTTTAAGGTTCTGGAATTTTTCACGATCTCCAGACGCGTCTAGAACCAAATCGAATATAGCTTGGAATGTTCTAGAAACGTCAAAATAAAGGTATTACAAACAGGAACATAAACTAAACAGGTAGATGGGCTTACAACAATATTGTTTTTAGTAAATTAATATCCGTTATTATACATTTTTTTAATTAATGTCCTAATAACTAATCCTTTACGAGCTGCTGTAGCAAAATTGCACATTTAATGTAAATCGTACCCTAAATTTTAACTACCACCTTGTGATATCAGCTTATCTTTTATTTATTAGAGGGCGCATCACTGCGAAAACGTCGATATCCGAACTTGATCATGAACGGGCGATAGCAGAAATCACGTTTATGCCGCGCGATAAGCAAATATCCTTTACCCGACGTTATACATAGGGTGCGCGTCGTAAAACGCGGCCCAAATCTTCCTTCGGCCTACATCTGTTTCCTTTTTATTCATAAGCTCGTATTAAGGCCTAGCGCGGTTAGATTCGAAACAGGATCTACTGCAAAACGAACGAAATAAAAACGGGACGAAGCGTTTAAAATTTCCTTTTCTCTTCTTCTTGGCAGTTTTGGGTCTGTGGAAAATATAAATATTATTTTGGTAAACGCTTCACTGAGGTAAAATTATCCACATGTTTTACATTTATAATCAAAATGTTTGCTTACTACTGTATAAAACGATATTTCAATAACCTATTTAAATTATAGAGTTGAATAAGCTAGTAAACTCGCAAAAAGAGTTGTCAATAGATCACAATTATTTATTAGGTATAAAATTGTTTTCTCATTTCTATTACTTTCTTCATTGTAAAATACTTGATTGTAAAATAGAAACAAATGTGTAATAAAACGTCTATTTTTTAAATCAACATTCCACTTTTACCCATCCCTTTTTATACATACAGGGTGAACCTTAAATAAGTATAACTATTTTAACTGCAGGTGTAGTTCTTCATGTAGATGCGTTAATATAGTCATTTTTAAATATTTCGAATATTTACGGAGATATTAATTTTGTTTAAATACCCACATGTTGAGGTCCGCTGACCAGATAAGCCACTGACGTAATCTAATAAATCACATGATTTAATGAAGGCGAGGTTGCCATATCGTCTGTAAGATAAATATTTTTTAGGCACAGCTAACAGGTAGGTGTCACGGAGAGTAGGCGAAATGTCCGGCGCCAGTCCTATCGTCTGGGCTCTGGGATTGATAGTGACAGACAGCGAGGTCGACGAAGAGGTTATGTTGATACTGGTGCACTGGTCCAGGACAAAGGAATAAGCGGTGGCAAAGGCAAAGTACAAGTGAGAACAAAACATGTAATATTTATGGAAAGGGATTTGATACTATAAAGTAATTTATAAAATTATTAATTGTTTAAAAAATATATCGCCACAATCTACGTGCTCGACCAATGAAATGATGGAACATGAAATGTGACTCGTGTAATTTCGGTAGGCTACGATTTCGCTCGGAGCTCATCGTAACTACCAATATGGTCGAAAGTTTTGCATAATAATGGACGAAATAGGGGAAACAGAATCGGAACGGAGCTCGTTCAGTCAAGTGATAGTGAATATATGGTTAGTTTAGTTCAGAAGAACTGGACCTAGACTAAATAAATTTAAACTGATTTTAAAAATAATTTTATTAGCTGAAATATATAGAAACAGCCAAAGTTATTCGTCAGTGGCGTCACCAGGCATATACAGGTTTCGAGTTTATTAGCTCTCATCAGTATGCCATAGGTGAAACAACCATCGACGCGATGTAGCACATCACTGTACTTAGGTTCCGTTTGTCGAATTTAACAGACACGAACAGCTAGTATGAGCATGCCCTTGGTTATATTTTAGCAAATTAAATAGAACCTGTAGAAATGCCGGGTAATACCGCAGATGTCCAATTTACGAACGCCTCAAATCTTTTTTCATATAATGTGGACTTATAGTGTTTGTTAAATTCCAAAATGATATTTATTATAGTAATGGTTTCGTACAGAGCAAGAGGGGCCTTTGTAATGAAAAGAATTATTCCTTTATGCGGGTCCATTCCTTTAAATTTATCTGATTTATCGTACAATATAAATTACGAGGTTTAGTGAACCAAAAATCGTCTTTTTAACTTGATTTTAATGGTACGTTACAAATCCACTTAAATTTGTTGGACAGATCCAGAAAAAAGTATTAGAGAGATTAAATTTTCCAGGCTTAACGAATTTTAAGGTGATTAGGTACTTAAAATATTCTAGAGCTTGAAATTCAGAGCGGCAATGCTAATGATATAAGTTTCAGGCTTAACACAACTTTTTACTTTTAATATTTTTTTGTTCAACTGTCAAAAAAAGGACTTTTTTAATCACTATAGATACGTAAAATTACCCATTTTTAACCGGCGATGAATAAAAGTACGATATCGTGAAAAAATAGAAACAAAAACACGCGATCGTGAAAAATTACCTTATAATTCGACTTTTATCCACACATATGAACCGTATAAAGTGATACTTTATTTCGTTTTTTGTTTTATCTCATTTAACTTCCTTTCCATTAATAACAACCTTTTCGGAACGCATAACATCTGCCGAAAACTGCCGAAGAAATTGTACAAGTTACGGATGTCTCTTTTTGTAAGAAATAACTATGTTTCCATGCAATATCAAGTTTGTTATACAATGTCAAGTTTGTTCAATATAACTCTCTTCTACATAGGAGCTCTTCCATCCATCATGCCGTTTAATGGTTGTAAGATCAGCACCTTTATTGGCCAATAAAGTTGTTGAGGTGCGCTTCATGCAATGGTCAGTATATGCTTCTGGATTCGCGATATTCAGGAATGAAGCAACTATTGAGGGTACCTTCACCAATGAGCTGATTCCATCAGACTGAGAAGTACATTTTTAAATAATATATCTTAAAAAGAATCTGTCTGGTGTTAAGCGAATTGGACGCAGAGAAATATATTTTTTGAATATTTCAATAGCATTCACGCAATATTCTTCTTCTATAATTGTAAATTTTCTTGAAATAGTACTGAAAAAAGTAGGTAATTGTCAACCTCCTGTCCGTCAGTAATTTTTAAATTTGTCAATTATCAGCATCGACAGGTCACTATATACCTAACAACATATTACCTTAATTATTAAATATTCTTTATCGGAAGCCCCAGTCAAGAATTCTTCAATATGTACTCTTTCCAATACTTTTTTTGCTTTGTATCCTCTCGAGTCACTCTTCAAATAAGCAGTAAGCTTGTCATATTTTCCAAATAATTGTAGACCTTTATAGTATAGTCAGTCTTCAATCGAATACTTCGAGCACATAGATGAAATTGCATAATTTTTCTACAAATTTAAAAAATACGATAACATGATTTCTTCATTTATTGTCATTACTCTCCGTTTTCTCTCCATATATATTATACAGTATGCGTCAAAAGTATGGAATAAATTCAATAAAAACGAAACAATTATTTTTTGGGAAAAATCCTCGAACAGGTCGATTTTTAATTTAAAAAATACATATTTTAGCGTAAAATGCGATTTTCAAATGTCATTTGTTTTCG
Source organism: Monochamus alternatus (assembly GCA_037114965.1). Taxonomy (NCBI): domain Eukaryota; kingdom Metazoa; phylum Arthropoda; class Insecta; order Coleoptera; family Cerambycidae; genus Monochamus; species Monochamus alternatus. Next base: position 12,530,635 of record CM073427.1, read on the forward strand.
AGTAATGACGTCATCGATTTTTTTTTAATGGCAACACCATATTTTTTTCCTTGTTTTCAGACAGTACTAAAATTTTGCCCTCTTACATAGGAAAGTTTCCGAGTAAATGACGATTGAATGTTAGAAAACGTAAATTTTATCCATAAAAAAGTAACAATTCTGAGGTATGTCCACTTCCCAGGAAATCAGTTGTCCAAAAAATCTCGTACAGGGCGAGCATAGTGCGGAGGTGCACCGTCTTGCTGAAACCATATGGTATCGTCAGGAATGTCAGGGTCATTATCGTTAGGAAAAATTACTGCAAGGGCTGGAACAAAGTTATTTTCTAGAAACTCTAAATATCTTTGTCCTGTAAGGGTTCCTTCAAAGAAGAAAGGCCCTACTATTCTGTCGTCAACTATTCCAGCCCACACATTTAATTTCTGAGGGTGTTGGGTATGTGCCTCTGCCATCCAATGAAGATTTTCCCGACTCGAATATCTGCAAGTTTGACGGTTTACTGTACCATTCAGACAAAATGTGGCCTCATCTGAAAAAAGTATTTGCCGATGTAAATTTCTATTTCCTTGACATAAATCCATTAGAATTTCGTAAAAGTGTAAGCGGCGATCGGGATCATCTTCATTGAGTTCCTGCACAAGTTGAATTTTGTAGGGATGATATTTTTCCTTCCTCAAGATACGTAGCACTGTGCTCTGACTAGTGTCATTGTTTAATGCAACCAATCGTGAAGAATTATGAGAATTATCCACCATACTTATCAAAATGTTCTGTTTCTGATTTTCATTAATGCTTGGACGTCCAGGTTTTGGAATATTTACAACATTGCCAGTTTCTCTAAATTTAGACTCTACCTTACTGACTGTTGATTGGCTGATAGGGGGCGACCTGGATATTTTTCATTAAATAAATCGCAAACTTCCTGCTGAGTTCTAGTCATATTCCCGCATCCGATAAGAATTAAAATTTCAATTCTTTGAGTAACAGTTAAATGTGCCATAATACTTTAAATTGAATAATAATTTCTATGTCGCTTACAATACTTATTAGAAAGTCGGTGTGACAATGACACTTTGCAAAGATTTTCACCTACGTGGAATCCGAAAAACTAAACTTGATAACGTTTTTGCTTTATTTTAATTGATTTACGTTTTCTAACATTCAATCGTCATTTACTCGAAAACTTTCCTATGTAAGAGGGCAAAATTGTAGTACTGTCTGATAGAGAATTAAACGATCTATCAGAATCAAGGAAAAAAGTATGGTGTTGCTATTTAAAAAAAAATCGATGACGTCATTACTCGAAAACAAATGACATTTGAAAATCGCATTTTACGCTAAAAATCGACCTGTTCGAGGATTTTTCCCAAAAAATAATTGTTTCGTTTTTATTGAATCTATTCCATACTTTTGGCGCATACTGTATATATTAAACATTCTTGCGTGGATAAAATACTCCTTAAAACACATACAATAAATAACTATTTTTCACAGTTCTGGTAAAACTAACTTTAAGTAAAAATATAATTAAGATTTTTCAATCTCTCTGTGGCTTACAAGAGCCGCAGCCGTTTCACCTATTCGAAGACACTCTGTATATGGTCAAGAATCTATTCTTTTCTATCGCAGATTTTCGAACCATTGTCTATTATTCTCTTCCGAAATGAATTCCTCATACTTTACTGTATATATCCTAGGATTCCCAATAAAAATAGCCGGGATTACCGTGTGCAGGTAGGTATGGTTCGCAGTGGGCTTAGGGCGAGCCACCTGAGAGCCATCTGTCGACAGAGGCGCTCATTAAATCCGTGGTCGTTAGCCCTAACGATGAACGTGACGTTTGGCAACCCTCTCGCAATCCATTATGGACAGCATCCTGCCTGATAAATCTTACGTTTTAGTTTATCTCGGTGTGTTTTCGAATGATTTATGCAAAGCTCCGCTTCGGAATTGTTTTAAATAGTTGAAATGCGGGGAAGAATGGAATTTGAAACTAAGCTTGACAGAATTATGATAAACTATTGCATGTTACTAATGCCCTTTTTATAAATTATAATCCATCTAAAAATGATTGAGGGTGGAATCACCCTAAAGGTCACAGATCCACCCCTAGCAGTATTGTGAGTGATATATACAGGCTGTATCACATAAGAGGGCCCCTCCCATGTATCTCGCTTAATATGCGAGACACGTCAAAAATCTTGAATTGTTTTTTGTTGCAATTTTGGAGGCCTTTATGCTCGTAAAAACAAATTTGAGATCCATGGCCAACTTTATGAGTAATAACAAAAAAACCTGTAAAGTGCCCAAACTTTAAGGCTGTCTAACTTTGTTATTTTAAGAGATAGAGAAAACTTATTGGTAATAAATTTTGATTGCAAAATTGATATCTTTCACCTGATATAAACAGATTTATGAAATATCGTATGTGGTTCGCTGCGCCCTCTAGGCGGATAAAAAAATTTTTTTATTGAAGCAGGAATATACTACATGTTATCTTTTGTATTTATTACATTTTTTCATTTTTAGTTAAAAAAAAATGTACCTAAATATTTTCGTGTTGGTCAAGATAATGTAGAACCTGTTTTAAATACGCCAACTGCAGAAAAATAATAAATAGAATGTACTTTTTATACAAAATACAAATTTTCTTATAATATTATTTTATTGGTTTTCACATTAGAAGCAATTGGGTCTTTAAAATTATTTTGACACAGACAATGTAATAAAATAATATTATAAGAAAATATGTATTTTGCATAAAAAAAGTACATTGTGTTTATTATTTTTTTGCAACTGGCGTCTTAAAAATAGGTTCTACATTATCTTGACCAACACGAAAATATTTAGGTACATTTTCTTTTAACTAAAATCGAAAAAAATGTAATAAATACGAAAGATAAGGGCAACATGTAGTATATTGCATGAAAGACGAAAAAACAGGCAATTTTTTGTGGCCATAGCCTACTTCAATAAAAAAAATTTTTATCCGCCTAGAGGGCGCAGTGAACCACATACGATATTTCAAAAATCTGTTTATATCAGGTGAAAGATATCAATTTTGCAATTAAAATTTATTACTAATAAGTTTTCTCTATCTCTTAAAATAAAAAAGTTAGACAGCATTAAAGTTTGGGTACTTTACAGGTTTTTTTGTTATTACTCATAAAGTTGGCCATGGATCTCAAATTTGTTTTTACGAGCATAAAGGCCTCCAAAAATAAAACAAAAAACAATTAAAGATTTTTGACGTGTCTCGCATATTAAGCGAGATACATGGGAGGGGCCCTCTTATGTGATACAGCCTGTATATGTTGTTGAAACCATATTAAACTTCTATTTATCGACGATAATAGTGATAATACTAATAATAGCAGCAATATTTAAAAAATCGACATTATTTGCATACAATGATTAGTTGCCATCAGATCAAACGTATTTATTGTAGAAGTTAATTATATCATCTCTAGAAAAATTAGCTTCGTCGGTAAACAATATGCCAGCGGTAAAGTCAACATTTTGTTCTATTTGTTGCAAAGTCCTCCTGGCAACTGAACCCTTTGTATGTGATACGGGTATAACTGTTGATGCTTCAGAACGGACCAAAGTAATTTATAATTCACATTAAAGCTTGCATCGATGTTCCTAGTACTAGTATTCAGGTCTTCTTCAATTTCATGTAGAATCACTTCTTCCAACTAAGGCGTTCTAACATTCAAAGGTCTTCCAGGAATTGGGCCTTTCTGAGATGAGCTTGACTCCGAAAGACGTTGAAAAACATTTCTGAACATTCTTGGATGACTTGGAAATCTTTCCATATAAATTCGTCTAGCCTCAGAACCATTTCCATTTGGAAGACCAAAATGTAAACCATTTTGGCCATTTCAGTATCTGAATATTCATAAGCCATTATTAAAAATAAGCTTAATTTGACAATTCACAATATTAAATAAGATGACAGCTTCTTATTATTGTTTTGCATGGCCTTCCTAAGATATTTTCCACAGAATTTGCCCCGCTCGTACCCAATTCGACGACTGTGGTATTGCGAAACGCTAGATTGTCCCGATCGCCCCTACGCGATTCTGGTAAACAAACAAATAATGCCGTGTATCGAGGCGTGACTGGAAAATTGAGAATCGACGAGAATCGTTCGAGACATGGATCTAGAGATGCTAGAAAATATCTGGAATATTCGTTTAGCCTGTAAAAGAAGAATATACGGCTGAGTTAGTCAGTTTTGAAAGAGAGTCTTGAATTGGAGCGTTTAGTTGGAAATTTCCTGGAGTTTCAAAGTGAGATAGTGTTTAGTTGAGTTGTAATTAGTATTCCGTAGTGTACAGAGTAATTAATAAAGATAAGTGATTAATTAACTGTTTGTTTTTCGGGTAAGAGAAAAAGTAAGGTTAGGAAACCCATGACAATGTGTTTTTTTTAGTATTTTGACCACAGAATACGCCCCTGGATTCTTAACCTTTACTTAAAAAACACCCTGTATATTATAGCTTAGCAATTTAAAGTTTTTTTGCGCAAGTTAACAAAAGTTAGCTAACTTCTGGGTTAGTCGGGACAGAAAATCTGGTGCATATTATTTAATAACGGTTTTAGAGGCTACGTTAGATTGTAACAAGTCGCCTCGAGAGAACACTTTATTCTAAACTCCCTTCGTTGGTAAACCATTCGCTACATAAACTGCAGTTGTAAACTTATTCTGCTTTAGTTGGTAACAGTTAATACTTCTCGTACTTATATAAGAATTCATAGGCGAGGAGTACATACAACTAAGTAATTCCCTTTAGTGCACAGAATCGTGTGGCTTTGTGCAGAACATGAGTCTGGTTTATATTGTGTGCCATTGTAAAGGAACGAAAGAAAAATTCCACAATCACTTCGGACAATTGAAAAAAGTAGGTATTTGAGTACTCAAATTTTTAACCTGTTGTCCTTTTGCTTTATTAAAGGGATGCCATTTATTTTCAGGACATTGTTGCAAGTTGTTCGTGTGCTTTAGATCTTACTATACGGCATGTTACGGGATTACCGACCAATGCCTTATTTTTAATGCCGCGTCTAAACATTTTATTGAACAAATACATAATTAAGATAAAACACGGACGTGTTTGAATATATAGTTGTCGCCGAATCGCGATAGAGGTCGTTATCTTTCAATGTTAGGAATTTAGAGAAAAAAAATACAAAAAATTTGTTCGCATTGCGGATTATCCACAAACTAATTCAGAACAACAATCTGGAGCTGCAATAATCAGTAGGTACGATTTCCATTTTAAAAACGTTGCATGTTAAAAGATACTATCTGCAGCATTTTACACCAGTGCAAATTTTTTTGCTTGTTGTTTTGTCGATCTATCTTCAACATATCCAATTTGAAATGGAATTTTCGCGCCTACTACGTTAAAATATTGTACAATGAACTACGCAGCTGATTGTTGAAAAGCTATTTTCTCGAAAATAGCCAATTTCTAAGACTAAAACAATATAGATTTAAGTGAAAAATCTAATATGTCTCCATAGACCATTATTTACGGGCCCCCTGTAAACAGCATAAATAATAAAGAAATGGGGACGAGGACCGAAAATAACTTTTACGAATACACCTTTTTACACACTTTCAAACTTCAAAAGTATACAATAACTTTGAAATTTGATTTGTTTCTCAGTGCCCTTGTCAGTGAAATCCAGTGTAAGCTGTTTAACACTAATTCTAAAAATTTATGATATTAATCATTCCGCGATATAAAATTTGACGTGGTTTCAATTTGTCTAAATTATGAAGAATGATTTATATTCCTACTGTTACGTATATATTTTATGGTCTGTAGGGGATCTATTCCTCCATTTCAGTCTTTCGTCGTCGAAATTTAGTGTAAATAACGCTGGTAATGCCTAGGACAGAAGGAAGGAACTACACTTTTTGATTGGAAATTTAAATTGAAAAATAATACGAAGCATGCGAGAATTGTGATTTCAGTTTGGTTTGTGCGTTTTATTGCAATATTAATAAGGCTGATAAAAGTATAGAAAGTTTTCAATATTTAAATAGCAGAAAACAATCTTTATCAGTGTGAATATCACAATATTATTTTCATTACAATATTCCAGAAAGAATAACAGAACATTTTTAAAGCAAATACAAAAACTCCGAACTGAGAAAAGAATTCTTTAAATGATGTGGTTAATTGTATGAATGATTTCATGGTTGCCTTGATAATAATAATATCCCTACCCCTCATTCTAATCACGAGGATTAGCCCAGAAATCGAAGACTTGTGCGAGAGAGGGGCGGCATATTATTATTAAACAGGCCGCATTTGCGCCCAGGAACGACTTACGTTTTACCCAAGCCAACATTCTTTCACCCTACCATACCCACAGAGAGGGTGCCATTCCTCTCCATGAATATATCTTATATACGGTCTACCGGCTGCGGGGGTCGAACCCATAGCGGTCTGTCACCTCGATTCAAGTACAGACGCCACAAAATGTAAAGAAGAAGAAACCCAATATTCCTATTAACGGTTGGCAATAACTGTGACAGCTCAGCGCCATCTACTTGTCGGATTGATGAACTAAAAATGACCCCGGGAACTTTGAATATTCTATTTGCACATATTTTCTCTATTAGCATTGCTAAACTTTATAATGCAGTCCCTGAAAATTATAAATCAATGTCTATGGTCCAATTTAAAAAGAATATGACAACTTTTCTTTTTAATAATCAATAGAACATTTTATTAGTTTTGGAAGATAGGAACAAAAAATATGTAAATTTATTTGACTCATTTTTATTTGGTACACAGTAGTTTTAACATTATAGTTAAATATAGATTAGGCACCGTAGGTTACCGGCATTTTTATATTTTACTTTTAACTAGGTTAGTGTTAATCCGGGGGACAGTACTAGTTGCTGGTTGTTTGAACACAGCCTAGCAGTTTTCCTTATTTTGTATTATTTCTATACTAAATGTAAACAAATGTAAATGTAATGGGAAAATAAATGCATTATTATTATTATTTACTTTTTTAATGCGACACAATATTTAACAAGTAAATTGTGTATGATTTTAAATATTGGTCACTAGAAATAGGAAATTATATAAAATCACAAAACTGTTAAAAAATGGAATAAAACTGTATATTTTGAACAAAGCTAAATATTCACACAAAATTAAAAACATATAAATTATAATTCGTATTCTTTACATTCGACAAACGTAGTTAATATAGGAAACGAAACACATTTCTGGAAGCTATCCAATATTTCAATTTGATGAACGATAATAAAAAATACTTCTTTTTTCTCTTGTTCATATTTCTCTTACAGATTTTCAGTATAGAGCAACGAAATTTGAGGTATTACTGAAGGTATTACCTTTTAATACAATAGAAAAAATAAAAAATCAATAAAGACACTTCACACGCACTCATTTAGTTAAAAAGAAATTTTGAATAACCAATACATATATACAAAATAATGAAGAATATTGAATTTTACAATATGTTAGCTTCAAAATTTTTCATAGATAATGAGAAAAAAAGCTATAAATGTTCAAAACATCCTTATATAATTCCACCGGTTGCCGGTAACACTGATTTTGGTTGGTAGGGTTACTTATTTGAGAAGGAATATTGCAGACGATTGTTACAGGTTTTCCTATTCGAGTTGGCTACCCGTGACTGCACGCGACACTGGCCGATGATAAATAGAGATTAAGAATATGGCGTTACGATAGTTACTTAAAATTTAAGAAGATACTGTCAGTTAGTGGAACAAAAATCTTATACCTATGTACAGGAATAAGTATAAATATTTTAAGGGGATAGAGAAAAAATAGATTAACAGCTTTACCCTTCAAAAAATTTCCAAACTATATTAAATCTCTATTTATCGTCGACTATGCGGCGAGGTAGTTATTTCGCACTTTTGACGTTTAGAAAATTCGACAACCAGCAACAGAATCCTATGTTAACGTTGTGAATTTGTGTTCTCCTTCAGTTTTTAGTGCTTTTTTAAATTTTAAATGGTTATGAAATAAACGAATTTGTGTTGGGTACATATATTTTCCAACAATATACTTCACCGTTTTGTGTTTCTAGGTACAAAACTGTACCGTTAAAGTTTTCTGTTATCTATTACTATTCCTTTCGTTGGATTTTTTTGTAATAAATGGGCATTTTATTTAACAGTTCGTAAAATGTGTTTTGTTGGTTGTTGGTTGTGGATACTAGCTGTATTGAGTGAAAATGTAGTTTTGACAGTTTGAAACAAAATAACGAGAAACAAATATCAGGTATCTATTAATAAAACTGATAGTTTTCGTCGTTTCTATATTTGGTAAAAAATGACCACATGGTAGTTGACAGATCTAAGCCATTCCAGATGATGCTTGTCATAAGCGCCGGTTTTCAGCAGGAAAAGGGGTTTTGCTCCATTTTGAAACATCGAGCTAGAATTCTGAAATATATATATTTTTTATTGTTTTTTAGGCCTCCCTGAGCACGTGGTTAAAATGTTTGTACTTAGTGGTAGTTAATCTTCTAAATCGGATTATAAAAGGAAAACAGGTACCTATATATTTTTCTCTAAAATGTATGCACCTAAAGATAAGAGAATCATATTTCCTTAAAACCTAGAAAAAAAGTACCTACGTAAGTAAAATATAAAACTGTAATAGATAATTTTAAAATTTCAAGATGTGGACATATGCATCTCACGCAGTTTGGTAGTAATTAAAAAAAAATGTTTTTGACAGTGTACCTTTTTCACGTGTTAAATTTCTTAATATTTGTTTTTGAGATCATGTTTATATGAAACTTATTTTTTATCTTCTGTTCCAATTTGTCTCTGTTTTCTAGAAACCCTTTGTATAATACGAAATATAATATGACTAGTCAATGATTACCTAATGGAGAAAAACCTTTTCCGGATTTACAGCTATTCATTTCTATTGAGCTTTATGCCACAATTTTGAATACCTAATAAAATAACCCTTTAAGGGACTATTTATAGCCTTTGAAAATTACCACGTAATAACTTGAGTATCCTTTAAAGATATTTGAATTACATCACCAAAAGCTGTTACTGGTTAGAATATCATATCATCGCTACCTCGATACTACAATTAGATATATGAAAATAGATAGTATTGAGATAAGTAATGGGTATTAAGATGTAAGCTAAATGCTCAATTTGATTAGAAGTTAGTAGAAGTTGATGTAATTCGGATTCAATATTATTTCTTCATAATATATTACCCAATTATAATTATTATTATCTTAAATTATTTTACTTAAAGCATCAAGATAAAATGAGCCAACAAAATCTGGTATGTTATTTGTTGATACTTAGAATATGATACAGGGTTCGGTATAGTAGTGACCAGAAAACATTAAAACGTTGTAGTGACAGTTAAAAGATGGATCGCAAGTCTTTGCAAACTTTAGTGTTGTCAAGAAATTTGCAATTTTGTAATTAATAACTGCAGTACAACGTACGTTTCGAGCGGAATTTGGAGACAGACGCAGAGAGAATGCATTATCTCGACTGATCATTCTTAGTAGAAGACACATTATTTAAGTAGGTATTTGTCATATTTAATTTAAAATTTATTGACAGGCTAAAAACACTTTTGATATTAGTAAATTTAGATAAATTAATTTCTTTAGATAATTATTAAATAGAGCTTTGTCTGTGGAATTGTTCATTAGCATACCTAGATGTTTGGTATCAGAGAGCATACATATGACTTCATTGATAGGAATTGTAGGAGATTTGATTTATATTAGCTTAAAATACCTTTTTCCACGGTCGGGAGTAGAAATCAGTTTCTATGACATCGAAATTAAAACAGAAATAGTCGATTATTCCCAAAGGAGTATAATGCTCCCAAGGGAGTTTACATTATGGAGAACGTATTTCATGAAAAAAAAAGATAATATTGAAATTATTTATTGACATTTAAATGTTACGTTTGTACAATTTTCAAAATTAATATTAGAGGGAATATTACTTTCGCTTACATTTACAGTTTTTGTGATTGCGCTAGTAGTGGTACCTACTAAAACCTGATTAGCAATTTTGGTCTTATTTTCAATGGAATTCTCGACATAACCCTCAGCGACTGTCGTTGATTTCCAACCAGCATGACGTTTATTGTCGTGATATCCACACCAGCATCTGCCAGTAATGTCGCTGAAGATCTTCATAAGCAGTGACCAGTATAACATGCAGCATCAGGTAATTTTAAATACCAAGCTACTACACTCGGAATTTTTCCAATGGTATTCTTGCCAACTGGCTGCGAACTACATTTTCCTGTTTTGTAGTACAAAAAAGGCGGTTATGCTTGACGTGGGGAGGACGAAGGGACAGGTATTTTCGAAACAATTCAAGCATATTTCCCACATCGGAAACCAGAAAGATTCATGGAATCTTTGTCTTAGTGTTTGGAATTTTTACAATCAAGAAAGAGCTTACATCCTCAATATCATCTACAGTTAAATTGACTAATTCATCAGTTCGACAAGCTCCGGCAATCCCCAAAATTAATCCAACCTATAAAAAATCAAAATACTTAAGAACTGAAATACCTAACAACAAAACTAAACTTACCTTAATCATTAAGAATTCTTTGTCATTTGCACTTGATAGAAAACGGTCGATTTTACCCTTTGTCAATATTTTCGATTTTTTCGCTTGATATCCGTCACCGGTTCGTTTCAAAAATACGATCAGCTTGGGGAATTTGCTTATTTCTATGTTGTCGTAAATTATCAAGCATGATTTAACCATAGAATATTGCGCCCATAATGTGGAAGACTTGTAATTCTTTACATATTCACTGAAGTATACCAACAAAATATTCTCGTGTATACTTGAACATTTTTCTCGGCGCACCACTTTTTGAACCGATTGTAGGCTATATCGTATAAAGATCTTGACTTCGTAGGCAGCAAATTGCTTATTGCAATATTTGCAGCCTCCACAATCTCTTCCGACTCACAATTATTCATTGTGCACTAAACAAACTTTAAACTAAACCAAACTAGCACCTTAATTTGACATTTCTTTTTGTTTGTTTATTTTGTAGTTATGACAATAACTCAACGACTACTAAATAAATGCTCAAATCCGAATACAATAATTCTGGTGCTACTTACTTCATAATGACAACATATGTGTTTTTAAGTTAACGAGACCGTGGAAATAATATATACCATTCGGGAGAGATGCTATTTTGTCCTCGGTGCATTGTAGCCCTCGGGCTTCAAATTGCACCTCGGCCAAAATAACGCATTTCTCTCCCTTATAGTATAATGTACTATTCTAATACAGTTAAAAATGATAATATTACTATGCTCAACGTTATACTTGTTGGTTGTTAGGTGAGTGATCTAAAACAGACATACACACAGATTTTCAAGTTATCTAGCATAGAGGTAGCGATGTGCTCGTTCTGATTCCATCATAGAAACTTACGCAAACAAATCTGAAGTGATTTACAATGACCTCAAATGCAAAATTACAGCAATGCACGATTTCGAGTATGCCGTCGACTGATAGAAATTCTGAAGTTTCCGCCTGTAAATCCATCGCGTTGTTTTATTTGTCTCAACTTGGAAAAATATCCACAAATAATATATGTTCAGACTTTCCGACCATGTGCTGCAAGTGGTGCATGCAGGGAATTCAAAGTGACTTTAAAATTAAATTATCACTATCTTTACGTTGCTTTATTGTGCGCAGCCAAAGTTATAGGGTTCGCATCGGAGAAAACGGCCGAATCCGCATGTGAATTGAGGTAAATGCGACTCGTTTAGAAGTTATCTGTTTCTACGTTGCAGAAATATTGGTAAACAGGTATATTATTAAATCTAGAAAGTTCCACTTATTTATTTTTAGAGAATAAAAAGCCAAATCTTTGCTAGAAAGTATGATTGTTACTCTTATCATTAAGTTCGTTGCAATGAGTCATGAATTCATGATTTATACTGTCAACATCAACTTGAAAGATGTGTTACGAGGGATATCAACAAGTTCTAAATCATATTAGCTACGGCATGCGTATACGAGGGTTATTTATAATACTAGCTTGATATGTATATTACTTTATAAATTTTTGGATATTTATTATTGTTGTTAGGTATACAATATTATGTCGATCAGTGGTCGAGCAGTTTAAGGCGAGCGTACTTGAATCGATGTGGCCAGACCGCTGTGGGTTCGATCCCCGTGGTCGGTCGATCGTACATTAGCAGGCGCCGTCAAGGGGGGCAATAGGGGAAGTTCCAGTTCAAAATAAAAATTTAGAGGTAAGAATTTTAAATTTTTTAGTTATGTCTTGTTACTTTTGTTTTTGTTTGCTTGTATGTTTTTTTAGAATCTAGGATTAGTTTTTTGTGATTTTTTATGATTTAGTCACGTTTGCAGGTGTAATATTCCATTTCATTTTATTTAGGAGTGTTAAGTCATTTCCTATAGCACCAAAGATTTTACCAAAGTCTCTTGTTTTAAGTTATTTTTCATTAAAATTTAGAAAAAACTACCTACGCGTTATTTTTGTTGCCCCTCCCTCTGAAATTTTTCTTGCCGGCGCCCATGTATATTAGCTATATTCGTGGAGTGGATTGGCACCCTCTCTGCGGGTATGGTTGGGTGAGGAATGTTAGCTTGGGTCAATGTGAGAGATTGATACCGGTCGACGTTTGACCACCCCCCTAATTAATGAGGTTTTCCAGGTTTCCATAATTCCTGCACTGAATGGCAGTTAGGGCATACCAACGTAAGTCGTTCCTGGGCGCAATTGCAGCCTGCTAAATAATAATATGCCGTCCCCTCTCCCGCACAAGTTTCCGATTTCTGTACTAATCCTCGTGATTAGAATGAGGGATAGAGATATTATTATTATTATTATTATTATTTTTTTTTTTCAGTAACACCTTCCGAAGCTCCGACACATTCGGAGATGTTCTGAAGAGTCCAGCAATGACCACTCTCCACTCCGTGGAGTCAGTAATCATTGCGCCCGTAAATCGTGCGTTCTGAGCAGACGTAGCGAACCAAGGACGATTGCCTTCTGCATTCTGCCGGCTAAGATCTCCGCCGAATTTCGGCAAGCCGGTATGATCTTTAAGTCAGAAAGCAACGTATGTCTCATTCCACCCAGGACGCCTATAATGAGCACCACAATCACACAGAAGATCTCGATACTTCCTCCGTTTTTCCTCCTCTTTTAGGACGATGTTGTTCTCTGCGGGAGCCGAGAACTCAATCACAAACATCGTCCTAAGTTGGTGGTCGAGGAGGACTACATCACGCTTATTGGCTTGAATTTGCCTGAGGGTGGGGAATGAATAGTTCCAATAAATTCGGCACTTCTCATTCCCCACAACGGATTCTATATCCCCTGGAGCATAAGGCAGCACTGGCGTCTCGTCTATCTCATATGAGTGTCGTAAATGATAATACAACACCCGTAAGGCTGAATCGTGTCTTTGGATATACGCTGTGGCCGCATATACCGGACAGGCCGACAGGAGATGCATAAGCGTGGCGGCAGGCCCTGCATCTGGTATCAGGAACCTCGATACCCAAGACACGACTACGATAGACGAGAGTGTTAATTACACCATCTTGGCAAGCCATTATGAACCCCTCGGTCTCAGAGTTCAGCCCCGCTGACCTCAAAAAAGCGAAGGTCAGCTTTTCAGATAAGCCAAGCCCCTCTAGATGACGGTAGAAGAGACCATGCATTGGCTTATCCTTATGTAGCTGCAGAAGATGACGCGTCTCTGCAGCTTTTTATTTGGGCTTTTAACTGAGCAGGGTCCCACTCGGTGACAGAGTCTGGATTTTCCCGCTCAGTATCGAACACGAGACCAAGTTCATTGGCTGCTCTTCTCGCTGCCTTATATACAAACGCTCCTATCCCTGCTGCTTCATGGTCTTGGACCATGCAGAGAAGGGGATCCGAGCTCCTGATGATTTTACAGGCTTCCTCCAAAACCACTCTGCCCTGGAGACACTCCAAACTCAAGAGTCCACGGCCTCCCCGATTTCTTGGGAAGTATAACCGCGAAACGGACGATCTTGGATGCAAACTCTGATGGAGATGCATCATTTTGCGGGTCCCTACATCGAGTTGCCTCAGCTCTTCTTGTGTCCATTTCACTACTCCAAAGGAGTAGAGAAGGATCGGAACGGCAAGCATATTTGTGGCACTCACCTTGTTCTTACCCGACAGCTCCGAAGACCAGATTTGTCGGAGGCGGTGCCGATACCTGCCGCGGAGAGCGTTTTTCACCATTGCCACCTCATGAGTGCCCCGCTGTGGGACACCCAAATAGGTGTACGACTCTCCGGTATCTAGATGGTGGAAGATGCTTCCGTCTATGAGCTGGGCGTCCTCTCCGTATGCATCGCATCGTCCTCTCTTGAGATGAACCAGTGCACATTTGTCCAGCCCGAACTCCATCCCAACCGCCTGCGTGTACTCCTGTACCACTCTGAGGGACTGATTTAAATCCCTCTATCCGGAGGCATAGAGTTTAAGGTCATCCATATAGAACAAATGGGTGACCTTATGCCTCCGGTCTCCTGGGGTACCGCAGTTGTAACCCCGGGTACGACGAATTGCAACGGATAATGGCAGCAGTGAGATGCAAAACAAGAGGGGACTCAGGGAATCTCCCTGGAACACTCCCCTCCTGAACAAAACCGGCTCTATCTGGACCCTTGCATTAGCCGATATTATGGTAAAGCGGGTCCTCCAGAGCGGCATGAGTTGTTCAATACACCTCACTATGGGGTCAGCCACCGCAAGGCATTGGAGCAAGTGGATTATTAGCTCATGTGATGTCATATCAAATGCCTTGCGGTAATCTATCCAGACCATTGAGAGGTTCCGCTTGTACTGCACGGAGTCCTGCGTAATACATCTGTCGATGAGCAGGTTCTCCTTACAGCCAGCTACACCCCTCTTGCACCCTCGCTGCTCGTACATCCGTTGATAAACCCGGTTCACTGCGTGGAGCACACGCGCGTACAAGATGCGAGTAAACACCTTGTAACACGCATTCAGGCAGGTTATTGGACGGTAGTTCTTTAGCTGGGACAAATCTTCGCTCTTAGGGATAAGCACGGTTCTCCCCTCGACAAACCACGCCGGAATTTGCTGCTCTCCATTTAGCCAGAATGTGAATATTCTGGCCAAATGGCGGTGGACACTGGTGAATTTTTTCCACCAGAAGTTGCTGATCCCATCGGGACCAGGAGCAGCGAAGTTCTTCGATCTAATAAATGATCTCCGAACTTCACCCGGGGTTATCGGTGGGCACACCTCTTGTGGCTCTCGAAGCCTTTGACAAAAGGCCTCGAAGTGTGCCAGGGCTGGAGTGTCTCTATCAAGTGGAATCCTGCGGCCATAAAGATCTCTCCAGAAGGTGCTCCAACCTTCTCGACCGCCTCACTATTATTATTATTATTATTATTATTATTATTATTATTATTATTATTATTATATAAATATATATTGAATATCTAACAACAAATGTATTGTAGTTGAAATATAGCATTAGGCAAAGCAATTAAATTTTGTTAAAATTTTTTAATTATAAATTCATTACAATTTTTAAGTTTCTGTTTTACAGTTTTTAGATTTTATTTCCCTATTTGCAAACTTATGCGTATAATGAATCCTAACTATTGTATATACGGAAAGTTAATACTTATATGGAAAGCTATGTGCCTTAATAAATACAAAAATTATTAAAAATAGATACAAACATATTTTCTAGAGACACTAGTGACTCAAATTAGGAGTAAGCTTTAAACAAGTAGTTATCTCATTAATGTTTTACATTCCCTTCTGTTAACATATTTTAGTATCGTATGGTATGATAACTTTACTCTTAAATTAATATATTATATATTATACTTATATTATTTGTATAATAATATCGTACCATACAATTCTAACAATTTTAAATCACGTTAGTGCAGCCAACTCATACAAGCTAAGTTAGGTACTACAAGACTCGCATTTTCTCCATAGGTTGACTATTTTCGGTACATCTTTTGGGCGTTTTATATTATTTTATGATTTCTATGGTTCAATCTTAATAAAACCAAAAATAAAAAAAATCATATACAATCAAAGTTCATATCTGAGGTTATATTAGAATTAGAAACAACTTTCCTCTATAACATTTTTAATTTCTTCTTAAAAAAGTGTCACCCTTAACACAATTTTGCATTTTCTTATGTTTGTCTTTTACAGTGCAATTTTCACAGTTGCTAAGTATATTTCAAGGCAAGCAAAACTTTTTTGAAAGAATTACTTTTTTCGAAAAAATGTGAAATAAATAAGATCACAAACACACTGTAGGCACATCATCGTTTCCGAGATCTCTGTACCGTCGTAAAAGTGACCACCCTGTATATTAGACATAATTCTAAAACATATTTTTTTGGGGTTTTTTGAAATCAGATCAGTTCTCCCCTCTACTTCCATACATCGTTTTATATACACTTGTCAGCAATTTAATTTTGCGCTCTATGGGGGGCAGTATATTTCACTTTGTCCGCTCTGGATAGCAATTAGTGGTCGGATTAGTGACAATTAATCTTCTCAATTGCATTAGTCAAAGAAAACTTAGTTAACCATCAGATTGTATGAGATGTAATATACTTAATTACGATATATTAGACCATAAATCCATTACATTACACGTACGCATGAATATACATACATTTTTCTGCGTGCAAGTAATATTACATTTTTTTAATTAAGTGCTTATGTTTTTCATTCTTTATTATATATTTTTCTTCAACCGCATGTGCAATAGAAACAATCGATGAATTGATGAAAAGAAATCGGCAATTATTATAACTGTGTTCTATTTTTTGTGACTGACGAAAAACCTTCGTTTTTCGCTGTCTTCATAACTGACAGAAGAACATGAGTAAGCGAGATGTAGTACGTGTTCACATCTAGTGGTCACTGCTTCTCACTAAGTTCCTTATTTAATTGTTTAACTAATTCTACTAAAGTACAGAATTTTCTAATTAAATAAGAAATTACTGATCTCGGTAATTCAAATTAATAAATTTCAATTCCCATTAATACATACAAGGTATTCGAAACATAAGTGCCAATACTAAAGTTGCTTGTATCTCTGACCAAAAGCATAAAAAACTTATGAAAAAATGTCTAAAGCAAATAGTTTTTCAACAAATATATTTAAAAAATAAAAGATGCAATTACAAGAAAATGCAAAACTGTGTTTCGAGCTTTCAAATTAAGATACAATTAAGGTTAAACAAAAGCTACTGTAAAGGAGTTTTTTTTTGTACTTTGTTTTTTGCATCAGTGAATTAAACAATAGAAGTCTCTCACAAAATCCTTAAAACTGTATCGTAATGTAACATATGACAACATTATAATCCATCAGCTTCTACTGTCAATTAGGGATGGGCAGATTTAATGAAAAACATCGATGTTATGTCACAGTATAGGGAGACCAGTAAAAACACTCGGGCCGAAATAATAAGTCGCGCATAGCAGCTCGCGCATCCATTTCAAGCTGCAGAGACCTCAGTTTACATTCAAGTCTGGGAGTGCGAACATCGGTTATACAGAGCCGTATTAAAGCAATATTTTGAGTCTGATCGAGGAACGAGTCGCTGCGCAGCAGTTAGATGTTTAAATATACCATCCATAAATAGTAATTTAAGTTTCTTTAAATTTGCTAAAGACATAAATAAGTAATAAGTAATCTATAATATACTGTACAAACCATAAATGATATTTTACTGCTATTGCGTTACCTATTAACTTATTTCTTAAGTATAACATTGGAATATAAATACTTCTCATGAAAGTGAAGTTTAAAATATACATATTTATATTATTCACAAATACAAATTTTTATTTTAGAGCAAAGTTCTATGCAGAGGCTTCTAATAGAGAAGATTTATTAGAAAAGCTGCTCAGGATTAGTAATAGTTCATACAAACTATGTCAAATACATTTTTAAAATAATATATTTTCTAACGATTCGCGCAATAGATTACGCAAAGAGGCCGTTCCAACGTTTCCTGCACAAGACGGCTGATCTTCAAATTATGTAGATGATCATATTTTTTGTAGTCACTATAATGAGAGTAAGTCTCAAAACAAAATAATAAAAAATAATTTTTTACCAAATTTACATTTTACTGCACTTTTATCTCCAATTTAACAATTTTCAAAGTTAAGTAAACATAATTTCTCTGTTCTGAAAAATACTTATCTTCTGGTTTACGTAGATCATTTAAGACGAAAAAAAATCATAATAAATTATTTGTCCACTAAACTTCAAACGTCAAATTTTAAATAAAAAAAATCCCAAAAAAATGTAATTATCACTAATAACAAAAAAAGTAAATAAATAAAAATGTTTTGTAGCGCAATAATATATATTTTAAACTCTTTTTTTTAAAGAGTCCAAAGAAGTAAATCAAATTTTCACACTGTATGTTAGTAGCAGTAAATGATGTATAGTACATGTTGAATTACCCATTTACAACTGTATAATGAATTATTACATAATGTGGATAGATATAACGTAAACTTTCATGTGGAATAACTACGCTTTCACGCGCAAATAAAAATTTCTTATTCCGGTCCTGATCACCGATTCTGTCAATTCTATCGGATGTGCTATTGCACTCACATTTCGAGGTCAGTGCAGAAACTGAAAGCAGTTCAAAGTGCCGACAATGGAGTGAAACTGCTGGTCTACCTATGCTGTGGTTATGTTATATTGATAATCAAATAATTTAATATCGATTCTCGATATATCGGATTAAAACATCGATTTTTTTGGAATATCGAAAAAAAAACTATACTAGTTTAATATTTTTTTATTCAGGATCAGGATTATCAAAATTATTTTCTGTTTTTAAGACAAGACATTGCACAATGTTAATTTATATGAAAAAAATAAAAATTGGTACTTTTTTAAAACAAACATTTAATTAACAATATATGTTCAAAATTATCCAGGTAAAGTTCAAGTTCAGGGTTTTTGAATGAAGTTTTGTAAGTTAATACAATTTTTCTTATAAAAAATGTCTGATTTTCTGATTTATTTTTCATGCAATTAAGTATTATAAATGGTCTTGAATTTAAAAATAGAAAGTGATTTTGTTGTCTTGAATGTTGATGAGTATCTTTTAATATCAATAAAAAAATATAATAGATTATACAATACAAATACAACTCTTGATACATACACAAATATTATTATAACATCATATTACTTACCATAACAATACAAAATGATATCAGCAAAGGAGTGATTAATTGTAAAAATTTGTTAAAAGTTAGTACCTAGTAAGTAAACAAATCTAAAACCAAATCGACCTAGCTTTCGTGAATCAGCATTCAACATTGAATATCACAAAATTAGAAAATTTTCCACAGACCACTAAATACTCTCAACAATTCACACTTCAAACGTGTTCTGTGCTACAAACCACAAACTAAAAAATCGCACAGATTCGTAAACTATTATTGGTTTTGTATTGTTCTATTATCTGTAGTCATGATTCATGGTACTTACAGACAACTAAATTGAATTAAAACTGTAAATTTAAACGATATTTCTAGAAACAATATCGATATTCTTCGATGCGTTTGGTTTTTCTGTACTTAGTGTTTGCTTGACATTTGTAAGTGTAGAAAAATAAAAATGGTACAATTTATAGTAACCATGACCAGCTGCATGACACATTAATTTATCTAGAATTTGGCTACATGCTTTAATTCATATCTGTATACGATTTCCATGCTTTCGAAGAACGCAGTACATGCGTTTAAAAGAGTTAATTTGTCATTTGTGATATTATTAGATGTTATTGTGTTAAATAGACATTGGTATTGAATAAAGTTGCAAAATAGACTCGTAAAATGGGCACTTTGAAAGTACATCTCACCCGGCAAATGAAAGAAGTGTTGCACTATATCATTATGTACGAACACAGCATACAGCGCTTAATAAAAAATATTTCACCGTGCCAAAAATTCGAAAGAAAAATGGTGTAGGGCGATGTAGCGCGACGAAAGGGAGCATTACAACATTGTTTGTTTGAGAAGACAATTTTAACGTAAGTTTAATTGGAAATACAGGTAGAATCAATTTTCTATTAAGTTATCAGAATGTAGACAGGGCGTTTAAAAAAAACGCGCTTAATTTCGATTCCAAATAATATGTTCTGTATTTGCTCCTACCATTTAGATGATGAGACATATAAAATTTTGCTATCTCACTTCAATATATGAAATTACCCATTTTAATCTAAAAACATAATAAACAAAAGTAATAAATAAGGAACTTTAAAAACTATTTAAGGATAAATGAAATCAGTAATAAATAGCAATAAAAATTTATTAAATTACTTTAAAAAATTAATAAATGTTAAATGTCATTATTCATTACTTGTATTTATTATTTTTCAAAGTAAATAAAGTAGTTTAATGTGAAATCAGATGGTATAATTTTATTAATACCTCAACCGTGGCCGTAATTGCCACGAGCGGATATAGATTGTAAGCAAAGGAATAAGTTACGTTTATCAATACCATAAGTTCACATCATTACTAATAATTATGGCATTACCTACGAAACATTTACACTATGTATTATGATCCACAAATGCCATAAAGACGCAAAAATGCAAGAAACAAACTCCTGTTTAAATCACCAGCACCGTAACCTGCACCTGTATCCACAAAAACAAACCGCGTGTAACGTCACACTAATGATATCGCGGTTTCGGCCACGTGGTTTTATTTACATTCTATGACAATTTACTAATGTTAATATTTTAATTATTCTGTGATTATTGCCGCCAGGCACATGTTCTGACCTTTCAATATGTTTGAAAGATTACCCTCTAACAAATTTCAAACCAATATAAAATTCATGCAACTTCTCCATTATGTTTTGTTTACCATACTGCAAAATAAAAGCACTTATATTCCGTGCATCCTGTATGTTAAAAATGTATTATTTTACAGGACCCATGAGAAATCTAGCTTAGCTTTACAACCATCTACACAACACAACAGTAAAATTTAGCGAGCGCACTTAATACAACCGCTACGTGAGACACTGTATATCAAACTAACACAACAAATCGCCTGCTAAGCAAGGGATCGCTTTTTGGATTGGTATGTAAGGGGAAGTGAGTCGGCAAGAGGGAAATCGCGAAAGTGAGCCTATTTATTCTATCTATAAGATAACATCGTCAGATAATGAAAAATATTACCAAACTAACTTTAAAACAGTTTGAAACCGTTTGTCAAGGAAAAAATTGCTTAAATTACAACTGCATTAGTTTTTCGTTTATTTATAAACGTTTCAAACTATTGACACTATAAAATATTGTTCCCTTGCGCATATCCGTCCCACATTGAAGACTTTCACCTAAGTGTAAATGGAAACTATTTATTTGGTACACAAATATTACCTCAGATATACCCTAAAGGGTAACTTGGGAACAGAGAGTTGTCTCACCTCGTTGATAGTTGAGAAAACAATGTAATATTCTCTTCCTACGCCCTCTAATTAGTGACGGCCCGTGAAGAGCCAAAGTTCCGCACTGCTATTCAAGTTACGTACTAAAACTTTTGCCTAAGACTTGAGCGCTTGTTAAGAAATCGTTTGATAAGCCCGTGTAAAAGTTGGAGGCTGAGCGTTACCCGCAAAATCGCCCTTTGGAAGTAATTACATTGTTACAGGATGTAATGGCTCGGGAAAAACTAAAAAAAAAAAATGTGTACATGGATGTGAGACTAAAGAAACCTAATTTCTACTCTAATCATTATGTGAATTTTGGTTGCATGGATTTTATATTGGTTTGAAATATATTATAGGGTAATCAAACATACGTCAGTTTGGAACAAAACAGTCTTAACTCAAAATTTTCATTTTTCAAGATTTAGTGGTGTATCAACTCCAAATATTGCATATTTTTATGTGTAAAAGAGTTACAAGGGTTACAAGGGTTACAAGGGTTACAAGGGTTACAAGGGTTACAAGGGAGCTTTGCTTCGTCGAATGGCGCTGCGTTGAAATGTCATCTCCAACATTGGTTTTGTGCTTTAGACAAAACTGTCACAATTAGTCGTGTTGTAACGTTTAATGAGATGAGATGAACAAATTTTGGAAAAGAGTGTCACAAGTCGAAATAATATCAATAAGAAACTAGTTTCTTTATGTGTATTTATATGCAAAACTGTCACATCTTTAAATTGACCAGTCATTCTCATAAGCTAAGTACCTTTTTTGTTCCCATTTCATACAATAAACCGTAATATTTTACGCAGTATTATAAATATTTTTTTTTCTACAAAACTGTTAAAACTGGGCTTTTTAATTGTCATTTTTGATGTTAAAAATGTCATTTTTTGACACGCGTGTTAAAAGTAAGTTACTTTTAACACTAGTGTTAAAAGTAAATCAAAGTTTATTTAAATTTTGTTTTGAAAATTAGTAAAACGTTTTAACAAACACATGAACAACTTTCTATTTTAAATAAGTACAAACCAACATTTTAACTAGCTATTACTATTAACATTTATAGTAAAATTAGAACAATTTGAAATTGTAATTCCCTGCGAAGTCATCATACTTAAGTTGGTTTTACTGTCAACATGTGTGACACATCTATTTTCTGTAAAAATACTACTGGTAGTACTGGTGGTCTTGCTAGTAGTTGCAGCAGTAGTATTTGGCACGCAATTTCCTTCTTCTGTTCCAGTGAATTTTCAATGTAGCCTTCAGCTACCGTCGAAGATTTCCATCCTCCATGTCTATTGAAGGTAGTAAGATTTGCACCAGATCTGCTAACAATGTCGCCGATGAACGACGAAAACAGTGTCCGGTGTAGAGTTGAGGATTTGGTAGATTCAAGAACTCTGCAATGTCGGCAGGCATTTTACCAAACATGTTAATTCCGACTGGATTCTTCACACATTTATTCTTCATATATTTAAGAAAAAGTCGTCTATGGTCAGCGTTGGGTGGCCGGAGTGCCATATACTTTCTAAAAAAGTTTAAATAGAATTCACCAACAACACTGAAAGTCCGAGGCACTTTCGTTTTAGTATCTGGTATGGTCACAACAACCGAAGTGCCCAAATATTCGATATTGTCGATGGTCATCTGACACAATTCCTCCCGGCGACACGCCCCGAAGACACCCACTATTGCTGCGAGGTTCATCATCAGATACTTTTCGTCTTCTGCTTCTGTGAGAAATTTGTCGATATGCGTCTTCGTCAAAACTTTTGACTTTTTTGCTAGATATCCTTCACCCTTCCGTTTTAAAAAAGCAATAAGTTTATAATGTTTGCTTATATCTTGATCTTGCTTTATTTTTAACATAGTTTTGATCATGTAATAATTTGACCACAGCGTTGACGATTTCCATATCTTGGCTTTTTCCTCAAAATATGCCAGTAAAACACTTTCGTTACATTTTCCAGGGACCTTTTTAATGTTGCACCATTCCG
The DNA here is from genome assembly GCA_037114965.1 of Monochamus alternatus. Taxonomy (NCBI): domain Eukaryota; kingdom Metazoa; phylum Arthropoda; class Insecta; order Coleoptera; family Cerambycidae; genus Monochamus; species Monochamus alternatus. The sequence continues at coordinate 12,554,214 of CM073427.1, forward strand.
AAAAGCGTCTATAAGCGATTTCGTACTGTTCTTTTGATTTCGCCAGCAATAATTCCAATGTTGCTCGACTGGCGGCTTCTTCGATTTCAGCAGGGATGGATTCGTTACGCTCATTATCGAGATTATTCATTATACTTATAATATTACTAAAAAATGCTGTCAATATTTTTGCGTTTTTTCCGTAACTAACAACAGCACTGATTGCTACGAAAATTTTGGTTCATAAACATTGCGATCTGTGTGGTATCTTTTGATTTATTATTTTTATTGAGTTTAAAGTTTTTCCGATTGTTTTGTAGAAAAAATAGTGTATGATGATTAAAAAACGAGCGTAGCGAGTTTTTTAACTTCACGAAAATCTTACTTTTAACACGTATATCATAAATAGCTATTATAATAATCTTTAAAATAGCATTATTTTAGTCTACTTTAATAAAATAATTTAGTTTATTAGAAATGTATTTCATTTTATTATCTAAACTCATGTTGAAAAACTTGTAAAAAATATGTGAAAGACAGTCACAACTCGGAATTATTTAACAAAAATAACAATAACAAAGTGCCAAAAACCAAAGCAAACAAAAAATTTTATTAAAAATACTAAGAACTATCCACCAAACATTTTAACATGACTCAAACATTATATAATTATTTATTTTCCAATATTTAGAGTAAGATTATTTATAAAACTTTACCGAGCTCTCCTGAAAATTTACATTTTTTGAGTTTTGACAATCTTGTTCCAAACTGACGATATCATCAGATCATGTGTCTGGCGGCAATAATCACACAATAATTAAAATATTCATTAATAAATTACCACTGTAAACAAAACCACGTGGCTGAAATCGCGATATTATTTTTTTGTTTCATATATTTTTGCGTTTTTGTGGGTCACAGAAACATGTAAATGCTGTGTAGGTAATGAGATAAAGCCGGGGGCCCATTGCTCTCATACTTATTCTTTATTATTATTGTATTAATTAGTAGCTAATCAGATCCAGTTATCAAAAAACATACAAACAAGCATCTTTCCACAGAGATAATAGAGCATTAACAACAGCAAACTCAGTTAAATTCTTAGGGATCAATATTGACCACATACTTGATTGGACATATATCACATTGATATAACAGCACAAAAGTTGGCTAAATACTGTTATGCACTTAAAGTTATAGCAACAAATGTAAAACAGGAAACATCTATCATTGCATATCATGCACATTTTCACTCCCACATAAGGTATGGCATAATATTTTGGGCTGCTAGTACTGCGGCAGAGAGAATTTTCATTACACAAAAGAGGTGTATGAGAAACACTTTTAATCTATCCCGCTTGGAGTCATGTAGGGACACTTGTAAACAGGACAAAATTTTAACTTTTATATCTACCTATATTTATGAGTCAGTTATATTTATAAAAGAAAATCCTTCTCTTTTTATATCACACAGTAGAGCCCATGACTATGAAACAAGAAAAAAGAATGATCTAACTGCTATGAAAGCAAATTATAGTTGCATACGTATATCACATGATTATAAATATTTATAATAAAGTCCCCACACGTGTAAGGGACATGAACGTAAAGCATTTTAAACAATTTTTTAGAGACCTGCTGCAACAGAACGCATACTATACTTTAGATGAATTTTTTAATGATGAATTGTAAGTTTATCTTGCTACTCTGACCACTGAACAACTGTCATTGAATGTGTTTTTTTACATGTTTTATTTTTTTTTATTTGTACTATTATGTATACATTATTTTCTGTTTTCACAATATTATTTTTTTTGTAGTCTCATATTTATATTTCTTTTAATTGTCATTTTGTATCCTTAGGTATATTTTATTATTATTTTTTATACTATTTCTGTTCTTTCTGTAGTTTTGCAGTGCCTTTGTAAATGACATTTTTTTATCCTACACCCTTTGGGTATTTTGTTGTAATTTTTAACATATGGACTAATAAAAACTCTATCTATCTATCTATCTATTACATTACATTTTGTCATTGTGAATGTTTGCTGTTCCTCCAGTGATTGACCTTAGTCTGCCACCCAAATTACCAGAACGTGTATTGTGTGTTGACCTAAAATATATTAAAGGTCTAAATTTTTAACCAACCATAACAATTACCATAGTTACCTTAATACATCCGTATTCAGGTCTATTAAATAGTGTTACGTCTTCTGATTGACGCCATCCGTTAGATTCTTGAGGAAAATCTTCTTCTTAACTGCATGCCTAGGTCCTAGAACTAAAATAAACATGACAATTACACCGAAAACCTGAATGTAAACAACTAATGTTTTGCGGTTTATCGGTACACTATATTCTATACAGACAAAATTAATTAAGAACAATAATTTACTTACTACCAAAAATAATTAAGGTGTTGTGGCTGTTTATTTTAATTGCTTAATTTCATAAAAGTTTGTTTACGTAATTTAGATTTATACTGTAGTTCGGTCTGCTGTGACCAATGATAGCGTGGGATTACTCGAGTGAGCGGCAGATATAAGTTGCAATAATTCTTAACAACTATAAATCCTTTTCTTCTTATAGTCTAAGTTTTTTTTTTATAATAGAGTACAGAATAATAAATTATGTTTATTATTGGTGAGCGTGTTAATTGATCTTGTTTGACAAGTTTTCTCGATCAAATACTGATATTGGTAGAGGGTGATTTGGTGGTGGAAAAATTTGTCTGGCGCCCTTAACAATCTTAATTAATTAAGTAATAGTATATTACTTTTACTAATAAATTCAACCCACCCTGTCTTCATTGAGCTGGCCAAACACCCTACTGTCTACAGTCAGCTGAGGTAGACAATCTTTACTCTACTGTTTTTTCTACCAGTGTAAGGACCACGTTGGGTCCACGTCACGCAATGCCTTGTGATGCAACGTCACAAACATCTGGCACCATGTATTCTTATGTATTTTTATATATTGTGTGCACATTGATCTGACGCTACACCACGCCACGTCATACGACGCCATCCGACGTGTTGAGAATCCGACTTGTAAGATTTTCATCATGTCGCATGGTGTAACGCGGTGTCGCGTGATAACAGTGTGCACCTGAATTTCATGTCACACACATAAAATGGCGAGGTTTAATTTTGAAACCATTTTTCAACAAAGCACAAAGATTTTATCAAAGCAGGCCGATCTTCTTGAAATTTTCTAAACAACTTTTTCAACAAAATTTTGCTGGTTTCAAAGTTTTTGAGATATTTCAAAATAAAATTCTAGCATTGTATTTTTTAAACCAGCAACATTCGGATAAGGCATATTTGGCTCAATCGCCATATTTTGGTGTGTAGTATCCCCACTTCAGAGATTGCCCATTCTTAATGAATCACCCTGTATAATAATATCACAAATTACCTCTTCTAAACGTATGTACTGCGTTGTCCTAGAGCATGGAAGCGCATGGGCAGCGACCGTTTTGTGAGAGTGTGGCCAGACATTTTTAAACACCGATTTTAGGCTTATTTTTCCACGAAATTGCCTAAGACAAACGCCATTTCGATTAAAATAATACATTGTTTATTCTGCACGTAATACACTGCACGAAAAAAATAACGAATAGCTTTAATTTATTCTCGATTATTCAACTGCATGGTAGGCGTATTGGAATTTTTTTTATTATTTAAATACAAATTTGTCTGTCATTGCCCTAAGTACTGACATACTAAACAATATAAATAATCAAAATTTCAGCGACGGTTATATTTAGACTCATTCATTGGATTGACTGAAAGGAATAATAAAAACCCATGAAGTAAAAGTCGTAGAACCTTTCTACTGAAAAAAGTAAATAAATTATAGCATCTACAAACTCGATACTAAAAATTGTGAAAGTGAAGACTTTTCGACTAAAAAGTGCTATAAACTACCGTAAAATACAAATTGTATCACGTAAAAGAGCTAAAAAGCGTACCTATAAACTCAAAAGTTTCGCTTTTATTGCTTTAAAAAGTAGTAATAAACGAGAAATAAAATTGTCAAAGATAAGGATGAAAGCAAAGCATGTTTCTGCATTAAAAATTATCGATTTGCTCGTTTTAAAATATACAGGATGTTTTTAAACAGAACTTGAGTAATGCTAGTTTAGATAGATTTAGCGGAGGGTTCTGCTATGTTGCAATCTGGAATTATATGTCACAAATTAAATACAATAAAAAAAAATAAAAATGAGGTACAGTGAAGGCAACATTTATTACTATTACCATATCAAATTTTAGCTTAAAGAAAATCTGAAAAAAAGAAAAGATGGAAGAAATGGTTTAGCAAATGTTCTTCCTGTACTAACGTTATTTGGGAAATAATCCGAATGAGAATCCATCATATTCAGTTTCAGATTTATATTGTAGCCCAGTTTGCAATACTTCATAGTTTGGACTTTGTGGCTTCTTAAGTATACATTCTAAAGCTTGTCATGCTTTTGTTTCGGTCTCACGAACTCTCCATCTGTGAACATTTTTTTGATATGAGGTGCATCAAAAATGTCTCGTTGTATTGTAGCCCTATTTGCAATTCTTCAATTCTCCACCACTTCCTGGATGTAGCGTTGGGCTATGTCGCTTCTAATGAAAACTAATGGATTCTGTCAAATTGTGGATCATGCCTTTCATCATGTCGCTTTCTTGCCCTTGCACAATCATCGTGCATCTCCAGGCAGGGATTCGTCACTAAAGATCACCTGATTCCATGTGGACGATGAGACAAGAGGCCAAAAGTTTGTATTCGGCGATATAGTATACCGACCATCCCCCCATGTTCTTCAAATCCTATTTACAATAGTCCAACTGCTGCTACATCGGTTTCTGAGAACTAAAGGTCGCAATCGATGATTTTCACGCTCTGTGGTTCCTCACTACGACCGGTATATCTCCATCTGTGTTCATGGCCTTTCTTAATCCATGCCTGGTAACGCGTACGTAAGGATCCGTTAGTTAGTCCTTCTGGAAATTTCTCTCACCGAAAAACCTGTCTCGCGCGACCTATCAAACCGCTCTCTCTCAAAGTCACTATGCTGGAAAATTTGCCCAAATCTACGTACTCTAAACATAATCAGCAGTAAAAAAAGGTCGTTTGCAACACGCTTCACAACGCTTGCAACACAAATGTGAGCAAACATTTTTAAAACAGAATGCTACGTTATCAAAGCATGCAACGTTATGCAAACTGCAAAAAAGTTATAACAGATAAACCTGAAAATGTAATAATTTTTTATTTTTACGAAGAGAAGTAAACATGCAAAAAATTATCAAAATAAAATGATATTTAATGAGTGTGTCTGGTGCTTCTTTGTCATTTAGTATATGCAATTGAGGAACTAATATCATTTAGTTAATCAAAGGCTGTTGTATACAGGGTGGGCTAACGAAAACTGTACACCTCGATTTTCGGACTTTAAAATGAAATTAGAGAAAATCGTTTGGACACATAATCGGCCCCTTTTTATACCCGGTAATCTCAACGGCGAAATTTATTTGGAATAATTAGAGAATGCTATTTATTCAGCCCTTGTAGAAGTATTGGAGAATGGAGAAGACCATCAAACGATCATTTGTCAACAAGATGGCGCACCACTCCATTTCGTACAACCTGTGCGACAATTTTTAGATAAAAATTTTCCTCAAAGCTAGATTGGAAGAAGGGGACATATTGAGTGGCCACCCAGGTCACCCGATTTGAATCCACTGGACTTTTTTCTATGGGGTCATCTGAAATCAAAGATTTTTGCTACCCAGCCCGAATCACTGGAGGATTTGCGAAATCGGATATTTAATGAATGCCGTCAAAATCCACCCGAAATGTTGTGAAAGGGAGCGTTTGCAACAAAACTTATTTTACTGCATGAAAGTGAAAGGTGGTAATTTCTAGCATTTAATATACTAATCACAAAAGTAAGAAGCCTATTTGTTGATCATCAAGTAGACATTTTTTCCACGTTGCCTCTTTCATTATCGATGAAAATTTTTACGTAAAATTATAGGGTCAGATAGTGCCTGATAGATTTTCAAAATGAGGTGTTGCAACACCTCTCATCCTTATTCAAAATCAAGGAGTTGTACTTCCCTCTGGTAGGGGGTTGAAGTTACGGGGATGAAAAAAGCAGATAAGTAGTTCCCTCTCGAATCAGAAATCGCTGGGTCCGAGAGTTTTTCCACATTTCCATTTTAAAGTCCGAAAATCGAGGTGTAAAGTTTTCGTTGGCCCACCCTGTATTCTCTATACCTACGCCTCGTATTTTGTACATCCAAAACTGTTAGAACGAGTATACTCTCAGCCGGACAATGATAGGGAGTAACACGAAACCATCCCTCATGTCGAGAGACCTGCACCGAATTCTGTCTAGGTCTAAGTATCGACCACAATCCGTTTTCTAAATTTATGACCAGGAAAGCGGCGCCGAGTTAAAATTTCCAGAATGCAGCAATTTGTTTCCTTCTTATCTATTACCTGGCACGTAGATAAATATGAATAGAACGGTGTTATGGAGGTCAGGATTATATTGCTCCGTTTGCTCACTATCTGTATTCATGGAGGATTTTTCGGTCATAAGGCACCTGCTCCCCTAATTCAATGTTGCATGCGGTGCATGTTTCGCGAATTTTCTGACGAATTTGCCGGCAGTCAGCACAGAAAATCCCGTGGAATTACGCGGGACTGCATAAATCTGGCATTTAGTGGAAGCTTTATAAGTATGTATACGAAATATTTTCTCGTTTCAAACACGTTAGTAGTCAAAGGTTTTTAAAAGGTGAAGGGGATTAGAATTTTTACGCCGTTCGACCAACTGGTAGTGATGTCGAAATATAAAAGGTCTTTTTAACGGTATTAGAAATGTATTTTAAGCTAATATATATCAAATCTCCAATTCTTATTAATAAAGTCATATATATGCTCTCTGATACACTGTAAAAAAATAATTACACATTTTAACACAAATGAACACAATACTGTGTTAATCGAGGTCCACACGGAATTCTGTATATTTTTACACATTTCTCTGTATGTATCAGTGTGTTAAAGGTTTAACACAATCGGCTGTGTTAATATAACAAATATCATGTGTAACTTATACACATTTATGTGTTATTTGTATCATTGAAGGCGTAGGCTTTACACATTAACATGTTAATTTTATTGTATAATAGGTAATGATATGGAAGACTCACCTATCTCTTTAATTTGTTAATTATATATTTGTTTACTTTCGAAATAATTTATATATATATATATATAGCTGTTTATTACAGGCCTTTTAGGTCCAGAGAAATAATTTTTAATAAATATAATTTTTGAAATACTTTTATTTTGACATTTTCTAGAGGTTCTGCCTATCTTCGAGAATGCAAAGAATATAGCCTGGAATGTTCTATTAAACGGCAGAGTATATGAATTAAAAATTATAATTTCAAAAGCAAACAGGAACATAATTAACAAAGTAGGTGAGCTTCCGTATCAATATAAAGAATTGTCTGAATTATGGTGTAATTATAAAATAAAAGATATTTTACTTTTTATGATTATATTAAAAAAATAAAATTCTGTTCAAATGAACAACAACCAAGTCTGCTAACAAAATATGTATGTATTAAAATTAACAGTATAATAGTACATATTCTAATAAGGGACTAATAATGTTCTAGTAAATCATAAACAATGAAACAACAAACAAATATGTATTTAGGCACTACATAATAGAAGTTTACGAAAATTAACTGGTAGTGATCTGAACATACAATTTTCTTCCTCTAAAGTTACAAAAAAGTTAGATTACAGAGTAATCTAAAACGTCAGAATAAACTAATAATATTTTTAATAGTTATATTCAAATTAGTTTTAGCTTTATTACAATTATCAGTAATATTTGTTATAGTTAGGTAAGTGTTTACCATTTTTTTTGATTAAACCTCAATTTAAATTTAAATATTCTCCATTTGAACACAGTGAACGAGAGGTAACTGTACACAGCACCGCTACATGACTAATATGGCGTAGTGACGTGTGTTGGATCAGCTGATATACTGCAGCGGCGCAGTTGTGCTCAACCAGTCAGGAGTAGGGATATAGAACACAATTAAGTTGTGTGTGTGTTAAGTTTACACAAAATGGTGTACTTTTAACACACAACTGGTAAATATTACAGAAATTCAGTATATTTTATTATAATATTAGTAATTTTAACACATTTTGTGTGAAACGTACAAAAATGCCATAATGTGTAAAACTATTAACACGGAATTTTTACACATCCTATTACACACTGGAAAATCTCGCTTACGCAGCAACTTTTTTTACAGTGTACCAAACATCTAGGTATGCTAATGAACAATTCCACAGACAAAGCTCCATTTAATAATTATCTAAAAAAATTAATCTAGTTAAATTTACTAACGATGAATGATGAATTCAATGAAAACATTCTATAAATATCTAAGTTTACTTTTGAAACTGTGGGAACTCGAAAATTCAACCACATTAGATTAGATCTGACCTATATTAACTTAAAATACCTTTCTAATACAGTAAAAAATGTTACAAAAGCTAATAATAAAGAATATATGGGAAGATATTGTGGGTGTAATTCAACACTGGTCGTGGTTTTAGTCCGCAGAGTAGTTAGTTTTACACAATTTGTTAATACCTAAAAATATATAAAAATAAAAGATCTTACCTATACTCGCGTCAAGAATTCAGACGTCTTACGTCACCGCTGACGTTACACATTTGTTTTTATTGTCAACGTAATTTTCCATATTTGGTCGCGTTAAAAACAATCATTTTTTGCAATTTAGTGCAAACTTTTAGTGTAGTAGGTATATAGTTTTATTACTATCAGTTGCAGTTTCTTAAATATTTTGATAAAAATATGATAAATTATTCATTTGTTTGTATGACGTAAGTCGTCTGAATTCTTGTCGCGAGTATAAATAAAATTGCTCGCATTTTTATTTAATAGTGAATGAGTAGTTTTCTAATTAAAACTTACAATACAGTCAGCAAGAAATTACATTAACTATTCAATGATCATATCCATATCAACATATTAAACTCGTATCAACATGTTATGTCTGAGACTCACGTGATCATGCACCAAACTTACTCTAATAGTCGTCTTGGCTCAAAAAACGACTAAATATGAAAGACATATCCAGTGCAGTACTTTTATAAATGCTGGAAGTGTATATTACTTTTTTTTACAAAAATTTAATTTTAACCTGCAAATTCAGTTTATACACACTCAGTGCCATTTTGAATTCATAATAATACGCAAATTTTAAAATAAAAAAAAAACAAAAACAAAGTTAATCACCACTTATACTTGATATTATTAACTATAAACAAATTCAACAATATTTATTTATTGTAAATATTAATTACAACTTCTGAACAATTTGTTAAATTAATTCAGCAGATGATAAGTGGGCTGTGTTTTTAGAAAGAACGCCAACTACCATGCCTCTTAACAGTTAATATATCGACTCCTGAATCTGCAAGCAAGGACGCAGATGATCCACGTAAACAATGTCCAGTATATTGTTGAGGATTTGGAAGACCTAGAAACAATGCTATATATTACATGGTATTTTCCCAAATATTAATGTCAACTAGCTGCTTGATGAATTTTCCATTTCTGTACCCCACAAAAAGTTGAGTATGATCTGTATTGCTTGTCTCATCGTTATATATCTCTGAACCATTTCCACCATTTATTTCTTCAATGTTTCTGTTTGTGATAAAAAATCTCGTGATATCTTTATTTTCGTAAACGGAATAATAATATGAAGGCATTGTCCTTCATCTTTAACATTTTGTAGGTATAGATTTGTCAATTCAGTACGTCTGCAAGCCCCATTATCAATGCAACTCATAAAATGAGTTCTATCGTCGGCTTTCAGAAAAAATTAAGTTATGTTTTCTTTTGTTAAAATATCTTTTTGACCGATATTCTTTCGATTTTCTATTTAGAAACGCAATTAAAGGACGTACTTACTCTTATCTGTATTTTTATTCATTGATATAGCTGAACGTAGCATAGAATAATATATTCAAAGCGACGAGGGTTTGTCATGTCTTGAAAAATTCGAAATATGCCAGAACAATCTTTTCATTGCTGTTATTCTTGATTCCTCTCTGCTTACACCAATCTTCAAGTTTTGCATAACTTTGCTCGTACGTCTGTCTTGATTTTTCGGGAAGTAGGGAATCGACAACGCTTTGCGCAATGTTTTCGATATCCGAAGGGACACTCTCGGAATCAGAATCACTCATATTAATATTCTTTTTAACACGCTTATATTAGCTTTACCTGTATGTATGTATGTATGTATGTATGTATGTAACGGAATCTTTCAGCGTAATTTTCACCAATTTCAAGAAGTCTGATCAGCTTGAAAATTTGCGCAGGGGTCAAGGACTGATGACAATACAATTATTTAATAACTTTGTTCTAATGTCCTGACTAGGATCATCAGAATAAAAACTATTTAGATTACTTTGCAGGTTAAGTGTATACAATCCATCAGTGTTGTTTCCAAGCAGGCAAGGCAGGGGCAGGGGACTGTAATAGATTCGTGCTCTTGCTTTTCACGTATAGATGGCGACCTGACAGAATTAGTTTTCGGTTTTCGCCTAATTTTAAATTAAAAATTTTTATAAATAAATAAAAATTTGATAATTTATAACAAAATTCAAATAAACATTTTGATTTAAAAAATTTCGAAAAAATACAGAATTCAAAATTAAAAAAAAAATTCTAAATATAAAATTTTGGAGTTTAAAAAAGTTTTGAAATACAAAATTTTGTAAATAATTTTGGATTGTGGAATTACATGATAAAATCAAATTTAAAAAATTTTAGAAATAAATAAAAATTTGATAATTTATAAAAAAATTCAAAAAATTTTTGGAAAAAATTTTCAATTGAAAAATTTTAAAATCCAAAAATTTAGAAAAAATTTCGAAAAAGACATTGAATTTTAAAATTTTGAAGAGCGTAAATTTTCAAATTCAAAGAAATTTTGATTTGAAAATTTTGGCAAGAATTTTGAAGAAAGTTTTGAATCTAAAATTTTGTAAAATTAGAAAGAAAAAAAAAAGATTTTGATACGAGAACGTTGACAAAAATTTTAATTTGCATATTTTATAGAAACAAACAAAAATGAAAAATGAAACTATAACACAAAGAAAGAGGAAACTGGAGAAAAAAAAATGTATAGAAAAACTATATGAAATGGAAAGGTTACGTAAACATGAATGAAATGAATTTAGATTTATTGTCAAATATAAGATATTTTAAAAATTAAGGCTCTTAATTATAATTACTTTTGTTATTGTTTTGAGACTAAAAATTAAGAAAATAAATTATAGTTTAAAAAAACTAAAAAAACACGCTTTAATAGTAAACCGAACTAAAAAGTAGAAAATAATTTTGAAGTATCAAGAGTTTGTTACAGCAATAGAAAATTCCGACAATCAATTACGACTAATTAATTGGGAATAAGATTAAATTAGAAATTAAATTATTAATAAAATAATTCAATTATAGTAAAAAAAAGCGTGGGGTGCTTGATATTAAATGTTACCATTATTTCAGTAGTGCAGCTATTTATAAAAATAAAGTCATTATGAAAATATAGTAAATTGCACCCCACGCTTTTTTTTACTATAATTGAATTATTTTATTAATAATTTAATTTCTAATTTAATCTTATTCCCAATTAGTTAGTCGTAATTGATTGTCGGAATTTTCTATTGCTGTAACAAACTCTTGTTTCACTAAAACTGAACGTATGACACAAAATTTAAAACAATCAATAACTGTGGTTACCATGACATCGTCAAATAAGAGCGCCTAATAATTTTGAATTTCAATTTATGAATATTTTAATATAAATCCACCTACCAATAAAATCTCTTTGGGTCGTCGTAGATTACATTTTAAATGATACACTTTCGAATTGAAAATGTTAATGAAACTTGTTACACGCGTTTTATTTATTTATTCAGTTAACTAAAAATTATATTCTAGCTTGCAACAGATGTTCAAATTTTCACCACTATCTTCATTTTCTAAACATAAATTTATATTTCATGCATTCATGTGGAATGAAACTGCTTCCAAATCGAAGTATGTAGAGCTAAGAGTATTCGACTAAACATAAAAAATTGGTGACGTAAGATCAGAATTTTTTACGAACCATAATAAAACCATGCATCTATCCTGTTCAAAATATCTATGTTACAGTTCATAATCTTGCATTGTTTCCAGTGCTTGTCGTAAAATTGTTCGGTATCATTCTTCATTTACTGTTTCTTGGAAAAAATGGGACTAATATCCTCCTTCTGGAAACTGCCACTCACATACTAACGAACTTCATCAACAATTGTTTTTTTTTATTGTTTTTGTTCTCAGTAATTCTGGATTTGGAATGAATAAGAAGAATGAGAAACTACGGAACCAGATCTACCAAGATAATAAATACTAGCTTGTCGGAACGACAAACATCTATTATTTTAGATCAGATTACTGGTTACTATTCGGTTAAATCTCGATTCATAATCTTAAAGTTCTGTGGAAATTCATTAAAAAGTTGAACAGTTCGCTGTGAAAAACTCCTGCGATAAAGGGTCGTCGAAAATGAAAAACGAAACAAAGCGGAAGTTTTATATTTAAATTCGGATTTTATTTCGGCCATCAGCTTTGGATAGCTAAAGTTTCAGATATTATTACTTTATGAATTAAACTAGCAAAGTTCAGACAGCCGATGAGATTCAATTATACGGTCTGTTTAATCTCTCATTTCAAATGATTCAATGTCCTGGTTATTGAGATACAAAGATAATATATATTTTCTTCTTTACATTCATAATTGAAATGCGAATTTAGTATAGTCTGTTTAGAAATGAAAGAGAGTAATAAAAGCTTATTATGTATGCAAATCGTAAATAAATGTAGTACTGATGTTTATATTCAATATTTTTATATTATTTATTATCGGTATAGATGAGGTGTACTTTTAAAAAAACTTTGTGTGATCGAACCGTACTAAATTGTAGCAGGTAGCTAAAATTTAATTATCGACAATCCGTCTTTGTCTATGCCGCTTCAATTTCTCGGTCCATTTCTCTTATAAGTAAACAATATAAAAACAGCATTTCAAAACTAGAGGCTACTTTAAGCATCATAACCGGGTTAAGAGGGTTTTTTGTAATTCAAATAAAATTATTCAATATTATCAAAATATTTATTTAAATTTAATGAATAGACTTTTATTCCACACAAAAATATACGTATTTTGAAAATTCAAATTATGGTGAGTAAATGTAGTGTTGTATAAATGTACAATACAGAAAATAAAAAAGTAGGTATATTAAAATTCATCCTCTGAATATACTGATGAATCATCTTCGTCTCCTAGATTGATAACGATAGGTTATCCGTTAGTACCGTTATTTGGTGATTTGTTGCCATTTCATCGATAACATATTTTTTCTGATCTTTATTAAGATTGACAAGTGTCAAAAGTTCCCTTTTCACCATATTCGATTCCAAAAGAAATGTTTTCCGGATATATTATATATAAAGCTGTTTACAGGCCTTTTAGGCCCAGAGCTGTGTTATTCTCCTCCATTCCATTCTGTCCTTCGCCTTTCTTTTCCAATCCGTTACCTTTTTCTCCCTTAGATCTATTGTCACTGCCTCTCTCCATCGCTTCCTCGGTCTACCTCTTTTTTTCTTGTAGTTAGGTTTACTCCCTACTATTTTCTTAACTGTCCTTTCATCTTCCATACATTCTAGATGCCCTAGCCACTGCACTCTTCTGGCTTTTACAAATTCGTCTATTGTTGGTGCCTGGTGCATTGCATACTTTTTCCGGATAACCATTGAATTATATCGGCTTTCCTCCAAGCAGTCGTAGGCGTCCACTCGGTCTGCCGTGAATGGTAACTGGCATTATCCATGACAATTACAGATCCCGAAGGAATAAGATCCAACATCTGTGTAAAATACTCTTCGAAAACATCTGCGTTCATGTCTTCGTGATAGTCACCTGTATTTTTAGATTCAAATAAAAGTAAACCGCCATCTACAAAACCACTGGCACTACCTATATGTGTCACTATTAATCTTCGCCCTTTCCTGAAGGTGCCTTGAACCCTGTTGAAAGTCCATCCAAAAATGCTTGCCGAAAACTTTTTACATTTTGATCTTGCCATACTTTTGTTACAGTATATCCCTCATTGACCCAAGTTTCGTCTAGATAATAAATATTCCTTCCTTCGTCACGGAATTTTCTAATTGATCGTAAGACGGCCCAAAATTTGCTTCTACTGATTTTTGGCAAATCGTTGCCCTCTGGAAGTTCACTTAAAATTTTGTTTAGCGTTGGTATTTCTTTTTTAAAATAAAATTACGATAATTACCTGAAACGACATATTACCACGCCCATGGCCAGTTCTTATCTCGGGGTTTTATTACTCTCCTTCATTTCCAAACAGACTATAGTGGTAAGTCGTAGGACGAAAAAAGGTTATGGTTGACAAATTACATAATTACGGATTTCCGGATCTCGAGGTATAATATGTAACTGGATACATACATATCTTACAAATTGAGATCAATTTGTAGCATAATATCTGAAAAATTAAAAATAAGTTTTGGCGTCCCACAAGGATCAGTGCTTGGACCTCTATTATTTATTTTGCTTGTGAACGATCTTTCGAATATAGCTGCGGATAAGTCTGTGATAATGTATCCTGATGATAATAGCCTAATTTGTGCAAATAATTATCTAAATGAGACAATTACTACAACACAATTATTACTAAACAGATTTTAATAGTAATAAGTTACTTTTAAATACATCTAAAACCGTATTCGTAGTACTAAAATAGTACTATTAATGTAGTTACCTGCTAAAAGTAAGTCATAAATCGCTACAACAAGTTTCTGATTTGATATTTCTAGGCATATACTTAGGTAATAGGTTGAACTGGGAAAAACATGTTAATGAATTATGACAATAAATTGTATATGGAAACGTTATTAAGTTTCATAATTTATATCCAGAATTTCTTATCGGATTTTAATTTGGGATGCATCTAGTTTTGATAGGGTTTTTAAACCTCAGAAACGGGCTGTTAGAAATATGGTGGGAGTGTCTCAATTAACGTCTTGTAAAAACTTACTTTTACCATATTGACTCCATTTATCTGGAGGAAAACATACTTGAAATATTTAAATAAATAAAGAAAATAAGTAAATAGGAAGGCGACTACTCTTTCAGAAGCTCGTTCACGCCACTGGGTACACAGAGTAGCACAGACCGCCGACATTAACTACTAGATGAATGTAGGAATAATTAAACACCAATTAGATGCGCAAACTTGTTTTGCCCGCATACACGGCTATCTGTATAAACAGGGAGCTTTTATGACTGCGGAAAATTACTGTAGTTATTAAAAAATTAACATGCGCTTTTTAGTAGGACTTCAAAGGACTGTTTTTCCATTGCAGTTGGTTAACACGGCCGCGCTAGGTTGAAACAGGCAGCTCTGCGCAATTTGTCATGGAATGATAATTGAAACTGATGAAGGAGCTAAGGCTGGAGGGGGATTTTCATACATGGATAGTTTTTTCTGTTCTATTATTTATTTATGGTAGTTTCCGGGCTTAACAATTCTAATTTATACAGCTTATTGTTTTAATCTTGATCATATACAAAGCCGCATGTAATTTAACAAAGCAAATAACTTCCTACAAGTAACAATTAATCCTACATACTTTTAATATTAAATAGTTTCGCCCATTTTATACAAAGATGTTAATGTTATGAAAACCAAATAATTCTAAAACTATATACAGTTTGATGTTAACTAGTTTTTTATTATTCATGTTTATAATGAATTATAATGAAGCTTGGAAACAAATGGTGGAGATGATAGAGTGAAGCATCATAAAGACAAATTCAACAAAATCCATATCATTTGATCCTGGTAAGAAGCAAATGTCATTTAAAATTAATTAATTTCACATATTATGAAGTAATTTGTCAGAATTTGTATATTACATCAATTTGTATAGCAGTTGTAAACAAATATATTATCGATTATATAATTCAATAAATATAAATAATTTCATCTTTCGATTCTCCAGTAGAACGGGATATTTACGTTGCATTGCTTTTTTAAATTAAATCCAGTGTATTGTAAATTTAAATATAAGCGACTGTTCATTACTATTGGTTATTTTTGGCACTGTCAACTTACAAATATAACAAGGTATCAGATAATAAAAGTTTCCAATTCTGTTTTTTTTTTCAATAAGACATACATATTTAACATTTTTATAAAATTTCATATACATTTTTAATTTCAAATACGTACGTCTGGTCTTTGGGAAAGGATGCGTGCATTCGATTCACTCACAGAATATCCCTTCATCAGCTTTGATGAGCAAAAGGTCGAGAGTTTATACAAATTCATATTCGTTTCCTTTTAAATAACGTCAGTAATAGAGCTGATTACGTAACTAAATTTACTGAATCCTGAGATATGCACGAACTTCTCGAATTCGTTTATTTATGGAAACTGTTCCCACATTACTTGGAAATCTACATTCAGATTTATGTATATGTAACTCGATTTGTGAAATATATTTTTTAAGAAGTGCGTATTTAATTTTTTCTACACCCGTATTATAACAATGCACTTATATGCCCATAATCCGTTTCATAATGATACCCATTACGATACAGATTTTTAATCAATAGAAACCCATAATTTTTCAATCAAGCATGCTGTACATTTGACGTTTATTCTAGGTTCCTATGTAATTATTTTAGATGTCAAAATCAGTACGTATTAAATGTTCGTAGATACCTAGCTAAACTTCGATAATTTATCAAAATGTCTTATATCAGCGATATAGAAGAATTACCATCGACTCCTTTACACATATCGGAGAAAGCAGAAAATGCAGTTCATACGAATAATTACTGTTACCTATTGTGTTCAATAAAAATATAAAATTTATGGTTTTTGATTATTTATTGGGTGTAGAAAAAATAGCGTATGCAACTCTCATGTAATGGTTATTAATATCATCATTACATGATCGTTGCATAATATACTATTTGTTCTTGTTGACATATTAATAATGATAATAACAATATCTCTACCCCTCAATCTAATCACGAGGATTAGTCCAGAAGTCGACAACTTGTGCGGGAGAGGGGGCGACATATTATTATTAAACAGGCCGCATTTGCGCCCAGGAACACTTAAAAAATAATATTTAGTAACATCACTGCATCCTAATACAGATCTCCATTATTGATTATTTTTTTCATGTAGTATTGCCCTATATGGTATGTTGGAAAACACGCTATATTCTATTGTATATATTTTTAAAGTAGTTATTTGTTTAAGAAGTTTGCAATCTGTTAATTAATATCTAATTAACTACCGATATTACATCAATAAGTACTTGGTAATCTTTTGTTATATTGCAAAGTATGTACAAGAAAAGAAATATAGCCCGCTGGTATGCTGATTTAGCAATTATTTACCCCTTGTTGGCTAAATAAATCCTCTTGATTTAAAACAGGCAGCAAGAAAAGTTGGAACTGGTCTCAATAAAAATAAATGACTTCGCAACCGTTAAAACTTTCGGCCACCAGACTTTTCCTAAACGTTTTTAATTTCATCGTTTGTGCAGTCGTTTCTCTGCCCGGGTAAAATTCATGAGGACGATTAAAACTCATCCAAACTAACTAACTATTGTGCATTTGTAAGAATGCCGCGTTCTATAAAACATTCGCGTCGCATTAAATTCAGGATACAGTTTGGGGCTTGGACTCATTTGCATTGAGGTGATACAGTCAACGTGTAGTAGTGTTTTAACTGCAGGGGAAAATGTCGACAATAAAGCTTAACAATCAGAAATATCGTTTTCATAAACGAATAAATAAATAAAATAATAAATAAAATAGCATAAATAATAAATAAATTAAATAGCACAATGACTTTTTTCCACAACCCTTTAATAAAGAATGTATACAGTTACAGTTAACCACAGCAGTTGCAAAAACAGTTGCTAACACGCGTATGTTAAATAAAGCAAGCTGTCACTGTCACATCTTTGTTGTACAGGGTGTTTCAAACTCGATAGTATAAGCCCTACTGTAAGGATACTAAGAATTTAAATAAAATTTGGGACACGTGAGGTTAAACGCGAATCATATTTTATCCAGAAACATATTCAATTTTTTTCTTGTTAAAAAGCTCTCTTCCTTTAAACTTTTATTAGAAAAATTTGTCTGTATTACTTCCAGTTTGAAAGTATAAGCAATTTCGTCCTAAAAAGAAATACCACCTAAAAATCACATTAGCGGTGGAAGGACCAAGTAGTCGTTGGAAAACAATTGAATGTTTGTTGTTTAAAGTGCATAAATGTCACAAAATACTTGTGATTACTCAATGCGAACGTCAAACGTATAATTTTTGTGCAAGAAATGCTGTAGAGTTTTATCGAGAAAGGGATTCAGAACGCCTCATTCTTGATCATGAAAACTTGGATTGGAGGCGACCTTGCGACGAAATGAAGACGTATTTTTTGTGCGCCTCAAATAATTGACAGAAAGGTAAGAGACAACGTTAATACAGTTAAACTGTTACAGTATTTCGAATAAAATTCACGAAAGACAAAATTCACTTTTTGCCAAACAGGAGCATCGAACACTACTGGCCAATTGAAAATCCCCACATTGCAAATCCAGTCCAAAACCAATACCATTTTGAAGTAAATGTATGGTGCGGCATTATCGGTAGGCATTTAATTGAGCCTTATTTTTATGAACATACATTGAACAGCGTGAGTTACCTAAATTTCCTACAAGAAAAACTTCCTGCACTTCTGAAGAATGTGCCTTTGCAGCTAAGGAGAAACCTATGGTTTCAGCATGATGGAGCTCCACCCCACAAGGTCAGGATTGTACAGCAATATTTAGATTACTCTTTCTCAGAGAAATGGATTGGGAGTAATGAATCTATTCAGTGGCCCAGAATGTCACCAGATTTAACACCCCTAGATTTTAAAGGGGGGTTTTAAAAAATTAGGTTTACAAAACACCTTCGCGAGACATTAATCATTTGAAAAAAAATAAACGCTTATATAAGTTAAACGGCGAAATGTTAATAAACACAGCCCACAAAAAAGTTAAGCGAAGATTGGAAATGTGTTTTGAAATCAGAGGAGGTCATATAGAAAATAGATTATAATATGTACCTACTATGTATTATAATCTATTAGGTGTTTGCATCATTTTTTAAGTTTAGTCATTGTTATCATCATATTTTGTTTTAACTGTATTAAAGAATTATCGATTTTAATTCTTTTATTTATTCTTAATGACATATATGCACTTTAAATAACGAGCATTCAGTTATTTTCCAACGACTACTTGATCCTTCCACCTTTGTGATTTTTAGGTGGGATTTCTTTTGAGACTTGAGGACGATATGGCTTATAACTTTTAAACAGGAAGTAATATAGACAAATTTTTTGTATCCACAGTAAGCCATACAGAGCATTAATACACTCGTGTGATTTACATGCGAAATGTCACACTCGTATGTTATACGCTACTTTTCACACTCATTATGTAATGTACTATTTAGCTGATCATGTTTCATTGGACAGTGTTGCTCCGCTCATATACATTAATACAATTTACAAAGAAGTGCAACTGTTTCCTCTTATCCAAGCTGATTCTAGATATAAAGAAAACTTCACTTACCTCATTCTTAAGTTAATTAATCTGTGACAAAAGTATTCCACCGCCTCCTAACTTAACGTGCCGCAAAATGCGGCACAGAGATTTGGCGTATCATGTTTCATCCTGTCATCAAGAATACATTACGGTTCAGAGACGTTTTTCTCACCGGAAATGTCGTCTTATCACGCCGGTAGACTACCTTATCTTATGTACTATTAAACATGCACATATCTATTATAACGAAAGTGGGCGGATTATCATCAAACACACGTCTGAGGCGCTTAGTAAGCCATATATTTTTCTTGAATTTCCTTCCACACTGAGGTCGCGCAACTGGGTCCGCAATTTTTTTAAATGGGACGTGAAACGTTACTTACATCTACGTGAAGGAAATAAGGTCAGGTTGTTTCATCTGTGGAATATGTAATAACTAGTATAAGGACTTTTAGTAAAGTTCAACCATCGTCTGCTAAATCGCGTCGCCTTTCTAATACTTGTCTGTCGAATCACCTGAATTTCAATCTAAAATTATATAATGTGCTGTAGTATGGAGACACCAGAATTTTAATATTGAGACTGTAATAACTTATCTTTTAATATAACCTACTTATTTAATTTGATTTGCAAAAATTTACGTATTTTTTATCTACTATTTTAAAATATTAAAATACACAACATTAATGCCATTCCAATACTTCACACAAAGCTTTTGTGTCCAAATATTTTACATTTTTGACAAAATTGGGTACATACGTATTAATAATGCTGACCCCACACTTTCAATGTCAATTTATAAATTTAAAAATGAAACGTAAACAGAAACGTACACCTTAACAGATATTTGACATTTGTCATAATTTCTATGAAAACAATTGACGACTATGTCTGACTACGTCATTTGTACTGTAGCAGTGCTGCCGAGCGCGGTATCGTAAACAAACATTATTCATACC
This sequence comes from Monochamus alternatus, assembly GCA_037114965.1. Classification (NCBI taxonomy): domain Eukaryota; kingdom Metazoa; phylum Arthropoda; class Insecta; order Coleoptera; family Cerambycidae; genus Monochamus; species Monochamus alternatus. The sequence continues at coordinate 12,574,975 of CM073427.1, forward strand.
AGCTGTTTTTCCAATAATACAAGAGATCGATTTCCCTACCAGTCAATTTTAAAAGGTTTTGGATTTTATATAACTTCCAAGTTCTCCTCAAATATATTTTTTTCATTATGTAATAACTGAATTAATAACAAAATTTTGCATAAATAGTTAATATTTAAAGTTTGCTAATATATAAAAAATCATTTTAGAAACAATAGTTAAATAAAAATACTTTTTGAGAAAAAACAATATTTTATTACATATATTTAAAAACAAAATCACATTATATTTAGAGTTTTTCTTTTACTTCTCTGTTTCATCCATTATGTAAGTATATTCAATTTTGTTAAGTACGAATACACGCTTGCTTACCTGAAAAGAAAATAAAAATATACTTATAGATTTGTATATTTCTTTTTTCTTTCGTACTTACAATCCATCTAGTGAGTGCATTCTTTAAGAACAGAGACGACAAATCTTTTGGCACTTCAATTGCTGCAATTGCTTTAAAGCAGTAAGAGCATCATTTCATTTGCCTTCAAGTATCTGCAATTTGCAACAGATTTCTTTTGACTTTTACTGAGTGCATTAATCAACTCGACACTTTTTTTTTATTCGATTGTTGGGCTAGAAACTAAAATAGAAATAAAATATAATTATTCCACTAAAGTATTGTTTTTTTTATTAATAAATAAAAAAATATATGCCTATAATTATGTAGAAATTAAACTAATTCTACTCTCTTTTGTTTTGTGCTGTTCGATGTATCAGCAGAAGATGTATCAGGAGATGACTCGGCTACGACAGGTTTTCTAAAAAAATACCAAGGATGTAATATCATATACCTTACATTAATTACAAATAAATGTAACTACCAATACCTACTTAAATGTTTCCTGTTTCTGATGAAGCGAGCTTATGAGACACTACATGCAGTAGGGCTTGACGAACTTGTCATTTTTTTGTCTAGAGTCTGTCGCAGTACTGCTAGGAACACTTGCACTATATTTATAATTATCAAATCAAACAAAATAGTTTAAAAAAGATATGATAACAGAAATTAAAGTACCTAAGTAGTACTTAATATTTTATGCTAATTTTTATTCGAAGCTTTACTTTTGAAAGGATGAGAAGTATCACTTGATGCCTCACAAACTAAATTTCTTGATTGCATTGCAATTGTTTTAACTATGTTTTTCACTTGGGTATAAATTCGTGTCCAAAAAATTATCGGAACAAATATATTTTCTTGGGTCCCATTGTAACTTTGGAACACCTATAGGGCATCTGCACGTGACGTTACGATTTTCAAGGTCGTTGTTTGGAGGATAAACAAAAGTATAACCTTATGTTTATTCCAATTTATTATTAAATATTTGAGTGTTATTTGTATTATAAAATGCCTAATTATTGTATGGTAGTAAACTGTGGCAGTAATTCTGCAAGGGACAATGTTAGTTTCTTCAGAATTCGTTCTGAATTCGACAGACATAAACAATTTAACCAGTTAGCATCTGAGAGGCGAAAGGCTTGGATGAATAGTTTAAAAAGAGCTGACCTTACAGAGTCCAAAATTAAATTTGGACGAATATGTTCAAAACATAAAAGAGCAAAAATTATACATTTATTATACTATAGGGAAACCTGCAAATTTACACGAGCAAAATAATCCGGATTGGATCCCCACTGTGAATATGAGTTATACATCTGGTACTTCATCAAAAGAATCAAGAAAATATAGATATGAGGCGAAAATTATTAAATGGAGAAAAAGAGGTTTGAAAAAATAAATCATATCAATTTTCTGTGGCTGTGCAAACGCCACAGCAGCATATGTATTGATTGTATTTAGTGGCAACCTATTTCAGGACTAAATTTTTATTTATTCTTATTCTGTGGATACGCACTTTTGGAAAACTTTGTTTAAAACTGGCACATATTTCTGCTATTTACGAATTCCAATGTTTTCAGTAATATTTTTTTTGTGAAAAGTTAATATTTTATATAAAATCTTGTAGAATGAATACCATATCGGAGTACCGTTTTTTTAATTATAAATAAATATTTCTTTTGTAGGTAATTTAAATTATTTGAAATGAAACTGTTTTAGCATGTTGTATATGCATACCTATATACATAATATGCGTACATTTTCGGTGAGAAAAATTACTTTCTAAGCCTTTAATATGCTTTAAGGGCGCCGTATTCTTGAAATAGTGTTTTGTACAAATACAAGTAATTTAAGAACTGAATAATATAGAATTTAGCAAATAACAAGAATGTTATCTCATACCACCTGCGAATATTTAAATGTACCGAAGTAAAATCAATACATAACGTCAGAAAACGATTTATCCAGCAAATTTTTAGGTACCTACTGAAATATTTCAAAATACGTATTTTTTAAAATAGATGTAAGTATTGTTATAAAATAAACTTACATAGTTCTGCATATAAGATGGTTCACGTTTATTGATAAGTATCTGAAAATAATTGTTAAAATGTGGGGTTAGAATAGCGAAGTAATGTGTATGATACAAATGCTTTTTAAAAGTTATTATATTATTTGAAGAGAGTTTAAACAGTAAAAATGGATAAACAAAACATCAGTAATTTTTTTTTATATTACTTTTGCTCTACTTGTTTTATTTTTCGAGATTTCAGTACCTAAAAAACCACAAATTTGATGTATGTGTATAAGCACTTTTATTATATAACAAATAATTTACAGTATTTGGATATAAAGTTTTAGGAAGATCTTCTTCATTATCAGATTGAATGTGTATGGATCTATTCCAATTTCACTTATTTTATGTCTATATCTATCAGCACTTTCAGCATCTATGACTTTCAGTGTATAATAATATATTCACTATACATGATTATATAAATGAAGGAATATTGTAGCCACAAAAAAAACGAAAAAAAATTACAACAATAAACTATAACCAGAACACAACCACTTAAGATAACGTGAAAACATATAATAAATAAATAGTAATAAATACATTTGAGGTTATGATCACTGTTTGTTTATCCTCCAAGCCAGTAGCCACGCCTACTTTGATCACGTGCCGCAGATGCTCTATTAGCTTTGTTTGCGGTAGCAATCCCGAACTAATTCAGACATTAGATTCATCCGCAGTTTGATGTTGGGCGTTCGCGGAACCCAGATTTATAAATTTGAATGTGTTCTGAATCCGTCCCATGCATCCCCGAACATGATACAGAATTTTTAATCGCACGCATGCGTATTTTACTATATTAATTTAGTATCTAGTTGTTACATGAAAAAGTTTTGTTATTCGAAAAATATATGCCATAAGTAGCGTCCTCTACTAGTGACGTTAAAATGAGAAACAAATCTGATATTGTCGCCCCCAATTTTTTGTCCAGTCGCCGATTGCATGCTTTTCTTTGTCAGATTTTACAGTGAACCAGTTTTCAGTGCCGTGCAGGAGTGTATTTTTAAATCATTTTCGAACTGCCAAGAGAGACATTTAATTTTACCGAAAAAATGTATACTGCATATGCAATTGTTGACCAAAATTAGTAGTCGCTAGAGAGAAATTTGGAGGAAAATAATATTTTACTTTGTATAAAAAATATATAGGTAAGTCATTCACATGAAGGCTTAATAAATATAAAAATGCTTAAACAAGCTTAGTACAAGAAGAGATGCGTTTCTAGTTATTGTGTATTGTAAAATTGTACGCTTATGGCTGTTCTTTATCTTTGTCCAGTTCTGATATGCGAGCCCTTAAAAGTCCTTATACTAATAATAACGCGCTGCGATAACTTTTACTGTTGATAAGTTAGATTATATAAATCAAGGAGAATGTTTTTCCAATATGATATTTTTAGCTGGCTTGTGAGTTTATTTACTACACTTGATTTTAGTTGAAAGTAACTATTTTATGTTTTATTGAATCAAATTCTTTTATACTTGTCCAAACATATTCAAATGCCTCTTGAAAGCAGATACTGATATGAGAATAGAATCGTATGGAGCATATCTTTTACTGGAACAATCATTAAAGAATCATTATTGCTCACATAAATGTTATTGAAATTCAATTCCACAAGTCTCCATCTAGTCTTTCCTAGATCGCGTTATGAAAACACATATGTTACGAAGGCGCCGCCAGTGGCATTAGAAATGCTAAAATCTCGTTCCTTGGTCTAAGCCAGAAAATATTATAAAATTCTGCCATGTATTTAATATTTAACAGGTTCTGAGATAAGTATGACGTATCTTGCCGATTGATTTACATTGTATAATTAAAAAATGCCTTATAGAAATCAACCATTAGCAGGCATACAGGATACGATGACGAATATTTCGATTTCAATTTTGAAAATTTAAGCTTTGGGAATTTCGAAAGTCCTTGCTTATTTTAAATGGAACATCCGTATAATCAAGGTTCCTTATATCGATCTCATCGATATCAAAAAAGTTTCGATAGCCTAATCCAAAATTGCTTATTTTTTACAACGTGCAAACATTTGAAATCTGTTTAATTTTACACAGGTTAGTGAAAATTTACTGTCGAATTTGCTTAACTTCGATCCACAAAAATTTGGTTTTTGTAAATGAAAAATCCTGTAAATTATTATCTATCTATTCATATTACACTTCCCTTATACCTACAACTTTTAATTTTTCTTTTATTGACGGTTTTTGTGAAAAGTTAAAATGATTTAATTTCTTGCGAGCATGGCTGTGAAATTGCTAGCAAATTTAAAAACAAAGCAACTAATATGCCGTAAGCCATCATTTGCTTGGTTTGTTTTTTTTAATATCTGTAACATATGATAGACATCTGCCTCTCTCTCTTTTAAATATCAATAGGTACTACAACTTGAACAATGTAAAAAATAGAAAAATTTGAATTAGGTTATCGAAAAACAATTTTTTTTTTGATATTATTGAAATATCTCGAAGATCATTAGAGATAAATAAAGGAAGCTTGATAAGAATGCCCCCCTCTAAAATTACGTTTACAACCCAAATATGCAAAAATATACAGGGTGTTATATTTAAAATAAGTAAGACTTCGACAAGATTGGATTGGATTTTATTTAAAGACATCATCTCCAAAAATCTTAATGCCCATATATTCAAAACTGAAATCGAAGTAGGCTCTGAAATATTCTAATGAGCTATCATCGTAAAACAGCTATAAGTTAGTATAGTGTGTGTTATTTAAAAAAGTGAAAGAAGTCAGTAAAATTTCAAATGGTCGTGGAATCAAAAACCAAATCCAACTGTAGTTTAACAGAAGATAGTAAAATATAGTTTCCAGGTATTATTGATATTCACTATTTTTCTAGAAAATCATTATATTTGTTCAAATTACTTGCAAAAAGTCAGTGAAAATATGAATTTTTGGTCTGGAAAATAGAGAAAAGCCGAGGAATTTGGAAAAATTATTCTTGTAGCAACCACAATAAGAAATATACTGTATAGTGGTTTTTTGGCTTTCACGACCGGTGCTATTATTTGATATATAGTTGCAAGTAACATAATTAAAAAGTACATCTTCTTTGGCCTAGCTTTATGCTTCCAGAAGCATGGGATGCGACCAGTTACAGAGGCAGCTACGGGATGTCTCAGAAGACCACCATTATCCGAGGAACGGTTTTGACCGTAGCAGTCGCAATATCAACAACAGGAGCCGAAATCAATATATGGGTGGGTCCGACAGAGCCTAGCATGAGAAATAAATAGCTATTTTGTACTCCGATTACGGCTCAGTTAGCTAATTAGTAGTTACAGCTTTATTATATCTTCAATTTATTAACTGCCCTTTGGTTATTTTTTAGCTTAGAAATACATGTACATACAGGTACTAAAGTAATAAAATATTATGGTTTTACGGCAATTTTTTATTAAAATTTAGTACCTGCACATTTAGGGTATTTGAACAAAACAGAACAATTACCGTTATACAAAACATATAACAATGTAAAAATATATTCATAGAACTAAAGTTAACATTTTATAAAATTCCGAAATCTATGATCTTATACTAATTGTTACAAAGTAATATTAATTATATAAATGTGCATAGATAAGTAGGTACCCAGAACTTAAATTATGCTAATCCTCCAGAAGCTCCTGTTCTTCAAATATGTATAAAATATAATTCTAATAGAAAATAATACATTTTTATATATTTTGTAAGATGAACAAAACAACAGTGGGGTACCCGATTTTTGTAGATGCAAGGATACCAATGTTTCTTTGCTTCAATAATTATGTATAACTTACATACCTATTTTATTATTTCTTAATCTCATTTAGGTTATGTTAAAACCAGCACTAGACAAAACTATTTATAGTACTAAAAACACTCACTTGTTACTCTAGATATGTTTATATTGCTAGTCACTACTCACTAAATTAATTATGTAAGTACCTAGGTCCTAGGTACATGCTGCATTCATCAAAATGAAGCAAGGAATAATGAAGGCGTCACCACCCAACGCTCCCAACGGTTAGTGATAGTGCGTTTTAAAATTAGTAGTATCTTCACACGCACATTACGCATATTTTTACCAATTATATAGTAAATTTGGTATGTTCATTAATTTTACAATGTAAAAATGGATTTTACATTGCTAATTGTAAATGTATTACAATATATTCTATAAATGTACAAATTGTATTATAATTACATAGAAAGTTTACGGTTTTATTGTATATTGGCAGTTTTCTTGTAAAACTACAAGTGTCAGTGTAATATCATCATTATTTTTACAATTATTTTAAGACAATTATAAGGATATTCTTACAAAGTAAATTTGTAAAGTTACTGACCTTTTTTCAGTGTATTAGTACCTATTCCTTTCGTTTGATTTTCTTATAATAAATAGGCATTTTATCTAACTCTACCCACGGGAAGTGTGTCTTATCGGTAGTGAGCGGTTGTAATGAGTGAAAATGTAGTTTTGTCCATTTGTAACGAAATAAGGCAAAACGAATGTAAAATACTGCAGCTAACTGGATACACTATTTATCAGGTATTATTACTAATAAGAATGTTACTTCTTGTCGTTTCTGAATATAGAAACGCTGCCACCGCATAGTAGTTGACATTGTTGACAGATGTAAGCTTTACTGATTTCAGTCGATGTTTATCATATGCGCGGACTTTCCGGAGGGAAAAAGAGTTTTGCCCCATTTTTTAAATATCGAGCTGATATTCTAGAATATTTTTTCCTGTATTTTAGGCCTCCCTGAGCACGTGGTTAAAATTTTTGTACTTAGTTATAGACCTGTATATTAAATATGCTGTATATTTATGGAGTATAAACTTTTGGTAATAATCAACACGATCTGTGGATAATATGTGTAATTATATAGTACAAGCTTGTAATTAGTCTGTTATAATTTGCAAAATTGTTAAATTTTGGTACGAAACAGCGCCTCGTTAGTACTTGCCATCAACCAAGCTGTGGTAATATTTGCTCAGCTATAATTTCTCTTTGAACTGATAATTGAATTACACATTGTTAAATACGTTGCAGATTATTTTATATTCCCAGTATGTACACGCGAGGAGTTATTGCTAGTTTTGGGATTAATTAAAACTTTCGGAGATGACGGCGGATATAATAAGGATTATTTGAACATTTTAAATTGTACGTGTTTTACAATGTGTCAACAGTATTAAGTGGGTTGTGAAACTCAAGGGGATGCTTTACTCCTTGTTAAGTTCCACTTTGAAATATCTGAGTTGAAGAAATATAAATACATAACATGGAAAGTATCATAGCTTACTTAGTTTTTGATGTGTCGTATATTCAGGTAATAAATATCAGTGGTGGATTTAAGAGGGGTGGGAGTTCGGGGGATAACTCCCCTCTCTTGACATTAATAAAAAATACAAACTAAAGTAATAAAAAATTTCAAAGACAAATAAATGAACTAGAGCAGCATGAACAGAATTATAAAAGTTGATTAAAAAACCAATTGTTACAAACTGCCCAGGAATAATATGAAACCAAAGCTGCTTAGAATTTCATTTCGTTTACGAAATTTAAAATATGTGAAAATTTGGAAAGGAGACATGAAATGATCCCTTCCGGTCCGGCCCTTCCTGCATGAGTAAGAAGGGCCGGACCTGTTTTATGGCCTCCAAGATCGCCTGATCTGAACCCTTTAGATTTTTTTGTTTGGGGATATTTGAAGACATAAGTGTATGGTACTCCTGTAAATAGCCTGGAAGAGCTGCAGCTACGGATTAATCAAAAGTGTCTAGAAATCCAAACCAAGGAGGGTGTTTTCGAAAGAGTCCGAATATTGTTGAGACGAAGATGTCGTGCCTGCTTGGAAATGGATAGAGGGCACTTTGAACATCTTCTGTAACTTTGTTTTTTGTTTGTTAAAGGCTTCCTTTGTCGGTTTATTCCTAATAAAATAAAATGTTTGAAAAACGAATAGTTGTCCATATCTCCGCAACCGTTACTTTGCGGACCCAAGTTTTTTCTATTTTCTATTTCTTTAAAACCCTACTTATTTTGTCGGTAGTTCCCTTGACATATGGCAGGAGAGCTTTGCCTATTGGTTTATCTTCTTCCTTCTGTTCTTTGTTTCGCCTAGGTCTTAAAGCTCTCTTGATGTTGTTACCGGAGAAACCATTTGTTGTAAGGCTAATATAACATTTTTAATTTCTTCCTCTTTGTGGTCATCGTCAGAGAGTCGTTCTGATCTTGTCATTAGTGTTTTGATCACTGATTGTAGCTGCGATGGTGGTGAGATTCTGCGTGTAGGTACCTATTCGTGTGTGTTGGTTTCCGATATACCGTATAGCTTAGACCTCCATCTTCTTTTTTCCGTCAAAAAAGAATTTACGATTCAAAAAGATTCTACTAGACTGCCGAAACTCGTGTTTCAATAAAAACAAAACAACAAAAAACCTACGAATGAAAAAAACGCTACAAAAAATCTATTTTATTTGTAATATACGGCCGCGTATGGCAGTGGCGTAAGCAGACATTGTACAGTAAAATCATCTCCTGAAGCAAAAATACTGTATAAGTGAAGACATAAGAACGTTCTGGAAATAGTTTAAATAATTTCTATAAAACTTGTTTCTTGTTCAGATTACATTATTCTCACAGGTACTTTAAACAGCAAAATAGCAGCTGTTAACAAAAAAGTCTCAAATGGAACAATAATACGATGAAATTGCTATCATGTAACCGTTCATATCTTTTATACTTGGAATATGAAGATGTTTCACTTTTTATTCGTTATTTGTAAAAACGATAACTTTTCTATCATTAAATTTTTCAATTTGACACTTCGCTTCAGTCCTCGCACACAGCTAAAAAAGGACTACTCTCCACCATTTATATAAAAAAGTTACGATTTTCCATAGCGCCGAGTTTTATGGTTTAGATGCATGAATGTACAGAGACACGGCAACCAGAGAGAGGGACATAGTCGCACAAAGGACTTTTATGAAAAGAAAGTTAATGTAGTATGTGGGAATTCTATAGATTTATACATCGCGGCCTGTATCTAGGATAAAGATAAACATTCTATTCTTGATCAGTTTCTATAGCAGTCGATTCGGAAAGCGCAGGTCGCCTGCTATTGTAAACGTATTTACTATTTTATGATCGAATCTTTCAAGACTCCTATATCGTGTTTGGAATAGCAAAAATGCCTCTTTTAGTCAAGCTACCCTTTTGAAGTTGCTGCGCGGCAACACGTTTTAAATTTTAACAAAAAGCAGCGGGTTGCGCTTTATGGATATTTGAAATTCGACGGCGGTACTTGCGATATGTTTTATAAATTTCTGAGGAACACGTAAACAGAAAAAGTATATAAAAATTTGTTAAAAGCACTTGGTGAACTAATTTTATAATAATTATTAACGAAACTTTATTCATTATAGAAAGTTGTTTTCTGTAAGGTCAAAGTTTACGTCACTATTGTTATATTCCAAATACATCCACTTCATTCTACAGCAGTGGCGGCTCGTGATGTTTTCAGTAAAGGAGGCTTGAAGTAAAAAACCTCAAACTATCGTTTTATACCCAACTGGCACATTTCCTCACCACCCTTAAGGTAGTGCCATAGGCGCGTTAAATTTTTATAAGTGTTCGCCGGTAGCCCTAGAAGAATACGCCTTTTCATCATAATCGCGAAAAGAAATTTCTTAAGACGACAAAACCCACCCTACCCCAGAATGATAAATTATCATTAGTAAATAACAAACATTGCCAGCAGTATAATTTATTTCTACTAGTTGATGCGGCTAACCAGTCGTTTTTTTATATAATTATTATTATTAAATCCCCTATTTTTTTCTCACCTACTACAACTAAAGAAGGTATTAGTCTAGATTTTTGTTTAATTATCAGCTTTTCATCGTAGCAATAGCAAATAATCTACAATGTCCATGCAACTAGAGAAGCTCTTGACATTATTGTCATTTTGAGCGTCATTTTTTAAATAAAGTTTTAAATACGTACCAGTGAAATGTAAAAGATTGGTTGTCAAACACACATTCTTAAAAAAATACTTTTAAAATACACAAAAAACACCCGTTTATCACAGCAACCCGCGCAATTACAGATCATAGATGACAAATCACAAGACAAATAACAAATATGGTCAATGTTTTTGTTTTGTTTGAATATTGTTCTATTTCCGATTACTGCCGAGAGTGCCGAGGCTTCACGACGGGCGATCGCGTGGTGGTAGAATAAGGATGGCTATATTAAAAAACTTACATGTTAAAAAAATATAGTTGATGGCAACTAGTTGCCTGTGGTGAGATTTATTTGCGGTTGTAATAACGCTATCCCTATCGTTCAAGGTCGCGCATTGTTAGATACATATATGAATACGCTGGAGGCTTACCGCGCTTAGCTGCCAGCAGCTCCGGCGCCAAATTTCAAGCACATTCAAAAATCACGTATTTATTTGCTCACCTGAGATCTCTCTAATAATTAATTGCATGTGAAAATAAATTTATAACAAAATAAATATAAGTATGATATATAAGTCGGTACTTATGTAATGCAAAATGAAAATAAATTAAAGTCATTTTTTTGGCAATGCTACAAACACCGCAGAGGAGGCTTAGCCTCCCCTCCATACTCTAACAAGCCGCCACTGTTCTGCAGGGTGATTTAGAACTTCAGAAAATTTTTTGAATGTGCAGGGGACTTTTACAAATGCAATTTTATAAAAATAAAATCAACAAGAGCAGTTCAAAAATGATTTAAAAATACTGGTCCAATGCAAAACCCGGGTAAAAAATTGAAAGAAATTGCCAAGGAAATAAATAAAATACATTTTACAACACCTATTTTAATGCCGCAAATTCTGCTGCTTTCGCCACTATTGTTATTAATTATTAATAAAATTAATCTGTCGTTTTAATTAGTAAAATACTTTGACATACCTGATGTTACAACAAAATTTTGGGCTCGTCTTACTCATTTTTTACTAACACAAATATCTGTGCTTCTTGTCCGTTTTGAACTTCTATCCGTTATTAGCAGCAGCTATGATACGTTTGCGTAAATCATCAATAATCATCACCCATTCTGTGCGATACACGTAATTTTTTAAATATCCCCACAAAAAGAAGTCCAATTGATTTTAAGTCAGGAGATCGTGGCGGGCATGGTACCGGCATCCTCGTCCAATTCCCTAGTATTAATGATTGGACACACTGTACAAGTGTACATGGTACGGATACCATTGAGTCTTGAGCCACACTGCTGCAATACGCTGTTGACGCCCTGGGCCTCTATCTCTTCCGTGTTTGCAAATTTCCCGCATCACGCCTGCGATTGCACCACACTTGCACTTCGCTGCAGACCGTTGTAAAAGTAGCTGAATGTATACCGTTCTGCTGAAGCATTTTCTCGTCATCGTAAATTAAAACGATACCCATCAACTACTAGTTGCTATAGGTAAACCATTTTTGATATTTGAAAACTGTAAATACTTACATGACAAAAAAGTTAATACGATAACTAATCGGATATTTGAAGGATTTTACATTTTTTTTTTTACGATATTGACGTACCTATTTCCAAATTTTTTAGGTAATTTCTGAATAACTCTGTATTGTCAAGAATGGAAATTTAATTAAGAATATAATAAATAATTTCAAAATCCCAAACCACGAGAGTATGAACCCAGTTTTCGATGTTATATTTCTACAACATGAATGAAACTTAGTCAAAATTCCAAGAAAAATGATCAGTTTTAAGAAGTTTTAATAAAAAAAAACAAACAATAACGTTATGATCACTTTGATTTTTTCTGTTTTTTATATTATACCATTTTTGGTAAATATTTTTATATTATATTATTTGTTGCAAATATGTTGGCCAAAATCTAAGTTGGTTGTGGGAAACAACATTTTGAAAAAGGTACGTCTCATCCATGAATGTCTGATGACGACATTGACCGAAGAACTGAATTTAGCGAGTTTAACGTTTCGGATATATCTTTTCACTAATTTAATTATGAATTTAATTAAGGAGGTCAAAATATGAGTGTAAGTGATGTTGAAATATTTATTGCATTAACAAAGACTGTATTTTTAAATTGAGTTTTCGACAAAAAATATTTGATTGCTATACCTTACAAGATGAAACTTAGTCCGTATAAATGAAATCGAAAAGAGTATATGGATAGAAAGGACGAAATAGTGATATGGCGAAGAAACTATTTAAAATAAATATTAAAAAATAAGAATCTGGATCGAAGAATGTATTAAATTTCATACAGGTCATACGGAAAGTGGTACGATATGATATAATAAGTGTTAATGTGTGACCGTTATAGTGACAGTGCTAGTAACCAATAGTAAATAGTGTGTATGTATTCTAAAGCCTTTTGTCCTTTTGAATGCGGAATTCGCAAATATTTGCGCGATTTATTTAATGGTGGAAAAAATCTCTATTTGTAACAAAATTTGTCAACTACCTCTAACATTTTCTATCATTTTCATCATGAAACTGCCATGGTAGATTATCAGAAGCTCAAAACAATTTATTAACACCACATAATAATGAAAGGAGCAATAATATTTGTAGTGTTTGACAGTTTCGCAAATTGCAATTGTCAAAAATTGAGATTTTTCCGCCATAAATAATTAAAACAAAAGTCGTAAAATTCGTGCAAAAATCTGTGAATTTCGCGTCCATGAGAACAAGGCTTAAGTGCGATATCCGCGGAGTGCGTATCAGGTGGTGGTGGGCAATCGCCGTCCAAAAGGACGGCATTCTAATTTGTAGAGAGGATGACACAGGTGGCACATTTAAAGTAAATTGTTAATGTGCTAGGTTCAGCCGACGTCAACTTATTTTTGATAATTGTGTGTGCTTTAACTCTTCTCAAGTGGCACGCTTAGGTAATCATACCATCCGTATCTTCCGTACTCATCTCTGTGTTGTGACTTAGTCACTCTCTATTATTTTCGAGTTTGAGTAATTGATAATACAAGATACAATCTTTAAATTTTGAAATATTCTTATTATTTTTATTATCTAATGTCTCGAAGTTGGTAAAAACTGTTATATTACTGTTTCTACTCTAAAAATAATGGATGTTATGTAATGCAATTATTCTTGTCATTTTTGTATATTTTTTATATCTGATCTCATTTAAATTTAGCTCCTCGCACGCTTCGCCCGTCGCGCTTGTCTACAAGCTAGCGATTAGTCACTCTATAGATTTTTGGAAGTCAACTATAATAATGTATTTATGCGTTACTTTAGGGACGCACTGTAGAAAGCTTTCACAACAAAATACGATTGTTTATCACATGGTAAATTTCTGATATGTGTATAATTTTCATATTTTACTTTTTTATTTACATGCGTCAGGCTCAAAACCTTAATAATGTAATGTCATATTATGCAACTATTTAAAATATATACACATTTTGATAAGTCAATTACAGCATCTGTCGAAGTTTATAAATATTGCTTTTGTCTCATCTGTAGCAGATTGTTCAATAGCCCAGGCCTATTATAGGAATCCATTGAATGAACTCACCGCAGTGTGGTCGATTTCACATCAGCACGTTTTAATGCTATATGTATCAACTTCGCCGTCCTCCCCAAGTCGAACTCTTTGCAATTTTTCTTTGAGGCGTGACCAGTTTTTTTGGAGGTGAATTTAATTAAGCAAATAGATAAGTCGCAAGGGAGAGAAGGCCTTGATTAATCCTTTGTTTCAAACTGTCATTTTCAAATATGTAATGTCTACCTTTCCCCGAGACGACATTGTTTGGGGGATAGATAAAGGAGCGACGTTTGTTGTGTGAAATAAGAGAAATTGATATCATGTTACAGTGAGCATAATTTTTGCTCTCTTTTGTCTCTGATTCACACTCGCGTATTAAGGTATATAGAATTCACGTTCAGTCAATAGTTATAGTATTTTCACTAATTCATTTTTAATGAATTTTCGCTGTGTCCGTTGCCAAATTAAATAGTTTGACATTTTTGTCAACAATTTATTCAATTAATAAACACTAACGAAGTCAATTCGGTGGGTCTACGAATAACGAAATTAATCAAATTGTTAATATTTGTGTGTCTGCTAATACAGTTGTGACTCATCAATCTGGCGATACGAAAGGATATAAATTTGAACCAGATACTTCCATCGAGAAATTGAATATAATATTGCAAGATTGGGCTTTTAGTATGCGAAAATGTGGAGGAAAAGAATACAAGGAGGGATTACTTAGAACAATTTGGAACACCACCGGTAAATACTACAAAGTAAATATTATAAATTATATTTAACCATTTCACCGACGTACAGTATAATTCATCACGAGCTGCATGTAATGCTAAACGTAAAATCCTGTAAGCACGACCCAAAAACAGAAAATCCAGTGCATCAGCTCTTAACAAATGTGAAATATTTGCAATGGCCAGATTATATAGAAAAGAAATTACTTATTGCAACTTATTGCAAAACCATTTATTTCGTATCTGAAATTGAAAATAATGGAAAGAAGAAATTGGACGTAGTATAATTCTCTATTTTCGAAAATGAGACAATGGGGTGACAATAAATTATGCGATAGCAAATGGACTAGGCCTTCAAAAAGTTTATGGAAAAAAACATACTTACAACTTGATAAAGAGTAACAGTGGTATTCATAGTCCATCTCCGGTCGCTGGAGAGCAGTCTCCTTCCCGAAATTCGCATAATTTCGGAAATTATGTAAAATTCAAACGAAATTCATATAATTTACCACCATAAGTATCATTCGAGCATTATTCAATCGACCCGTTTGGAAAAAGAAGAAACTTCAACATCTACTGCAGAAACGATTAGCTGTGGCATCCGTAGCATTAGTATTCCTCGCATCAATTTCAATAACTGCGTGTTTAATAATTGTACGCTAAGATAAAAATGTATTTGCTTTTAGTGTTTCATAAATAAAGTTTGCATTGATATGTTTCTAAATTTATTATTCAATAAATTGTCCTGCCGAATTACACTCGATCTTTGTATTGATACCGGGCAAATTTGTATTGCTTAAATTCTAAACTGTTTCCTTTAGCAATTTGTCTCGAAAAATTGTCAACCTAACCCTACCTATTTTTAGTAGTTAACAGTTTTTCTCGTATAATTGCTAGGCAACGGTTTCTCATTCAACAACCCTTTACCCGGTAAAATACAAACCTTTTGTGCAATTATAAGTGATAATTTTTGTTTGTTTTATTATTGTTGCTTTCTAATTTTCATTCATTCTAACATACAATTAGTTATATTTACATTCTACACCCTCTTGTTCTGTACTTGGGTGAAAATTTGTAGATCAAATAAATAAATATTTAATGGTCGTCGATTTTGTTCGAGTTATCGAAATACCTGTAGCTGATATGTGCAAATAATATGAACGTCTACCAAACTGTGTGCGTGAAATGAAGCAAAGCTACATCTAGTGGCCATTAGCTACTCTATGCTGGACCTGAGAGGCCGCAAAGCATTGTTTACTAAATTGGTTGTTACCAATTTCTCAATTATTGATAAAATCAGTAATACAAGGTGTACCAGTAGTAAGTATTGAAAACTTGTGAGCTTGTAAAACAAGTCGAAAAATACGAAAACCTTAGTACAACTTTTGTCAGTGGCGGCTCCTATGGGAGATACGCTTACTTAAAGGGGTAACCTCAGAAGCAGTTTTTAATGCGTAACATCAAAACGGTTCAACATTAAGTCTCGAAATTTTGGTGAGATATTAACCTTCACGTGTTTAATAAGTATCATAAAATACATTTCAAAATTTTCTACAGGGGCGTGAGAAAATGCAAAACTCGGGGACAAATTTAATCATATCTTTTTTGTAGTTAATTTTTTCTAGTTTCTGAGTCGAAAATATTGAAATTTAAAGTATTTAACATAAAAAAGGTACTCTTGTTAAATTTCAATAGGATGTACCATTTTTCAGTAAAATCGATTTCAATCATTCTTGTTAAATGTTGATCACGTTAGGAATGAGTTAAATCGATTTTGAAAAACGATACCTCCTATTGAAATTTGACAAAAGTAAATTTTTTATGTTAAATGCTTGATTTGTTAATATTTTGGAGTCGGAAATTAGAAAAAATTAACTACAAAAAATATATGATTAAATTTGTACCAGAGCCTTGTATTTTCTTACGCCCCTGTAGAAAATTTTGAAATGTATTTTCTGAGACTTATTAAGCACATCAAGGTTAATATCTCACCAAAATTTCGTGACTTAATGTTGAACCGTTTTGATGTTACGCATTAAAAACTGTTTCTGAGGTTACTCCTTTAAGTGAACGTATCTCCCTTAGGAGCCGCCACTGACAAAAATTGTACTAAGGTTTTCGTAATTTTTCGACTTATTTTACAAGCTCACAAGTTTTGAATACTTACTACCGTTACATCTTGTATATTTATAATGAAAATTATTATAGAGGTTCACTTTTCAAATAATATAATAATGTAATTAAGATTCATATTCGATTATTGTTGTTAGCTATAAAAATTCATCTACAAAATTTTAAGACTCGTTGCTTTAAAAATTTAAAATTAATTAATTAATTAAATAATAATAAAAAGATTTAATGCAATTTTCGATTTCTTTCCCTGAAGTTCTTTAACATTCTTCTTTCTATGTTAGTGCTCAATTTTAATAGAGCATTTACATGTAGGCGGCGCTGGATCAATGTTAGGTATTAAATCTAACCTCACAAATATTTGTTATTTAATTTTTGTTGTGTTTCAATTTGTGTAAAAAATAGCCATATAACTGTTGTGTACCGCAGTGTTTATCTGTTGCTAATAAAAATAAAGATTTCATGTTTCGTAAGTTTCCTAATAATGCTGAAAAAAATGATTAATAGCAATTGCATCCAACAAGAAACCAACCCAGTACACAAAGATCTGCTCAAAACATTTTACAGAAGAGTTATACTATTACTAGTATGGGTAAGTACAAGCATACATGATCTATTTTCGGTGTATATTTTTCATTATTTCATAAGGTTTCATTCTTATTTTTAGGACAATGGAAAATTCTCAAAAACAGCTGTTTCAACATTATATTTACCCGTACACGAAAATACGATATCAATATTGTAAAAAATAATGAAGGAATGAAAAGGTACAACTAATATCACTCAAATTTTTAAATGAAAACCATTTAAAACACCTATCTGGGCCTATTATTTTTTCGGCTTTATATTTGAAAAACTTTATAGGAAACACAACAACCTGGGTAGTTTAACGTTATCGATATCGTATAATAAACTATACAGTTACTGAAATTTACAGAACTGAGATTCTGTAAACCGAGAATCCTTTTTTTGCAACTGAAATGTGTAAATAAATCACCTTACTTGAATTCTCATTGTTTTGCCCACAAAACAATGCTCACGGGAATATTGTTAGCCGTGATAAATTATTGCATTTAGACTACAATAACGAGAATAGTGGCAGAAAGCAAGATTTTGTACCAATTCGCAAGCTTTACTTCGTCATGCTTTAAGAAAAGATAACTACCTTTATAAATCTAATAAGATATATAATTTAGAATGGTGTAATTTCATTCTTTGCTGAGGGAAATTGTTAACACAACAGTGGACTTAGGAACAATATGTTTTTTAATAAACTACTAATAGTACATTTAAAACAGCGGTAAAAGGTCGGGAAACGCCGGACTTGACGAGACCACTTGTCCCCTACATATTTTGGGGCGCTGTTTACGAAAATGAGGGTGAAAGCTACCTGCAATTCTTGGAATACCTCTAAAATTGCAAAAAACACCCCTAAATAGGGGTGTTTTTCGACTGTACTTGTTTTGCAAGCTAACCCATCTCATATATTTTTTGGGGCGCTGATTAGGAAAATGGGGGTTAAAACTTGTAGCAATGGTCGAACCACCCCCAAAATTGCACAAAACACCCCTAAGTAGGGGTGTTTTTCGACCGTAGTTGTTGTTTTGCAAACTAACTCATCTCATATGTTTTTTGAGGCGCTGATTAGGAAAATGGGGGTTAAAACTTGTAGCAATGGTCGAACCACCCCTAAAATTGCACAAAACACCCCTAAGTTCTTGCAAAAAAGTGGGATTGCGTTGCACCCAATTCTGCAAAGGATGTAAAGGCAGAAACTGCGAGAACAGTGAAAACACATTGCAAGACTTTGATGGAGACGAAGATTTTGAAAATGAAATAGAATTAGAACTCTAGCCTGAAATATTGATTCAGGAAACTGAAAATGATACAAGCTATTTTTGCGAGTCGCAGATAAGTTCAGAAGTTGATTGGGCCGAAACAACAACATATTTTGACGAGGATGAACAAATTTCTCCATGCAAATTACCAAGACTAGATACAACTAAATAGTGATATCTTGTAAGAAGTTTGATATTTCTCATATTTCATATCAATTAATAAAAATATAATCCATTTTTAGTTTTTGTATTTTATATTTCATTTTTCACCAAAATTCACCGGTTGGAAAGGGTGTTTCATGCATGTGGGGCGTGTAACACCAATTTTCCAGTTTCGACACCCCGATTTTCGAAATCAGCGACCAAAAAAATATATAAGATGGCTAAATTTGCAAAACAACAAGTACAGTCCAAAACACCCCAAATAGGGTGATTCAACAATTGCTACAAGTTTCAACCCCCATTTTCGTAATCAGCGTCCCAAAAAACATATGAGATGAGTTAGTTTGCAAAACAACAAGTACAGTCGAAAAACACCCCTTGCGTAAAGCAATGCATGCAGTGGGGACCGACATGGCGGCAAAATGTAATAAAAAATAACGGACAAAAAATTTAAATAATTTCCAAAGGAAGGAAATAAATAAAGTTTTATAATACCTATTTTATATCAACCAATTAAACTGCTTCTACAGCTATTGCTATTATTAATTAATAAAATTAATGTGCGAATTTATTTAATAAAATAATCTGGCATACCTGAAGTAACAACAACTGCTCAAAATTTTGTCGATAAATCATGTAAATTATCACTAGTGTCAACTTCGGTGCGATACACTATATTTTTAAATATCCTCGCAAAAAGAAGTCCAAAGGATTTAAGTCAGGAGATCGTGGCGACCATGGTACCGGTTCTTCTCGTCCAATCCATCGTACCTTAAACTACATTACAAGATATTTCCGGAGTCGAACAACTAAGGACACTTCTTCTAGAAGTCTAGGCAGATAAATTTGAAAGGACTCGAGATACTGAACCCCACATATTTGATTTGTTAATATGAATAATCAAGCGATTATCGATAATCTCTGCTTAAACATTTAAGAAAAAACGATGTTGGATCTCAAACATGAGTATTATGAATGTTAGACATCTCATTCCGTGTAAATAGCTTCATCTGTAACTAACACGTCAGCTGTAAATCTGGAATTTTGCGCATTTTGTTGCAGTAGTCACTCACAAAATCTAATACGTAAGGGATAATCCTTTGATGTTAATACTTGGACACGTTGTACATGGTTCCGATATAATCGAACCTCTTGTATGATACTGTAGCAGATAGATAACACATTCACTAAATCTATAAATGATACTGCAGGAAACAACTACCCCGCGGACTAATGCACTTACCTGCATTGAATTAAGTACCTGCAGTATCTGTGTGACCAGCCAAGGACCCTTGTCGGCCACTCTACCAGACATAGACTGGTTTCGGGCTTGTTAGCTCTCATTAGCATGCCATGGGTGAGATTACCGACAATTGATGCTCGGCCTAAGAGCTCAACTTGCAGGAAGCGTCTTACATTGCAGCAGGTACCTAGATGCAGACCTCTCTGCCATGGGCGACGCGCTATTAAATCTATAAATGATACTGCAGGAAACAACTATTGCACGGACTAATGCCCCGACCGAGAGGTCTGTATTTAAGTACCTGCTGCAATGTAGTTCGCTTTCTGGAAGTTGAGCCGCTTAGGCCGAGCAGGAAGTATACAGACCACTTATATATCTTTTTTTATATATATATTTTTAGGTATTAATAATATTGTGTGAAACTAACTACTCAGTGGACAAAAAGCCCCAACCTGCGTTGAATTACACCCACAATATCTACCCATATATTTCTACATTCGCTAAAGTCTAGTCAGTGGTACACCTGCCTAGCCAGATTGACTTGACAACAATTTGGTTACTACACTGACCTGTACGTTTCGTAATCGGTCTGTGTGAATACTTGTTGTATATATGATGTATGTATTTTGAATGACCGTCTAAAACGGAACAATAAATTAATATTAATCGTCTGATTCTACATATCCGTCCTACATACACAGCGATTCGGAGACTGTGGGTACAGTGTGAACATATCCATTTGAAACCATGTATATCTAACTCAATCTGACACCAGCCAGTAATATAATATGTGATCTTTTTAAAACGAATCAATCGAATGATATTACATTATTCGATTAATTCATTAGCCATACTTTCTTCAGTATATGTAAGGTTAAGCAGTTGGTATAAAATATTTCAGAAGCTGGTGTAAACGTCAATTATCAAGAAAATTGATGTTTTCAAATACACTTTGTGGATAGGTACAGTTACTTTGTTGAAATAACTTCTCTTCAGAGCATTTTCTATGTATTGTGCTAGATTACCCTATAGGCACTTAATTTTCTCATGATGGAAGAACGACATATCAAAAAACTGAAGCTTACAAGTGTCTGAGACTCGTCTGGAAAGCTGTGTGTAGTAGCACTTGGGGCGACAGCGTATTTCTGTTTCTTACATCTTCTATTTTCCTCGAACGAACAGCGCGTTCAATTATGCCGGCAGGCAGCGTCGAAGTACAGCTCTGCTTTTGAATTAACTGAGATGCTGTATGAAATACGCGTGCTAAAGATTTGTACACCGGCTTACTTGACTTACATCGAATTGCTTTTCAATGAGCTATTACCTCTAATAAGCTCTGAAATGAAAGTTTACAGTCTGATGGAATGCCAATTTGAATCAGTAAATGTATAATATCTACATAGGTATGTGTATTAAGTGTGTGTGAAAATAGATTGATTTAAATTAATTACCTGTTTCCTTTATTAAAAGTTAAAGTCAATTGTATCCAAGGGAACTATATATGTCTTTAAAGATCTAGAGATCTAAATTTATAGATCTAGAGCAACGCAGTAGTGTTAGAGGGCCACTTCTTTATATAAATCTTCACAATAATGACTTTAACATCATATTTAAAAGAACGTTTATTGGAAACATTTTTTGATAATGTTAAAAAATATTTAAATATAAATTACACCATTATATCGAAAAAAAGTAACTGTTTTGTTTTTATTGGTTATAAATATTGGTAGGTATACCATTGGATTTATCTTTGAGACAAATATATTTTTATAGGATTGAACCAATATTGGTTCTTAATTAAATTACAATACTCCACCATTATAGTATGAATGTTATTGATATAACATTATTTAAAGTCATTGTGCCACTATTATGTGAAATACAAGAGGCCAATGTAGGCAAAGATTTATTTTATTATTATCTGTTAACTGTAAATTATTGGAACAACATTGGCCTTATCTTCATAAATCATATAGATTTATTTGATTAAACTAGCAACAGCTATTGGATTGGATTGGATAAAAATATTGGACCAATATATTACATGATTAATAAATGACAATTATTAGTGTAATATTGAAAACACGAAATTCCAGGAAACAAATACTTTGTGGGCTAATGCCCCGGCCAGCATTGAATTACACCTGGAAAACCTATAGCAAACTGTATTGAGACTGATTGTAGTCAGTCCAATGCCGAACTGACTATCTATATTCCAATATTAGAGCCACGATTTGGCTATCATTGGGCCATTGTTTTGTGCTATCTGGGTTCTTTTCAATTAAAGAAAAGTATTTGAAGTTATCTGTAAAGGATAATCGATAAAATTTTAGATAATTTGGTATATACAGTATGTGCCAAAAGTAAGGAATAAATTCAATAAAAACGAAACAATTATTTTTTGGGAAAAATCCTCGAACAGGTCCATTTTTAATTTAAAAAATACATATTTTAGCGAAAATGCGATTTTCAAATGTCATTTGTTTTCGAGTAATGACGTCATCAATTTTTTTTAAATGGTAACACCATATTTTTTTCCTTGATTCTGAAAGATCATTTAATTCTCTATCAGACAGTACTAAAATTTTGCCCTCTTACATAGGAAAGTTTTCGAGTAAATGACAATTGAATGTTAGAAAACGTTACTCAAAGAATTGAAATTTTAATTCTTATCGGATGCGAGAATATGACTAGAACTCAGCAGGAAGTTTGCGATTTATTTAATGAAAAATATCCAGATCGCCTTATCAGCCAATCAACAGTCAGTAAGGCAGAGTCTAAATTTAGAGAAATTGGCAATGTTGTAAATATTCCAAAACCTGGACGTCCAAGCATTAATGAAAATCAGAAACAGAACATTTTGATAAGTATGGTGGATAATCGTCATAATTCTTCACGATTGGTTGCATTAAACAATGACACTAGTCAGAGTACAGTGCTACGTATCTTGAGGAAGGAAAAATATCATCCCTACAAAATTCAACTTGTGCAGGAACTCAATGAAGATGATCCGGATCGCCGCTTACACTTTTGCGAAATTCTATTGGATTTATGTCAAGGAAATAGAAATTTACACCGGCAAATACTTTTTTCAGATGAGACCACATTTTGTCTGAATGGTACAGTAAACCGTCAAACTTGCATTTATTGGAGTCGGGAAAATCCTCATTGGATGGCAGAGGCACATACTCAAATAAATGTGTGGGCTGGAATAGTTGACGACAGAATAGTAGAGCCTTTCTTCTTTGAAGGAACCCTTACAGGAAGATATTTAGAGTTTCTCGAAAATGATCTTGTTCCAGCCCTTGCAGTAATTTTTCCTAACGATAATGACCCTGACATTCCTGACGATACCATATGGTTTTAGCAAGACGGTGCACCTCCGCACTATGCGCGGCCTTACGAGATTTTTTGGACAACTGTTTTCCTGGGAGGTGGATCGGCAGACGCGGACCGATAGAATGGCCTGCAAGATCGCCAGATCTTACACCTCTTGACTATTTTTTATGGAGATACTTGAAGTCAAAAGTGTACATTAATAAACCACGTAATTTAGAAGAACTTTAAAATCGCATTCGGGACGAAATACGCAGTTACCCCAGAAATCATTCATAATATGCAAGAAGAATTTCTTCACAGACTTGCGTATTGTCAAGAAGTTGGTGGATGGCAATTTGAACATTTAATTTAAGTATAAAATTTAATCAATTGTATTTTATTTTACATACCTCAGAATTGTTACTTTTTTATGGATAAAATTTACGTTTTCTAACATTCAATCGTCATTTACTCGAAAACTTTCCTATGTAAGAGGGCAAAATTTTAGTACTGTCTGATAGAGAATTAAAGGATCTTTCAGAATCAAGGAAAAAAAATATGGTGTTGCCATTTAAAAAAAAATCGATGACGTCATTACTCGAAAACAAATGACATTTGAAAGTCGCATTTTACGCTAAAATATGTATTTTTTAAATTAAAAATCGACCTGTTCGAGGATTTTTCCCAAAAAATAATTGTTTCGTTTTTATTGAATTTATTCCATACTTTTAGCGCATACTATATGTGTTATCTTTGTGATACTGGCAGTTTGCTGTTACTTTTTAAAAGCACTAGACAGAACGTTACACATCTAAATTACTGATATTTCAGTGAAATGAGTGTTGCATTAAGGACGGAAATACAAGCGTTACAATATTAGATTAGCCTTTTAGTTGCTGCACTGTATGCATATCAATCACTGCAGCTCAAAGCTGTTCTCTGCAGATTACTGTTATCCTTCTATTCAGTTGTATGACGAGACTCTGTCGTTGCTTGTTTTGAAGACATGCACTATGCATTTATATTTTGCCGTTAACATAATGTGGTACCCAGCGTATAAGGTGGGTAGTATGTTCTCTGATACCAAATATATGACTTCATTGATAGGAATTGTAGGATATTTGATTTATATTAGCTTAAAATACCTTTCTAATACAGTAAAAAATGACGCTTTATTGTCGTGATATCCACACCAGCATCTGCCAGTAATGTCGCTGAAGATCTTCGTAAGCAGTGACCAGTATAACATGCAGCATCAGGTAATTTTAAATACGAAGCTACTACACTCGGAATTTTTCCCATGGTATTCTTGCCAACTGGCTGTGAATTACATTTTCCTGCTTTGTAGTACAAAAAAGGCGCTTATGCTTGACGTGGGGAGGACCAAGGGACAGGTATTTTCGAAACAATTCAAGCATATTTCCCACATCGGTTACTAGAAAGGTTCGTGTAATCTTTGTCTTAGTGTTTGGAATTTTTACAATCAAGGAAGAGCCTACATCCTCAATATCATCTACAGTTAAATTGACTAGTTCATCAGTTCGACAAGCTCCGGCAATCCCCAGAATTAAGAATCATTAAGAATTCTTTGTCATCTGCACTTGATAGAAAACGGTCGATTTCACCCTTTGTCAATATTTTCGATTTTTTCGCTTGATATCCGTCACCGGTTCTTTTCAAAAATGCGATCAGCTTGGGGAATTTGCTTATATCTATGTTGTCGTAAATTATCAAGCATGACGTAACCATAGAATATTGCGCCATAATGTGGAAGACTTGTAATTCTTTGTATTTTCACTGAAGTATGCCAACGAAACATTCTCGCTGTATACTTGAACATTTTTCTCGGCGCACCACTTTTTGAACCGATTGTAGGCTATATCGTATAAAGATCTTGACTTCGTAGGCAGCAAATTGCTTATTGCAATATTTGCAGCCTCCACAATCTCTTCCGACTCACAATTATTCATTGTGCACTAAACAAACTTTAAACTAAACCAAACTAGCACCTTAATTTGACAATTCTTTTTGTTTGTTTATTTTGTAGTTATGACAATAACTCAACGACTACTAAATAAATGCTCAAATCCGAATACAATAATTCTGGTGCTACTTACTTCATAATGACAAAATATGTGTTTTTAAGTTAATGAGACCGTGGAAAAAATAGTATATGCTATTCGGGAGAGATGCTATTTTGTCCTCGGTGCATTGTAGCCATCGGGCTTCAAATTGCACCTCTGCCAAAATAACGCATTTCTCTCCCTTATAGTATAATGTACTATTTTTTGTGTGGCTGTATAATTTTTGAAGTGTCCTTAAGATTTGGAGTTGACACTACGGTATATCTCCATATGCGTACGAAATTTGAGTCATTCTGTATAGGAATATGTAAAGGTTTTATGCATATTTTGAAAACTTTGGTCACTCAATTATTGCACTTCAAAGTGATCGATTATTCAACAGCTGAACGTTCTATAGAAAATGGACAAAAAATATATTGAGACTGTTTGGTCAAATTGGACTATGCTTTTACATTTTGTAAATAGCTAATTGAAACTAGCTCCCAGCTAAATTAAGACTGACTCCGCACGGATCTCACCCCTTCCCTGGTACCTCCTTCTCAGGCAATATTTTCCAAATCCCCTATGATATTTGTTTCTCGTAGCTTCCAACGGCTAATAACTGTCGAGCCCCTGAAAAAAATGAAAAAGCTAAGCCTGATAAGTGGCAAACAAAGAGTTCTGATTGCTTTTTAACGCCCCAGTTTCAGAGATATACCTCAAACAAAGCTCGAAGAGGAGGGTGGCGTTATCCGGACCGGATCTGTGTCAAGCAAGGCGATTGATGTATAGGTCGAGATCGTTTAATTTTTCCTACTTCGTGTTTTGAATTTCCTTCGCATCACGTAGTGCATTATGTTTTTGACACGAGGGTTTTACTATTTCATACAATCCTATTGAATCCAACTAGGGTATCACTGAAAGATTTCATGTTAAGTGGTGTTAAAGGTGTAAAGATACATGTTTTTTTCTTTTAAGAAAAACAACTAGCAAAAATGAGACCACAGATTCCTTAGGTGAAAATAAACCGATTTAACCTAACATACCTATAAATCAAGTCGCATAATAAAAAAAATACATGGTGTCAAAGTTAAAATTTTATTTTCGATATTTGTAGATAACTTTTTCAAAAATCCAAATATTTACATAACATTTGTAAATTGGGTTTTTTTTGCGGGCGAGAAATTCATATTTCTTTCTATTTTTGACATCACTAGTAGAGGGCGCCACTTATGACACATCATGTTTCTTTTAAATGGCAGAACTATTTTGTTATTTAGCAGTGGCGGCTTGTTAGAGGAGGCAGGGGAGGCTAAGCCTCCTCTGCGGTGTTTGTAGCATTGCTAAGAAAATGTCTTTTATTTATTTTTATTTTACATTACATAAGTACCTACCTATATCATATTTTTATATTTATTTTGTTATAAATCTATTTTCACATGCAACTAATTACTAATTGAGATCTCGAGTGAGTAAATAAATACGTGAATTTTGAATGTGCTTGAAATTTAGTGCTCTCCGAATACGTACCTCATGCTAACGGAGCTGCTGGCCGCTAACCGAGGTAAGCCTCCAGCGCTTTCATATGTATCTCAACACTGTCTCTAGTCTTCATCAACTATCTTTTTTTAACATGTAAGTTCTTTAATTTAGCCATCCTTCTTCTACCACCACGCGATCGCCCGTCGTGAAGCCTCGGCACTCTCAGCAGTAATCGGAAATAGACAAATAAAAACATTTGTCATTTGTATTGTAATCTATGAACTGTAATTTCGCGGGATTCTGTGATAACGGGTGTTTTTGTGTAACATAATAGTATTTTTATGTAATTTAAAAGTGTTTATTTTAAGAATTTGTGTTTGACAAGCAATCTTTTACATTTTACTGGTACGTATTTAAAACTTTTTTTAAAAAATGAGTGCTCAAAGTGACAATAACATTTTCTCTAGTTGCATGGACATGGATTATGTGCTATTAAAAGGATTTCATACTCTCAGTTACGATGAAAAGCTGATAAACAAATATCTATATCTAGATATTTTGCATAGATTAATCGATGTAGTAATATTTTTATCGTCAAGAAATTTCTTTTCGTGGTCATGATGAAAAAGCGGATTTTTCTAATCAGGGAAATTGAACAAATTGAAATTAGATTTTCTGACTTAAATAGTTTGCAATGTTTCGATTTAGTAAATCCTGATAATGTTTCAATATTTCCAAAATTATTCCCGAATGATTTAATGGACTGTTTAATAAAACAATATCAGATGTTTGATAGAGCGTTACTGCGGAATGAACTATGTGTACTGTACTCCGATCAACAACTTTTAGGCAGTTCAACCTCGCTTCAAGAAATGCTTAGTTTTATTTGGAATAATAAATTAACAAATTGTCTACCTCAAACATACAAACTTTTATCTTTAGTGTCAACAATTCCCTTAACATCAACTTCTGTAGAACGGTCATTTTCAGCACTTAAGCGTATCAAAACTTTTGCTAGAAATACGATAGCTCAAGATCGCCTGTCAAATATATCTTTTATTTCTATAGAAAAACGTATATTTGTCAGAATTAAAAAAAAAATTATTCATTTTATGGCGAAGTTATTGATTATTTTGCTGGATCACAAAAAAGCAGATTGTCATTGATATATAAAAATATTTAAGATGTAACACTTAATTTATTTGCCAAATATATTTTTATTTTTAATAAATATATATATCTATATATTATATTAAATAATAATTCCTTGAACTTTTTTCTCTTCTATTCATTTTAAAAAATGGATTTTATTTTGTAATAGGGCTACCGGCGAACAACTCACTTAAAAAAATGTAACGCGCCTATGGCACTACCTCAAGGGTGGGTAAGGAAATGTGCCAATGTCATTATAAAACGATAGTTTGAGGTTTTTCGCTTCAAGTCTCCTCTACTGAAAGCATCACGACAAAAAATGGATAAAAATCTATAATACCTATAGCTATAACTATACCAAGATAGCTGTAAAATAGTAAATATTCACTAACTCACAGCATTTCTCATTGTTTCAGTTTTAGAGAGTATCATATGGAATAAATAACGAGAAAGTGATTTTTATCGACTTTTTTTAGGTCTCAAATATTTGTTGTGTAACCCCCAATTTTAACTTCAGATTCGTGTTCAGCGGGAAAAAATAGAAAATAAAAATATAGTCTAACTCCCAGCACACATGACTTTTTTTTTGACCTGTTTAAACTTTTGATGTGATTTTTATCGTTTTTATGGGTTTTCTATATTTGCTATGCGATCCCCCATTTTGACTTCAGATTCGTGTTCAGCGGAAAAAAATACATGGAAAAAATGTAATGGGACCCTCAGCACACACCACTTTTTTTTTTTTTGTGGACCTGTGTAATTATGGCCTTACCTATACAGTATTTGCATTATGTATCTATGATTCAAAAATGCCACAAAAACTCAAAAATACAAGAAACAAATGCCTGTTTACATCACCAACACCGTAACGTGCACCTGTATCCACGGAAACAAACCACGCTGAACGGCGTGTAAAGATTCCATCGTTTTGGAAATATAGCTCAATTCTATATTGTGGACTTAATTGTTTTTTTACGTTAAATATATGTATAAAATGGTTTAAACATTTTACTGACGCTATTTTGAAATATGTGGTTAAACGGCAGCATTTGATTCAACGGTTTTATGTCGATACAATGTTGCTATAGCAAGTGAACTTTTCCAAAATTACCCATGGTGGTATTTTTCTCAATATGTTTGTGGAAACCAAAAATAATTCTAATAATTTGCTGCATCTAGACTTTGTGGCGGTGATATTACAGATATGTTAATTAAAAAGACAAATGTGTGCCGACAGA
Organism: Monochamus alternatus; assembly: GCA_037114965.1. Classification (NCBI taxonomy): domain Eukaryota; kingdom Metazoa; phylum Arthropoda; class Insecta; order Coleoptera; family Cerambycidae; genus Monochamus; species Monochamus alternatus. The sequence goes on from CM073427.1 coordinate 12,604,331, forward strand.
ATAAGCTATAACATAAGAACAATTCACTGATTTAAAAATGTTGGCCGTGTAAATGAGAAACAGGAGGGGACTCAGGATTGAGCCTTGGAGAATCATAAGTGACATAATCAATCTGTGAAGGTTTGTCATTTATCGTAAATATTTATTACTATTATTAAGGTGGGTCGGTCAGTGGTCGCGCGGTTTAAGGCGTCAGTACTTGAATCGAGGTGACTGATCGGTGTTGGTTCGAGTCCAGCTGCCGGTAGACCGTATATAAGCTATATTCGTGGAGAGGTTTGGCGCCCTCTCTGCGGGTATGGTAGGGTGGAAGAATGTTGGCTTGGGTCAATGTGAGAGATTGATACCGGTTGATATTTGACTACCCCCCTAATTAATGAGGTTTTCCAGGTTTCCCTCATTCCTGCACTGAATAGTGGTTAGGGCCTACTAACGTAAGTCATTCCTGGGATCAAATGCAGGCTTAATAATAATATGCCGCCCCCTCTCCCGCACAAGTCTCCGACATCTGGGCTAATCCCTGTGATTAGAATGAGGGGTAGATATATTATTATTATCTATAAATTTAAATTAATTTAAAAAAATAAACCAATTTCTCACAAAGTACAACATTGGTTAAGGATGTCAAAGGCCTTGGAGAAATCTATTAAAAAAATATCTTATCTAAATTTTGTGAAATGTACTGTGACATTTCCTAATATTGTCATTTTAGTGTACACAGATCCAGATTGTTGTGAAGATAAGATATTATTGATTGTTACATAGATACAAATTACGATCTTCTTTTTTGTAGCACTTCTGATAATGGCATACCAAAGGCGTGGGACAAAGCTCGTTATGTTTTTTACTGAAAGAATAAGTATTGCAATAGGTCTGTCCACTAGTACGAGTTATTTATTATTCAGTGCTATAAGGTAGGCTTATAGATGCTATAAACAACTGTGAATAAAAAAAATATATACCCTTAAAAGAGCAAGACTTTAAGACAGTGTGACGTTACATGCCAGCTGAAGTGGATGCGGACCAAATAAACTTTATATTTTGTTTACAATGGGTTTACGGGGTAATTTTAATATAATCAATTTAATTTCTTTGTGGACGGACCTATTTATTGTCTTTTCGCTTAGATAGACTCTATCTCCTCATTTGGCATGATTTTATCATAAGTTGTGACAGGTAGACAATTAACGAACTAATTGCTTAATTAATAATTCTTTTGTGAGTTTTTCCATATTAAAATGGCAACAGCATCCTCCCTAAAGGCACAAAAGTATAGGCGCAATATTTTACCTACCCTGCAAAACATGCGGCAGCGAAGTTTTTATAAATTAAGGGGGAACGGGTAGACAATTTATTAAATTTAGGACACTTCCGTACTTTGTTTCCAAGGTAACTGGCAATCAGGGACACTTTATTTCCTGCAAAAAGTAGTATAGGTCCTTATCAAAAGGGCGGCTCTGAAAATGATAAAAATTTGGGATAGAGGCACATAAAAACTGGGTTTCACGCAATTCTTGCAGTTCTTGATTTCTGCAGCTTAGTCGTGTTGAAAAATTTCACTAATGTTTTGAATTCCAGATAAACATATTGCTATCTAAAAGACAATACAAACTGTCAATGACGAAAATATGTAATAAGTACTGGTTAATCTGATCATAATAAATAATAACACATAAAAAAGTGCTCAGAAATTAAACATTTCCAATTCCACCTTGTATCTCAAAATTCAAAAGAACCTTATGTAAATAGCTTTAGAATTTGTAGCCGATACCTGATAAAAATGACAGTAAGGTTATACGTTGCTCATTCACATCATGTGAAAAAATAATACCAAATACGTACTGTACTAAAGAAACTCGAGATAAATATAGTAAAATTACATCTTTTATGCCAAATTACATAAACGATGTAGTAAAATTTCATTTCTTATCCACTAAAATGTGATTATACTAAAGCACTGTGCTTGTACTGTGCAACACACATGCAGTAAAAGTATAAGCAGTGGATATTCTTAATGTATGTATAATGATGCACGTCTGATTTCCGTTTCAAATGCTAAGTTGTTACTTCTTAGCAATACAAGCTTTTCCAGAAAGAAGCCCAACACCTGGGATTGTGTCCTAAAGCGCTGTGTTTGTACTGTGCAACACACATGCAGTAAAGGTATAAGCAGTGTGTATTCTTAATGTATGTATCATGATGCACGTCTGGTTGTAGCATCATTATTGTACTTTTAGAAAATACAAATTTTAAAAAATACATAGGAAAAAATGTCGCACTATATAATAGTGTCTCAGAGAGTATTGCTACACCTTTATATCGAATTTAAGATTTCCAAATGAGGTAGCAGCAACGATGGAAATACCACAACCATTCAAAATCCATCCAAATGTAAGTAATATGGAAGGTGTCCGGAAATGGTGCGTCCGCATTCCGAGGGAGAGGGGTGGGGTTGATTCCATACGAAAAATGAATTACATAAAGCCCTATAAATTTTTTTCAAAAACTCAAAATTAACGGCGTTACAGGAAATAACACGTTTTTATGAATTTCTTCTAAGAATTTTTTTGTTAGTGTATAATTTTTTGTCTAATTTTGTATATATATCACTAGTACAGGGGGATCAAATTTATAAGCAAATTTTCTGTGCATTTCACACATGTCATTATTTTCAATGCACTTGGGCCATTGTTATATCACTGGGTCAATAAATTACGTATAACAAAATGAAATACTAGAAAATACCTAAAATAATAAAAATAACACAATTTGTTTACGTACGTGTTACGTTGTTATTTAAGATTAAGGTTATAAACAAAGCATGATTTCACCAAAGGCTGCGCGTACAACTGTACAACTTATTATATGTCGCCTATCGATGACGTATTGCGAATTTGTGAATAGTTCGTTGACTTGTTAGGGTTACACAGAATCGGCTTCAAAATGTGCAATAACTTTAAACCCAGTTATCATAAAACATTTAGAGCAAAATATTTTGTAAAATAATTTATGTTGATGCCTACTGTCATCAGTTAAAATTAATTAGTAAAGTTAGTAAATTCCAGAGTAATAATATAAAAGAAATGGAAAAATACATATGTATTTTACATAAAAGTGATTTCAAATAGAAAATTTGCAGTAGAGTTGAACATTACGTTCGAGTGTATTTCACATTATTGACCTAGGCAATAAATAATGAACAATCCACCTTGTAATATTACAAACAATTGTAATACCATTTACTGTATGTAATTCATGTTAAAGTAGTTACAATCTATAAATTATACTGCAAGATACAACTGCTCCGCGGACTAATGCCCCGACCGGCATTGAATTACACCTGCAGTATCTGTGTGAACAGCCAACAACTCTGCAAGCTGCTTCCTGGAAGTCGAAGGCCGAGCAGGAAGTAGCAGACCACTTATATCTCACCTAGTTAAATGCAAATTTCGACCTTGGCCAACTTGATTGTTCTTCTTTAAGGTAACTATTATATGCGTCTAATTAAATTAAGGAAACACATCAGAATAAACATTAATTCCAGCCACATCCTTACCAAATCGTCACTCCATCTATACCGTTATTTAACTACTTAACACAATTAGGGTACCGAGAAAATGAGTTTAGTAAATTTTGATGGAATACAATGTTTATTTTTAACAAATTGATTATTTTATTTTATTAGCGTTATTCCTTTAAAATTAATTGAATATTAACGACAAATCAGCATGCGAATGAGTGAATATATTCAAAGGTTTGTTAAATATCCAGAGATTAGTTTATAAAAACGAATGGCCCATTACCCAGAGGACAGTGTTTGTGGGGGCCCACATTTTATGAAAACCGGGAATGCTGCATTTTAAAGCAGGTTATTTATCGCCATAACTCGGTAATATCATGAAAAATTGAGAGGAAATGTTCTTTTTAAATTGCCGTTATAAACTGGCGTTATAATACATTTTAAATCATTTTATGCTTTGTTATTTGAAATCAAAATTGTTTTCCAAGGCCTACTGTTAATAACGATTGGTCAGATTATTGCCACTTAGATGACCAAGGCCTACCATCTGATACTCGATTGTAGAGTAACGTTTTTTAAACATTGCAAATGTCAGTCGACATGTGTTTTGTTATTAACTTAATTTAATAATTGTTTCTGCAGCCATTACACGATATAAAATGCAAGTTTAAATGCTTCTGTCCGCGACTGTCTTATAAAATGTTAATTATCTATGTATTTAATCAATAATAATAATATTCATTATTCACTAGTAAATAATGAAGTAATTAGTCACTGATTTCGAGGAAACAACTAACAAAACACAAATTCCAGTTACGGATATTAAAATTTTTCTGAAAGACGGTTTTGAATTGTATGTTTTGCCATGTTCATTTTATGAATATCAAAATATTGTATAATTTTTCAGTAAAAATTTTTAATAATCTTGGATAAAGTATAGTTTTCTACTTGCATATAATAACTGCAATTCACTCGAGTGTTTCATAATAATCTCCTGCGGCTCCTGCCATATTCGCTCTGGCCATCATCGTCTCCTAACCCGAAAAACAAACAGCTAATTTTTACTGATATTTATTAACTACTCTGTACATTACTGAATACTAATTACAACTCAACTAAACACTATTTCACTTTGAAACTTCAGGAAATTTCCAACCAAACACTCCAATTCAAGACTGACTGACTCGGCCGGTTTTCCTTCTTTTATAGACCAAAGGAATATTCCATGTATTTTCTAGCATCTCTAGATCCATTTCTCGAACGATTTCTCCAGTCGCGCCTCGATACACGGCATTATTTTGTTTGTTTAGCAGTATCGCATAAGGGCGATCGGAGCAATCTAGTGTTTTGCGTTACCACAGTCGTCGATTTGGACGCGAGCGGGACAAATTCTGTGACAATATTATTATAAATAATTCGCATAATTATGCGAATTAGCGATTAGCTAAATAAAACAAATTTAGTAGCTTTTTATTACGATTAGTGTCTACTAAGTTTAAACAATAAATATTTATGTAATTTCATAAGATAACAATAATCAGCATTTTATTTGTGTATAAATTGAGCATAAAAATGATTTATTTGTTATATTTACATGCTCTGCTACCTGTGAATATTGGTGAAAGGATTTTCTTTACAAAATTTAAATTAATGCCGACAGGAAATTATTCGAAAAAAGTAAATAATTTCATGATTAAAACTGAAATTAATTAAATATTTTTTAATTACCTATAATAATTGAAATTTTATTTATTTACTTATTAACATTAACATTTATATTTATAGTGATAGACATTTCGTTTCTTGTTTTATTAACTTTCTTTCTGTTACTAACAATAATTGTAACATTGTTGCCATCATTTTCAGCTATATTTTCCTTTGAATATCAAGTTTGTTAGATATAGATTCCTAAGCATAATTTTCTGTTACAGAGGAGCTCTTCCATCCACCATGCCGTTTAATGGTTGTAAGATCAGCAATTGGTCAATAAAGTTGTTAAAGTGCGCCTCATACAATGACCAGTATATGTTTCTGGATATGCGATATTCAGGAATGAAGTAACTATTGAGGGTACCTTCGGCAATGTGTTGATTCAAAGAGGCTGAGAAGTACATTTTTGATTGATGTATCTTAAAAAGAATCTGTCTTGTATGTAATTGGGGCAGATAAATATATTTTTTGCATATTTCAACGGCATTCACGCCAAATCCTTCTATATTTGTAAATTTTCAACACCACAAATATGATTATGGATAAAACGTTGTATTGCATTCGTGTTTTAATTGTCATTTATCCACTTGCATGGCAAAAGGCTGTCAAGTCTTGCCTTGGTCTTGCCTTGTCTTGTCTTACGAACCCAACACAAAACCAAGAAAAAGCTAAACAAAATTGTCAATACTATCTGCAATTCTGCATTTAAATTGAACTATATGCATAGTTATCAAAGTAAACATTGAATCGAAACTGTACAGTTGAATAAACTTGCACACACAATGAGTTAGGACGGCTTATCATCATAAAATATTCTATAGTTAATAATCCGAGGCCGATCGATCTGAACAGTGGTACAATAAATTTCTCTGTAATCTATTAAAATTATACACATGATAAATAGATTGTCACGGCAGTGACAACAGCGGCCCTGATAGATTACACTCCGGATTAGGCAAGATATGCTCGATGCGGAGAAAATATATTGCATAGGATTTCTTGTACGTACATACATGAAAACATTTTGTATTGTTTTGTGTGTGTGGATAGAGTATGACTGGGGTAATTTCTGTTTGATTTTGCTGTTACATAGGGCAGCATAGGTCAAGAATTCAGACGTCTTACTTCACAGCTGACATTAGACGTTTGTTTTTATTGTCAACGTAATTTTCGATATTTGGTCGGTGCAATTTAGTGCAATATATAATGCAAACTTTTAGTGTAGTATATAGTTTCAGTACTATCAGTTGCAGTTTCTTAAATATTTTGATGAAAATATAATGAATTATTCATTTGTTCGTATGACGTAAGTCGTCTGAATTCTTGTTGCGAGTATAGATATTGTTGATTGTTCTTTTTGGGTTGTAGGTCCACTTAAGAAAACTCTTTTTTTTTTAAACCGACGTTTCGGTATTTTATTATACCATCCTCAGGGCGCTACAAATTACATATAATATTAGTACTTTATTTCTATAACATATTAAACAACATACATTAAATTTATGGTTTTCCGTGTCTAGGTTACAAATAAAAAAAAACAGGATTTTTCTAGATACATTTGTTTTCTCGTCCTTTTTTTCCATATAAAGGGTGTCTGTGAAAGGTTGGAAAATCTCGGAGCTGGAGACCAAAAAAAGTCGATTGAGCCAAATATGCCTTCTCCGAATGTTGCTGGTTTCAAAAATACAGGGCGTTCATTGCTAGAATTTTATTTTGAAATATCTCACTTTTAAACCTGTCGGAGTATTAAAAAAAAATTGGCACAATTATGTTTTTTGGCACGGTAAAAATTTTTTAACTAATTTTGACGTCACTAGTAGAGGGCGCCACTTATGGCACATCACATTTCTTTTAAATGGCAGAACTTTTTTGCAGATTAGTGTATCCATGTTATATCTGAAAAAGGTATACCCTCTACAGCAAAATGTTACTTGAAAAAGTTGTCAGAACGGTAAATTATGGGAACGTGCAAAATTTCAAGAAGATCGGCGAGGTTTGATTTTGAAACCATTTTTCAACAAAGCACCAAGATTTTATCGATGTGTTTCGCTTCGATGTCGACCCATTTCTGTTTCTGTTGTCTCCCATTTTCGCAAACTGCAAAAAATGCTTAACAACTAAGTAATTAAATTCTCTTACAGCTATGAATAAAGTCTTGTCCTCATGGACGCGAAGTTCCCAAAAATTCAAGCAAATTATTTAAATAGCGGGAAAAATCTCAACTTTTAGCCAATTTTGCCAACTGCAATATTTTCTATCATTTTCATCATAAAACTGTCATGGTAGATTGTCAGAAGCTTAAGTTAAACTTACTAATCCCACATAACGATGAAAATAAAGATAATATTCTTGTTTTGCGATATTCACGAAAAGTTTACACTTTCCCGCGATTAATTTGGCGAGAATTTTTTCGAATTTTGTGTACATGAGGATAAGGATTGACATTTAAAAACATCATGACTAAGTCCAAATATTTTATGAGGATATAGAGAAAAATATGAATGAACGGAATCGCTCTTTTCAGATTTTCAGGCTTATTTACAAAAGAAAAAAATGTCAAAACCATGGTAGAATAAACAATATAGGACTATATTTTTTCACAAAATTTGTCTCTGTCGGACAATACAACTATAACCTCTCTGTTTTTACGTTAATGAATTGTTTTCAAAACAGAAGTAGAAAATTTTAAAAATTATTATCTACGTATGTTATAAAAATTTTCTGCTCCGTCTATGATTTCTGACGTCAGAGACGAATCATCTGTGCTGATTTCCGAGCTCTACTACTCCTCCAACAATTAAAAAATATTTAAATTAAATCTCATATTTTCAAATCATTTCAGGAGATGTGAATAAATAATTAATTTTTGGAATTGTAATTCTATTATTCATTGCGCTTAAATGTAATTTGTCTGTGTTTAATTTCAAAGCAGATCTCGCAATTTGTGTCAGGTAATTCAGCCATCGAGACGATACGGAGTCCGTAAGATGAGCATTTCCAATTGCCGGTGAAGTAGGTCACAACCCAAAACTGCTTAGAGAGAAGAATTCGGGAAAAATATAACGTTAAAACGATAACTTTGAACTTGTTCTCTTGCTCAATGATCTCAATTTTATCGGCAAACTTTCTGTCAATCGCGTAATTTTTCAGTTAGGTATTCTAAAGCACGCTGGTCTCCGAATGAGGAAACAGATAAATCGCAATTTACTTTATTTTTTTAGTTAAGTGATATCAGAAAGTTAATACAGTTAAAACAGTTAGTTGAATATAAAATAATATACACCTAGATATTTCTTAATACAAAATTTCACTCGAGTATTCAATTATTTATAATAATATGCAGTCTGTGTATAAGCAATATGTCTGTAATATAAAATGCAATTATGTAAAATAGTGCACCTTACAATTTTAATATTTCACACGGGATCTATATTATGTAAACTACAATTTTCTATGCCAATATTTGCTGCGCTCTTTAACCAATAACAACTACGGATATCACAGTACCAACACAATACAGATTAGGTATGCATCATGCAAGTAGAAAGTGTGATCGGAGAAATTGGAATTTAGTAAATAGATTGGTGGTATTACATCATTAAACTGTAGTTATTTTTTTGCCATATTGTATAAGTGTTCTTTGAAGATACATTTATTAGAAATAATTAATTAGACGGCAGTAAGTAGTCTAAGTGCGTAGATATATTTTTCATAACTTATTTTATGCAGTATGTATTATGATAAAAATTGAATTTGACGAATTTTATATTTTGCCAATTTTTTATAATTTAGTGTAATAGTTTATAAGTTAAACCCTTCAGCAAAACGGCAAAAGAATCTAGGCATCCGTTTTCTACGTATGCTACGAATATTACGATTAACGGGTGCCTAGATTATTTTGTCGCTTATGTTGAAGAGTTAACAATCTAATGGCAAACAGTGTAAAAACGGTAAGAGATAAGTATAGGGAAGGTTATATAAAATTACACAAGGAATAAAAAAAAAATAAATATGTACAGGTTCCATTTGAAATAAAGTTGAGGTTGAAGTCTCTAAAATATGTCTTTTAAATGGCGCATATGCTACTAAAAGTAATGTCAAAATTTGAATTAAATACTTATAGGATCACCGAGTATATGGCGTGCTCAATAAAAGCTGTGATATCCGGTATGTATATGTATGTATATGTTTGTATATGTATGTATATGTATGTATATGTATGCATATGTATGTATATGTATGTATATATATGTATGTATGTATATTGTAATGCACGCAAGATATTAAGAGAAAGAAAAAATATAAACAATAAAAGTCATTGCATAAAAAGGAAAAAATTTAAAAATGCTTATAGCATATTTAAAATATCTACTAATAAAAAAAAATTGTTAAATTTAGTATGTAAGTAAAGAGAATTTGTGTGAAGTGCGTTATAAACTCTCATCAATATATCGTGGACGTTGCGTGGTAACGAGGACAAAAACGAAAAAGGTTGTTGATTTTATAAAAGAATAGGAGCCGCCAGAATTTTTTTAGTTGAAAATATAAAGAAAAACGTGTCCAGAGACATAACCTCCAAGCAACATTGTTCCTGTAAAATATAATATCCCTCTTTCACCTATAACTGGAGGGAGACTACAGAGAAAACAACCCAACTTTAAATAATGTCCCAAAAGTAGATGTAAACGGTGTGCTGACAATTACAAGAGTTGGTCGAGAGGAAATCTGCCAGTTCAGCTGACGTGGAGGCGCAAAATTAAAAAATTAGCAGGAAGCAGCACTAGAAGGTGCTTGCAGATGACGGCGAGTAAATAAGGGCGACCGCAGAAGAAAAACCAAAACTGACAAAATTGGGAAGGTAAAGAATTTGACTAATTAGTGTCTTAAAAGGTTGATTTATGGGACCTAGAAATTTATAATTGTATTAATAATAATAAGGACATTGTTTTTCTTAATTATCAATTTAAGTTGAAAATGAAAAATTAATAGTTATCTATTTATTAAAGTTCTTTATATAGAAAAATAAGAAAAAATAATTTTGAGTATCATTATTAAAGAAAGCAAATTAATATAAAATTTTCCTTACCTTGAAATTAAAACTTCACTGAATCGCCCCTGAGAAAAAGGTTTCTCATGCTAATACAATATTAATTATCTTATTTATTTTTTAATAGCGACTGAAGCAACATGAAACAACTTGAGAACTGTTTATTATATTAAACATTAAAGTACTATGCTAAGGACTGGCGCTAGAAAATAAAGCAAGTGGTAATATATTTGATTGATTCTGAGCTATCCATATATAAACGTAGGGTACATAACAAACACTTTCACCAACATTTGATACTTTGATATGTATATGTTTGTATCTGTATGTACATGTATGTATGCATATTTCTTCATATGTGGTTATGTATTGTAACTTTTTTTCTTATTGCCACCAACATGACTGAAATTATTTTCTTCGATACGATTTATTAAAGAATAATAATAATAATAATAATACGTACAGCGTGGCAGGAATTCAGACGATTTACGTCACGGCTGACGTTACGCAATTGTTTTTATTGTCAACATAATTTTCGATATTTGGTGATAACTTTATGCAATTTGGTGCAATATATAATGCAAACATTTAGTCTAGTAAATAGTTTTATTACTCCCAGTTGCAGTTTCTTAAATATTTTCATGAAAATATAATGAATTATTCATTTGTTCGTGTGACGGAAGTCGTTTGAATTCTTGCCGGGATTATATTTATCTTTAAGCGTGTAACTAACTGTTCGTTAGTTTCAACATATTTCCTTTAACTAATTTCCATTTGCTATAATGAAATTGAAGATAAGATCGGTCAGAGTTAAAGGTGAAATAAAAGGTTGTTGCAGTTTCATTGTGAACAGTATTTAGTATTGAAAATCTATTGTGTTCTGTTGCGAATTGTATTTACAGATTTAGTACAATCGTGTTAGTGTATTTAGGTAATAATATTTAGTTACGGTAAGAATTCAGACGACTTACGTCCTATAAACAAATGAATAATTCATCATATTTTCATCAAAATATTTAAGAAACTACAACTGAGAATAATAAAACTATATAGTACACAAAATGTTTGCACTACATATTAAACTAAATTGCAAATAATGATGATGACGAACTAACGAAAATTATGTTGACAATAAAAATAATTGAGTAACGTCAGCTGTAAACGTAAGTCACCTGAATTCTTGCTGAAACTATAGTCAAGTACCTACCACACATTTGTTATTTTTTGATTTGTCTTTTTTTCTAGTTTGCAAAAAGCCTACGTTGGAATTGGATCACCATTAAACCCTGTATCTGATTCTTAAATGAAAAGTAGAATTGTGCTAAAAACACGTTGCAATTCATTTGACCTTGGAAAATATGGAGGTCTTCTTGGCATTTTCTTAGTGTAACTGCAAAACAAAGAACATGTTCTACCTTGATATCTACGTGGTAACGGTTCCGGAGATTATATAAGTCAAAAACTGACACATTTTGATAACACTCTCTAAGAAATAAATAGCGGCGGGCTATAAAATCCCGTACCAACAAATAACCAGAGTATACAAAGCCGCCCCGCGCCGTCTGAGCCTATTAAACCCCATCTGCCTACATAATTCGCCGATTTCGTAGAGTCATCTATCCCTGGGAGATGTACGTGAGAGATTACATCTAGAATAAGAAACAGTGGTCGCGCGGGTTGGCCCCCGGATCGATATCGGGACACACGGGCGGCTTAATGATGCAAACAAGTGGTAGTGGGATCGTGCTTATCGCATATGTTCTTGACGATCCCCGTTGCTTTTATTGCCTCTGGCTGTTTCTCACTATCAAATAACCTGGAACGAGTTCTATCATAAAGCGAAACTGAAAGAAGTCATTTTGTTTCGTTACGCTCGCTCCTGTTACTTTTAAGGGGCTGCTCGTAAAAGAGCAATTCTAACAGACGTCTCAGGTTTGGGGGTGTCGGCAAATATTTGTTAACATTTCATTTAGGCATGTCTCTCCCAAATCTATGCTAATCAGAGTAGGTTTGCGGCAATCTGTTTGGAAAATACATCGGGACGAGATTGCCTCCGAAAGAAAAATGAAATATAAACAAGCAAATAATCTATTTTAACTATTCTTTGAAGTTTGGCAATAAATAACAAAATCTGGAAAAGTGTTAAGGGAACCGAATGAAAGCGAAAACAATTGCTTCGTAGGATAGTGCATAAGTTCGTAGCGTTTATATTGAATTTAAAATTGGGTTTCTTCTATCTTTTTTGAGATGTTACAGATGGTCTATCGAACTGGAACCATTGTGAAGTACTACCTCAAGAAATATAGGAGTAGCCTATTCCAAAACTACTAAAGAGAGGAAGAGGGGAGGGAAGGAAGGGGGGAAGAAGAGAGGAAAGAAGAGAGGGAAGGAGAGAGGGAAGGAGAGAGGGAAGGAGAGAGGGAAGGAGAGAGGGAAGGAGAGAGGGGTGGGAGATGAGGAGAGAGGAATGGAGAGGGAGATAGAAGAGAAGAGAGAAGAGAGATAAGAGGAGAGAGAGAATACTGGGCAAGTAGAGAGAGAGGATATAGAAAGAGAGGATAAAGAAGGAGATGGAGGGGGGAGAGAGAAAGCGAGAGAGGCGATAGAAAAATTGCAATAATATAAACCGCCACGATGGTTTAGAGTTATCCGCAATTTATAAAAGATTCATCATACAAATCAAGGACATCATAGACCAGTGACCATAAATCGGAACACCATTGACTAAGGCTGACACCAAGTATAAATTCCGATGAACTTGATCTGTACTTCATAGTTACTTCTGAGAAAAAGAGCAATATATCTCTCGAAACGTCAAAAATTCAAAATATGTTTTTTTTAATAAATAAAATGCTTTCTAATGATCTGTCAGTTCTTCTTTCATGTCTAAAGAAATCTGGTGGTTTGGGATTGAAGAATTCACCAATCTTATATTAGAGAGATTTATCGAAGGTTATTAGATGATAAATGAAACAGAAGACAACATTGCAATATTCTTTTACTTCAACCAGATGTAACATAAGTATAAAAGTTGTATAAATTTTACTGAAAATCACGTCAAAAATATTATAATTAGTTTATCTTCTTTCATTTTGAATTTGAATACATCAATCTTGTTGACCATTGATTTCTCAATGTATGTCTATGTTACGGAAGAAAACTGCCAACCATCCAACCGCTTTATTGTTACCAAGTCTGGGCTGGAATTTACAACCATCGTAGGTATAGAATGGTGGCACCAATGTCCAGTATATATTTCTGGATTTGGCAGCTGTAAAAAATCAGCTATCTTATGCGGAATTTTGTAAATTGTGTTTATTCCTACAGGGTAAACATTGCGTTTCTTCTGTCGATAATTAATGAAGAATTGATTAAAGGCTGTATTTTTTTCCGAAAAATATGCATACATTTCCACTTAGATCCTTGGTGTCCTTTGTGTCCTTCCATTTTTGAAATTTCTTATATTTCTTTTCAAAGATCAATCGAGATTTTGATGGTAATAACTTGGATATGGTTTCTGACACCTCTGCATGATTATCGGATGGTAATAATTGATTATTTATCTCGTTTTTAGATATATCTGCCTTCAGCAACTACACAAAATGAGACTAAAGTAGAAATAAATGTTGACGCCACACGACCGCACAATATCAACCCAAAGGAATGACTTTGTTTGACAATCAAATTCTATACTAACAATGAAAAAAGTTTCCCTAATTTAAAATCTTTTTAAATAATTTCTAATTTTTTTTCATACTAAACGCGTCCATATTTATGCTATAGAAAAAAAAAAAATGCTTTACAAACGATGATAAAATTCCATTATCGTCTTTCGATATTAATCTTTATCAAATCAAAGTAACTATTTTCTCCGTGAAAATGACATTATGAATAAATTAAGTACACCAGGGGATAAACAATATTTTATACCAGGCAAGAAATCCTTTGCATATCACAAAAAAATTAATTACTCAATAATTTATTAGAACCAAGCTCGAAAAAATTTGCCGCAGTAACTTCCACAAAATTCGTATTTTATGTAATACCGGAAGGATCGCCTTACTTAAATCCGATAGGTGTGAAAATGAATAAATATTTATCGTTATTTCCGCTCTATCCAGAATAAACTCCCGAATGACATTTGCGACTACCCTTCTCGAGTTGAGGCCCTTGATTGATTAACTGTCCGAATGGAAATCATTCAATTCGAGATTCATTGTTCTGCCCTGGTGACCCATCTTCACTGCTTTTGTACGTTTGACGCGGGGCTCTAAATCTGGCTGATGGAACGAGGAGCACGAGTGAGAAATGGTGGATGCCGAGCATGCACGGTTGCTGAACGTTGCATCTATATCCAGTCCTAGCAAGTGAAGAATTTAAATAGATTGTTTTCCTTCTGAAAGTTTTATTTATCGAAGCTGTGTGTTTTGTAATGGAAACTCGTAAAATCTAACTAAACTACGACTATGCGAACCTGGCATCCGAAAATTCAATTTGCTCTTTGCGATTCTTATAGATTATCGTGTGTATTATATGACCTTGAAACAATTCATCCCCGATTTTTACAGCATTAATATTTGAGGGTTGTTTCTTATAGAGAATTATTTATAGTGAAAATAATTTCGTTTGTAGAAGCAAGGGAAAAAAGTTAAAGCTATTTTTAATATTTGCAACATATTCTCGTGTGTAAAATATATGAAACCATTCCTTAGTCAGTCGTCAATATTGGAGGAGATTGGTAAACTTTTTACTGTTCGAGAAGCTTATACCATTTTTTGTACGACCATTATATGAATACAAAGGTGGTAACTAACAAAATATCTCTAAAATATTCAAATTATTTTTTTCTCATGTGTCGTATATCCATCAAACTAAGTAGGTTTTCTCGTTACCATGGATACGCTTGTAAATTTATTTTTAAACGTCACTAGGTATACATATTTGTCAAACAAGTGAGTATGAGCATGAATGAATCAGAAACAGAAAATAATTCAGATATTGAAGAGGCCTGGAGTATAGGATGCTCTTCAGTGATTCCTGAAAAATCTAAAGAACGTTACGAAAAAACATATAATAGTTTCAAAAAGTTTAAAGAGAATTATGGAAAGAACATAAATGAAAAATTCTGGTTGGCACATTTTGTGCAAATAAACCAAAAATCTCCTTTTTATACGATGCTATTGATATTTCTAAATTTTCTATGCTGATTGCATTTCTTAAGAGAAAAGATATTGGACATAGGTCAACAAAGCCAGTCTTTTTACCAAAGAAGAAATGACCAAATTTTTAATGGAAGCACCAAACGAGACATTTCTTATTCATAAGATACGTTAATATTAATTTATAGGGTATTTTACAAATAATATAATTTACTAACCGTTTAGTCCTGTCAAAACCAGAACAGCAAGTAATTACTTACCGACGCGTTTTTGCTTGGCAACTATAAACATACTGTTCTAAAACTAAGTATGGTAAACAATTATTGGAAATAGAACGGTCGTATTAAAAATAATATAATTTTGCTTTGACTAGATTTAACCTAGAGAAAATATACTTCAACTGAAGGCTACAAAATTATTTGTATTAGTTTGTAGTAACCTTCATTTCGTTTGTAGTTCCCTGAAATCTAAAGTAGAGTCACTATACTTCTAAATCACAAATATCTCACATTAAGAAAGATAGATTTCTGGGCTAATATCTGTGACTCTAGATCTAAACATTAAACATCTATGACTTACACAAAACCATGAGTTTAAAATTTGTTGCCAAAAATCGATCATATTTTAACTTATCTGATAGTGAAGGTTATAGAATATGGCAGTATGTACTTGTCATAGAATACTTAACAGTCAGAAAAATAACTCGCCTCTGATCTTTTTGCAATGCCTTCTCTGTGGTTCTTGTCTGATCAAGAGATAATTACATGAAAGTAATCACTAAGTAAGCGAGATAATGTATCGTTCATAATCCAACGTTTTCAAGAACAAATTACTATTCAGTCAAGAAAAAAAATAGATTATTACTAGTTTTCATTAGAGGTAACATGATTGCCCAACGTATGGAGCCATATGTCATTCCATATCTTCACACCATCCAATACGTCATTTTTCAGTGACGACGCGAGACCTCACCGTTCAATAAGTAAGTCGCCCTAAAACTGTACACCAAAAATATACATATACTAAAATCTAATTAACATATATAGGCACTTACCTTTCCTTGTCACGTTAGTATATTTGCCATGAAATAGCTGTCAAGAGAAATCACTTCACCAGCTTGTATAAGCATTTCACGCCGGCAAAATAAAAAGTGTACCTCTCCAACAAAAAGAACCAATAAAGCTGGATGAACGCGATCCATTATACATAAGGTAATTGGGTTAGGTCGAAGTTTTATGCAAAGAAAGCGGTAAAGTGGGTGCTTCGTTGACAGTCGGAGGACAGCGGACACTGCTCTCATCATTTATGCAGTTTCGATCAGACTAAAGCAAGGCCTGGGTCGTGCACGGCGATGAAACATTAAACGTCGCCCGGTCAGCGGTGGATTCGCGGTGCATACATGAAACATTGTGCGGGATTTAATTACAAACACCTAATTTGGTTTAAATAATTCATTGATGGGGTGTGAAAAACCGGGTACGCAAGCGGGCCGTAATGCGATTTGGAACGACTAGTGGGATGGTGAAATACCATATTATAATTGGAGGTCATATGCGACCCAAACTGAATACTCAAATATACATCGGTTTCATTAATATCAAATGCTAGAGGAGAAGCGCCATATATGGAATACCGTTTTGTCTTTTTCGTATAAAAAATGTAGTTTTTGATAATAAAATTAGATTCATTTTTTGCGAAATATGTCATAGTTTTCTTTATCGAACTTTTATATTAAAAACATATGGCCATTTTTTTAATAAAAAATTTGAAATGGTGACATTTTGTACCTAATATGGAATCGGTACCTAATATGGAATAGGATATGCCCTTAATATGGAATAAGAAGAAAAGAGAAGAACGTATTTTATTAAAAAATATTAAAAAAAACACAAATACAATTTTGCGAGGCTAATAAATTCGTTTTCAATCAAGTTATTAGCTATATTTGTTACAGGTACAGTTTCATCTTTATCAGCAAGGTACTGAACTTCTTCCTGTTCAGCTGCAAGAAAATTGCTTTCTGTAAATACATGACGATTTGGAGGAAATAATCCTGTTTTTCTAAAACCGTTTACAACAATTGATCCAGTTTGAACCCTTAGATAGGCATTAGCAAATAGTTCAGCGATATCAAAATGAGTTAGTGCCCCTTTGGTTGGAACGCAAGAATCGTAATCGTACCTTTAATAATAATGTGATATTAGGGGACCAACTAATGTTTTGAATGTGGGGGCAAGCACAATATTTCAACAGAATTTTGCCGTGCCAGCAATATTGCTTCTAAATTACGGCAATGTGTATGATGCCCATCTAATATCAGCAGTACAGGGTCGTTTTTTGTTGGCTTCACCTTATCTATAAAATGTTGCAACCACTGTGTAAAAATAGGAAATTGAATCCACTCGGATGGCACACGACTTTTGAACCAGGAGGGGCTTCCTTTCCTGGCAAAACATTCATATTCTTTCTAGGAAAGAATAGGAAATGGTGGAACAAAAGTTCCTTCTGCGCTCATGCATAATACTGCTGTAACTCTTTAGTTACTGCAGTAACTAAGAGGTTCTTTAACCTCTTTCGGCAGGGGTTAAAACGCCAACTTGCTTGGCGCCTCTAAGTGCCAGAATAGATTGAACTTTAGACTGAACGATGCACAGCCCCGTTTCATCGACATTGAACATTCTGTCACCTGCGTATTGATGCTTGTCAAAAGCTGTATCCAGAAAATCGAAAAACTTTCTACCAACCGACTTTCTAAAATTCGTGGTAAAATTGAGCGTCTACCAAGTTTTGTCTCTACAGCCTGTGGTGGTGTTATAATTTCTTTATTTGCTAAACGAAGTAAGGTATTGCAAGGAACTTGAAAAACATCAGCAGCTCTTTTGTACAAATTTCCTGTGTCTCGTCTGTATATGGTACAGATATAATATGATACGCCACACTACTGCAATACGCTGTAGACGTCCTGGACTTCCATCTCTTTCACGATTCGGTTACAAATTTCTCGTGTCACGTCAGCTTTTTCACTACACTTGCACTCACTACACACCGTTGTAAAAGTAGCTACATTTGGCACATGTTTATCGGGAAATAGTTCTGCTAAAGCATTTTCACTTCACCAGAAATTTAAAGCGATATCCATCAATTGCTAGTTGCTATAGACGTAAGCCATTTTTGATACTTGAAAAACTAATGTAAATACTTGCATCACAAAAAAGTTAATACGGTAATTAATCGGATTTTTGAAATCGCCTGGCTAGATACTACAGCAGCCCAGCGATGTAAAGGTTGAAATTATTAGAACTTTACAATTTTTCATGACGCATCTATTCCTAAATTCTTTCAGAAAAGTTTTGAATCACCCTGTATACAGGATGTTGAGAAAATAGTTGGGATGTTTCATATGAAAAAACTACACAAATTCCGAAATGTCTTCTAGTTTTCGTACAAAAAAATAAAAGGTAGCATCTCAGCTCTATGATTCTTTGAATTATACTTTTCATAGTAGATTCCTATCATTTTAGTTGCCAGCTCAGAAACCAGCTTATTTAATTGCTTTTTGTCATTCTTATGATAAGTTTAGCTGGTGTTTTGACTCTGTTATAAGTTTTAAAAAACATGGAAACTTGATTTGAGCACTTACTTTTAAAGGGTTGGAACTTCTTAGCGATGAAATTAATTTTGTTTACATGAAACACCCCATACAAAATTGATTAAAAAATACACTGTTTCATTGTCCTTAACTATTTTCGAAAAACCCTATAGAATATTTGATACGAATTTCAACGAATTTTTGTGGGCTGTATTTAAACGAGAACAAAAATGATTAAACAAAGAACGACAGGTTGCAAAATGACTTACCAATGCAACTCTGTTGGTGCGATAGATGGTGGTGAAATAGTTGGCGACAATAATAATAATAATAATAGCCTTTATTTTTCCAATATAATTAAATAATAATATTGGTAGAGAAAAAAGAAATACATACAAAAAGGAAAAAAGCCGAGGAACAGATGACTGAGCAGGTTAATGCTCAGCCTCTGGTATTAATCCTAAGCTGATAGCAGAGCTAACAGCAATATACAATATAAACAAATTAATCAGTATAAAAAAACATAATAAACATCTTATTCACCTATTTCTAAGCTGTGCATACTAATAAACAACAGTAACAAACAAATGAAAAAGAAAAAGAACAAGAAACAGTGGAAGAGTGAACACATGACAACTACACATGCCAAATTTGGTATTTTCTATTCTGTTCAAGAAGAAGTTTAGACTTTAATAGTTGTTTAAATTGATTAATGCTCTTATTTTTAAAGTTAGACGGTATTGAATTATAAATTTTAGAGATCTGGTATGAAAACGAACGTCTAAAAAATTCAGTACGGTGTTGGGGAGGAGTCACTGTACCTTTAAATCGAATATTAATATTGTGAACATCAGTCCTGAAAGAAATTTTATTATAAAGATAGGAATGTTGTTGGATACGTACAAGATAGATGGTTTTACTTGAGGTGTTTATAAAATTATGCCATCTAATTTCACATTAAACTACTTGTTTTAATTTGAAAAATGGTAAAGGTAATGAATAATGACATTTAATATTTATTCATTGAATATATTTTTATTGCTATTTACTACTGATTTAATTTTTCCTTAAACATTTAAAAAAAATCTGTACTTATTACTTTTTTTTATTATGTTTTCAGAATAAAACAGGTAATTTAATGAAGTGAAGTCAGACAGCAACATTTTATAAATGCCTCAAATAACATTCTGTGCCTATTTTACGAGTAAATTTTTTTTTATTCGATACCAATGTCTATTTAAGACAATAACACCTAATAATATCAGAAATGACAAATTAACTGTTCTAAACGAATGTACTGCTTTAACCGAAAGCATTTAAATCGTATGTAGATATGAACTAAAGCACTACTTTATCTAGGTGTATACGTGTGAACGGTCACAGGTCTACACTGTGGTGGCGACCGTTTTGTGGGGGCATGGCCAGACTAAATTTTTTAATACTGTTTCTAGTCTTATTTTTCCACGAAATTGTTTAGGACAAACACCATTTCGATTAAAATAATACATTATTTCTTCTGCACGTATCTGGAAAAATCATGCAATTTCCCTCTTACGTCGTTTACAATTTCACGAACGAAATGTTCAGTATTCCATACAGCAAGTTTTAAATGTAAATCTTACTTGGTTCTTTATATAACCTTAGTTCACAGTCGTATTGTCTGGCTCTGTATTTAACTTTATCATATTATCATATAATTTTGTTGCATTAGTGTGAGATTTTTTTTTATAAATATATACGAGCAAGTTTCAAATATTCACAAAACAGAGCACTCTATTATTGTGCCACAGTTTTACCCAGAAACCTACTTATCGACTTCCATCAAGCATGTTCGCGTCGCAATATCATCCCTTTTTTGTTCGACTTTTTTGGTACCGGCCAAATACCAATGGTTGCTGGACAATTAGACCCTCCGAACCTGCCTAGCCGGCATTCGATTATTGAACTCCTCGAGGGACGTGGAAGCCCTAAATTGCCAATAGGAATATTAATGATCGACCGTCTGCGAAACCGAATAAAATAAGTAGCCACCGGGGTAGGGCTTGATAGATGTTAGGGGTCCGCGTCTAGACTTGGTACTGAATAAACTATTTCATTAAGAAAACGTTAGGTTAGAAAAGTAAAATAATTTGACATTATACATACAGGGTGTTTCGGTATATGTACAGAGTGTCTGGAAGTGAGCTTACAAAATATACATGCAGAGATGAAGATCCAATGTATCTGAAAGTAAAAGTGATTAGAAGCATGTCACAATGGGAATGTTCGTAAAAATTTTATATGCGTTGAAAACGGTGGGCTTACAGGTGTTACAAACAACTATGAAGTTAAAAAAATTATAGCATTTTTCTTCTCTTAGTTGTTCGTAGTAGAAATACTCTTCAAACAGCGAAATTAGAAAACGTTCCCTCAGTAGAGGCTGCTGTCTGACGTCACAAGCTCGCTGAGGTGCTGACACTGCTTTTTAGTTCATAAAATTGTAGTGAATGCATTAACTCTGTAGAGTTACTCTGTTACGAGTTAGAGGCTGATTATATTAATACGAAACAAAAATTTAAAATAGTCACAGTGTTAAAAAAATGTGTTTTGTGCTAGGACGCTATAATATATGTATATTTATATCTATGCAGTTTACTTGTCTGTAGGAATATCTCATTACAAAGAAATAATCATCGTCCGTAACTAGCTTAATACGAATGCAATATAGTGATTTTATTATATTTGATAATATTTACAATCACAGTAACAATAACAATTGTGTTATAGAAAGCCGGAAAGGCATAAAAGTTTAAATAATTTGGAATATGTGTCACAATCTTCTGTATATGCTGCGGCATACTTTTAAGTAGATACAAATTTTTAAATCTTACCTAGAACTGCAGATTTGCCTTAAATGACAACTGCATCATAAGTTGAAACCTCGGAAATGAAGCTTGAGGTCGAATAGGGCCACTTCAGCCTAGAACTTCAAAAGAAAAAAAATCCGGAACTGTAGTGATTTTTCCTTGTTTCCTGGTTGCTTAGATCGATTCTATCTTTAGTCATCTCCGATCATAGAATGAGAATGGTGCAATCGTTTAGACCTTCCGGTCCAAAATTCCGAAAGTTTTTTCATTTCTTGGTCGTCCGGAATGGCTTCTGGGCATTGTTAGTTATGCCTTTGAGGTTTTGCCGTGACTGGAGACTGTTTAGGCCCTACAACTCAAAAGTTGAGTGACTTATTTTAAGTGGGCCGGTTTTTGCTTGAATGCGACTTTGGATTTTGAAAACATCCTTTCATTAGTTTTGAGCTTTTTTGACTAAATTTTTAAATTTTGAATTCCCTAGAGTCAATTCAGGTTCGGGAAAATTATTATTTAGATATCTTAATATAACAACATTTTTTTCGAAAGTTAAGTTTATGTAAACTGACACTCTCTATGTACTTACAGTATTATAGTAGATATAAAATAATAACGCCGACATTAAAAATTCATCGCTGGTAAAAAATTTAATTTTACGCCGTTTTCATCGTGAAACCAATCACTGGTCGATTTGTGTGCGGATAAAATACACACATATAATGTAGGTTCCATTAAACGCTGCTACGGTCTATCCGAATCCAATATATTGAACAACGCTTTATTTTTATGCAGATACACCTACATTATAAACCAATTAAAACAAATGTG
The DNA here is from genome assembly GCA_037114965.1 of Monochamus alternatus. NCBI lineage: Eukaryota > Metazoa > Arthropoda > Insecta > Coleoptera > Cerambycidae > Monochamus > Monochamus alternatus. The sequence goes on from CM073427.1 coordinate 12,627,027, forward strand.
TTTCAAACAATATTAATCACATTATTGTGAAATGTAAACTGGCGTGCATGAATTTTATTGGCGGTGTGAAATTTTAAAATTCCTTTCATTCTGACGCTCTTGTCAGGTATGGTCGAGCATATATTACTAAGTTGTGTGGTGAATTCGAGAAATACCACCTCGCAAGGTGTAAAACACTCTTAGATATATGGTCAAAATGTTTTCGTGACATGTTTTATAAAATGCTTTGTGATTTGGTACTTTTACTACACCGATCAGCAATAAATTCGGGCACCCAAAAGTTGCTAGAGTTTATTACAATATATTTTTTTTATTTCTCTAACGATTTAGACAATTACTTCGTCAAGTTGTAGGTATTCTTGTTGAGTTTACAACAGGCTTGGTAATTTTAGAAACAAGATTGGTGCCGGCTAAGATATACAGATATTCAGAACTTCTAGAAAAAAAATCTTAGTCTACAGGGGACTCTTACAACTACAATTTTGTAAAAAAAAATCAAAAAGAGCAGTTCGAAAATGATTTAAAAATGCACTTCTGCACGGCACTGGAAACTGCTTCACTGTAAAACCTGATAAGGCGGCAATTTGCGACCAAACAAAAAATGGAAAGAAATGCTCAAGGAAAGAAATAAATAACTATTAAATAATTATTAATAGATTCAATTTGTGGTTTTAATTAATAAAATACTTTGACATACCTGAAGCTACAACATTTTGGGCCCGTCTTACCCAGTTTTTACAAACTAACACACATGTTTCTGTTTCTTGTCCGTTTTGAACTCGTGAAGTTATTGACGGCAACTATGATACGTTTCCGTAAATCATCAATAGTATGTATACACTTCGGTGTGATATACTACATTTTTTAAATATCCCCACAAAGACAAGTCCAAATAATTTCCGGTACCGGTCCTCCTCGTCTAATCCCTTGGTGTTAATGCTTGGACATGATGTACATGATACGGATATAATTGAGTCTCGTATATGATACGTCACTCTGCTGCGATAGGTCGTGGAAGTCCTAGACTTCCATCTCTTTCACGATTCGGCTTCAAATTTCCGTCGCGTTGCACGGCACTTACATTCACTGCAGATCGCGATAAAAGTAGTTGCATTTAGCATATGTTTACTATAGTCAGTTTGGAAATGAAAGAGAGTAATAAAAGCTTATTATGTATGCAAATCGTAAATAAATGTAGTACTGGTGCTTATATTCAATATTTTTATATTATGTATTATCGGTATAGATGAGGTGTACTTTTAAAAAAACTTTGTGTGATCGAACCGTACTAAATTGTAGCAGGTAGCTAAAATTTAATCACCGACAATCCGTCTTTGTCTATGCCGCTTCAATTTCTCGGTCCATTTCTCTTATAAGTAAACAATAGAAAAACAGCGTTTCAAAACTAGAAGCTACTTTAAGCATCATAACCGGGTTAAGAGGGTTTTTAGTAATTCAAATAAAATTATTCAATATTATTATCAAAATATTTATTTAAATTTAATGAATAGACTTTTATTCCACACAAAAATATATGAATTTTGAAAATTTAAGTTATGGTGAGTAAATGTAGTGTAGTGTATAAATATACAATAAAGAAAATAAAAAAGTAGGTATATTAAAATTCATCCTATGAATATTCTGATGAATTATCTTCGTCTCCTAGATTGATAACGATAAGTTCCACAGTAACGTCAATTAAATTATCGAGTTCCCACATTTTCTCCTCTTCTTTTTGTACATGATGTATACATCTTTGCCAGTTATCTGCAGTTACTCGTTCCAAGGAATTTTTTAACAAAATTTTTACGTCACTTAATTTAAACGTCGTATTATTTTGCGCTACATCTCCTTTTACCTGCGCCCAGACTAATTCGATTGGGTTAAGTTCACAGTGATAAGGTGGTAACCGTAGTACCGTTATTTGGCGATTTGTTGCCATTTCATCGACAACATATTTTTTCTGATTTTTGTTAAGATTGACAAGTGTCAAAAGTTCCTTTTTCACCATATTTGTTTGAAAAAAAAAATGTTTTTCCGGATAACCATTGAATTATATCGGCTTTCCTCCAAGCAGTCGTAGGTGTCCGCTCGGTCTGCCGTGAATGGTAACTGGCATTATCCATGACAATTATAGACCCCGGAGGAATAAGATCCAACATATGTGTAAAATATTCTTCGAAAACATCTGCGTTCATGTCTTCATGATAGTCACCTGTATTTTTAAATTCAAATAAAAGTAAACCGCTATCTACAAAACCACTAGCACTACCTATATGTGTCACAATTAATTTTCGCCCTTTACCTGAAGGTGCCTTGAACCCTGTTGAAAGTCCATCCAAAAATGCTTGTCGAAAACTTTTTACATTTTTATATTGCAATACTTTTGTTACAGTAAATCCCTCGTTGACCCAAGTTTCGTCTAGATAATATTTCTCCCTTAGTCACGGAATTTTCTAATTGATCTTAAGTGGGATCTTTGTCAACAAATAATTTCATCTTTATCGATAAGAACTGACTTCCTGTTCTGCTTTTCCCAGCTTCTATTGATTTTTGGCAAATCGTTGTTCTCTGAAAGTTCACTTAAAATTTTGTTTAGTGTTGGTATTTCTTTTTTAAAATAAAATGAGTGTACTTTTCTGCGAATGACATTTTTGAAGAAATCATCTATAACGACTTTTGACCTCCCTGTAGATGATTTTGGGGGATTTACAGTATCTTGTTCATTTTTTGTTTCCTTTAAAAGTCTGTAGATAGTCAATTTTCTAATCCCTGTCATTTTGGAACACTTTTCCACGATGTCGTCAACACTGTTGGTAGGATTTTGTTGTTTCAATGCATTAAATACATTTAATATAATAATCTTCTCATTCTGAGACAGCGCACATATTTTCACGCGTTTAGCACGTAATCTGATAAGCTCGACATTTTACCCAAACAATATTATATCCATTGGCACAATAGTCACTAAACACAAGTCGAATTTTACTCTACTGCACTATCACGTCTTCGTATATTCAGTTCTAAGACTGGATTGATCTGTCACAATACACTGGCTCCTGCCCTATGATGTATCCAGTAAAATATACTAATGTACACCCATTACCTGTTAGCATTAGTGTTACCCGATAATTACCTGAAACGAAAATATTACCACGCCCATGGCCAGTTATGATCTCGGGGTTTTATTACTCTCTTTCATTTCCAAACAGACTATAGAAAATTATTCTGCTAAATCATTTTCAGCGCAGTAAATTAAAACGATATCAACTCCGAATTACACGTAAGCCATTTTTGACATTTGAAAAACTGATGTAAACACTGGCGTCACAAAAACTTTAGTGCCTACAAAAAGTAATCGGATTTCAATATTTGGAATCTAGAGACTACAGTGGTCCAGCGATGTAAAGGTTGAAAATATTTCAATAATGTTTTACTATATTGCCTCCATTTTTGAAGACGCATCTATTCCCAAATGCCTTTATTTTAGATAAGTTCTGTAAGTTCTGAATCAATCTGTACATGGTAGTATACAACTGTAAAATGTCTGAAAGACTAAAACCCATTTTCTTGCCTATCAAAAGTTTTTTGAATCATCGAATAAAACAGATTTATTGTGAAAAATTGGAATTTAAAAATTTAAGTTTTGTAACAATTATAATATTTTTGTTGAATATATGAACATAAAAACTTGGTAGTAGATATTTGATAAATGCAAGTCGAAACAATTATTAGCTGTCATGATTTTCTCAAAACTATCCTGACATTAGCGCACACTGCGTTAAAATTTCCTGTAATGAAATATACAGCAGATTATTGTAATGCGTTTTTTTTTTCGAAAACGATAAATTTCTAAGGTTAATGATACATTACCTTTTTTCAACACTGTAGACTTTTTAATAAAAAACCTTAACGTCAGAGGTAAAAGAGTTACATTTACGTCATAAATATGACTTATGTGGCGCTTAACTGATGATGAACTTAGGGATGTTTTCAGTCATTGATGACAGCAAGATTGTTTAAGTTTGACAGCATGATATTTCAAATAAACTTCAAAAAATCATGTTTTGGCAATACGAATTTTCAATCCATTAATTCACTAATTCAAGAATAAAGTCACAAATACACCTGGGGAATATTTATGGAGTTTTGCTGTGAACGAAATTACGACTTAAACGAGCATAGAAGTGTAGAAGAACTGGCATTGATACTAAAAGACTGAGCGGTCAATATGAAGAAGAAAGATGGGATAGTCCAAGAAGCAACAGTAAAGACTGTGTGGAACGTTTCCTGCCCGAGTTGCCCGCGATACAACCAGGAAGAATTGGCAAACAGATCCATGTAAACGTAAGACAAGTTCAGTTTCGTTAAGTTAGTCAGAAGTAAACCGAATAATATTGCTCTGGGAGTTCTGGGATGAAAATTCCCCTGAAGGTCTTATGCGTACATTCTATTGCATTGTTGCTGTAAAATTAGCATGGAGAGGAGGCGAGGCAGTTGTCTGTCTCAAATTAAGAAACATAATGATGGTTCACCAACAAACCGCATTGAATATAATCCGGTGTTCAGTAAAGTTTGCCAAGGTGGTTGAAAAAGCTGTATAAATAGTGAATGGTTGATTGCCAAGTGAAAGTCAAAGCTACCCTGTACGCATTTTTCATAAACTGATATCAAAACAAGGCGAACATATTACCTAACCACGGCTGTTCTTAAAACCTAATCGACAGTGGAAAATGGAAACCGATAATCGGACAACAATCTCTCTGTTGCAAAAAATACTATTAATGAATGGACTAAACCATCTGCTGAGGCTATTGGCCTGAAACAAAAAGATCAGAGATAAGAAACCATTCGAACAAGTTAACTGCTGTTAGTGAATTGGCAAAAAATGGTGTGCAAGAACAACAGTTGCTGAAAATTACTGGTCATAACAAGCCAAATTCTATAAAACCATACTAAAAGATCGACCAAGAACACCACAAGAAGATCATAAATACCATGGTGGAGATCTTCTATAGTCGAAAAAAATAGCTAATCTAATGTTGCGTTAAATTTTAATAACTGCACCTTTACAGCTGGTACCTACTTTTAATAAATAAGTAATTGTTTTGTTGTGTTATTTATTTAATTTTTTAAAAAACCTTAACAGCTCTCTAACATTGACAAATACCTCATAATTTTATGTCAAATATTTCAAGCAATATGCTTTCAATTGTCATAAAATTATATAGTACATTATCAATGTCCAAGGGATATTATTAACCGAAAATCAAATTTCTAAATTCCAACATTAACACGTTGTATATTTCTTATTATCAATATTTTATTAATGCACGTTGGCTTGGTCCAATAGTGATATTTGGAATGAACTATGTCTGCATTGACTATTACTTTACTTACGAACCACGTATAAAGGTAACAGAACATTCAGTTTTTATGACTGAAGTCGAGAAAATAACGTGTTTTTTGAAGATCACAATAGCATTCTTACAAATCTGACTACTATTCAATGTTTACATTGTCTGAATGTTCAAAATCAAGTTTGGATAAAAAACAATGAACGTTGTAAAATATGGCTAGGATAATAAATATTTCACTCAGCGGTAGTATTAGGGAAAGGAACAATATTTCAGAATATAATTAAAAATTAAATTAAAAGAAGCGAGAAGAATACTTAACAATCCCATTTGCATTATCCTTTCTGTCCCAAAAATATAACGCCTGAGAAGGAAATAAATTAAAAGTTGTTAAAAAGCATTTTGCTAAGGACAGTGGATGTATTCGACGAAAATTGGAAAACAAAATCATCCCCCATATTTTGTTTTAAGGAAATAACCCTCCTGATCTACAAATCCTTTGTTCTAAAACATGTTACAGTTAATTTCTAGCTGAACACACGAGCAGGACGAGAAGGAACGTCATTTCCTTTTCGGTCTGTTATAAAACATTGCAAACTTTGAAATATCATGTAAATCTGAAGTAGGTCGAAACAGTTAAAACTAGAGTTACTTAACTAGAAATCGATACGTCCAGACGTGGAAAACATGTTTGGAATTCCATTTGGGAATGTGAGACTAGGTAAAAATGGTGCTGGTTTGGGTATATCGAAGCATTTTGCTATAAAGACGAGTGGATTTAGGAATGTTAAGCAGGTCTGAATTTCTGAAGAAATATTTGAACAACTAAAATAAGTATAATAATGAGGATGTGATATAAAAATTCTGTAACAGAGATGCAGCTAATTGAATTATAAAACACAAATATGTGTCACTAAACGCAAAAGGTAAAGTAGAACAGTTCAATATGTTTAATTAAATGCAGATTTAATAAAAATGAGTCTATTCATCGGCTCAGTAGTTTAGTATTCACCTCATGGAACTTCAAACAACGATTTAAAGGCCCTATTGTCAGTTTCAAATAGAATCAGTGATAATAATGAGAGCTCTGTGCGTGATATTGAATATTCTCTGTATGCATATGAGACAATTATTTGAAGAGTAAAAATGTGACCTGGAAAATCAGAAATGTTGATACTACATTTTTACACTATTTTAAATAATTTTTTTGAAAGACAAAATTCATTTGATTATACTTGCGGTATTTATAAAAATTGTTTTATTAATTATATCTAAATAGTGTTTTGTGTTCAGTTACATTAATAATAATGTACAGTGCATCTGAAGACAATTTTTTATACACAAATTTTCCAAGTTGAAGCATTGAAAGAGAAATAATGTACTTAAATCATAAAACCCAATTTATATACTGCACGCAGCTGTAAATATCTGGCAATGGTTTAATAAAAAAGCAGCAGAAATATTAAATTATAATTTAACAACAATAGTAATAAATAATGATTTTAAAACCTTAAAAGTGCGTGACTTTGGATACCTGTTACATGATTATTTATTGCTTTCCTATGTAAAAAACACGATAATATACAGATTATTTTGCATAAGAAATATTGCAATTTAACCAAACATACATAAACACACAGGCTGAGTTACAGTCTTTCAAATTGGGGCCAAATATTGGAATAACGATATTTGGTACATGATTTAGGTTTATTATTGGTCTTCTTTGAATATTAGTTCAAATAAATAAACCTATCAGGTGTTCATTGAGGGTGAGACACCCCTAAAATTATCCTAAAATTATTTTTCCATTGATCGAATTTGAAAAAAACGATAGTACCCCGCGCAGAATTTAATCTAAAACACATTTTTACTCTTGTTAAATTATAAAAAACGTTAAGGTTTTCAAGAAAAAATGCATTCATTAAAACAAAATTTTAATAACGTTTATATAATAATAATAATAATAATAATAATAATAATAATAATAATAATAATAATAATAATAATAATAATAATAATATCTCTACCCCTCATTCTAATCACAGAGATTAGCCCAGAAGTCGGATACTTGTGCGGGAGAGGGGGCGGCATATTATTATTAAGCAGGCCGCATTTGCGCCCAGGAACGACTTACGTTGGTAGGCCCTAACCACTATTCAGTGCAGGAATGAGGGAAACCTGGAAAACCTCATTAATTAGGTAGTCAAATATCAACCGGTATCACATTGACCCAAGCCAACATTCTTCCACCCTACCATACCCGCAGAGAGGTCGCCAAACCTCTCCACGAATATAGCTTATATACGGTCTACCGGCAGCTGGGCCCGAACCAACTCCGATCTAGTCACCTCGATTCAAGTACTGACGCCTTAAACCGCGCGACCACTGACCAACCAGAAGAAATCAAAAAGTCAGTAGTAGGCTTTGTCTTTAAAATTTGACAGCTAGTAATAAAACTATTTTATTTGTGCTTGTTGTTAAAAATGACTGGACAATTTACATTCAGTGAATAAGCTGACATATGACTTGTGCTAAGTTTCTGTGAAGGAAGCTGTAGAAGAAGTGTGGAAGAATATCATAGGAGACTTCCAAATCAAGTGATTTTCCATTATCTAATGTTGAAAGACGGACTCAACGGGAAAGTTTTCCAGTAATATCCGAGAACGTCCTAGTGCATAAGAATGAAGGATTACAACATGAAGAAAATATTTTGGAAGATGAACCGCAAATAAGTACTAAACGTATATCTCGAGAAACTGGATTATCAAAGACGTCTGTAATTCTTAAACATAATCTACATGCTACATCCATATCACATTCAAAAAGTACAAGAGCTATTGCCTCAAGGTTTGGATCGACGAGTGACCTTTTGCGAGTTTATTTTGCATCAAAAAATATTGATGATGAGGATTGTTTTACTTGTAGAGGAATTACTAATGTTCACAAATTTCATGAATATTCCGATGCAAACCCCTATGTGATAACTCCTAGACATTTTCAACCCGAGTTCAAAATAAATGTTTAGGTCTGTATTATTGATCGTTATTTGATTTAACCAGATATTTTGCTAAATAGATTAAATAACGAAAATTATTTGAAGATTCTGCAAAATATTCTGCTTAGTTTAACCGAAGATTTACTGTTGCAACTTAGACTAGAATTTTGGTTTATGCATGATTTAACACCGCCTCATTTTAGTGGTACTAGACTTTTTTAATATCAAATTTCCAAATAAATAGTTAGGTCGAGGAATTAATTGTCCTCCAAATTGGCCACCACGATCGCCAAACCTTAACAAATGTGATTATTTTCTTTGGGCAACAAGAATTGTGGTATCGTATTACGAGTAAATGTAACATTATAATAATCATTTATTAGATAGAGTAAATTTAAATAAGAGGAAATTTTAAAGGCCTTTGCCCTACTACTGGCTCTTTGATTTTTTCTAATAAACACTATTAAAATCTTGTTTTAATTAAGTTTTTCAAAATTTGACAACAGTAAAACAGTAAAATTCGATCAATGGAAAAAAGTTTGGTATAATTTTAGGGGTGACTCACCCTCAATGAACACCTTGTAGTGTTTCAATTTACTTGAATAATATATTACGTTCTTTTTAAACAGAAACTGTTTCTTGATTAAATCAAAATAAGCTTTTAAATGCAATTTAGGCACTACTTATTTTAATTCAAAGGGATTACTGTCAACGTTCCCATAAAGAATCTTGAAAACACGAAATCACCTGTAGATTTATTTCATGTTTTTGTATTGAATTTGATCCCAGGTGGTTCTGCATTGTGCATAAACGCAGTCATTTGTCAACTGACTGAAATTCATTTGTTGCATGCGCACGGCAAAGTAAACTGCCCCACCCAACCGGATAAATCAAGTCGCCACTGGGCTTGTTAGATATATCAATGGCGATGGTGTAAATGGTAAACATAATTTCACATCAAACTAATGTATCTTGCATGTGAACTTTAGAAGCAATACCAATGTATGCGTGTAGTGATTGCTGATTTTTCATATTATAATAAGTTAATTAAGGAACAATTGTATTTTAATTCACGTACTGCTAGTGTTACATTATGTTATTACATTTACTTATTTGTATAAGAAACAGACATGTTACAGACAACCTAATTACAAGTTTCTAGAGAAAAATACGTATATACACACATATATGTATACAAAAATGCTTATACATATAAATCTTTTAGCTCATATGTAGCTTAACTTCTAAATTCAAAAGGAAACTACAGTAAGGTATCAGACGGAGAATTAAGGGCTTAGCATAGTATTAACACAGACAGATACAACAGAAATTTCACCAGCTGTCATCTAAAATTTGTACAGTATACTTATAGATTACTTGCCTATTTTAGCCTTTGGGAAATTTAAAAGCACTTGCTATTGCTATTACTATTGCAAGATGTCTTTAAATATTTAATAGCTGCAACGACTCATTCCTTGATTTCGACTGATGACTTTAGTTTAATCCACCTCTGTCCAAACAATGCTTGCAAGCCAGCGTTTGAGATAAACTGACGGGTAGCGGAGGTCTCTATGGATGCGCTACTTATTATTTTGACTCAAGTGATTCTGCTGGTATATCTATGATGCGTTCTATGTTATTAGTATTAAGACTATTAGTAGTGAGTAGTGACTAATTGGGGAGACAGAGGCAAAGGGGAGAGGGAGAGAAGGTGGTAGGGAGGCGGAAGGAGTGAAGAAAAAAGGGGGGGGGGGAGAAAGGGAGAAGAGAAAGAGAGAGTTTGTGATAACTTGACATTTTGACTTCGCGCTATTAGTTGAATGGCGTTTTTATACGTAGGATATACTAGTATCAATGGCATTTGTGCCAGTTTGTCAGTTTGTCTTAAATTCCATGTCACTCAAACAAAAAAGGTAACCAAAGTTTTTGAAGTGTTTAAATTAGTTTTTAATACATTCTTTTTTTACAAAACAACTAAATATGGTGAATTATTGCTTTGAAGAATGCATCTTGATAGAGACGCCTTGCTTCATTCGAATTTCCGTTTGCTTTTTCATACATAAAATGTATGTCGGCCAATTCTTCAAAGCAATAATTCACCATATTACTTATTTTGTAAAAAAATTGTATTACAAAACTAAATTAAACACTTGAAAAACAAGTCACTAGACACTGTGTTATTTTTTTTGTTTAACTTTGACATGGAATTTATGACAAACTGACACATACTACCTAGATTATTGTTTTCTAATTAGTATTCCAAAGTTGGTCTATTGCAATGATTAATAAATGAATTTACACTGATGTCCACAATGCCGGAATAAGATAAAAGTACATGCAAAATTTCAAGTGTGTATCTTACAAACCAAAGGGATTATTAACAAAAATAGTTTTTTAAAATGTAACTTTAACACCCTGTATATTGAAACAGGGGCGCTCAAATAAAAAATGGCATAAGGAAAGTCGCATTAGTTTTGTCTAAAGAATATATGGTTAATGGTATGGCCTTCTATTTTGGGACACCCTGTATAACCTGCTCCTAGATTTTCTTAACATCATTCTGTGATATTCTGTATATCTAACTCATTTTTATTTCTTCTATTGATACCACTAGATGCTGACTCCACAATTGAAATATATTTGAATAACTGATTTAATCGTAGATACAGAAATATGTGAATTGCTTCGGTATTCAAATTCAATAAGTCAATACATCAAATTCTTTTCTCTTAAAATTTTTACGCTCTTAGACTCCAATGACAATATCGATCTGTTCTCACCCTCATCGGATATGAATAAATTTTTACTCTGCACATCTCTGCGGTCGAGAAGGTTTTAATTAAATTTAATTTCGGAAAGAAATTTATTTTCCCGTAATACGTTTCATCGTAAAGTTTTAATTTATAAATGAACCCCGACTTGTTCGGCTGCAAGGTACAACAAAATTTCAAATAACTTTGTAATCAAACTATGTAGAAGTACGGTTATCAACAGGCTTTGGATAAGCCGACATGTACCGCAACATACATAACCAATGTAAAGGATCGGAACAATGTTTTCTATTTTCGAGCATTCTATTATTTAAAAGCTTTCTTTGATGTCAGTGAAAACTTATCACCTCATAGATATTCTGTGTTTTAGTTTTTCTTCATGTTTGTCAGCTTCGCACTTTATAATCATATCTTCTTTCTACATTTTTCAGTTAATCTATCAAATAGAAATACAAATTCAATTGATTACAGCTTCAATCTTTGGCACAATAAAACTTCTTAGATAGATAATAAACCGTTACTTGTTTCTGGGTAGTACTCTATACAGGGTGATTCACAACTTATCTAGAAGAATTTGGCGATAGATGCGTCATGAAGAATGAAGTCAATATAGTAAAAAATTTTTTTGTGTGTGTTTTTAAATCATTTGCGAACTGCACTTTTCGATTTTTTCTTTACGAAATTGTATTTGTAAGTCCCCTGTACACTCAGAATCTTTTTCTAGATAAATTCTTAATCTCCCTGTATATTATTATTACCTTCTTAAACATTTCTTTTTACTTTACTTGTTTAATTGGAAATTCCTGCCATTAAAATACAAAAATAATTACAAATAATCCCTTGCTCTATTAGATCAGTTAATGTGCTGATTTTACAAATTTTGTTTTGCCTAGAGAACAAAATATCTCACACTGGGAAGGTGAATAATTTCACTATTACTAAACACATGAATTTAATGTTCGAAAATTCCTCAATACTATTTTCGTTTTTCATATAAAAAAGTAACAAAAATGCCACAAATATATAATTACAATTTCTTAAAAATATATAAAACGCTTCATTCGATTTAAGTGTTTGAATATATGATATGAAGTATAAAAAAAAATCTGCCGTAACACGTTGCGTTTTTTCTTATCCACGACCTTCATACGCTGCATTAATTCTACTGGCACATTCTGATTTTGCATTGTTATTGGAGTTAATGATTCATATACAAACGATGAGTCATATTTAAATCATATTTCCACTCCCCATGTATTAATAACATATCTGATAATTTGTGATTTGAATAAGACATTTTGAAATTAAACAGATTGAACTTAAGCTAGTTACTGCATTGTAAATAGTTGATTTCAGGTGATGCCTCATCATATTAACTATGTTTTCGCATGTTTTTCGCGTAATTATTTTCCTAGTTATTACCAATCCACTTTTTTTAAATGTGATATATACAGTTGTCTTAATTGACGAAATTTGATTGATTTACTAATAATTTAAAAAATGCTTCATGCTGTTTGGAAACATCTAATCGCATGTTCTTTCGCGAAAATTTTTGAAAATGATCGCCATTTTTGCTGATTTCAGTCCTGCTGTAGGTACTATGGCTCCTACGGTCGAAATTGTTTTTCGGATAACAGTGAACTTTGGAGAGGTAACGTAGTAGCCTCTGCATTCCAAGCTTACAAACGTTTCTCCATTTCTACGGTATCTTTAGTGAATATTCCACAAAAGAACATGGCATTAGGTATATATCCCTGTTTGTTATCAAGTAAATAAAATTTCTCGTGATAATTAAATTGGATTGTTGCCGGACATACCTTAGTGATGACAAAATATAGTTAAAAAATGAAAATTATTACAAAAAATTAAAGAGAGAACTTGAAACATGTTTCCGCATCTAACGCTTTAAGTTTTCCTATATAACGGTCTTATCGACCTTCCGAAAGCCTCTAAAAGCTGTACCCAGCCACTATATCTGCAAATTCTCTACAGGCTTATTGCTTTATTTGTTTTTATGTAGAACAGTGGTCATTGTATATTTTAATTAAATACGTTGTTTGTACTTGGCAAATAGTTGGATGCGGTCCCTTTGTTCAGAAAAGATGGTTGCCGTATTGTAGCCTTGTACTGAACATCAAATAATAAGTTCCGAACAAATCAAAGTACAGGATAGCTGTCAATTTGTTAAACTATTTTAATCCGACTTCCAAAATAATAGAGAGTGACTTATTTTATAAATCCGCTCACAATTGATAGCAATCAACACAAAGAAATATAGGAGTTTTAGTAAATTATTTGTATAAAATTACCTATTCTGGATACCTCGCAAAGTATACCAAGATTACACAGCTCTGCCGCAGCAAATACGCATGCGCTGCATCATCAGAATTCTCGATTTCTATTGGTCCCACCCATTCCATCTGAACAGCTACCATGGGCGTACGCGTGGGTAAATTACCAGTGTATCTTTCCGCTAATTTAATTATGATTGTAATTAATTTATTAGTGATTTTGTGTTCTTAAGAATGGAGAATAATTCGAGCTCTATAATGTGTTCTCTAAATCGTAAACGCTTGAATCTAGCAAATGAGGAATATTGGATGATATAAAGCGTGGACGAAGGGAGCGTGAGACTAAAATGTGAATGGTTTAAATGTGTAGCTCATTAACAAGAGTGTCCGTGAGTAGTGTGTACTGTGCAAGAGTGGCAATGAAAAGGAAGAAAAGTTTGATGAAACATCCGAAACATTGAAAGATATGTTGATAGAAATAGACTATTAGGTCGAAATCTGAATCGAAACACTCTGATGAAACATGGATAAATGAAGGTCATAAGGTGACAGAAGTGTAATACAATTTCAATATCCAAAGAAAACGGCAGGCATTTCTGAAGGATTTTTTACTTGAAAAAGAAGCATAAAATAACGCATATTGGAAGTACAGAAGGATTTCTGAAACAACGTCAGCATATTTTTGGTAATCCTGTGTTCTATAAACTCTTTTCAAATGGCACGTCTATGGAATCTTGTCCTCTGCAACCCGCACCTCCCTTACTTATCTAAGTGTTGCGAATGTCACTCTCTATATTTTCGGCAGTTGTTTATAGTTCATTTAATAATCAGGTTTTCAACTATTTTAAATAATTGAAATACTTAGTTACTCTCATGTTGTGCTGGTCTTTTTTCTTCACCATTTTTACGTACATACAATTTTTTGGTTTTCCGTTAAGGAAGATCTGTCATCTGTTTAATAACCTGTATCAACCAATAAGTATCAAAATACAGAGAAGGATAATTATTACAATACATTTCAAATTAAAAAAAAATAAAATAAAAACGAAAACAATATTACAATAACAATAAATCTTATTTTAGATTTCACTTCTTTGGTATTCATTTTTACATTTGCGCTTAATGAAATCTAAGTACCGTCCTGACTTACGCGGATTAGTCCTAACTTTTATCTGCACTGTGCTCCCTACCATGTTTTTTCTTCAGTATATCTCAAAGCGCCCATTTCTCTTGTTCTAGAATAGAATTTTTTTCAGTTTCTGATATACCTACCGCCATCTCTGTTGTATATGTTAAGATTAGTCTCCAGAGCTCTTCATCCATTCTAATATATTATTCCTCTATATAAAGTAAAGCTAGCCATATATAAACGTCTATATCGGCCTGTTTACAAACTCCTTTGAGGCAACCGCAGGGCTTGAGAGATAAAACTATGTCGCATTGTCAAAATAAATGACCTTTAATGGGTACAGCTCCATTTACAGGGATGTTGTTTTGTTTTCAAATAATTCTGAAATATGTTATAAGGTAATGTTCCCATATATAGTAGAAAATAGTTATAAATTACATAAGAGAATTAACAAGCCTTTAATCCACCAGAAAAAATGGACACTCGAAACGCAGCCGAGAGTATTTTTTGAGAGGATTAAAGGTTGGTTATATTCTCGAATGTAATTCAATGTTTTATTCACGACCACGACCAAAACCAGACAATTAATTTTGAATCTTTCAGTGACCCAGTTGACAATGTCCATGTTAATGAACACAATGACAATTTAAACCTTGACATAGGCAACATAACCGAGACAGAAGTATTAGCTGCACTAAAAAAGCTTAAACCTAATATGACCATGGGGCCTGATAACATCTCGGCTTTCCTAATTAAGGATTGCGCTTCTGTCTTTACTGGCCCATTAACTCTAATCTTCAATTTGATACTTACTGCTTTCCTAGTGTATGGAAATTGTCAAAAATTACACCTGTATTTAAAAAAGGTGACAGGAATATAGTTACTAATTACAGGCCGATTACTCCAGACATGTATCGAATTCTATTACTGTCGATCAACATGGTTTTATGTCAAGAAGGTCTACACTGACTAATCTTCTTTGCAAGACTCAGTTCATAAATGAAGCTCTCGATCGCCAAAGTCAAGTTGACGTAGTTTACACTGACTTCTCCAAAGCGTTCGATCGACTAGACCATAATATCTTACTGAAAAAATTGGCTAATTTTGGACTATCCGATAGATTAATATTATTATTTCGATCTTATTTACAGAATAGATATCAATTTGTTAATATTCAAGGTTATAGGTCTGGTGAGTTTTTACAGAAGTCAGGTGTCCCACAGGGCTCAGTTTTGGGGCCACTTTTCTTTAATTTATTTATTAATGACATTGGCTTGGACATACATGTCAATATTCTTATGTATGCGGATGATGTAAAACTGATCATGGAAATCAAGTCTATTGCGGAGTGTCAGTACCTTCAAATAGCCTTGCAATCAATAATTTCTTGGTGTATAAATAATAACCTGCATTTAAATCCAGATAAATGCATCCTTTCATAGAAAGCTAAAGTCGGTTTTGTATGATTATAGAATTGGAGATTCAATTTTGCACCGTCCCAGCACGATTAAAGATCTTGGTTTATTTTTGATCACAAACTTAGTTTTAATAAACATATTGAGACGATTACTTCTTTGTGATATGAAATGTTAGGGTTTATAATACGCAACTCAAAAAGTTTTCATAACATTACTACAATGCGTCTGTTGTTTATAACTTTTGTAAGATCTCGGTTGGAATATGCCGCTGCAAGAATATTGATTGTCAGCTGAATACTAGAAAGTCTTGACAACGTTTCTGTGACAAAATCGATACACAAAATGAGTGAGAATGCTGAGAATTTCTTCATTCCGGCTGAAGTACAGCAGGGGGGGGGTGATGCTACCACTGTGAAGCGTAATGGCGGTTGGAAATCGACTACGGTAGCGGAAGTTTCACTGTCCAGCAGTCAAAATGACAAGATCGTTCTTGAGATGAATGTTCATGTTAATAATAATTATAAATAAAATGCTATAAAATCGAAGCGTGGTATTATGAATTCTGATCTAATAGTGTGTTAAAAGGCCTTTGAACCTTCTTTTCAAACAACTTGTTTGAAAAATATGACATATTTTTTTATGATATCTACAATAATGAAGTTTCCACTGAAAATATCAATGTTTCAATTATATTATTAGAATTACCATCATCGTTAATAGTTTGAACGACAATAGTAGATGCCGTCGTTTATATCTCACTTATAGTAGCATTTCTAAAATTGTACACGGCGAGGTGAATATCTCTCTTGATATGTCTTTTTTCCATTGTATGATACTTTAGTTCAAAAAAGTTACACTTCAATACGCTTCTGAATGAAAGTTGATTCTGATCGTCATTTGATTTTGGAAACACACAACAAACCATTCACTGCTTTGGTGCGAAGCAATTTGTAGTTGTACACGATTATAACTTTTTCCCTACGCACTTGTTCGTGATGTAGAAGTATTTAGGGTATGTAGCCAGACTCATAAAACATATATCCATGTAGTTGGAGCGAGGCACCCTAATTATGCTTTAGAAATTGGATGGCGCGTCTATTCTCCGTAGGACCATCTATAAATTATGGCGACGGTCATCTATTATGTGTCAGTGACAACTTTTAATTAGGTTGGAAACATGGTTGCCAACGGATAGTCCACTCACAAGCGGAGTTTTCCGCAGGCAGGAGGGTTGCGCGATAAATGCCAGGTCAGACTTTTTGTTCTATTTTTTACCACTTTCATTTGTTATTTGTGTATGGAAATGGCAGCATAGGAGAATATAGAACTCAATACACACAACAGGATCTTGACCGTCGTTATTTTAATATCACGCATAAAGGTGGTCTGTACTTTGATGTCATAGCTGTATTTCGACGTACTGAATCCGCTCAAACCTTCTTAAAATTTTGAGTAAATCGCAAAAATAGTAAAATATCGCACAAAATCACGTTAGCGAGCAAAAAATCGGAAATTTATTGCAAAAATCACGATAAATAGTTGGAAACTAACTAAAACTAACGTGAGGATAGATATAAGTGGTCTGATCTTTCCTGCTCGGCCTAAGCGGCTCGACTTGCAGGAAGCGAATTACATTACAGCAGGTACTTCAACGCAGACCTCTCGCCCTGGGCGACGCGTCAGTAAATCTATAAATGATGGATAAATGATGATGCAGGAAACAACTAATCCGCGGACTAATGCTCCGGCATTAAATTACACCTGCAGTATCTGTGAGAACAGCCAGACTTGTTTCGGGCTTGTTAGCCCTCATCAATATGCCATAGGTGAGACGACCGACAATTGAACTGGCTGTTCCTTCATACATACCCATTTGAAAGGGGGCCACCTTCACAACATTTTTATTTATGGAGCAATTTTGACGATTTTTTTTTAAATGTGAAGGGGGAAAAGATATATTTTGAGGTCAAGCGACGTCCAATTTTTTTAAAAACTAAGGCCTACTAGATAACATTCAGAGGCTGAAAAATTCGGAATCCATATTAGCGATTTTTTTAGAAAAAATTTGCGTACGCCACTGATTCGGCGTCCTCTGAAATGGATCTGTACCAAATTTCATGAAAAAATATTTATTATTAAACGATTCTACAATTAAATTGTTTATTATGCATTTAGAAGCTTTTTATCTAGTAACCCATGTGATAACAAATCAATCACAACAAATATTTAATAACAACATTTAATAGACATCCTTATATCAAAATACAATGAAACAAACATAAAAAAACAAACGAGAAGTTAACATAAATTTACGAAAAACACAAAATAAAATTAACACACATGAATTAAATTTAAATTCTGCATTTTTCAACTAAATCTTCATTGACATTATGACTGAACCGCCCTGTATATTCCTTCCATACTTTCGTGTATCTTTTGCTTCCAGACTGATCTATTCTTTTTCTCCCTTCAAAAAATTTGTGGGTTATGAAATAATACATTTATATTACTTCACCACTCTTTACTGGCTTCGAGAAAGAATATAACAAATTTTTAACTGAGATTTATTAGGAACTTGCGAATCCCTCGGGGTAGGCTTAACTACTTCAAACATCATTATTCTCGGTTCTCTCGCCTAGTGTATTATAATTTATCCCTGGGAGAAAGGAATTCAAAGCGCCTCTCCGATTAAAAGAGTTAATTACGAGTACTTATGAATCAGGCAACTGCAATAAAGGATTGTGAAGAAGGCTAAAAGTGTATGGGGGCATTGGGAATTTGGATGGACGTTTTCCGTGTATCTTTAATAAAGATATGTACTTTAGTAAAAAGTATATCAACTTATTTGTTCAGTGGAATGTAAGTAGTTTACTGTGTCACAAGGAACGAAAATGAGGTTTAGCAGCCCTTTGCTATTCGGGCCTATGATCGAACACATCCAGTTAGCACTGGCTAGCCTGTTAACGGTAACTGGTAGGTTAATCAGAAATTCATATGATTGACACACCTGTCAAGTTTATTTTTCCCAGTTACTTAACTTGAGAGTAGTCACGTGACCCAGTTATGAAACTGCTTAAAATAACCTGCCGTTAAATGTAACAGGGGCCTTTCATTGGTCAAATTTTAATTTTATTTCTACGACGTCTATTTGACATATCATTTTACTATTTATTTGCCTAGCACAGATCAAATTCCTAAAGGTTTTGACTGCCTACGTAAACTGTGATTCTTTCCTTAAAAAGTGAGAGATTATTTATTAATTTTAATTCTAAAGCCAATTTATTAGATTATAATTATTTCAATGTACGAAGCAAGTGTTTGTGAAATAGATTTCTTTCATAGAGGTATTTCAATACAAGATAAGTAATATTTTATAGTATTTATTTGACCAGAAAAACAATTTATTTTATTGTAATTGAATAGCATGCATAGAAGTATAAATAAATAAATATTTGGTAAATTTCTAATAATAAGTAATGTAGATTCTTTAAACAAGTATGAAATATACATTTTATCTTTTTTAACTATATTTTTATTATGTATTTCTAATAAATTACAGTAAGACTGGTAGGCCATTTATATTATACCATATTGATTTAACCAAGGCGTAGTAAATAGTAATTAACACAGTTTAACAGATTATATGCCTAAAGGTACATTTTTCATTTCCTACGAAAAACTACAAATATTTAATATTTCTGTTCAATTTTATTAGTTTTTGCTTCCTGATTTTTTCTGAAGTTTTCTGCTCTTTCTTTTTACATTCTGCTTCCACCCTGCAAGGACTTAATATAAAAAAAATAATAAATAATTATCTCAATAAGTTAATTATGAAATATTAAACGTACCTATCGCCATAGTTGGTTTTTTCCTATGCCCCAAAGAATTTATATGTTTTACATTTTATATGTCTACATCCTTGTATTCATTAGGCTTTATTTTGCCTCCCAACAATATTTCATTACATTTAATGAAATTTAGCATTTCTTTATATTGGCATTGGATCGTGGGCCCCAATTTTCTTGCCACTTGGACCCACTGTTAAGTACCTATGATTTAAATTTGAATTGCGTTAGTTGACAATTTTTGACATTTGAGTGACAACCGACGTATGGTAAAAAATTAACTGCCATGACAGGGTTACCTGGCCATAATAACAGGCACAGACAACTGGTTGTTCGATCATAGCGCTCTTTCCATTTCAGTTAAGAGCTCAGTTATGCCCACCCAGTTATAGTAACTTAACTATCATCGGTTACGCTAACCTGAATGTTCGACATAGGCCCGATTAGCTGCTAATAGCCGCGGGAAGCGTTTTGTGCATGTGTAACACACAACTGTTTTTTTCGCCTACAAAAAAAAAAACAAAAAAAAAATTAAAATAGGAAAACAACAAAAATCTTTAATATAGGAATTTATTTATTTTCGTAATTAATGTTAATATCCGTCGAGCACAATTATGGATAGTAATAACAGAATTTATAGGCATTTGGTAGGTTTTTGAAGTACTAGCAGGATGGTTATTAGCAGTTATTTCTATGGATGAAGTTGATGGTGCATTGGAATTATCTAGATTAACTGGCAATTCATTTATTTGGTCGTAATTATTTAACACTATATTTGTGTTCTTTCTGCGAGTATTAGGCTGCTGTTCTTGGTTTGTCAGGATTTTTTGAGAAATGTTAGTTTTATTAGATAAGCAGTCGTCGACATATCCATTTTTCCTGGAATTTTGCTGAATGTGTTTTGTCACTTTTTTCCAATCGGTTGTAATGAACATTTATTATTTTTGTAATAAATGAAATGAGGAGTGTGGGTAGGTCTAAGGAAAAGGAATTTGTTGTACATTGTAAGTAGAAGTAATCCATCAATTGGTTTGTTTGTGATTGTAAACCTTCTTGTAATTTTATTTTTTGTTTTTGTAATTGTAACAATCAATATATCTCCTCTATTATTATCTATGTGGTCAAGCTTCGTATTTAACAATTCATTTCGGTGGCAAGCTCCATACAGCCACATCATAAGATAAATATAGTAGTAGTAGTATCTTAATTTATTTGTTTATCTTTATCATAAGATATTCAGAATCATCCGCTTTCTTAAAATATTTAATGCACTGTTTTTGAGAAAAAGTTTTGGACTTTTTTGGTAGGTAATTTACAGAATTCCGTTTCAAAAATACTCGCACTTTATGAAAATTATCAAAATTAATATTTTCTTTGACCATAGTGTACCTGCATTTATAATCTTTGATCTTTCCGATAGATAAGCAAGTAATACATTTTCTGTGGGTTTTTTTTGCTTTTTTACTCTTTTTCCAGTTGCTAAACAATTCATAGTACTTTTCATAGCGTTGTCTTGACTTTATAGGTAACAGAGAAACATTGCTTCTTCTTGCAAGTCTGGTGGAGTATTCGTAAATTCTTTATCCCTGTCTGAATTACTATTCATTTTCACAAATTCACACAATTATTCAGAATCATAACGTATTTTTATTTTATAGTTTCGTTCTCTTGATTCCAGATTTTCATTTGCACGGACGTTTAATGAAAATTTATGTGAAACGTTAAAGTACGCGGTACAAAATTGTGTTATGACTTTAACAGTAGACGATAAATAATACTTTCGGTCATATTTTTAGGATTGATATGATTCATTTTCACATATGGTCAAAAAATAAATAGTCGTTACGATTTTTGCTGGGCTAAATAATCGACACTAATTTTATATAAAAGATAAATTGACTTAATATCAAACTGGAACTCAATAACATGCTTTGGTAGTAACTCTATTAACATTATTTCCAAGTGCCCTTTTTTTTTCGTTTCCCCGTTTTTCTGTGTTATAATAATTACTGATTTATCGTTCGATATTGTGCGTGCTAATAGATGATTTTTATCATCTGTTTGCAAGAGAGTGCCTTTAGGGAAAATGTAAATTGGAGCAAGCTTGGACCTCTAACTATTGTTCTGTTAGTTCAGATAATTGTTAATTTATGCAATTTACATTAGCTGGATATATCGAGTGGGCCGACATGTGAAAATAAACCAGATCAATAGAATGAACTTATGGAAGTCGCTTAATTATTGTAAATTTACAATGTGCCCACGTCTGTACAGTGAGTTCAATTACTAGCCGGACAAACGTCAATATGACTTCCCTCACAAATTACAAATTTATATAAATGGAAAATTTAAGAACATACTTAATTCACTTGGGATCCTTTTATAACAACTGTGCCACTTTGTAAAACAGAATTAGTGTATGTAATTGTTTGTGGCATTTATTGTTTATTTCTGTAGCTAATGTTAAAGTTGCCTTTCATCTGCTAAAAATCATAGATAAAGTAGTCTTAAACACCAATCATAGATAAACATCTTTATTTTTTAAGTAACTGCCACTAATTTAAATCATTGCATACCATTTTTTAATACAAATATTAATATTACAATTAACATTCCCAGAAAGGACCCCGCAGGGTCCTTATGGAAATTGAATTTCGGTCAAATTTGATGAAACTGGACTCTGTTAGTTCTCGACGAGTAGAACAAAAGTTCTCATGGCCACTGAGTCCAAAAGTCTCATGGTTTTGAGATATAGCTCTCTGAAGTTCGACTTTAGGTGCATTTTGCAGTATTACTACTTTCACACTTACAATAGTATATACTTGTTTGTTCAAGCATGTATGCATGTACACGTCTATTCAAACACATATAAACTTCAAACACGTATAAGCATACAACTACACACACACACATACAGGGTGTTAGGTAAACATGCGGCAAAAATTCAAGGGGTTATTCCTTGGCCTATTCTAAGAATATTTTGTCCTATGATGATTTCTGAAAAACTCCTTTGTTTCGAAGATACAGGATGAACAAAATTTGCTACAGTAACAACATTTTATTATCAAAAAAAGTACATGTAAAGTTGCTCAATCTGCAATAAATGTTCGAAATGACTTCTTCCAGCCTGGTTACAAGCATTCAATCTTCTCGTCATTGAGTGACGAACTCTTTCAAACACACCAGGGTTGTTTCTAATTGAGTTACACCCAGCAATTATCCGATTTCGCAATTCGTCCAAATTCTCCACTGGAGTAGCGTAAACGAATGACTTCAGATAGCCCCATAAGAAATAATCCAGAGGGTTTAAGTCTGGGGATCGAGTAGACCATGCGTGTGGCGCACCTCGACCAATCCAGCGATCCCCGTATGTTGCTGTTAAAAAATCACGAGGAAACTCATTAATTTTTTATACTTGATAAACTCACTGGCGTACGCCATACTTTTATTTACATTAATGATTTCAACAAATATCGAATATGGTTGTCGCAAATATTGTTCACCCTGTATCTTCGAAACAAAGTGGTTTTTCACAAATCATCATCATACAAAATATTCTTGGAATAGGCCAAGGAATAACCCCTTGAATTTGTGCCACATGTTTACCTAACACCCTGTATGTGTGTGTGTGTAGTTGTATGTTTATACGTGTTTCAAGTTTATATGTGTTTGAATACACGTGTACATGCATACGTGCTTGAACAAACAAGTATATACTATTGTAAGTGTGAAAGTAGTAATACTGCAAAATGCACCTAAAGTCGAACTTCAGAGAGCTATATCTCAAAACCATGAGACTTTTGGACTCAGTGGCCATGAGAACTTTTGTTCTACTCGTCGAGAACTAACAGAGTCCAGAGCTTCATCAAATTTGTCCGAAACCCAATTTCCATAAGGACCTTGCGAGGTCCTTTGTATTGAAGGAGAAGAATTCTCTTTTATGTTCCGACCAGGATACCGATGTATTGGCGCCAATTCTCCACGCTGCTAAGTATGTTTTCTATAGCGATCTTGTTGGTCTCTGGTTCCCCAATGTATGTCTCTGCTACGGAGGAAGACTAACAACTACCCAATCGTTTTAATGTTATCAAGTCTGCGCCAGAATTTGCAACCATCGGTGGCACGTGATGGATAAAGATTTTTATTTCATACTAATGAAATATGAAAACCAAAATTTGGGATATCAACTGACAAGTTGGTAAATAAAAGTTTATCAAATTTATTAATTTGTGAAAATGAATGAAAACCTGATTTGTTACAAAAGGCTGAGAAAATTCGTGTCGCACTATACAGCCAAAGTATATTCTTTTTTAAATTCCTACAGTGACTGAAAGTTAACTGTATTGAAACCAACATGAAGCACATTTACTATGTAAGATAATGCATTAAACCATACGTATTATACATTTATTGCTCTATTGTACAGCTGGTTCTGATTATGGGTTATTTAGGGGCCTGTATAGGTCAAGAAGTTTTTAATATGAAGATTAATCATATTGAAGATAGAGACTCGGTTATGGTGGTTGACATTCCGGAAAATAAAACAGATATTCGTAAGAAATTTAAAATTGTGAAACAAAATGAGTTCTCTGCATTGGGTCTAGTGAGGAAGTCTTTGCGTCCGTCGGGTTTAAAAAGATTTTTTATAACGTATTGCGGAAAGCGTTGCGCAGTTCAGTCCGCTGGGACAAATACATTTGGAAAAATGCCAAGCAAAATTGCTAGTTTTTTGGATTCGCCAGATCCAAAAGCTTTCACGGCACATTGTCTTCCGGAGACCTCCGCGACTGCCTTAGTCAATGCAGGAGCAAATATGACGACATTGGAGAGACATGGTGGATGGCGAAGTTCAACGGTAGCAGAAGGCTATTTGACCGATTGGCATGGCATTGAAAAATAAAACTGCAAGAATGTTGGCTGGCATGTCACATGAAAGAAGTTGAACATCAACTTCATGTTTGACTACAGTCATAGGCAGTGACAACAATTTAACGGAAAATTCTTGTAATTTAGGAAATTATTTCAGTGGAAAATTCGACAATCGTCGGTTTATTTTTTTAAATACATTAGAGGGAGTTAAGGATTTATAACTACTTAGTATAACTACCAAGGGAGTTATGGTAACTAAGGGTTTATTTGTCTATAATGTATTAGTATGAAATAAATATTTTAATTTGTTTTTCTACGTTCCATATATCTTTTATCTCATTAGAACGTGATTTAGCTAGTTTACTAAACAAGCAAACGTTTGTTTATTGTAACTGAAGTAGTTCGATTTCAATTTGTGGGGGTATATAATGTCATTGCGTATATCAGTGAAGTAAACACGAGAGATGAATTAACAACACAACACACAACAAAAATTGATCTACTACTTTATGACCTCCCAGAATCAGACTGTATATTGAGCGCATTCAAAATTGTACTCACCTTCTTTAAGACACAGGTCTGGCTTGTGTAAAGTTTTGGTCAATCTATCTAAAATTTAATTTTGCTAGCAAAAAATTATTTAATACCACCATTTAAAGTTAGACAAACAATGTCAGAAAAATCCTATACAGTTTTATGTTGTGTTAAACTATGTGTATGTATATATTTCATGGATGAAATTATTACGAATATATCTCATTGTCCTATCCAACAAGTGATGTTCTGTTTGAGAACTTCATCTTCCCACAAAGTAAATTTATGATCAATTCAAGGGATGAACTAGAATGATAGGCGGTTGCCCTTAAACCAAACTATTCTGCGGCTACGGAATAATTTATAGTTCCCGTATAATCTTCTGGAGCTGTCCTTTAATACACTGTTTCAAAGAAATGCCTTGTATTGAATATTCATTCCGTCCTGTTTGCATAATGTCGATCTCTCGTTGGCTGGAGAGAAAAAAACTCATTCAGCTTTAATCGCAACTTTTAAATCGTTGTTCAAAGAAAGACTATAGCGTAACTGAACTGTTTTTGAGAGGGTACTTCCGTGACATATTTATAAGTTTTCAAAGAATTTCGTACAATTTTAATTACATTGTAACCGTCAAAAGTTACAATAACTCAGTTAGAGATTCAAATCACCTGTTTTCAAGGTTAGAGAATTGCTGTAAAGTGACAGTTTAAAATTTGTTTATCTGCTTCTATAGAGATGTTAAATGATTTTTAATTTATTATTACTTACTTCTTCTTGATATAGCTGTAGCCAACAATAATCAATGTTTACTGAACAGTTTGACACATATTTATCTCCGTTCAATGAAATAATCGCGGTCTCTTTTAATTTTCCTTTTGTTGCATTATCCTGTTTTTCTAAAATTTTTGCCGAGCCCCATTGAATCAAATGACCGTTTTCCCAAGCGTGTTCGCAAATTTTCAATCTTTCAAATTTTCGCCTTTATATGTCTAACATTCATAGGTCGAGACGTTTCGGCGAGAGCAGGCGAGACATCTGGACGCGGCATAAAATTTGTTACCGATTCTTCTTAATCTAATAATACAGAAATGTATGAAAAAACTGT
Source organism: Monochamus alternatus (assembly GCA_037114965.1). NCBI lineage: Eukaryota > Metazoa > Arthropoda > Insecta > Coleoptera > Cerambycidae > Monochamus > Monochamus alternatus. The sequence continues at coordinate 12,653,341 of CM073427.1, forward strand.
TGAATTAAGTACAAAAATGTTTGGATGTCAAAAATATGTAAATATTGGTACCAAATATACAGCGTGATTTGGGGGGTAAGCCCCAATATTTGAAAGGAATGTTGAAGGAGTAAAAGTGAATAAAACAGCCTAATGAACATATGGTCGAATATCAAGGATTACTGAGATAGCAATGAAAATATTTTTATCCGAGTTAATTATTGTAATATATCAACAGAGAAAAGTGTTTATTCTGTAAGTATTATAAATTATAACATTAATTAAAGATCTAATAAACCGAAATTAATGAATTAAATTTTCAAATATACTACCGTCCACTTAGATGCATGGATCAGCTCGTTTGTGGATTGCACGGGTAGCTCATTGAAGTGTACGGTGATGAGTGCTGCACAATTGACAATACGCTCGAATAGCGCCTTGTGTTCACTTTTGTTGCATATACTAACTATTTAAATTTTCTTCAAAGGCGGTAATCAAGGGGATTCAAATATGGTGACCTTGGTGGCCTATTTTGGAAACCACCTCGACCAATCCAACGTTGTTAGGATGATTGATCACAACACGACTAAAATGGGCAGGAGCACCATCATGCTGAAGGTACATGTTTTGCCTGATATCCAATGGAACATCGTCCCGTAGATTTGTCAAATTATTTTTAAAAAATTCTACATATCTAGTTCCAGTAAGACGACCATCATAGCCCAACTGGGTCAAGTAATTGATTATTAATCATACCACACCACACCACACCACAAAGCTGAAAGTTACTTTCTACCGTGGCGTGCAGATTTTCATCTGACCAACGATGTTCATTGACAGATATTGAATTGTGCTTTATTAGTGAACAAAATATATTTGTAAAGGGTTTGGTTTGCGTTTATCCAATTGTAAAAATGCAACCGCAAATCATTATCATCTTTGTGAGTGACTTACAATGCCGTAGTTTGATTAATGGAGATGGGTTGCAATGCGCCTTGTACTTACATCTGGGCTACGTTGTACCATATTTAGAATTTCTTCTGGATCAGGACTAGCTTGCCTCTCAGATGTAATTCTCACACTGGGAAATATACCAGTTTCACGTGCATTGTTGAAGACTGTCTGGAATACAGACTATCTGGCACTCTTCTGTTCGGAAAGCAACGTCGATATTCAGCAACTGCACGATTAGCTCTACCGTTGCAATACCCACAAATAAAAATTATATCAGCATATTCTCGATGTGGCAGGCATTACGAAATTATGTGTGTACAGTATCGACTAAACGAACATACATGTAAAAGTAAATGTGACAGTTAAAAAATAAGCGTTTAAATCACAAACGATAAAATAAATGTGATAATTAGTAATCACTAATGTGAGTTTGGTTTATAATGCGTGGCCTACTCAAAATAAAATATCAAATTATAAAAGCTTTCGCAAAAATAGCAATCTCAATAACCGTTGATATTCGACCATACGTTTACTAGGCTTTTTTGTTCACTTTTGCCTTCTAAACACCCCTTCCGAATATTGGGGTTTCCCTCCCTAATCACCATTGTATTTAGTTTAAAATTTTAAGTATATTATACTTTCATACAGATTACTTTTTCCGTATATGTTTAGCTACTTAAACTTATCTCTAAGTAAAATTTTATTATATAGCTCTATATTAGATAGGTCTATAGTTCCTGATGTGTGGAAAATAGCAAGAGTATGTCCAGTGCTGAAGAAAGGCGACCCGGCATTAGTTAATAATTACAGACCTGTGTCCATATTATGCAATTTTTCAAAAATGTTTGAAATTATTGTTCACGATGCATTATTTAATGATATTAACAGTCTAGCCCCTGAACAGCATGGTTTTGTTTCTGGAAGATATTGTATGACAAATCTCGCTTGTCTTTCACAATACGTCTGTAAGCATTTCGATCAGGAGGGACAAATTGATGTTGTTTATACCGACTTTAAGGAAGCTTTTGATCAAATCGGCCATTATATATTGTTGCATAAACTTGAACGAGTAGGTATGACGGCTCATTTGCTTTCTATTTTCCGCTCGTATTTGATTGATCGCCAGCAGTGTGTAGAAATTGAGGGTTTCAAGTCGCCAACATTTGTCCCTTTATCAGGTGTGCCTCAAGGATCAAATCTTGGACCACTATTTTTCTTAATCTTTATAAATGATTTGATCATGCAGATTAAATGTGGTAAATTGATTTATGCTGATAATGTTAAAATTTTCACTAGAATAAGGTCTTTGGATGACTGTCTTTCACTACAGAATAATATAAACATCACAGTAGACTGGTGTGCCCATAACAACGTAGACAAATGTAATATCGTTAGTTATCATAGAAAGCGTGACCCAATTCCTTTCAATTACAATATTGATTACACCACTTTAACAAGGCTTGACGAGGTTAGGGACTTGGGAATAGTGTTTGACCATAAATTCTCATTTGTACGGCATATTGAACTGATGACTTCCTCTGCTTTTAAGGTTCTTCGTTTTGTGATCCGTAATACCAAACATTTTACTAACATTAATGCTATAAAGTAATTATATTATACGTTTGTTCGTTCAAAACTGGAGTATGGTGCATTGATTTGGTCACTGGCATATAAAGTTGAATCTGTACGGCGTCGGTTTGTTAAATTTCTATAATTTAAAGAAGATCATCAATACCCACCTAGAGGATACGATCATGAGTTACTGTTGTCTAGATTTGGTGAGATATCGATGAATAACAGACGAATAATAAATGCTATCAAATTTTTATATAATTTACTGCATAACAATCAGCAGTTACTCCAACAGATCAACTGGTCAGTTCCGCGTGCTGAATCCAGACAATCTGTAAGGTTCTATAATCATGGCATCAATACCAACATAATGCTTTGTTGCCCTATATATATAGAAAGTGTCGGAACTATAATAATCTATGCCGTTCTTATGATATAAATAATGATTCTCTCACTACAATTTTGAATACTGCAGTGTCTAGATTATTATAGTGTTCTAGTTCTGATAAATTCCTCATAATTTTTGTTACTTTTGTTCATATTTACTATTTTTGAAGCTGCATTTATATAAGGTAGTGTTATTTTGTATTTCCTATAACTGGGTGTAACCTGTTGGAAATAAATGCTATTATTATTATTATTATTATTATTATTATTATTATTATTATTATTATTATTATTATTATTATTATTATTATTATTATTACTATTACTATTATTATTATTATTATTATTATTATTATTATTATTATTATTATTATTATTATTATTATTATTATTATTATTATTACAAGTTCGGATTACCTTTAACGTAAAAATTAACATTTAAACCGCAACAGATACAGAGAAAATAATAAACCCGTTGCATACAGTGCTGATTTTCCAAAGGATTCCACGTCGTCCTTTTTTAAAGAGGAAATCCCGTTACAATCCCACCGTAACAAGTTAATAAAAAGAAAACTCCGCCATATACAGAGTATGAACATCCTCAAAGGGAAGGTTACCCGTCCCTCCTGTATCGCTGCCATGATTGTCCAGCTGCAAGGACCGTAAAAACAGGTAGCAGTATAAATTACAGGTCTCTCTCCACAATCCACCTACATTTTGATAAACGCATGCGTCAAAATAAATGCGTCTGCAAGCGTCGCGACGCTCAACATCCGACATCCCAGGCAGTCCGGGACCGACGTCGAGCGACGTTGAACGTGTTCCTCTGCTGATCTCTATCGAATTCGCGGCGTGCTCCCCACGTTTACTCAGGAAGGACCCTCGAAACTCGTCCAAGGAGGCGACCGCACCTCTTGGCCTCGTCGCAAATTGATGTTGACCGGTTGCTCCCTTTGAGCAAATTGGATTTCGAGGTAGGTTTTCTAGGTGCTCGATGCCGGTGGTTGCGCGGGTTTGTTTACTTTAAGAGAAAGGCTAAGAGCGATGGTTTTTTTTTTGTTTTTTCTTGCGGGACCGTAGAAGTTTTTGTTTTCGTTCGACGCAAGAGAACATATCCATCGAATTCTAGGAAAACACCGAATGTTTTTTATTTCTAGTTATCTTATTCGTTAACTATTCTTAAGATTGGCCTATATTATACACGTGAAAAAATATTATGCAGAATGGCAATTTGCTTTGCCACTGTTCTAAATTATTTATGTCTTAACATAATATAGATATAAAGAAAAAAAATTATTTGAAAAGAGACATTGTAAAACTTTTATTTTGCCGAATTTTTGTTACTTTACTGAATTCTAGGAAAACACCGATTGTTTTTTATTTCTAATTATCTTATTCATTAACTATTCTTAATATTGACATACATTATTCTCGTGGAAATATTGAGCAGAATGGCAATTTGCTTTCCCACTGTTCTAAATTGTTTATGTAGTCTTAACTTAATATAGATATAAAGAAAAAAATGTAGTTACTATTTGAAAAGGGAATATGAAACTTTTATTTTAACGAATTTTAGTTACTATTACTGACTTCTAGGAAAACGCCGAATGTTTTTTATTTCTAATTATCTTATTTATTAAATATTCTTAAGATTGACCTATGCTACACCCGTGGAAATATTGCGCAGAATGGCAATTTGCTTTACCACTGTTCTAAATTGTTTATGCGGTTCTAACATAGTATAGATATAAAGAAAAATGTAATTACTATTTGAAAAGAGACATTGTGAAATTTTTATTTTGCCGAATGTTAGTTAATGTTATTGAATTCTAGGAAAACAACGAATGTTTTTTATTTCTAGTTATCTTATTCATTAACTATTCTTAAATTTCCCTATATATACTCGTTTAAATATTGTGCAGAATGGCAATCTGTATTACCACTGCTCTAAATTATTTATGTGGCCTTAACATAATATAGGTATAAAGAAAAAAATTATAATTACTATTTGAAAAGAGACATTTTGAAACTTTTATTTTACCGAATATTAGTTACTGATACTGAATTCTAGGAAAACAACGAATGTTTTTTATTTCTAGTTATCTTATTCATTAACTATTCTTACGATTGACTCGTGAAAATATATTATGCAGAATCGCCATTTGCTTTACCACTGTTCTAAGTTGTTTATGCAGTCTTAACTTAATATAGATATAAAGAAAACAATTATAATTACTATTTGAAAAGAGACATTGTGAAACTTTTATTTTGCCGAATTTTAATTACTGTTACTGAATTATAGGAAAACACCGAATGTTTTTTATTTTTAGTTATTCATTAATATTATACTTGTGAAAATATTGTGCAGAATGCCGATTCGCATTACCACTGTTCTAAATTGTTTTTGCGGTCTTAACATAATATAGATATAAAGAAAAAAATATATAATTACTATTTGCAAAGAGAAATTGTAAAATTTTCATTATGCCGAATTTTAATTACTGTGACCTGGCTTATTTTCCATGTTTAGTTAAAATTATAAACTGAATCCGAAGAATAGGAAAAGCGCGTTGTCGTTTTATGTTTGATTTGAGAATAATTGATCATATATCATGAATCTGGTTAAATATGGAAAATATATCTACTAAAACAATATTATTTAGTTTTTTACAATAAATTAGATACTTTATACTAACTTACTTACCTTGCAAAAAATAGAAATGACAGGATTATTGCGTGATAATCATATCAGGGAAAAATTACATTAGATATGCTAATATGGGGAATTATGTTACGTCATTATTTTGTAGATCTTTAAAGTACACAAATGTTACAATTTTATTGAAGAAAATTTTGACATTTTCAAAAAACTAATAAAGGATATAATTTGAAATTTTTAATTATTAATATTTACTTTCTGTTTCATTTTGTACAGGTTTTTTGTTGTATTTATGTTTTTTTTTCTATACTTCAATCATTTAATTTTAAAAAAAAACATATTAATTTTACAAAATGGGCACCACTAACAATTTATTTTTCCAAGCGGATGTTTTTCTTTAACGCACTGTATAAAAAAACATCAAATAGACCATGAAAATAGTTTTAATTTTATATATGAGACAATAGCATTTGTTAATGAAGTTTTATTAAAAATAGTCAAATCGCATTTAACCTTCAAAATGCAATGGCATTAAAACAAAACGCTATCGGAAGATATACATGGCATTACATTTAAAGTTAAAAAATAAAATGGATATAAACTGCATCAAATAGAATCTATAGTATTAATTGTAAGGTACTACTAAACTGACTGATTGTAATCTTTAATAGGTACCTATATAAATAAATGTTAGGCTAAATTTTGTGACAGTGTTAAATATATGAGATGTGGGAACAAAGTGCCGCTTAAAAATAATTGTTATACTCGTCAGTTTGATATTTCTACCAAAATTACTCGACAGAAAAAATAAGAGCTACATTTTTTCATTTAGCTGACACGGTGTGCGTACTTTCCAGAGCCAACATTTTTATATATCTTTCATAAAAACGCGTTAATTTTTACCTAAATTACAGTTTGTATTTGTGTTTCATTTGCATATTATTAAAGGCCTTTGTGTACACATTACCCGGTTTCTTTTTTAATTTTAACTACTACATTTTCTACTTCCTTTATATAGGGTGTTCTGCATAAAAGCCGACGCAGAGTAGGTGCATATAGGGGGTCCCAAATTATTGTAATTTAACTAAATGTACAAAGTTGAGGCCAAATATTTCGAAAAAAATTAATATGTCTAAATTTCTTTAACTTGGAATAACCAAATTATGTACGTGATTTAGGTACTAAACTTTATTCGTAATACGATTCCACAATTCTTCTCGGAATTCAATTGGCGAGGAATAAACAAAATCCTTCAATCCTCCCACACATGTATGTAATTACATTTGTTGAGGTCTGACGATCATGTCAATTTAGAGGACAATTATGTTCTTGTTCTATCCATTTTTTTGAAAATATAACATTTAAAAAGTCTCAACAGTGCCCCATCATGCATAAACCAGAATTCTAGTCTAAGTTGCAACGGTAAATCTTCGATTAAATTAGGGTGAGTATTTTGCAGAAATTTAATCAATTTGGCAAAATAAGTGATTGATAACCATTCAAATAATAATCGATAATACCGGCCCCAAACATTTATCCTAAACCCGCGCTGAAATTTTATAGGAGTTATTGCATAGGAGTTTCCATCGGAATATTCATGAAATTTGTAAACATTTGTAATTGCTTTACGAGTGGAACCAGCCTTATCAGTGAAAAAACTATTTTGTGAAAATTAATATCCTGGTGCAAGATAAACTCGCAAAAGGTCCCTCGTCGATCCAAATCTTGAGGCAATAGTTCTTGCACTTTTTGAAGGTGATATGAATGCAGTAGATCGTGTTTATAAATTCGGTGTACAGAAGTTCTTGATAATACAATTTCTCGAAATAAACGTATAATACTTATTTGCGGTTCATCTTCAACTCTTTGCAAAATATTTTCTTCACTTGTACCCTTGTGGCAGCCTTAGAAAATGTTTCTATATTTTCCAACGATTTTCATCAACAAACAGTAGCAGAAATAAAATAGTTTTATTACTGTCAAATTTTAAAGATAAAGCCTACTACTGACATTATGAGTTTTTCTAATACACTATTCAAATCTTGTTTTAATTCATGCATTTCTCTTGAAAACCTTAAAGTTTTTTAAAATGTACCTAACAAGAGCAATGGAAAAAAAGTTTGTTATAATTTTAGGGGTGACTCATCCCCAATGAACACCGTGTAATGTTTCAATTTACATGAACTCATAGTCAAAAAAGACCAATAATAATCACATAATAATAACAATCATGTATCTACTAAATTTGGTTAAAGTAGTTCAGAGATATTAATTTTTTTCGAAATATTTGGCCACACATTGAAGACCTCGAATTCCGCCTGTGTATAAATTTGTGTTAACCCTGTAACTATGACTAAGTACAAATATTTTAATAAAAAATACTAAACTTATTTATAATGCGAATTTTTTTTTTCGAAATTATATTAAATCTTTATTTAACGCCGTCTATGCGACCCGTCCGCCGCACGTTTCCAGAGTCAGAGTAGGGAACCAACAAGCAACGGTCATGTCATAATTCAATTTCTGTGTTTACGTTGCAGCATTGAATATATACTTATCACTCAATGATTGTAGTTTTGTGTTCTTCTTGAATCTTTATTTTTAAACGTTTTATAGTTATTAAAGAAAGCAATATGTGTCGGGTACAGATATTTTCCCATAATATAGTTCGCCGGTTTGTTTTTCTAGGTTATGGGATAAGACTGCCGCGGGTGCATTAAAAGTTTTCTATTATCTATTAGTACCTATTCATTCCTTTCGTTCGATTTTCTTATAATAAATAGGCATTTTATCTAGCTGTATCTACGGGAAGTGTGTTTTATCGATAGTGAGTGGTTGTAATGGGTGAAATGTTGTCAGTTTGTAACGAAATAATGAAAAACGAATCCAAAAAATAACCGCATGGTAGTTGACATTGTTGACAGGTGTGAGCTTTATCAATGGATCTAAGACATCTCAGTCGATGCTTATCATAGGTGCCGATTTTCCGTAGAAAAAAAGGGTTTTGCCCCATTTTTAAAATATCGAGCTAAAATTCTGGATTTTTTTTATTGTCTTAGGCCTGCCCGAGCACGTGGTTAAAATTTTTGTACTTAATCATAGTTAACCCTGTATAGGTATGTTTAGTTAAACTGTAATATTTTGGGACCCCCAACACGCACCTGCTGTATGTCGGTTCTTATACGGAACACTCTGTATATCTTTCATACAAATGCGTTCCATTTGCATATCATGAAATGCCTTTGTGAAGACATTGCCCGGTTTCTTTTTTAATTATGACTATACTAAATTTTCTACTTCCTTTATATATATTCGCGCACGCGACCACATCTGCGTTTAACAAGCCTGAACTTTTTTAATATTCACACGGATCCTGCTACAAATGCTGCTCTGGCGCGGGGCGGCCATTGTCTCTTTCGTTCCTACGTAAAAACACATAATTATTAATAAGCTTTTAACAACAGAGCCATTGTACCAACTAGGAGATTAAACGGTGAATGTAACGTATTTATAGCCACTGCTGAACGGGAGTACGCCGCTGTTTTCCGTAGGGCGGCCGAGAGAGCACATTAGAGGGGATAACCGGGAATTTATTTTTACTAATTCCACAAGTGCTTTTACTTCTGGAGAGCCTTGAGAAGTGAATTGGTTTCCTAAAAATAAATAACGGTTTTTTATGCCGGCATTGACGTTTTATCATGAAACTATTTGAAACGGGGTCGTTTTTAATTTTTCTTTCTTAACTTGCCTAAAACATTTAACATGTAGTTGTTGAGTATTCGATTTCGTATAATTACGACGTCTGGTACTTTGTAGGTATACAGTATACAAAGTGTAATAATGTAACATTATGTATAATACATCTAAATTTGTTAATATTAGTGCTGGCAAAAACCGGAAAAAAGTGAAACCGATTAACCGGGTTCCGTAAAAACCGATTTCAGATAAAACGGGTTACCCGAATAGTGGTAAAAACCGGATAATCAAAACCGGTTATTAGAATATTCAGTTATTCGGTTAACCGGTTAGATTGACAGATGGGGTAAATATTTTTTTATGAAGATTTGGCTATTTAGGTAATTCCTGTTATACCAGAAGTAGGTACCAACTTTTTTATTTTGAATGAAACGTCCTGTAATTTCTGCATTTTTGAATTCTATAGTAAACTTTAGAGTTACTTTATAATTATATAACATTTCTCATTTGGCATATACTCGTATTATCAAATATATCATAGCTAACCTTAAAAATTCATATTTCAGAAACAGTGAAACTGGGAATCTTTATTTTTAGGTAAAGCACGTTTGAATTTCCTCAAGTTTGTCAATTAATTTTGAGAACCCTGTACATGACAGACTAAATATGAATACATCAAAACGAAGCATAACTCCTAATAAAAATAAAGATCACCGTTTTTATTGTTTCTAAAATATGAATTTTTAAAGTTAGCTATGTCATTTTACAAAAAAAAAATCGAAATACTTCCAAAACAGTTCAGTTTGGATGATAAATGTCATATAAAGTGACATTAAAATTCACTATAGAATTAAAAAATGCAAAAATATACAGAGCGTTCCATTTAAAATAACAATATTTTCATTGAAAAGTTCGTACTGAATTACCCAAGGAATCAAATTTTCAGAAAAAAATTTTTACGCTATCTGCCAATCCTTCTAGTTGCATGAATAATAGTGGAGATAAACGAGATTTCTTTTTTCATAGAAAGAAACCACCGAATAATCGATTATTCGATTATTTGGATGTTTGGTTCGAATGAACAGATTTACACTCAGATTATTGAATGAATAATCGAATATTTGAAAAATCGAATAACCGATTTTCCTGATTTCTAAAAATCCGAATTGTCCGAAACCGATTAACTGAACTATCCAAAAAACCGACTTCAGTTGTCAGCACTAAAATCGGTTATTTGAAGAATCGAATAACCGGTTTTCGGGTTTTGTAAAAAACCGAATTATCCCGAAACCGGTTAACCGAACTATCCAAAAAACCGATTTCGGTTGCCAGCAGTAGTTAATATGCACCATAATTTAGAGCTTTGCGTGCGAAGTAGCCCCATAAAGAAATGAAAATTCACATTCTCATGCGCCATTAAAAAACTGATTTTTAAACAATTACAGTAACATCAAGTTTTTAATACAGTACATATCAATATTTAGCACTTAATTATAACTCATGACTCATAACTAAAATTTGTTTCTTTGTTAATGTACATATTTTGTCAATTTCACTCTTTGCCTTTAGTGGTAGACTGGAGTTATTGCATGAACTGTAGGAATAACTACGTAGAAGGTTATTATGCTAGCTTATTTTGTCTATCGCAGTGTAATTTGTTTTATGTTCGTAAACTTGAATAATGCAGCAATAATATTTATAATGTCTTGAATCTTAATATTTTATTTATACATATTACCATTAATTGGAAACATCTTGTTTACCAATTGGACCGATTGAGATAGAGAGATGCGGTTTTCGGAATTATTATTTTCTCGAAAAAACAGCCTAGGGCTGGTTTATCAGATATGTTCTATCTATGACAGAACCATTCGTAACTCTCAAAAATACTACCACCATATATGTACAGGGTGTTTTAAATGAAGTAGCAAAAATGAGACCACAGATTCCTTAGGTGAAAATAAATCGATTTAGCCTAGACAGAGGTTGTCAAAGTTAAAATTTTATTTTCGATATTAGTAAATAACTTCTTAAGAAATCCAAATATTTACATAAAATTTATAAATCGGGGGTTTCTGCGGGCGAGATATTCAAATTTGTTTTTAATTTTGACGTCACTAGCAGAGGGCGCCACTTGTGGACACCATGTTTCTTTTTAAATGGCAGAACTTTTTTGCAGCTTAGTGTATCCATATGACTATCGAAACAATCGATTAAGCTACATGTTTATTTGAAAAAGGTATACCTTGCTGAAGTCGGTAGGAGTAACCATTTTTGAAATAATCCCATTTGATAAGCTCAGTGCACCGAGTAAAAACTGTTATGATTTCAGGCAAAGTGCCTCTTCTGCTTAAAATAAAGCAAAATATTATTTGAAAAAGTTGTTCAGGATGGTAAATTATGAAGACGTGCAAAATTTTAAGAATATCGGCGAGGTTTTATGAAACCATTTTTCAACAAAGCACAAAGAGGCCGATCTTATTGAAATTTTGCACGTCTCCATAATTTACCGTTCGGAACAACTATTTAAAGAAATATTTTGCTTTATTTTGAGTAGAAAAGGCACTTTACCTGAAACAATAACAGTTTTCAATCGGTGCACTGAATATTTCAAACAGGATTATTTCGAAAACTGTTATTCCTAACGACTTCAACAAGGTATACCTTTTTCAGATATAACAGGTAGGAGAATCGATTATTTCAATAGTCAGATGTATGCAATAAGCAAAAAAGTTCTGCATTTAAAATAACCATGATGTTCCATAAGTAGCGCCCTCTACTAGTGACGTCACAATTAGAAACAAATTTGAATTTCTCGCCCGCAAAAACCCCTGATTTACAAATTTTATGTAAATATTTGGATTATTTAAGAAGTTGTCTACAAATACCGAAAATAAAATTTTTAATTTGACATCCTGTTAAATCGATTTATTTTCACCTAAGAAATCTGTCATCTCATTTTTGCTACTTTATTTAAAAACACCCTGTATACTTCTACCAGCATGCTAAAGCTTATATCCTATTCTGTTTGATTTATATTTATGTCAACAACGCGGATAGAACAAATTAAATAATATCAAGCAAACAAACTTTTCCACAGTCTGACAACGTTGGAAATGTTATTTTCTCTATTGCTTTCTTCTTACAAGAGTTTGTGCCTTGTGGCACTTGGCTTCTTAGTTGTGACACCTCCCCCCCCAATAAAGATCTAATGAAATTTCTACTCAGAATTTCCAAAAATTCAAAAACTGTTTTGCGGGAGTGTCATTGTTACTGCAAAAGCTTATACAACTCCATCACTGCGTATGAGGAAATAGATATTCGTCGTTTTATTTGTATAAGATTATTGCAATCGATTTGTCGAGTTTAACCATAGATTCGATAATTCGTTTTGAAGTTATATATAACAATATGTTTTTGGTAATATATCACCCTAGTTTTAAACTTTTTTTTATTAACTATTTTCAGATCCATGTTCATAGGAAACATTTGATTTGGCCTCATAGCATTTTATGAAATTTTGCATCTCTATGAAGATTAATGTTGTTTGCACTCAGAATTGAGGTCGTTTGGTGTATTACACAACACTTTTTACAGAACTTAGATATCTCCAGCGGAGGAGCTTTAAGAACACTCTGTATAAATGTATTGCGGGGATGCTGGAATCATTGCCAGACCCCATTGCTGGAAACGCCGGCGGTTAACCAGGATTTATACCCGTTTATACAAATATGCGGTTACCGTTACATAACGCGTGAGCAAGTATCATACCATCTCTTTTCTGTTCAGACAAATTTGTTAGATGATTTTCTCGACGACAGCAATCCCATTTTAAAAAGCTTTCCTGTTATTTTCAGCTTTGAGCTGTACAGTGAACTATATAAATGTTATCTTTGAAATTTTAAAAATAATTAATATTATTTTTTATTCACTGACTGAAATGGATTGGCATGTTTGTAGTTTCACTTTATAATAATGTCTAGATTGTCATCGCTTTCGCTATTAACACGTACGTGGGAAAACAAACTTAACAGATAGTTTTCGTTTGCCAGTCAATTTTTGTACTTCATTAGCGGAAGATATGTTTTACATACACAACCAATTAGCGAAAACATTATAACAGGTGTAACATAATGGTGATTTTTTTCAGTGTTTAGTGTATAATTTGGGAATAAGAGACATGTACGCATTTAGAAATATAATTTTATCTTGCTCGTATGAATAGGTCGTTTACATAAGCAAAACTTTGTAAACCTTAATTTTCTAGAATTTTTGTAAATTCACTGATTTCAAGCAGTCTGGTAGGTACGTATTTAAAAAATTAATTTGAGGATGTTTGTAAAGGGAGGAAGTTGTATTATAAAATAAAACAAAAGAAGCAGCTGAATTACGATGTTTGGGATCATGATATCGGAAATTTGGCTTTCTTAGTTTAACATTTAAACATAATAGAATTGATCCAGTCATAAAAATAGTCTTGTCAATATTACAAAATCTTAATAATACCACAATTTTAGTACAAAATTTATTATACAGGGTGTCCCGAAATAGAAGACTATACCATTAACCACATATTCTTTGGACAAAAATAATGCGACTTTCCTTATGCCGTTTTTTATTTGGACGTCTCTGTTTCAATATACAGAGTGTTAAAGTTACATTTTAAAAAACTATTTTTGTTAATAATCCCATTGTTTTCTAAGATACACACTTGAAATTTTGCACGTACTTTTATCTTATTGCGGCATACTTATCATGTAATTTTGGTGACAAAAAATTGAAGGGCGAATGGAGGTAACTGAGGGATGCAGTATCCTTTATCCCCTCCAATTATTTCTAAGTACGCCTATGCAGCTTTTTCATAAATCAATAGAATTTTCTTCTGATCATTTTATCTCTTTCGTAATTTTTTGTTTAAATGCTCCGTTTTGAAGAGAAACGGCAATTTGTAGTGCCCATAAATCTATCATTCACTATCATTTTCAAGTGAAGTGCACCTTAGCAAATTGTAATACTTACTGAATGAATAATTGCTAATTAAAACAGAATGGATTATTGTAAATTTTGTAAAATGAGGGATACTTATGAATTGAAAAAATAATATGGCACTAAAATCTGTAATACAGTTCCCTTATCAACCAAAAAATAATCTTGTTTAGTAATAGTAATAATGAATGACATAATAACTTTTTACCTAAATAACATTAAATAAAATAATTTATTAATTACTACTAATTTAACAAACGTTCTACTTGTCCACCCTCCTCATTAACACATGTACGTGCCCTTTTAAGTAGCTAAATCTTATATTTTGAAAGATATTCTCTTTTTATTTTAATTAGAAATACTGCAAATTACTGCAATAGATAAATATTTACATATTTATTACGAAATTGTAAAACTTATTGTCTTTAATTGTCTTCAACTAGTAGTTAAAAATAAGGTAATAACTATTTATTCTGCGCTATTAAATCCTTAATTTTTTTTTCATGTTACATTACAATTTAAATCTATTTGCAACTTTGTTAATAACTTCTAAGGAATATATGACCGTTTCAGTTAACCTAATGGAAATATTGTCCTATATTATGGTACAAATTTACTTGTCAATAATACTTCGACGTAAATGTGTCTTAAGAAGGTCTTTTACGGAGCAAGCTTCTTGTTATATATATTCAAACAGATCTTCATGCAATAGGGTCTTTAAGCTGTTTCGTGTTTTGGCGACCTGCAGTGAAAACCTTCTTGTGTCATACTACCCGCACTTTATCAAAAGATAAAGCCCTACAGATAGCATACCACACAATATTACAGAGTTGTAAAAAATTAATTAAAAAATAATTATTGTGTTTATATTTCCCCCTATCAAAATCGAAGCCAATACTGCAGATTATCTAAATCAAGCTAGTGATAATATATCGATAAACACATCACAAGTATTCCATATGACAACACTGTTATCATCTCAGATGAATTCTGTAGTGCATTTGAATTGAAATTTGAATTGAGTTCCGTTCCGAAATATTTATTTTATTCCTATCTGATTATACGCACACATAATATTATTAGCTTTAATTTGAATTTTCAATCATATATAAATCCAAGAGTAGAATTGTATAGGTACCTAGTAATAATTTAGTTGGTAATACATTTGGAGGAAATTTCAACCATAAAGTTAATATTTTGTTGTGACGTCAACACTGACATAGGCAATCGGTTCTATGGGTTAAAACTTACAGACAAAGTTGATTTTGTTATACAGATAATATTAGTTAATGTATTTATGATGAAATATTATTAAACACATTTTATCACGAAATATATTCATTTTTTTAGGTTATTTTTCAGGATAGTGTTATTTTTATGAAAGTTTGGTCATCACATTATACGAAAACGTTTCCTGGGTTGTACAATTTGTTGAATGGAAACCCAAAAATACAGACTTTACAATATATTAAAATCTAAATATCTATACTCATATATTTACTCTTATTCTACTTGTAGTTTTGTAGTCTGACTTACAGTCTCTATCTCCCTCTTCCTATCCCTGTTTGCTATTAGAATGTATTTATTTATTTTATTTATTATATCCACAGGTTTGCACCCAATTACAGAACAGGTGAGTACATCACGTGAGAAAATATAAGTAATAATATTATGTCGTAGCGGTTGTAACAAGATAAAAAAAAAAGAAACAGAAAAACTGTTTGACATAAACTATTGAAATCCATTGAAATATGACTTCGGATTATTATTATTATTATTATTATTATTATTATTATTATTATTATTATTATTATAATTATTATTATTATTATTATTATGTAATAAAATAAATAAAATATAATGTTGTCGTTGTCTCTCTTGGGTACAAACACAGCATAACAAGTAAGTCATATAAAGAGCATAATTAGGGTATATTTTGGTAATAATGTTTTTTATACTTTGATATTTTAACATAAAATTGGTCTGTATATTTTTAGGTCCAATTATCTTATTGGAATAAAATTCTTCCCGACCAATTATTAACATCCATATTACTTTAGTTTTTTTCCCACATAAGAAAAAAGACCAACAAATATAGGTAAATTGTCCTATACGGAATAGGTAATGAACATTTTTTGACCAATTCAGAGGTTAAATCAACTTAATTTTAATGTTTGTTGGGTCTTACCTAATCATCTGATATTATTAGTCACAACGGCAGCAGTCTAAGACAGAAAATATCTTGTAATCTATGATAAATTTAGCCCATCCATTATATTTCCACCCATTCTAGATTTACAGTTGGAACTCGCTTCCAAATTTGAATAATGTGTACTTAACAAACATTAACACACGGATTTACAACATTTGGCACACGCTAGGAATGTAGGAAACCTATTTCATGTCAGAGTCATTTACTTCAAAGTGACATATCCGGTAGACCAAATATTTTTCCTCTTTGATATTTCTGTACTCTGTACCCCCAGCTGACCGCTGACTGTTCAATTACATGGCTGTGGAAATGCGGTTGGGCCAGAAACTTGCTATCCAAACGCCCATTTCAGATATAACCATTCGTCAAGGCTGTGATGTACTGACACCTGGACATACTCTTTGTGAGGATGGTGGATGGGTGTAATATTTCACCGGTCAACAATTGGACGAATTTCAACGAGAGTAACAAGCTAAACCGTAGTTTTGTGGTAGTTTTCATGTTTCAGATACTGGGCTAACACTTCAAAGAAAAGCGCTTGCCTCAGAGAAGTGCATTATCATTGTTAAAAATCAGGAAAATAATTCCTTTGGATGGATATACCGGGCGTTACAGAATGATGTTAACAAAATCTCAGGGCAAGTTCTATGTTTAAAACTAAGGAAAAAGTTTATATAAACATTGGTCCGAAAATGACTCGTTTTTGAGATACAGGTTGTTTAAAATTTTCTGTTTTAAATATTATAATTTTCACATTTCGGAAACCGATCGAGCTATTGAGATGAGATTTGGCACACAACAGTATACAGGGTGTTAAAAAAAGAGTGTAAACTATTTAAGGAGGTAATAGTATGAACCAAAATAAGCAGAAAAGTCTCAATAAACATGGGTCCGCAACGTAACGGTTGCGGAGATATGGAATGTTTTATGTTTTTTAGCCCCTTTTTTTATTTTGCAAAAACATTGTATATTTTCTTATAATAGATGATTGATGTTTAGTGAAATAAACAGTACGTATTTGACAGTTGTTCTCAGTGCACAAGTTTTCTTTTGCTATGGCTAGTTACTCTAACGCAGAATTAACAGATATGCATTTCATGTATGGTCGCGCTAATGGGAACGTCACCGAAGCGCGACGCCTTTATGTTGACGCTTATCCAAATAGCCAGATTCCTTCATAACGCATGTTTGGAAGAAATCACCAAAGATTCCGTGATACCGGTTCCTTGAGCAAACAGTGCCATTTATCCGGAAGACCAAGGTCGGTATCCACTCCTAGAGCAGAAGAAGAAATTCTAGCACTGGTAGAGCAGAATCCAGGTACGAGTGTGCGGAGAATATCAGCCGAGGTAGGAATTAGTGGTCCTCTTGTTTGGAGAATCCTTCAGAGCAACTGCTTTATCCATGCCATGTGCAACGAGTACAGGCCTTAAATCCAATAAATGATCATCAAACACGTTTGGTTTTCTTGCCGCTGGTTTCTACGTCATGATGCTGAAAACCCTCGTTTTTTGCAAACATTCTTTTTAGTGATGAGGCCGGGTTCGCAAGAAATGGAGTGTTTAATTTTCACAATACGCATATTTGGGCATCAGGTATGTTTTTCATTAAACATTTGGATGGGTATTGTAGGTCACAGGTTTCTAGGTTCTGTTGTTTTACCAAACCGATTAACAGGCGCTACTTACCTCAACTTTCTGCAGAACACACTGTATGAGTTTTTGGACGACATTCCTTTGAATCAGAGGCAACAAATGTGGTTCCAGCATGATGGTGCTCCAGCTCATTTTTCCATGGCCGTTAGAGAGCATTTACACCAAACTTTTTCACATAGATGGGTAGGAAGGGCCGGACCTGTTTTATGGCCTCCAAGATCGCCTGATCTGAACTCTCTAGATTTCTTTGTTTGGGGATATTTCAAGACATTAGTGTATGGTACTCCTGTAAATAGCCTGATTTTCGGACCAATTGGTATCGCTTTCGTCAAGTCAAGTTAATTCTAAAAAACTAGTGTCTCTTGGACTTTTTTCTCCTGACGCACTGTTTACGAGATAAAAATTAATTTATTAATCATTACAATAAATCAACTTTGGAATGCTAATTAAAAAACAATAATCTAGGTGGCATGTGTCAGTTTGTCATAAATTCCATGTCGGATTTAAACAAAAAAAAAAACACAAAGTGTCGAGTGATTTATTTTTAGAGTATTTAAGTTAGTTTTAAATACATTTGTTTACAAAATAAGTAAATATTGTGGTGAATCATTCCTTTCATTGAATTGGCTGACATACGTGGAATAGCAAATTGTTCTTCACTCTAAGTGCTATTTTTTCTTGTTCAATTTTGACACGAAATATAAGACTAATATTTACAGACACAACTAATTTTTATGTAAGTTTCTGAAGATCATTTCTGTATTATAATGATAAGTAATTTCATTTTTATCTCGAAAACGGCGCGTCTGGGAAAAGTCCAAGAAAACTTTTCAAGCAGAATTAACTTGGCTTTAAGATAGCGATACCAATTTGTCCAAATATCAGCGGCGTACAATTTTTTTAAAATTGCTAAAAATTAGTATTTAACGGCACGAACGCTACTGAAGCTAGTATATTACAGGAGAAATTTATACACATAAAAGTAGCCCTTCACTATACAGGGTGATTCAGGTTTAATCTTGATAACTTCAGGAATCGATAGAACAGGTTAAAATAATCTTCATTTGTGATATAAACTTATTTCCTAAAACGCATCGTTTCCGAGATAGAGGGCGTTGAAGTAGGAATTTTTTTCTCTTTTTTCCCTCATAACTTTTGAACTACTTATCCTTACTCCACGTATATGATTTAAGTGAAATTCGGAACACAAACACTCCTTCTAATCTTACATAAGCTTCTTAAGTTTGAACTACCTACCCCTGTTAGAAGTGTATTTTGCATGCTACCCCCCTCTTACTTTATTTCAAAACTACAAAAAAAAAATAATTTCAATAAAACATCTACACACCACTTTGACCTGATTAATTTCGAAACTTTTTCGTCTCCTGTTTTGTTTCGACGTTTGGTTTTGTTTCTGAGATATTCAAAGAAATTGGTGACAGCGTAGCGCACCAGCCGCGTAAATTTCATTTAACGTTATAGCACCCATGAAAACAAAACTCAGTGATTTGTGTAAACTGACGTTTTGGGTGCCGCGATAGCCGATAGCTACTTAAATCGGATAAGTGGTTCAAAAGTTATGAGGGAAAAACGAGAAAAAAAATTCTACTTCAACGCCCTCTTTCTGGGAAACGATGCGTTTTAGGAAATAAGTTTATATCACAAATTAACATTATTTTAACCTTTTCTATCGATTCCTGAAGTTATCAAGATTAAACCTGAATCACCCTGTACACTTTTGTGTACCAAATCTCATCTCAATATCTCTATCGGTTTTCGAGAAATAACTATAGTGTTGAAGATAGGAAATTTTAAACAACCTGTATCTCAAAAATGAGGCATTACCGGACCCATGTTTATATAAACTTTTTTCTTATTTTTAAACATAGAATCTGCCCTTAGATGCATTATTCTGTAACACCCTGTATATAGAGTTCAGGGATAGGAAAGGGAAATAATTTAAATTATCATATAAAGTTTGTGTGTTTTTGCATTCGAAATTGTAAAATTAAAAGTAATAACATCACATATCAAATTAAATCACTTTATACGTCGCATATAAAAAATCGTTAACTTTGCAACGACGCATAACCCCTGGGAAGGCAACTGTCAAAACTCATTATTTTGAACATTCTAACGCCTCCCTATTATGATATATGTGTTTAGGGTGAGAGTGTAATGAAGCATTGTTTACCCATCAGGAAGGCAACCTTAAACAGACGAGTAGAGTGATCGAGATATTTCGAATATTATTGCCGGTTTAGAAATATAATTTTGTTTCACTTCTCGTATTGAATTCTCTAAAAAATCTTCCTACTCCAGTAGTTTTGTTACGCGTTGCGAGCTTGCCAAATCGCGTGTCAAAAATATTATTTAGAATACGACCTCGATCTTTTAGTGCCATGCATGTTAAATATAGGCAACTAAATCTAATTACTGAGATGAATTTCTAGTAATTGATTTTAAGTGGGATCGGTCTGGGTAAAAATGAAAAAGTCTCCGAAACTTTTAGACTTTCTTATTCCAGATTTATTCCAGAGAATAGATGTAACATTGCATTCACTGTTCATTGTTACTTAAAAAAGTGGTTTAATAAAAAAACTAGAATTATTCTGTTTTACTTTTAAACTGTCGATGTGAAAATGTGAAACGCTTACGGGAAAATATGAAACACTCGTTTAATTGCTTATTTTTAAAGAGTTAGTTACTGATACGAGTAAAAATGGACTTTTCGGGAGAAAATTCTGCAGAATTTTAAAAATTGCTTCTCGTTTTCTGTTAGTCAGTAACTAAAATTCACATGTTTACTATAAAATTTTAATGTAAACATATTTTTTCAAAAAGATTAAAACTTCTAATAACGTTACTCTGCAGTTTATACAGGATGTTCTACAAGATCTATAACAAACTTTGGCAGAGAGTAGCTGTAGAGTAGTAGTTAATTTCAAACATTTTTTGTTATACATGGTGTTTCAGGAGGAGATGTACATACTTCAGTATGTTATTCTACGTTCAATTTCCAGCAAAAAATTACTATGATTTTAGATCTGGAAACGCTTCGCTTAGGATATACAGGATGTTAAATTTAAAAAAAATAATAATTACATTTTCTTTAATAACTCTCGAGTTAAATTCATGAAATTTTGTATGGAGAAGTTTATTGGGACGAAAAAATTCAAATTTTATGCACAATTGGCTGTATCTCCAAGAGGGCGCCACAAGCGACCATTAGGATCCTTTTATCTCTTCAACTTTTTTGTTCCACGGTGTATGTCATTTTGGAATAGAAAAACATTTTCCCCTACCTTTTCTACTTAAGAAATGTACACCTTATTGAAGTTCCTAGGAGCAGCCGTTTTCCGCAAAAAATTCATCTAAAGATGGTGATGCATGTATTATAATGTTACATTTTCTGAATAAATGGATAAGTCCACAGGGTCCAATAGCATGGCCACCACGCTCCCCAGATCTAAATTCTTTAGACTTTTATTTATGAGGACACATAAAGCGGCTTGTCTACCAAGTTTAAAGCACGTCAGCACTTACGTGAAAGAATTCAAGATGCAGCTAATTAGCAGGGTTGCCAACGGTGTATAATGAAATTACTTACAATTGGCGTCTTGATTACTCACAAACTGTTTAAAATACTCACATAACAATCTAGTCAATATCCGTTTTCCTTTTATACAGAAATCTTAGCTAATCTGAGTTATGCTTATGTTCTTAATGCTTAGTAAGATTAATCCAGATTTCTGGTAAAAGAAAAACAGTTAATCTATTGAAATCAATTTTTTTCGCGAAAATCACCTACCAAAAAATGGCACTGGAATGTCAACTACATATCAATATTAGTACAACAGTAATAGTGTAGTGTAGTCCATTAAATGATTTATTAATTATTTGATGATATCCCAACTACTTAGAGGCAAAATTGTCTCCGACTCCAAGCTACTTTTTTATAATATTGTTGAATTATAAATGGAAAAGAGAAAAAACCGCTAAAATATGTGATGTGTTCGTTCGTATTAAATTATAATTATCTGTGTGTTCTGTTCGTAGAACACGGAACACAGATCCATAAATCGGATCAGGTGCATAGAACTAATCGGGAGATATTCTCCATTACATCGACAGAGCATAGAACATATCGACGACGTGGAATTGTACTTCTGGCATTTTTGCGTTTGGGTATGAAATTCAACTAAGCAGTTGGCGGAATCAATTACTCACAAATTACTCACAATTACCCATTACTCACAAATTTACTTACAAGTCGTAAAAACGCTCACAAATCCAGTAATTACTCACACATTGGTAACCCTGCTAATTAGGTAAGAAATGACCCAAAAATGTAAGGCTTGTATTCGAGTCGAGAATGGAGATTTTGAACAATTTTTATAGTAGGTATTAAGTTAAGTTAACGAAGGTTAACTAATGTTTAAACACAAATAATAAATATTGTTAAAGTTTGTCATAGAGCGTGCAGAACAAACAGAGAAATATCTTCAGCAGTTAATTTTGCTTGTATATGTCAAAACGTGCAGAAAAACTGTAAATTTCATGTCTCGTCTGTAATGAAGGAAATATACAGGGTTAACTATGACAGTACAAATATTTTAAGAGAGCATAGGGAAAAATAAAAATTAACGGAGTCACCATTCAAAAAAATTCCAAACTTATTTATAAAGCCAAAAAATTTTTTTTTTTCAGAACTATATTAAATCCTTATTTATCGCCGTCACTGACCTTCTGTCAGCCGCCAGGTTAGGTATATTCTGCCAAAGACAAAGGTGTATCATAGCACAGAGAGGCAGCACCTACCTTACTAATATTTATTTCCAGGATTGATAATTGGAGAGATTTTAAGAATGTTGAATCATCTTCTGTTTTCTTATTTGTTTAAATTAAAACCTGCAAAGATTCTTGTACTTGCTGTCGACTTCTCCTTCTCTCGATCGTTCGTTTTGTATAAAGCGAGGTACCTACCTGGTTTGGCGGTCTTGCTCAGGTTCATGAATTACGTCGGGAAAAGCACAAAGAATAACAACAAAATACACGTAAATGGACACAAATATATAAAAACACTGCCACATATTTACCGCCACGGCATAAAACAACTGTTCGATGTGGTTCAAAAAGTATTCAGCATAATATTTTGTATACTCAGAAAACGTCTTTGACGCTGCCGCACGATAATATGCACTTGTTACACTCTCATAATTCAGCACCTTATTTGTCATCTAAGCATTTGAAAACATGTTTGTAAATACACAAAAGATACGCGAAAAATTTAATTTGCGAAAAACAAGTACTGAAAAATTATTTCAAACTAATCAGAGTACCGTAACCGTATACTAGTTATTGACATCTACATACATCTGACAAATGACGACATTTGTAGGCCACTAATGCAAGGTGCACTCACGGCCTTAAATTTTTAAACTTCTTGCGTTGTTGTGTAATTAAATTCTGTTAATACTAATAATAGCAACAATATTAACAGTAATCGATGTTTGCATAAAATAATTAATATTTTAAACTATAACATCCTTAGATGTTTACAGTGTTCTGTACAAATGACCTTTAGATTATAACTAACTTCGCCTTCTGCATGGTTTGGAGCATGGAAAGTAGGCAACTAACAATGCAGTATTCCTAACCTAGAACTTACTGTTACTTTAAATAAGCTAAATGACTAATTTTAAACGTGTTATAGTAATTAAATAACGTATTTTATGTTGGATATGTTAGTGGATAATTATGATGAATCTGCAAGGAGTGAAAATGTAGTTTTGGCAGTGTGTAACGAAAGAACGAAGAACGAATACAAAATACTGTAGCTAACCAGATTAGCTGTTATCTATCAGGTACTTAGACATTATTGTTATTAATAAAAATGTTTATTTTCGTCGTTTCTACACTTGACAATGTTGAAAAAACCGACCGCATGGTAGTTAACATATCTAGCTAGCCATGTCGGACGATGATTGATTGTCATAGGCGTCGACTTTCCGTAGGAAAAGAGGGTTTTGCCTCATTTCTTAAACATCGAGCTAGAATTCCGAAATAAATTTTGTATTGTCTTTTAGACCTCCCTGAGCACGTGGTTAAAATGTTTGTACTTAGTCATAGTTAACCCTGTATAATAGTTTCAAAAGAGAAACTGTTGTGCATTGTTTTTTTATTGGAGTTAGTGCATTTTAAACCCATTATTTCGATCTTATTGGAATCACACATCTGTACTGTACCTTTTTTCCACTGACTAAAATCATTCTATTTTAAAGTTTCGGCAGGAAGACTTCCATCTTACTGACTACATATTTTACCTTTTTTGATGTAATTTCGTGGAATTTTTGTTTAATAATTAAGTTACAGAATACTTATTTGGGAGAAACTGATTTTAATTATGTTTCAAATTTTCCTTATGGATGTTTCGTTACTTCTTTATCGATATGATCGCACAAATTCTCTAGACAGATCTTTTTAAAACTTGGGGAGATTCTTAGCGTAATTTAGTTGCTAATAACAAGCAGGGATGTCTATAAGTAAAAATCGAGATCCATAAATTTAGCAATATTGAATTTTTTAGATATAAATAAAATTTACACAATGTGAGTTACCAAAACCTCTTAACTTATTTTATTGTATAAAGTCCTTATAAAGTTGTAACCATATACAATATGGAAGCATGATACTATACACTAATGATTTCGAATATTCGGGATATTTATGATAAGTAGAGTTGTTGGCCCACTATTACCCATATAATTTGATGTTCACTTTCCACTCCGTTTGACCCAATTCTCTTTCTTGCGGAGACAGAGGTATTTACCAATAACTTACTTTTATGTAAAAAATGCAACTACTTTATTTCAGTTCGAATGTTATTCAGTTTCGCGTTGTTGCTGCTTCAAACCAAAAGGTGTACACCCACAAAAAGAAATCCCCCATCCTTATCCCGAAAAAGATTCATCTTTCCAAAGATAATATTTACTCAACCCGGTTTCATTTCGGAATATAAAATGATATAACGAAAAAATAATTTGACGATGTGTAATATCGTAATTGAAACAGAATTCAGCAAAGCGGGAAATATTTCTCGATCAAGTGAGCAGCACATCTGCACAGTTTCATGCGAGCACCGAATAAAATTCCCAACGTGAAAATAATGGCACACTCTGATGAATGAAGTGTGAACTAGGGTTGGTACTAAAAACATGAAAGTCAGGTTCCAACTGTGTGTATTTACCTACTTTTATAACGATACAGTCATATATTTTTTCAGTAGAAATTAGAAATTGGGATTGCATGCAATGTGTACAGAGGCATTCTCAAATAAATACATTTAGTGGATTGAGATCGGGTGATAGAATAAGCCGAGCTGAAAATTAGTTACCTATATGCGATATAGTTCATTGAAATGTTATTATTATTTTGGCCTTAGCGTGCATTTTATTGTTTAGATGTGAGGGGGGGGGGTCAAAAAAGCTTAATTTAAAGTTTGTGGGGTCGCAACCCTCCAACCTCGGCCGCCATCTTGGAAAAAGGGGGTTAATTGTTTTTAGCATTTATCAGGTAAACTACTGCCCATACAAAAATTTTTTAAAGACATCTTTTATTGCAAATTGAATCCTCTACAATTTTAGTTTAGTAACTTTTTGTTGTAAAATCAAAAACAATCAAAATGTTTGGTGGTGGTGGGGAAAAGAGTCAATAACTATTAAATAACAATATTGAAATGTCTATAATAAAAAACATTATTATAAAAATAATTAAAAACTATGCCATATCATTGATATAAATTTGTACTTATCAGTAGGGAAAATTAGTGTTCACTTCACAACGCTGTAAAACCCAAATTAATGAATATAATAAAAAAGTATATAATAAAAATTCTTCGTTGAAAACCACTCTACAAAAATGCTCTGATGTCATTTTTTTATTA
Organism: Monochamus alternatus; assembly: GCA_037114965.1. Lineage (NCBI taxonomy): Eukaryota > Metazoa > Arthropoda > Insecta > Coleoptera > Cerambycidae > Monochamus > Monochamus alternatus. Next base: position 12,679,386 of record CM073427.1, read on the forward strand.
CAAAAATAAATAAATTATGGCGTCCAAAAGAAAATTTGTCCAAAAATTGTAATTGTTTTTCTTTAATATCTTTGTTATTTTTGATTTTACAACAAAAAGTTACTGTAAAAGTTTTTATATATTTTTAGGTATTAATAATATTGTGTGAAACTAACTACTCAGTGGACAAACGCCCCAACCTGCGTTGAATTACACCCACAATATCTACCCATATATTCCTTATTATTAGCTTTTGTAATATTTGTTACTGTTTTAGAAAGGTATTTTAAGCTAATATAAATCAAATCTCCTACAATTCCTATCAATGAAGTCATATGTATGTTTTCTGATACCAAACATCTAGGTATGCTAATGAACAATTCCACAGACAAAGCTCTATTCAATAATTATCTAAAGAAAATAATTTACTAACCTTCTAATGAAACACTCTATAAATATCTAACTTCACTTTTTGGCAGTGGGAACACGATAAATTCAACCACAATAGATGAGATCTGACCTATTTCTGCATTTTTAGGATTGCTTCTTCAGGTGGTCTCCTTTAAGTTGAATTAAATATCTAACTATAAAAATTATTATAAAAATTAAAATTATTTGAAGTTAAATATTGACATTGACAAAAAGTGACATCCTTTCAATGAATTAAATATGACAATACCTACTTGAAAAATGTTCACCTTTTATGTAAAAGTTTTTATATATTTTTAGGTATTAATAATATTGTGTGAAACTAACTACTCAGTGGACAAACGCCCCAACCTGCGTTGAATTACACCCACAATATCTACCGATATATTCCTTATTAGCTTTTGTAATATTTGTTACTGTTTTAGAAATGTATTTTAAGCTAATATAAATCAAATCTCCTACAATTCCTATCAATGAAGTCATATGTATGTTCTCTGATACCAAACATCTAGGTATGCTAATGAACAATTCCACAGACAAAGCTCTATTCAATAATTATCTAAAGAAAATAATTTACTAACCTTCTAATGAAACACTCTATAAATATCTAACTTCACTTTTTGGCAGTGGGAACACGTTAAATTCAACCACAATAGATGAGATGTCACTTTTTGTCATTGTCGATATTTAACTTCAAATAATTTTAATTTTTATAATAATTTTTATAGTTAGATATTTAATTCAACTTAAAGGAGGCCACCTGAAGAAGCAATCCTAAAAATGCAGAAATAGGTCAGATCTCATCTATTGTGGTTGAATTTATCGTGTTCCCACTGCCAAAAAGTGAAGTTAGATATTTATAGAGTGTTTCATTAGAAGGTTAGTAAATTATTTTCTTTAGATAATTATTGAATAGAGCTTTGTCTGTGGAATTGTTCATTAGCATACCTAGATGTTTGGTATCAGAGAACATACATATGACTTCATTGATAGGAATTGTAGGAGATTTGATTTATATTAGCTTAAAATACCTTTCTAAAACAGTAACAAAAAGTTACTGGACTACAATTGTAGAGAATTCAATTTAAAAAAATTTTGTATGATCAATAGTTTACCTGATAAATGCTAAAAATAATTTAACCCCCTTTTCCAAGATGGCGGCAGAAGTTGGAGGTTGTGACCCCACAAACTTCAAGTTAAGCTTTTTTTGACCCCCCCTCACATCTAAACAATAAAATCGCGTCCTCTAAAAAATGCAACCCCAAATATAACTTTTCAATGGACTAATACGGGGTTTCGTCGAGTTGTTTCAGTTACTTGGTTGCGCAATCACTCGACCTCAATCCAGTACATTTTTTTCTTTGAGGTTTCTTAAAGGAAAGAGGTGTATTGTACTGGTAAAAATTACACACCAGAATGTAATGTTACAACTATAATGGAAAATTACTACTTATGGATGTGTATTTTCTCATAGTAAAACCGTCTGTTCGTACACATGAAATGTAATTTTATAACGTTAGTTATCATTATAAAAAAATCATGTAATTTTAAATAAAAGATGTAAATGTACGGTACTGATATGGAGATTCTTATAATACTTGGCATTTTTACATTGATGTGTGATGTGAACAACGTGCAATTTTACAATCATTTTTTTCAGTATTGAGAAAATCTATTAAAGCGTATTCGAAAAATTTGTGATGAAATAAATAAGGTGTAGCGTATATAATATATAAAAATTAGACTACAGTTTCCTGACGATGTTTGTAATTGAAAAGTTTTATAAGAACAAGTTTTGTCTTTGTGGTTTTTTCACCCAAATTTCAATTATGCATCAACAAATTTAGGACGGTCCTGAACGGTTTAGTAATTAAAGTGAATACTGATCTAACTTAATAATTATAATGAAATACAAAATCAGCTGATCACACAGGTTTTTTATGATAATGCATAACCTTCTTTTAATATTAGATTATACTGACCTAAATAAGGTTAAAGCATTCCAAAGTATTCAACAAGAAACACAGGGTTGGACTTCATATTCATTGAAGAATGAAATTTAATATGCAAAAAAAGACAGAACTTTTTCGTATAAGACTTTTCTATTACAAAGATCATCAGAAATTTAAATTTTAATGCATTTTAAAATCAAAGTGTATTGAGTCTAGGTCCAATTCTGTTGAAGTAAGACGACAGTGACTAAAATGTATTAGATTAGACAACAAGTTCATGTAACATTTCACTATTTTACTATTTTTACAATTAATTTCAGTAAAACTCAAATACAGTTCTGACTTGCGCGGGTAAGCGGAGCCCTAGTGTGAACTGATATAAATCCTGTCGATCTAACAAATTGACAAATTTGTTGAATATCTTAATATCAGCAACTGTTGATTTACGTGTATTTATTAACATTTTTATGTGTAAACTAGCAACGAAAACTTGGAAGAACGCCAAGTTAAATACTCTACCGTCTAACGTGAGCAATTCTTGTGTATTTGGATAAATAATATATAGCACGACTTTGTGAATAAGAGCAGGATGTATCATGCGAGAAAGAACAGTGCTTTTATAACTAACAGTAAAATGTATACGATACACAAATTGATATATTTTCTGTAAGCACCGGTAATATCTGTAACAACCTACAGAAAATGTAGTAAAAATAATATACACAAATTCATTGCTTTATGCATTTATTCTGTCACAGAATTTGTCGTATCAACTGAATTTTGATTACTACCATAATAAAATAAGTCTCCTGAATACTGCAAGCATAATCATCATAAGAATCAAATAATGTTTGTTTTATAGTAATTTTCCGGGTTGTTATATCGTGACCTACTGTTCTCGGGCTAGGCACTCTGTAGAATCGCAGATAAGGTCAGGAATAAAAAATATTGTAGGTATATACTTTGATCGGTCAGTGGTCGCGCGATTTAAGACGTCAGTACTTGAATCGAGGTGACTACATCGCTGTGGGTTCGACCCCTGCAGCCAGTAGACCGTATATAAGCTATTCATGGAGAGGACTAGCACTCTCTCTACGGGTATGGTAGGTTGGAAGAATGTTGGCTTAGGTCAATGTGAGAGATTGATACTGGTTGATGTTTGACTACCCAAATTAATGAGGTTTTTCAATTTTCCCTCATTTCTGCACTGAATAGTGGTTAGGGCCTACCAACGTAAGTCGTTCCTGGGCGCAAATGCTGCCTACTTAATAATAATATGTCGCTCCCACACAAGTGTCCGACTTGTGGGCTAATCCCTGTGATTAGAATGAGGGGTAGAGTTATTATTATTATTATATCATTATTATTATTATAATAAAGGACATCCAGCATATAAAATTATTTTTAAAATCAAAGCTCATTGAGTTTAGGTCCAGTTATGCTGTCGATGATCGACTATATAGATAGTTACATGTGAGCAGGACTGTATCCGACCGAGAGTAACCACCATTGTTGCCAAATTCGTAATAGTGTTATGTTTCTCATTTGAACGCGAGTCTCGAAAGAAATTGCGAGACAATAAATTTGCGTGATATTAAGAAAACGTAGAGGCGAAAAAGTTTGATCAGGTACCCAATACAAATGAAAGAAGCAAAAAAAATATTTTACATATAAAATATTTGAGCCTCCACTGCTTGCTACAACAATCATCGACCTCGTTGAACGTCTTCCACATTCTCTTTCGGGTTGTTTCTTACAGTTATTTACTATCTGTTTTAATTTTTTTTCTTTTTTTATAAAACACAATATTTACGGAGATAGTACTCCCTCCTGTTTTGCTTAAAAATAAAAAAAGAAGAGCTTTTGAGACAAATGACCTCCACAAAACTAAAGACAATAGTACGACTTATCGTCAGTACAAATTTGTAATTGTTTTATCAATGAGCAAAAAAATTACGACGAGTTAAAGTCAGGTGGTACCAGTTTTGTAGGCAGAAAACCGCGATTTTTCAACATTTTCAATAATAAGTAAAAAATGAGACAATAAAACTACCTGAAATTTTAACACGCTATGGAGCAACAGTGAAGTAATACATGGTCCAAATTTAGCTTCTACGGTTTCTTAATATTGGTTTCCAAACTCAGGGGTATATTTCATTTATTTCGACAGTAGTGGATATTCAAGACAGTTTTGTGCTACAAAAAAATTACCTAATTAGAAATCATCCCGTGTGGTATGTGAAGATATGATATAATATGAGGTACAAATTTTACCCAACAGAAAAAAATTCTTCATATCTCGAGTTTTAAATGCAGCATTTCCCTTGGAAAACTAATTTCGTTTAATATTCTCTGCAGCATAAAGAGCTATATTAAGAATTAACAAAGAAGCGGCAGTGCGAAATTCTTGTTAGGAGTACCTATTAAATAATTTTTGGGTTAGTCTCAGCGAGCTTGACGTATTTCTTTGCACAATTTGTTGAAATGAGGTTGAGAAATTTAAAATAGGTTTTTCATTGATTTTATATTTAACGCTTTAATACTGATGAATCAGATATCAGATTTTATTTGATGTGATCGAGATAAATTAAAGACGAAGTTGAAAGCAGAGGTGTTGCCTTTGACGAAATCTAGAGGCACTTGAAGAAAATAGAATGATCACCGAAAAGTGATCATTTTGTCTTCAGGTAATCGGTAGTAACCATTTTTTGTAAAGTATTTGCATTCGGCAATTTTGATTTTTGAAAAAAATAGACAAAATAACGTAAAACGTATATACCTTTTCTACGAATACATTATGTGATACTTAATTGAAATCATTAATTTTATATTTCCAATAGATAATATCTCCAAATTATAGCTAAAAAATATATATTTATTATGTTACAAAATTAGTAATAAAATGGGATGTTTTGGTTTCCAAAATAATTTTATGTAGACCTACAACAAAATAGAACATTTTTAAATTTCAGTTAATTTAATATTTCCCCTCATTCTAATCACGAGGATTAGTCCAACAGTCGGAGACTTGTGCGGGAGAGGGAGCGGCATATTATTATTAAGCAGGCCTCATTTGAATTTGGTTACTAATTATACGGGATGTGTAAACAAATATTCTAATTTATTCTTTCTGATTTTAAATATTGAAAATTTTATATGAAAGTTAAAATGCCTAAAAAAATATTACATTTAAGACCTTCACGAGAAAGCTACAATACAGTGCAGCTTGTTTAAATTAAAAAAAAAAATTGCAAATGTCTTCAAAACTTCAATTTCACATAATAATTATAAAAATAATGAAGTAGATGTTTATTTTATAAATCTTATTATTCAAATTTAAATTGCATACTTATTTTAGTAGCTTTACCAGAAATTATTAGTGTGATTTCTTTTATTGGGCTACCTTGTAAATCCAAAAATTAAGCAAATTATAAACACGATATTAAAAATATTAATAGGTACTTACTTAATACATAAGTATGCTGTTTAGCTTTAAAGGTACGTTGGTATATGTACTTAAGATTATAAACTTTAACTACATAAGTACTTGTATATTACAAATTGTTGTTAAACTCACTTATATATAAATAATATATTATAAATCGTATTATATAACACATGTTTTGCTTTGAGTCTAAGACATATATCTGGACATTTTGTCGTTGTTCTGGTACATTTTGGTACAATAAAACATTTAAAGTTTGATTGTTTTAGTGTCTCTAATTACTCTTTCAATATTTGAATTTTCCTTGAATAAAAACTGTCTATGCTTCGTATTCTAAATGCAAGTAAACGAGATTGAATGCAACCTAGCATACTATAAGAGACAGTGATGTCACACAACGTTTACGAGTGTTCATGTTCTCAAATTATTTTAAAGACTTTAAAGACGTCAGATCGCACTAAAATTACAAAATCATTCAGAAAATGTAATAAAAAATGTTAAATGACCTCTTACACTATATGATTCTATATAAATATGTTGCGTAAAATAAAGATACATATATCTTAACCACGCAGCACGACTGAATTGGTTCACAAGTGATTTGTTATTAAAAGGAAAGTGTTAAGAAAGCATGAATATAATTTAAAAATACCTCGCGTTACTACCCCAAATAGGGGAACATTAAATTTAAATATTCATACAGTGAATTTTGCACAAAGACTTAATTGGAACAATTTTTAATTATTCCTCTGTAGTTAAATAAAGCCCTCGGAAACTTTTTAAAAAGAAACGATTTATTATAAAAATACTAATCCCATTAAAAACATGAAGTCTCCACGACAATCTTTGAGTGTTGATTCTTGTCTCTGAAACAAACAAAACAATTATTCAGTAAACGATGAATATATTCTTCAAATTTGGTGCAATGTCCATGATGCATTTGTAGCATACAGGGTGCTCCAATTAAAACTCCCCATGCCTATATCTCTGTTACTTTTAGAGATACCTTTGCAAGCAAAATGTTCTTTGTAGGGCTGCTAAGGGCTTTCTAAGCCAACCATTTAGTTCTGAAAAACAAAATATTTTTATAAAATGGCCGCCTTTCAAAATTTATTTTCCCGAAATAATTTTTTCTTTAACACATTGTATAAATAATTATTAGGCCATCTAATAGGCCATGAAAAGAACTTTAACTTGATATATGGGAGCTTTTGGGAGATAGCTTTTGCTACTGTAGTTTGGTTGAAAATGGTTAGCTTTTAAAGCGCAAGGGTATGAAAACAAAACACTATCGAGACATATTTATGGCTTCTAATTAAAGTTAAAAAATACATGGTTATAAGGGAACTATCAGTTTTATTTTAATAATGGATATAAAGACCATGAAACATAACCTTTTTTTTTAATTTATAAGTTCCTTTCTAAGTTTGCCTCTTTAGGAGCAGTACAAAGTTTATAAGCAAAATTAAGTAATCTATAAACTATAAACTCTTAATCTATAAACTTTTCCATAATTGAAGTAAAAACAGCAATCCTAACGGCGGCTCTCTTACCTTCGTATTTTAAGTGCAAGTAGACGGCAGGGAGAGCAATCCGGCATGCTATAAGAGGCAGCGACGTCACAGCAGTTTACGCGAGTCCATATTTTCAAATTATTTTCAGGCTTGCGTTTCAAGGACAATGAATTGTATTTACAGATGCACAAATAAAAATCACCCAGTAGGTGGAGGTTCTTATTAGCATAGTACTAAAATATAATGCTGCAATCGAAACAGCAGTACAACAGTATAAAAACAGCCCCCTTAGAGGCTTATTTTCAGGTCGCACTAAATTTACAAAGTCATACAGAACATGTAATAGAAAAAAAGCTAAATAACCCCATTGGCTCTAATATCTAAACAATTAAAGGTACCGATTTATTTATGAATGCAATTAAACTTAATAGGCGCACAAGTTTTATTGAAAGATAAACTATCAAAACCTGTTTTTCAAAAATCATATCGAGAGTCAAATACTAATTTATTTTTGACAGTGGAAATACTTTTTAATTTCGACGTCTCGGAATGATCGTAGAGCCCTGAGAAATTACATGTCTTGATGTGTTTGTTTCAATGCCAAAAATCAGTCCTTGAAGTTTGTGGTGGTGTCGCTGTTACACCTTGTATATGTATACATTGTAAAACACATATATAAATGAAGGTTCAGAGAACGAAATGAACTTTATTGAGATGTGTATGCTAATTAAAAATTGCACTTCCACTTCCTCACTGGCACACGCGACTTGTTTCCGAACAGCAACCGTCGCAAAGGCACTTCTACAATTCTATAATTTGCTGGTATACTGCCAGCCATGGTCGCGCCAAATGTTCACAGACGATAAAGCAGCTGGCAAAGACTTTGATGAATGTGTTGAGTATAAAGTGATTGAAAAAGGCAGGTGCAATTTTGTCGACGAAATGCTACACTTTCTGAAACTTTTCTGCATGCATTTCTAGTCTCTGAAATTAACACTTTAATATGACTATGGCTTGCAGATACCTGGTTTCGTTTGTAGTAGGCGAATAGGGCAGATTATGTCAGTGTGCAAAATTTAAGTTTAAGTCTGGCAGATTAAATTTCTGCAGGCAAATGAAACACGGTTTTGTACATCTCAGCCATAAATCAGTTTCCTCCTTTAAATAATTTTAAAGAGACGGCTAAATATAGTTCTTTTTTAAAATTTAACAATAGCAGTTTACATTATAAGTGCGGTAGGTGACTTATTACTAAAGCTTGCATTTTATTCGCAGATGGCGTCATGATCAGGGGCGCACTTAGAACGCGAAGTTAAAGTTTGTACAAATCGAGACGCAACACATACCTACAAAAAGTTAAAATTAACATCTTACCTTGTATTGTAATTTATAATATCGAACATTATTCATATTAAGTTTATTAGTTTACAAAACACTCTACATATTGTCGCGGTAAGAATTTAGACCATTTATGTCACGGCTGACGTTACGCAATTGTTTTTATTGACAATATAATTTTCGATATTTGGTCGGATAATTTTTTGCAATTTAGTGCAATATATAGTGCAAACATTTAGTTTTATTATTCTCAGTTGTAGTTGTAGTTACCTAACGGCCTCGTTGGACAATTTCACGTCGCGTGCAATAAGCACTTTTTGTACGAGTTGCATACAATATTTTTTTTACGTTCATGCAAACACCAAAAAATATTTTTTGCACGGTCGGGAGTAGAAATCAGTTTCTATGACATCAAAATTAAAACAGAAGTAGTCGATTATTCCCAAGGGAGTATAATGCTCTCAAGGGAGTTTACATTATGGAGAACGTTTTTCATGCAAAAAAAAGATAACATTGAAATTATTTATTGACATTTAAATTAAATGTTACATTTGTACAATTTTCAAAATTAATATTAGAAGGAATATTACTTTCGCTTACATTTACAGTTTTTGTGATTGCGCTAGTAGTGCGACATAATCCTCAGCGACTGTCGTTGATTTCCAACCAGCAGGACGCTTTATTGTCGTGATATCCACACCAGCATCTGTCAGTAACGTCGTTGAAGATCTTCGTAAGCAGTGACCAGTATAACATGCAGCATCAGGTAATTTTAAATACGAAGCTACTACACTCGGAATTTTTCCCATGGTATTCTGGCTGCGAACTACATTTTCCTGCTTTGTAGTACAAAAAAAAGGCGCTTATGCTTGACGTGGGGAGGACGAAGGGACAGGTATTTTCGAAACAATTCAAGCATATTTCCCACATCGGTAACCAGAAAGGTTCGTGGAATCTTTGTCTTAGTGTTTGGAATTTTTACATTCAAGGAAGAGCCGACATCCTCAATATTATCTACAGTTAAATTGACTAGATCATAAGTTCGACAAGCTCCGGCAATCCCAGAATTAATCCAACCTATAAAAAATCAAAATATAATAACAGTTGAAATACCTAACAACAAAAGTAATCTTACCTTAATCATTAAGAATTCTTTGTCATCTGCACTTTATAGAAAACGGCCGATTTCACCCTTTGTCAATATTTTCGATTTTTTCGCTTGATATCCGTCACCGGTTCTTTTCAAAAATGCGATCAGCTTGGGGAATTTGCTTATATCTATGTTGTCGTAAATTATCAAGCATGACTTAACCATAGAATATTGCGCCCATAATGTGGAAGACTTGTAATTCTTTGCATTTTCACTGAAGTATGCCAACAAAACATTCTCGTTGTATACTTGAACATTTTTCTCAGCGTACCACTTTTTGAACCGATTCTAGGCTATATCGTATAAAGATCTTGACTTCGTAGGCAGCAAATTGCTTATTGCGATATTTTCAGCCTCCACAATCTCTTCCGACTCACAATTATTCATTATACATTAAACAAACTTTAAACTAAACCAAACTAGCACCTTAATTTGACAATTCTTTTTGTTTGTTTATTTTGTAGTTATGACAATAATTTAACGACTACTTAATAAATGCTCAAATCCGAATACAATAATTCTGGTGCTACTTACTTCATAATAACAAAATATGTGTTTTTAAGTTAATGAGACCATGGAAAAATATTATATACCATTCGGGAGAGATGCTATTTTGTCCTCGGTCCATTGTAGCACCTCTGCCAAAATAACGCATTTCTCTCCCTTATATAATGTACTATTATTTAGATGACACTAGTCTAGGAAAATATGACGTCGATTTGAACGTTTATATTTGTCATGATAACAAAACGCTGTAGTAGAATGACAGATGAATGCAATAAACATTTTATTGCAGTAGTGCAATAAAGAGCTACTCTTTCCACTAAATATAGTTCAATAAAGTTTTGTTTTTTGCATGAACGTAGAAAAAGTATATTTAAATATTAAGGTCTTATTACAGTACCAGTTGTTTTCCGGAATATAAAGGAGTACTGTCATACTAACTTTAAAATCATTTTTAAAATGAATAAAAGGTATAATTATTAAAATTCGAAAAATAATAGTTGACAGTGTTTTTTGCTTGTCAAATAAAATAATATCATTTTCGTATTGTTCTGTATAATGGAAAGAGATTCGGATTTCAAATAAATCTTCGGAAGCAACGTGACAACTAATCCAGAAAAAAATGTTATGTATGTGTGTATATACTTAATTTTATTTTAAATTATTATTGGTAAATAAGTACACTCTTGTCTACAGCTCATTGGCTAGACGCAGAAACCTCTGATGATTTTATGGCAGTTTCTTGCTGTTTTTCTTATTCCCTTATATCGATGAGATAAACCATATCTGAATGAACTGTGTCGCATCATTTGAATAAAAATGCCACCGGGCTAGACTCAGTTTACAAATTTAAAATATTTTTGGTGAAGATCACAGAGACCTGAACACAAAGTATTACGTCTACTTGAACATCGGATATGAATCTGGCTCTGAACTATTCAAAACAATATATTTTTACTCGTATTTTTAACTAATACTAATGTTAACGCTAACTCAACTAGCAATTAAAGGGATGTAACTGTCACAAAAAAGCCCCGAACTGATGCGAGCACGTCAAAGCGTCTACTTGTATTAATTGCAAAAATAACCAGTCCAACTATCAAAAAGAAGAACATGTCGATGATATATACAGGCATTCAGAAAACACAATTTTAGTACGGGTATGCCGAATATTTCGATGTTGTACATTGTCTAGAACTCTCAATTAATACCACTCTTTGTCTATAACTTGTGGAGATGTCACAGTCATTATTATTATTTATGAATAAGTGAGTTAACATCGCATAACTGCCGGTTTGAATTAGAAGTGACGGGTGACGTTTGGAACGGAGCCCAGTACGATTTTTTATCCGCTTGCTGCAGTTCCGAAATTAGTAGCTGGTGCTGTAACATGATCTTAATTAGTATTTCAGACAATGTGTTTCAGCTCCGCTATTCTTATGAATGATATACAGTATGCGCCAAAAGTATGGAATAAATTCAATAAAAACAAAACAATCATTTTTTGGGAAAAATCCTCGAACAGGTCGATTTTTAATTTAAAAAATACATATGCGATTTTCAAATGTCATTTGTCTTCGAGTAATGACGCCATCGATTTTTTTTAAATGGCAATACCATATTTCTTTCCTTGATTCTGAAAGATCGTTTCATTCTCTATCAGACAGTACTAAAATTTTGCCTTCTTACATAGGAAAGTTTTCGAGTAAATGACGATTGAATGTTAGAAAACGTAAATTTTATCCATAAAAAAGTAACAATTCTGAGGTATGTAAAATAAAATACAATTGATTAAATTTTATACTTAAATTAAATGTTCGAATTGCCATTCACCAACTTCTTGACAATGCGCTTCTGTGAAGAAATTCTTCTTGCACATTATGAATGATTTCTGGGGTAACTCTGCGTATTTCGTTCCGAATGCGATTTTGAAGTTCTTCTAAAGTACGTGGTTTATTAATGTACACTTTTGACTTCAAGTACCCCATAAAAAATAGTCAAGAGGTGTAAGATTTGGCGATTTTGCAGACCATTCTATCGGTCCGCGTCTGCCGATCCACCTCCCAGGAAAACAGTTGTCCAAAAAATCTCGTACAGGGCGCGCATAGTGCGGAGGTGCACTGTCTTGCTGAAACCATATGGTATCGTCAGGAATGTCAGGGTCATTATCGTTAGGAAAAATTACTGTAAGGGCTGGAACAAGGTCATTTTCTAGAAACTTTAAATATCTTTGTCCTGTTAGGGTTCCTTCAAAGAAGAAAGGCCCTACTATTCTGTCGTCAACTATTCCAGCCCACACATTTAATTTCTGAGGGTGTTGGGTATATGCCTCTGCCATCCAATGAGGATTTTCCCGACTCCAATATCTGCAAGTTTGACGGTTTACTGTACCATTCAGACAAAATATGGCCTCATCTGAAAAAATTATTTACCGGTGTAAATTTCTATTTCTTTGACATAAATCCATTAGAATTTCGCAAAAGTGTAAGCGGCGATCGGGATCATCTTCATTGAGCTCCTGCACAAGTTGAATTTTGTAGGGATGATATTTTTCCTTCCTCAAGATACGTAGCACTGTGCTCTGACTAGTGTCATTGTTTAATGCAACCAATCGTGAAGAATTATGATGATTATTCACCATACTTATCAAAATGTTCTGTTTCTGATTTTCATTAATGCTTGGACGTCCAGATTTTGGAATATTTACAACATTGCCAGTTTCTCTAAATTTAGACTCTATACCTTTCTGACTGTTGATTGGCAGATAAGGCGATCTGGATATTTTTCATTAAATAAATCGCAAACTTCCTGTTGAGTTCTAGTCATATTCCCGCATCCGATAAGAATTAAAATTTCAATTCTTTGAGTAACATAATATTTTAAATTGAATAATAATTTCTATGTCGCTTACAATACTTATTAGAAAGTTGGTGTGACAATGACACTTTGCAAAGATTTTCACGTACGTGATCCATAAAAGAACTATGGAATTCGAAAAACTAAACTTGATAACGTTTTTGCTTTATTATAATCGATTTACGATATTAAGTTACTTTTTTAATTTGGATGTGTTTAAACAAATAATTGAATGTCGTGTAAAAGGTTTAAGAAAATCAATCTTATGTAGGTACATATAAGTTGTATACAGGGTGAGTCAAAGTTAGGTGTAAAAAATTTAACTTTAGAGTCTTGTCACCAAAACAAAGAGTGACCGCAAAATCCGCCCGTTTTTGCGTAGTGTGTAGCAAGAACGGGGAAGGCTGTACAGAGGTCTCCGTGGGCTTAAATTGATCGTCATAAAAAATCTAAGTGACCATAATTCGATTTTTCCAATATTTGCATGACTTACCCCTACTTAAACCACCCTTAAAGTCGGGGAAAACTGGACAGAATTTCGCAAAAAGTCTAATTATTGGGCCCGTCTTTCGTATCATTTGTCGGGTAGTGGCGTAAATAAAATACTTCATGAAGTGGATATCATTCCCCGTCTGCTATCGGCAATAGGGCTGGTTTTACCCCCACACGGGGGGTGTTTTTCACCTTGAGTATTTTTAGGAGGGCATTCTTGATGTTACCCTTGCCATGTGGAATTCCGTCAATTTTTACCCAGATTTTGGTGACCATTTTTCCTGTTTTCTTGTTTTAGGGGTGGTTTCCACCCCTTCAGTAGGGGTCACTGATCATAATCTGACATAAGAACGAATTATGGGGACATGTATTTCGAAATCGCGCTAAATCCCGCAAAATCGTGCGAAATCCTATGAAACCGTGCGAAATTCCGAGAAATCACGCAAAATTTAGCGTTACATGCAGGTAAATTGACCCGTAAAGACCGACAATACTGTCCACATTATGTCATTATATTTATTCACGTTATCATTTTGCGAATAACGCAGGTCCCACCTCATATTATTATGTGTGCGACACCTTTCTAGGTTGTTTGGAACTGGATGTATGTGTTCATATTTTAATGTTTTTTTTTGTTTTAGGTTATGTTATGTTTATGAAATAAAACTTTAAAATCCTATCCAAAAAACGGGTTTTCAAGACGTTTCTTAAAAAAAACGTCAAAGAATAAGAATTGTTGATTAAACAATTAATACTCCAATGCACCAGTGCATTATAACGATTTGAATGCATGTGAAGTACTGTAGGTGGCACACTCTATAATAGACAGCAAATTTAAATTTTTTGTATCAAAAAGTTCAACTCTATGTGTCTCGGAAATTATAAAACTTTGGACTAAGGTAACTTGATTTAGGCCATCATATTTTAGCCTTCAGAATATGTAGCCTTTTCTCAAACTTTTTCAGACACCTTGTATAAGTATAGTAATTTTCGAGGTAAATTTTATCAAATACGAAATCCTTGAATACTCCTTGAAATTGTCCGGAATTCTGCGAAGTCCCTTGGAAATCTCTTTTTTGCGAAATCTTGTCACAATTTTGATCCCAGTTGGTTACCCCCTCAACTCAACTCAACATAGATCAAAGCTGTTGTTGTCATAAAAGTCATTCTTTGTTCTAGTAAATAATTGTTTGAAAATTCATTTACATGACAAAAATGTAAGGACATTTTTTGCATAGGTGATTTTACTGTAAAAGAAGTCACTAACACCGTTTACGTATATGTTTTTGTAATGCTAATGGCTTGGCAGTCGTAAGAGGTTACCACCGCATATTTCCTAATAGAAGAATCCCATATCATCAAGTATTTGCATCAGCCTTCGGAAGATTGACTGATTTTGGAATTTAAAAGGTTGAAGTTTCTGTGCAGTTAGTATTTTCACCAAGTTAGGGAGCTATTGCGCCCTTACCACTATATGTTCAAGCTCTTCATTCTGGAGATGCCGAGCAACGTTTTTGTCAGTGGCTTAATAGAAGAATAAATGATAATACCTATTTTGTTTCGTTTATAGACAGATGAAACCATTTTTACGAAGGCCGCCATTCCAAATTTTCGAAACGCATCATTATTCAGTAAACCACTCACATGTTAAGAGAAGTAGAAAACTTCAGCATCGATTTTCTATTAATATTTGGGGAGGAATCTTCAATGGTCATTTATTGGAATTGCAAGAACTTAATCGCATGAACGCAAATAATTACATGGACTTTCTCGAAAACCATTTGTGTGACTTACTAGAAGATATTTCGTTGAAAATTAGACAACAAATATGCTTCCAACAAGATGACGCACTTCCTCACAATGACAGATTTGTGACAGAGCGGCTGAATAATAGATTTCATGATAGATGGATTGGTTGGCTTGGTCCTTTGAGGTAGCCTCTAAGAAGTCCTGGTTTAAATCGGCTAGATTTCTTTTCATGGGGATTGTTAAAGCAACCGATTTACCTTGTATATATTCCAGTTCTAGTGATCAGGACTTTGCTATTCTACAGATAATATTATTTCAATATGAGACGCTGATATCAACAAAGGATTTAAAGTTATTAATTTATGATTTGTTTAAATTTTTCTAAAGAAAAATATCTATATTCTGTATTTTTTAAACTGCCCTTCAATAATATACGATTTAGATTAAGTTACCTTACGCATTTTGCTTCTTTCTCTTTCCGTACCAAATTTCATTAAATTATCTTGAAAAGTGGCGAAATTATCTAAAAAATTAAATTACAAGTAAAATGGTAACTTGATGTAATTGGTATCTCCTAAGAATGCTACACTTCTTGAAGTATGTATAATTTATAAATAACGAATTCTTAGAAAGTCCAAAAATTGTAGGGAATGTCTGGAAATAAATTTGCGCTACGAGGAACGACGTTATCCTGAAAAAAAACCTCTGCAGTTCATTTGACGAGTGTGGAAAATATATTTTTGTACGGCGTTGAAAATATTCATTTCCTCTGCTGGCTATAGTAAACAGAAGGTTTAAAAATAATACTTACGTATTTATTTTTGTAATGTAATTTCGGTTGTGTTGTCGGTGACTAATAGGTAATTTAAAAATTCAACACAATACGTGCAGTGGTTTTGTTAAAAGTCAATTTAATTAGCAGTTTTTTATTTGTACAGGGTGTCAATTACAGCATTTAACATTGCCTGAACAAATGACAGTATCAAAATTTGGCGAAACACATCAATTTACATATCAAGGGGGACAGCTTTTGAGGCATTTGTGTACTACTTTGAACCCCTACTCCTAAAATTTTAAATGGCAACCCCTATTTCTTTTGCCATTTTTGAGTTCCTTATGCAATTGCAGATAAGTCTCAAATTTCTTTTTTGTTAACCTCATGAATGTGTGGAATGTATTTATTTTATACATTGACATAATGCAACTTTTAAAAGTGTGATAGTGAAATGCTCAAAGCACAAGTACAGCCGATATTCAAACTGTTCGCGGACGTGTTGAAGAGTTTCAGGTGAAATAGCCCTACATTCTTCTACAATTCTTTGCTGCAGTTGTTCAATTGAATCTGGTTGAGTTTTGAATATAATTGATTTCAAGTGACCCCATAGGAAGAAATCGAGAAGGGTCGGATCTGCTGACCTAGCTGGCCATTCAATAGGTCCTTTCCTACCAATCCACTGCTCCAGATAATGATTTATCCAACTACTCTCTTACTGGGCGTACATAATGCGGAGATGCTCCATCCTGCTGGATGTGCAGCAAATGTTCATCTAGAGCAAGATTTCCATTGACGTCTCTTTGATTTTCCACCTCATGAATTATAAGAGGCTCTATAGCTCTGTCTAACATTTCGGCATAAATTTCACCATTTAAATTTTCATTTATGAAGAGAAGTCTAGTAGTGATAGTATTGCCTAATATACCCGCCCAAACATTTATTTTTTGAGGATATTGTGCCCCTCTCTAATAATGTGAGGATTTAAGTAGCTCCAATAACGGGAGTTTTATAAAAGTAAAAAGTGCATTCGTCACTGAAACAGATATTTTTTATTAAGAGGGGCTGAGTAATAATCCTGTTGGTCATAATTTCGCAAAACTGGATACGTCTGTTCCGGTCATCATCCCCTAATTCTGGAGTAATTTGTAGTTTGTATGGATAAAATTTGTGAAACGTCAATACTTTCCTGACTGATTCATGCGACAGTCCAGTTTGTTGTGCAATTTCACGAAGTGACGTAGTGGGAAGCCATAGCAACTTGACCAAGAACATCAATCTGAGCGGCTTCATTGAGCAATCTTGGTTCATCCTTCTTCTTATTGCAAACAGATCCAGTTTCTCCAAATGTACCTACTTATTCTCGGATGTGCTTGTGTCCAACATTCTTCCACGGATGTGTTTCATTAAATCTAGCCGCCGTTCGTGCAAAGCAAAGATTTTCGGCTGCATAAATAAAAATCATTTCTATGCGTTCAGCAATACTGTAAACCATTTTAAGGAACGGATATAACACCAACAGTAATACGATCATCGAAAGCTATTGAAATTGTTTATGAATAACTTCCACAGCTTATTTCACTAATCGAAGAAGTAGGTATTTCAAATGACCGCGGCCAAAAAATTTAAATTATTTTGTAGAGGTGAAATGTAAATAAACAAAAGAATTTGGTACCTAGTTTTTCAACAAATATTTTTAAATGAATGGATGTGACTGACATGATGGGTCAGTGAATGTAACACCTTTTAAAAGTTGCATTATGTCAATTTAGTAAATAAATACATTCCACACATTCAATTTTGACAAAAAAGAAATATGAGACTTATCTAGAATTACATAAGGAACTCAAAAAGGGCGAGAGAAATAGGAGTTGCCATTTAAAATTTTAGGGGTCGGTGCCCTGAGGGTGAGGAGGTTGAAAGTAGTACGACAACAAATGCCTTAAAAGTTGTCCCCTTTGATATGTAAATTGACGTGTTTCGCCAAATTTTGATATTGTCATTAGTTTACAATATTAAATGCTGTTCGTTTTCAAATTGACACCCTGTATATTATAACTTATAAATATAGAGAGTCTAGTGGATATGTCACTAGTTGACACTTTTCAGAAAAAAAATGTATTCCTTTGCAATTATTAGACACTAACAAAATTTTATTATCAGTCAGAATTGCTTGAAATGATTTGTACCGGACTAATAATCGATATATTTTTCAACATTAAGCTTTCACGACCATACTCATTTGTCTGCCAGAGAACTTCAAATGATCTCGATACACTAAAAAATTACCGCCATGTGCAATACTTGATCGTTTGCCAATATACCACCGGTGGACGATATATATTTTTTGGGCCGGTTTCATTCGAAGAATAATAGTTTTGTTTTCAGAAGGCTGACCATTCATAAAGCATGACAGGCGTATTTACATTTTAAAATCGAACGACAGATATATATTTTATCAAATTAATCTGCTACAAGGCAAGTTTAAGCTTATTATACAGGTTTGGCGAATGCTAGATTAAATAAAAAAATAGTAGCAGAAAGATGAATGAATTAATGGTTACAGCATTAAATGTGCAGGGTGATTTACAGCATGTGTCAAACAATCTTGAGAAACGTAGAACATCAAATCTGTAGCAGGTTTGGTTTATAAACAACTCAATTATTCAATGATTTGGGTCAGGGTACTGAAGTTAAAAAAATAAAATTATTATTTACGATAAGTAACTAAGACATTTTTTGGTCATGTACACAGACTATTAAACTAAACATTAACATGAAAGTTTAAGATTGAAAAAATTATTAAGTGACGTAGATATCGGAAATAGTTCAACTTGTTTCACCCTGTAAATGCTAATATAAATCATTTTAATTTAATGCTGGGTTATGAATTCTCAGAAATATTTAAGTAAAATATAAAATTGTTTATTATCATTCTGCCATTTTGCAGTTGCAGTGTTTTAAAGGTAATCCTGACACGTAGTTAAATAGAAAAATATAACATCATGAATTTAATAACGTGGTCAACAGAATTGTGATATCTGAGATGTTTTTCCTTGTTATATTACTTTTTAGAACAATTATATATAAAAATTCGGAACCAAATGAACTTTGGTTATATACAGGGCGTTTCAAAATAAATGCCGGAAAATTAAAGATGTGATTCTTTGGCAGTTTTTATTAACATGAGTCCACAAACGCACCATTTTTGAGATACAAAAAAAGAGGTTTTTTTCAGAGTTGTTTGACGATATCTCGGGAATTCAAATTTGTATGAAGGTACTCACCATCAAATCTATAACATAAACTGTCTTCAAGATAAATGGCGTCTTATGATGGAAATCATGAAATAAAGTGGGCAATGTGTTTCGTTGTTGAAAAAATATTTGTTTTTCATTTAGTAGTCCGAATATTAATGCTAATACATGTACAAAATAAGAGATCTGTATATGTATATGTATATCAAATGGTTGCTAAGATATCGTCAAACAACATATTTCGAAAATCATACTCTTACCGACCTATATTATTAAGAACTTTTTTTATTAGAACAAACGTTCCAACTGTATTACAATGACGAACGATTATCATTATTTGATCGCACACATCATTTACTAAAAGTCATAACATTACATTTGGAAGAATGCAAGGACAATTTATTAACAGTGCACCAGTACCTTATTAAATCTATATTTCTTTGGAGATTCGGAGATTCATGACATCTAAAACGTTGTTTGATGGAACAAAATATTTTTGTATCATCGGCATACGATACATATATCATATTTGACTGAGAAGCAACATCATTTGTGTATAACGCAAAGATCAACGGTCCGAGTATAGAATCTTGCGGAAAACCTGACCTTTGGACAAGCCCAAGTTCTAGTAAGTCCGACGAGAGTCCAAAAGAACTCAGTTTAGTCAGTAATCCATGATCGAGAATACAAAATCCATATAAACTACATCCACCTCATTTTTCCGATCGATAGCCTCGCTAATAAACTGAGAAATGAATAGGAACTAAGTTAGTAACCGTCGATCGTCACTCCATAAATCCATGCTATTTCGGAAATATAATATGTTTATATTGGAAAGACAGGTCTATAATTACATGACATTAATTGTTTAATAGAAAATACATACATGGGTTATGCAAAGGTGGACTTTTATCGTTACTACTAGATGCAATAAACGAGATTGATAAATAGTCAGCAGCATCACAGTCCAAAACCTATTTGAATTAGATCTGAGTTCAAAATCAGTACTTACCAGCAATATAATTTTCAAAGCTGTATGACTTATATTTCACAGAATAACGCAAACGCTTAAAAGTATTATAATCGCCATCATCCAAGGATGAGCGATATCTATACCATGATTTATGGTATAGATATCGCTATAGATATCTATACCATGCTCGCTCGTATAGATATCATCGCTGCACTTATTTGACAACATCTTTTTTAGAACGTGTTTAAAGAGAGAAAAGAGAGTTTAATGTTTCATAAAATTTGGGAAGAAGTTGAACATGGTTTAAAAGAGACCAGTCAACCAATGAAAATTCCTGATATAAAGCAGGAAAATTGGCCTTTTTAAAATTAAAATCCATGTCAGAGGTGTTTCACCTTCTCGGTGACTTATTCTATTTCCATTTATTATTTTCAGCAAGTAATAAGTCAATGTAGTGCCACATAAAAACAAGAAATAAACAAATTGAGAATTCTATTGTTACAATTTAATATGTTATTGTATTGACGGAACTCATAGAAATATAAAAGGTGTTCAAGGTAAATTAACTGTAAAATTGTCTAACTCAAGAGTTCTATCCGTATAAATAGCCTACAAATGCCATGAAATGAAATCTGGAGAACAAAAATAACTATTAAAATAATTTAATGTTTGACGAAACACTTTTTCATTCTTTTCGTAATGTTGCACTCATAAAACTCGATAATCCATACCTACAAATCCTATCGCATGGTCACCACCTTCTCTAGATTTGAATTCATTTGAATGAAATTGTTATTTTGACATTCTCTGTAACATCACTTTAGATAAAGGTCGACACGTAATCAACCGCGATCACTTAACTGAACTATTTCTGTACATCATTCTTGAATGAAGGTAATAAGGCCATATAAAATATTAGCGTCTAAATAAAAACTATTACCGAAAATGACATTTAAACGCAGCACGCATCAACAGAATTACGGTTTGTAACCTCGTCTCAGAACTGTTTCTTTCTTGAAGGTAAAGAGGCATTATTAAATCCCGCCATCATAAATCTTGGAGATGTAGGACTGGCCCCCAACCGGGGGCGGAATTCGAGTTCTCGGGAACGGCACGCGGCCGCCTCACCTGTGTTGGGTGGAGAAGGAAAGCGCGATATTATTTATTTACTGACCTCTACTACCTTTGTAGGTCCATTTGCAAGATAAAAGGGAATAAAAATCCCCTTAGATCCACTACCTTTGTACTTTGTAACCGAAGTATTGCTTATTAAAGGTACAGCGTAACAATGGTTAAAGGGGGACGGTTATTATTTTAAGAAGTTGTTTTTTCAGCGGAAGTCATTTTATCCTTGTCGAAGCTCGGTTTTTATATTGTTTGTCTAAGATGGCACACTGTAGTAGTAGAATGATTGGGGACTATACAAGATGTGGCGTCTTTAATGTAGAAGAAATAAAATACAGATTCATGAGAATATTGGGAATAAAAGAGTCTTATCAAAAAGTTATACATGTAATCTTTATATCCCAAATAAACCCTAATACGAATGTCTTAAACTCGATAGAATGGACTTTTTTGTGAGGATAGAAAACATTTAAATAAAATATAATTGAATGTTCGTTGTTTAAATGTCATGAAAAATAAATAAAAGGATTAAACTCGATAATTCTTTAATATAGTTAAATCAAAAGATGATAACAATAACTAATCGTAAAAATGAGGCAAACTTAACTCATTACCAGCGTTTGTGATTTTTTCTTTTAAATGATTAATATCTTGCGAAGATGTTTTGTAAACTTTATTGTTTAAAACCCCCATAAAAAAATCGAGGGGTGTTAGATCTGGTGACTTTCCGGATCACTGAATAGGTCCATTAATGCCAACGAAAATTTTAGGCCGACTACTTGATTCTTCCACCGCTAATGTGCTTTTCAGGTGATATTTCTTTTGAGACTCTTTAGGATGATATTGCTTATAAAGAAGAAAAAATGTTCTAATAAAAGTTTATTAGAAAGAAAAAGAGCTTTTAACAGGAAAAAATTTAGATATGTTTTTGGAAAAAATATAATTGATGACGTCATTAGTCGTTTTTTACTGCATCAGAAAGGTATTTTAAGCTAATATAAATCAAATCTCCTACAATTCCTATCAATGAAGTCAGAGAGTATACATATGAAGGATATATGGGTAGATATTGTGGGTGTAATTCAACGCTGGTTGGAGCTTTAGTCCACAGAGTAGTTAGTTTCACACAATATTATTAATACCTAAAAATATATAAAGTCATTAGACGCTTCTGTAAAATCTCAAAGATAGTACTTTCTACTGAAAATGGAGCTTATTTCATCTCATTTAACACCACGTGTCCAAAATTTTATTTAAATTTTTGAATCCTCACATTAGGCTCATACTATTGAGCTTGAGACACCCTGTACGGCTCCGGCTAAAATGATGTCATTTGACAGCTATGACTCTAGAGTTTGTTATCCAAAGGCCAAGTCAGTGTTGCCAGAAGGTATAATGTTACGGAAATTTGTAAAATGAGCAAATAAAGAGATAAAAGGTTTTCATACACTAATTAATTTTGATCTAGATTTTTAATGGAAATTTAGGCTAGTTTTCACAATAATTATTTTTGTTTTTTTTTTTACTAAAATCAATAAAATTTATTGCGAAAGACTGATAAGGTTTAAAACAAGCGTTTCTTTTATCAACACAAGCCTAAATTCCCGTTAGAAGTGTAGATCAAATCAACTATTATCCTATTTGCTTTTTCTTTTACGGAACCACGTTAGCAAACTTATATGGAACAAGATAAACTTGTCCCATTGAGATTACCTTTTTACCAGATTCAATCGAAGGAGATTTATTTTAATTGTGTTTAATGAAATCATTTTATTTTCGCAGTAACCAAATTGATTAAATTTCATTCCTTAAATTTTATTTCACTTTTAACAATTTCCATTTTTGGTTAAAGCATTTAATATAGTTGTTTTAATTTTATTTAGACCTTTATTATATTGATCATTCATTTACATTGTCACTGAAGTAATCATAAATCTACAATACTATACAGTATGCGCCAAAAGTATGGAATAAATTCAATAAAAACGAAACAATTATTTTTTGGGAAAATTCCTCGAACAGGTCGATTTTTAATTTAAAAAATATATATTTTAGCGTAAAATGCGATTTTCAAATGTCATTTGTTTTCGAGTAATGAAGTCATCGATTTTTTTTTATGCGCAAGTCTGTGAAGAAATTTTTCTTGCACATTATGAATGATTTCTGGGGTAACTCTGCCTATTTCGTCCCGAATGCGATGTACACTTTTGACTTCAAGTATCCCCATAAAAAATAGTCAAGAGGTGTCAGGAAAACAGTTGTCCAAAAAATCTCGTACATGGTGCGGAGGTGCACCGTCTTGCTGAAACCATATGGTATGGTACTTGAAGTCAAAAGTGTACATTAATAAACCACGTAATTTAGAAGAACTTCAAAATCGCATTCGCGACGAAATACGCAGAGTTACCCCAGAAATCATTCATAATGTGCAAGAAGAATTTCTTCACAGACTTGCGCATTGTCAAGAAGTTGGTGGATGGCAATTCGAACATTTAATTTAAGTATAAAATTTAATCAATTGTATTTTATTTTACATACCTCAGAATTGTTACTTTTTTATGGATAAAATTTACGTTTTCTAACATTCAATCGTCATTTACTCGAAAACTTTCCTATGTAAGAGGGAAAAATTTTAGTACTGTCTGATAGAGAATTAAACGATCTTTCAGAATCAAGGAAAAAAATATGGTGTTGCCATTTAAAAAAAAATCGATGACGTCATTACTCGAAAACAAATGACATTTGAAAATCGCATTTTACGCTAAAATATGTATTTTTTAAATTAAAAATCGACCTGTTCGAGGATTTTTCCCAAAAACTAATTGTTTCGTTTTTATTGAATTTATTCCATACTTTTGGCGCATACTGTATAAGACACATTACGAAAAGAAGTCATTTATGAAGTTGGAAAGAAACATTATAGAAAGAATATTTTTCAGAATTCATCTGATGTTTGCTGTCCGTTCACAAATAAAATAATATACATTTTTTTATGAACTTCAGTTGCTTGAGGGTTTTTTTTATTAAATTTACATAACAGTAAATGAAACAAGAAATATTAACTGTAGCGTAGCATGATAGAACAGTGTGTAAACATTTAAAAAATCTCATTATATTTATTAAAAGGAAAAGTTTGCTCCGCAGAATAAAGAAGTTCAAATTTAATTTAATTCTGGTACTTTTACGTTTCCGTTTCTGTCATGCCCTTTGTGAAGAGAGATAAACCTTGCTAGAAATAAGATTTATATATTATTTCAGAGCATTTCTAATCAGTGTCTTCACATGCGAAATTGGAAAATTTATTCGAATATTATACAGGATTAACTGTCACTAAGTACAAAAATTTTAATAACGTGCTCAGAGAGGTTTAAAATACGGAATTTCAGCATTTTAGCCTCATATTTAAAAATGGGACAAAACCTCGTTTCCTTCGAAAAATCAGCGCCTATGATAACTATTGTCCAAGATAGTTAGATCTGTTAACTATCATGTGGTCGTTTTTTTACAACGATGTCAAATATGGAAGAGACGAAAATTAACTTTTTATTAATAATAATACCTGAGAGGTAACAGTAAATCCGGTTACTTGCAATATTTTGCATTAGTTTTTCGTTTTCTCATTGTAAACCGCCAAAACTACATTTTCACTGATTACAGGTCTGTCAGAATTACCCACTAACAACAGTAGCCACACACAATTCGCGTGCAGTTAAATAAAATGCCCATTTATTCTAAGAAAATCGAAATTTACTGAAAGGAATAGCTAATAGAAAACTTGGAAAGCACCCGCGGCAGTCTTTAATTATAAAATCTTGTGCGGTAACCGTAGCTTCCTGGACTTGCCATCGACTCTAGAAAAACAAACTGCACATAACCTAGGGCGAACTATATTATACTGACATATTGCTCTCTACAAAAATTTCTTTATTTAATTAGTTACTAAAAACTGGAGGAAATTACAACTAAACACACAGAGTTTCAATTTAATTTATTATAACAGACAATTTTACAGCATTCGCCGGGGTTTTGTGTTGCTGGTTGCATACTTTTCCAACGTCAAAAGCTTGTTTATTAATGAACACTGATCAAAGAAAGGGTTTTTACAGAACACCGTATACGTCTCGGGAAGTTACAGTTCAAAATAGTACTAATTATTTTCTAGAAACATCATTTATTACTGTTAATATTGTCACTATTATTGTATTAGTATTAGTAATAACACTGTTTAATTCTCCAACAACACAAGAAGTTTAAAAATTGAAGGCATGAAATACGCCTTGCGCTAGTGTCCTACAGATGGCGACTGCATCACATTCTCTATTCTGTCAAAGACAAGTTTGAAATAATTTTTCAGTATTTACTTTTTGCATATTTAATTTATATATATGTATATATCGTATTCAACGATTTCTGTAAGATACCACAAATGCATGGCAGCGTAATATATTTTCCGAGTAGTTTAAATGTAAACAAATAAGAGAACTGACAGGAAACTCTTCGACATTCTTGAAATCTCTCCACATATCCATCCTGGAAATATCAGTAAGGTGAATATAAATAATTATCTACCATAAGTATCGTGTTTTTTATTAAATAATCATCTACATGGACGTCTACAAATAAGGGTTTAATAATTTTTTTGCGTTACAAACTCAGTATTCATAATTCATTACATTTTTTGTACTTTAATTATTTTTACTGTGGCCGCAATTAAAACTGTTAAACTTGTAGTGCCTGTGTTTTTTCTTTGTCCTATTGGTATTTGTTTTCAGTTTCATGGCCATATTTGACTTGCTTATTTATAAGTTTTAGTTCTGATTTTTTGAAGTATGAGGTGTCACCATAAAAAATACTCAATAGACATTTGTCGATGAAACTTGGTATATGGGTATTATGATGGGCCGCATAGCCTGGTAATATTATCTTTTTGATAAAAAAATGCCTAATACTACTTTCTGAAAAAAACACCCTTTTAAAAAATTGTAGGAGGCCAGGCTTTTACTCAACAAAACATCAACAAAATGGTTTGTAGACTATAAGCTCCCTTCAGGCTACTAATTCTAAAAAATTGGCTTGCGCAAATTTTACAGTCTTTTCACAATTCCACTGGTGCTAACCTGAAAAACGGGATACACTGTATACATCAACGGATAGTGTCTTTTCACAAAAAGAAAACACTATAATGCAGTTTAAAACATAAATGGATTCACTTACTGGCGTTGTACTCTACTAATGCCATTTGCACACGGAGCCAGTGGCCGAGCCAGGACAGTAAGAGAGGCCAGCACTGTCCTCTTGTGTATTGACATGTTGAGACAGCAGAATGGTGCTAGACAGTGCACGATCGATAGACATCTGGGCTAATTTTTAAAGACAATCGTCTACCCCCTCCCAAACTTTGTTTGAACTGACCACGTGTGCATGAGTAAGCCAGCCGCTTAGTAAGGTAGTTAATGTCGTTTGATTGATAAAAAGTCAAAATGTTGCCCCTAAAAATGAAACAATAAATTTCATTTATTATTATGACATGAAGAATCTCGCTTCGGTATCATAGCCATCAATTTTTTAACCCGTCTATTACTTTCTATTATTTCGTTTGAAGTTAATAATGCTGCCCGTTTATAAAATAAACGTAGAACTCTACGTCTTTCCTCCATGGTAGCAAATGAAACTAGTCCTAGTACTTAACTGGCATATTATGATATTGGCTTTAATATGAACGTTAAATTGTCTTGACTCACTGTCCTGGCTCGACCACTGGCTCCGTGTGCAATCGGCATAACCACTGGAAACTATGTTCACACGATTCTAGTATTCAGAAGATAGCTACTTCTTCCAGCAACTCGCCTATTAAACGAGCTTTAAATCAGTACTTAGCAGTAGTACTTTTGTGTTTGCCATTTAAAAAGAAATGATAAAAAAACAGATGACGCGCTTTCCTCAGACACTTATGGCTGTGTTGCAGCATTGTACTCATATTTTTTATTATACTTACATATGTCAAGAATGGTTTCAGAGGTTCTCAATAGTTTAAAAATTTATTCATTTCGTCATTTCGTTCAAACTATTTAATATTTTTTAGCATTGCAGCATTCTATTTACTTCTAATTTAAATGGAGATGTAACTTCCGAAAGGTTTTGATCGATTTTGCATTTAATTAAAATAAACTTTCAGTTGGCTCTATTCATTAGAATGGTTAATCATTCGATCTCATTTGCTAAATACTTCAATATCTGGTGTTTATATTAGTGTGTTTATAGTGCCAAGTTAGGATTTATTTCCATATGCATAACATTCATTTACGCGCTTCGTTGAATATATAGCTTCTGGCTGCGTAATTCATTAAACTAATGAAAATGTTTGTTGTTTGATGTTTTGTGATATTATACTGGTGTTTTGAAGACTTAGGGGATCTAAGTGGTCTATTTGGTTTACATTCAAGTTTTATTTATGTAATCTAATACACATTTTTTATTACCATTTTTTTACTTCCTGGTATGAAACAATAAATCAAAATAAAATGTTATAAATTGCATCCCTAAAAACTAAATATTATTAAAACATTTCGGCTTTGGAAATATTAATCAACTAAACCGCGGGCGATGAAATTATTTTGATTTAATTTGCTACATAAACAGAACTACACGGTAGTAAATATTGCTTTAAAGCTAAAATATTTATAATGGTCGATGAAATATCGCCTAATTAATGGTTTTGGTGTATTTATAATTGTTTCATACGCCAACTATTTTTACGAATATGTACAGGTTCCAAGTTTTTTGAATATTTTCATAAAAATACATTTATATATTTTTAGGTATTAATCGGTGAATTTAACTGCTCTGTGTATTTAGACAATATTGTTAATACCTAAAAATATATAAAAATGATTACATAAAGGGTAAAATTATGTTATTAATGTAAGTAGGTCGTTATCATGTTTAAATTCATTGACAGGTTAATCAATTTTGACAGTCGATATTCAATTTCAAATAATTTTAATTTATTGGTGTAATAATTTTTTATAGTTGGATATTTGAGTCAACTTAAAGGTGGTCACCTGAAGAAGCAATCCTAAATATGTACTTAGAACTTAGATATTTATAGAATGTTTTCATTAAACCAGGTTAGTCAATTTAGCTAAATTAATTTTTTTAGATAATTATTGAATAGAGCTTTGTCTGTGGAATTATTCATTAGCATACCTAGATGTTTGGTATCAGAGAACATACACATGACTTCATCGATAAGAATTGTAGGAGATTTTATATATATTAGCTTAAAATACCTTTCTAATACAGTAAAAAATACATTTGTTTTGTGAATTGTGCAGTACAAATGTGAAGTGTGGTAAATTATATAACTGTGATAATTTACAAATAAATGCTTTGTATTAGTAGCGTAGTGTGCTCGAGAACTTTCGATACTCACTGTCTGTGCTTCCAGTAAAAGGTTAAAATACATCCAGCACTTTTAAATAGTGTATAAGAAATTTTATCTAATATCAATATGTATTGTCAAATATTATCTACAATATTTACTTGAATGTCATAATGATACACTATTGCAATCAATGCGGTAATAATGTAATATTCCACGTTGTAGGGAAACGCTATATCTACAATTACCAAGGTTAATAATAATATTAATTAGTATTATTGTACATAATTTCTATTATAGTACGATATAATGTAAAACCTCTATTAAACAAGCATTTGGTCGCTATGAAAAATGGTGTAGAGAAAAAAGATACATATTTAACATAACAAACGAGAAAGGATTATTAATTATTAGTATATTTCAAAGAACTAAGTAAAACACATAAGCCTTCACCTCTTTGGTACTATTAGTCAATAACAAGAACAGAAATTTTACTCAAGAAGCAAATATCCAAATTTTTAATGAATACAGATGATGATCAGTTTCTGCTCATGAAGGTAGTTATAGGTATTACAAATATGTTTTTTAGTAAACCAGTTTTGTAACCAATATTTATGTATTCTATGGAGCAGATTTTTTTAGTATAAAAAGATATTGTGATTGGAAGTCTAATTCTGTGGCTGAAGGTTACATCGAACCTTCTACGGAAAACAAATAACGTACGGCTATGAAAATTCTAGGCAAAAGTGAGAATATTCCATTGGAAACCGAAAACATTCATAGTAGCAGCAAATTCTCTTGTAACTTTAGTTTTAGTATTCGGAATTTATATTTTGGTTGTATCAGTTAGTTTTAATTTCATCAATTTTTCTCTACAACAAGTGTCGAAAGAACGTCATCTAAATAGCCTTATAAATATTATAAAGAGTCTTAACGCTATTCCCAGAGAATATTACCTTCATCATCAAATAACGATTATCATTAGGTTCCTTCAGAAATCAGAATCAGAATAATACAAAAGTTTATGATACCTATATCGTAAATGACCATTATAATAATAATAATCTGTAGTTCACCTTACCTATAATATGTATAGATTGTGACAAGTCATACAAATACACACCTGAACTAATACTTAGAGACCAGTTCCTGTTTAGTTCTAAAACAATTATGGTAAGTGCCGCAGATGTTATGCATTCTTTGTGAATATGAATGTGACCAGAAAGGAGACATTTGAAACAAAATTAGCAAAAAACACACTTTGGTTCTACATATACAATCAATCTAGCTACATTCCATACTGGTCCAACTGTGGATCCTATGCGTCTTAATGTTGACTTGTGGCGACAATACTTGCTTGTACCACAGGATTATTTCGCATTGTTCCGTATAGAATTATGGCAGGAGTTATTCCCCAGAGTGGGGAATACATCCGACCACAGATGCTGCTGTGTATACGCCGGTAATACAATGCTTATTTGCTTAATCTACGTCGATGCTATTCGCAATACATACGTAGTTATTTCGTTCACTGAGGATTGCTGCCACGTACATATATATGAATGAATGAGAGATGAAAATGGGAAAATATAATTGCTTTATTTTTTGTACTCATTTCCTCACAGAAATTGCTGCAGGATAAAGGAATATGTATGTATGTGGTTTATGAAACAGGTATTCTTTGTCTTTACGGTTTTAAAATATGGTTTCATTACGGAAGCCATCAAAAGGGTCTTCATATTAACAGTAAATTGCTTTTGCATGGTGTAACTGAGTGTCATTGTTGTAGCTTCAGTAGCTTTATCTTTATAGTTCTAATAATAAAATTGTTGATTAAGTAGAATTATACATTTGTTTCTGGCATTTGCAGAGGGTATATTTATAAATAAATGTTCAAAATAAGTGTTATATTTACCAAAATGAAATTTATGTGCTCTTAGCAGTTTCAGTGTAATAAATAGGGTTGCTGCTGAAAAAAGGAAAGTAGTTGTGAAATAAATCGAGTCGGCTTTGAATCCTGTGGTGTAAGATTTATAGTGTTCTTGTGAAAACTTTGTGGTTTGATGAACGTGTTTGAAAATATGTGACCAGAAATTATAGTCATTTATATATTTTTTGTTCAAGTTATTGCTAAACCAATTACAGGCCAAGGTATAAACACAAAAAAAAAATCTGCAGTAAAATGAATCAAGTTAGACTGATAAATATAGATATAATATTGTAACCTCTACCTTGATTTAGCTTTGAAATACGTCACGTAGAAAATAGTACATTATACTATAAGGGAGAGAAATGCGTTACTTTGGCAGAGGTGCAATTTGAAGCCCGAGGGCTACAATGCACCGAGGACAATATAGCCTCTCTCCCGAATGGTATATACTATTTTTTCCACGGTCTCATTAACTTAAAAACACATATTTTGTCATTATGGGGTAAGTAGCACCAGAATTATTGTCGGATTTGAGCATTTATTTAGTAGTCGTTGAGTTATTGTCACAACTACAAAATAAACAATCAAAAAGAATTGTCAAATTAAGGTGCTAGTTTGGTTTAGTTTAAAGTTTGTTTAGTGCACAATGAATAACTGTGAGTCGGAAAAGATTGTGGAGGCTGCAAATATTGCAATAAGCAATTTGCTGCCTACGAAGTCAAGATCTTTATACGATATAGCCTACAATCGGTTCAAAAAGTGGTGCGCCAAGAAAAATGTTCAAGTATACAACGAGAATGTTTTGTTGGCATACTTCAGTGAAAATGCAAAGAATTATAAGTCTTCCACATTATGGGCGCAATATTCTATGGTTAAGTCATGCTTGATAATTTACGACAACATAGATATAAGCAAATTCACCAAGCTGATCGCATTTTTGAAAAGAACCGGTGACGGATATCAAGAGAAAAAATGAAAATATCGGCAAAGGGTGAAATCGACCGTTTTCTATCAAGTGCAGATGACAAAGAATTCTTAATGATTAAGGTAAGATTACTTTTGTTGTTAGGTATTTCAATTATTAAGTATTTTGATTTTTTATAGGTTGGATTAATTCTAGGGATTGCCGGAGCTTGTCGAACTGCTGAACTAGTCAATTTAACTGTAGATGATATTGAGGATGTAGGCTCTTCCTTGATTGTAAAAATTCCAAACACTTAGACAAAGATTCCACGAACCTTTCTGGTTACCGATGTGAGAAATATGCTTGAATTGTTTCGAAAATATCTGTCCCTTCGTCCTCCCCACGTCAAGCATAAGCGCCTTTTTTTTGTACTATAAAGCAGGAAAATGTAGTTCGCAGCCAGTTAGCAAGAATACCATGGGAAAAATTCCGAGTGTAGTAGCTTCGTATTTAAAATTACATGATGCTGCATGTTATACTGGTCACTGCTTACGAAGATCTTCAGCGACATTACTGGCAGATGCTGGTGTGGATATCACGACAATAAAGCGTCATGCTGGTTGGAAATCAACGACAGTCGCTGAGGGTTATGTCACTACACAACAAATATACTTCAAACAAATTCGCAACTGTCAAATTTTAACTTTGACGTTTCTGTCACTAGCATATAACTCGCGTGGGCTTCGGAATGTAAATTGAACTGAGGACGCGAAATCCATGCGCATCATATCGAATATAGTCTGAAACATTCTAGAAAACGCCAACATAAAGGTATTATGAAAATTATAACGCAAACACGAACATAATTAATAAACTACAAAGATAGTACAACTATATATTAATTTATGGTAACTAAAAATGATAGTAAAATCGTTAATAAAGATGGAAAAGAGAAGAGGACCCAGATTTGTACTCTGTGGTACTCAAAGTACTGAGGTAGCGACTATATTTAAATCCATTGTATGTGATTTAAACGATTGTAACAAATGATAGACATTCCACTACTTATCTTTTAGAAATTAATACTTCAATTTGCATGATGTAAAAGATAGGCAATTTTGAATTAGGCTATCGACTTTCTTTGATACATTTGAACTATATCGAAGACCGTTAGAGATAGATACAAGGAAGCTTGATTACAGATCCCCTAAAATTACAGTTAGAATCCAAATATACAAAAACATACAGAGTGTTCCATTTAAAATAAGCAAGTAGATGGCGACATCCGGTATAATGGGAAGTGTTATAAGGACGGCATTATTTTATTTAAAGGGATCATCCCCGAAAACCCGAGAGCCTAAATTTTCAAAATTGAATTCTAAGTAGTCCCTGAAATATTCTAATGGACCGTGACCATAAGAAGGCCATAAGACAGAATATAGATAATTAATTAATTTGTTTATAGCTTCAATCGTGGAAGTTTTTTTAGGTTTTCTCAAATTTACATTTACATTACATACCCAGATTTGTACTCTGTGGTACTGAGGTAGCGACTACATATATTTAAATCCATTGTATGTGGCAATCGATTCGATAAATATACTATTATAAAACTTTAAGAAATTGTCACCGATGATTTTCTTTGCCGAAATTAGAAAATATCGTTTTCATATTCAGCTATCGTTCAAATAACCTTAGTGTTTGTTATTCATTGACATTGCTTAAGTAAACAAAATTTATGTTCGACGTTGTAGGACCTAGCGCATGCATCAAAATCAATAATACGATCAAAGTAGTTGGGAACCGCGTTTTGAAACTATAATTTGGCTGTGAAACAGACATTAATCATACACTTTTTATGAGGCGAACATCAAAAGAGTTTGTTTTTGCTTGCTCCATTCCAAATTTGCTGGTCGATATAATCAACTGATTTAATATTAAGAAGTAGTTTAGCTCTACGAAGCATTGAATTAATTTAACGATATATTAATCAAAATTTTACCGATAATTTAGGTTAATATACAGGTTGTCTTACGGTTACGGACCATTAGAATATTTTAGAGAATATTTCGATTTTAAATTTGAAAATTTAGGCTTTGGGGTGCTCTGTTTAAATAAAATAATGTCATTCTTGTAGCACTACCGGATATACTGGAAGTAGTCTTCTACTTGTTTATTTTAAAAGGAATACCTTGTATATGTTAGTATATTTGGAATCTACGCATAATTTTAAGAGGATTTTCATCAAGCTTCCTAATGTCTATATCTCATGGTCTTTGAGATATTTCAATTCTATAAAAAAATGTTGATCCTCGATAGCATAAATTTATTGTCAAATTCGCTTTTTGTAAATGGAATGCTTTTCCTATCTCATTTAATTTTTCTTTTATTGACGGTTTTTGTGATAAGTAATTAAAATGATTCAGTTTCTTAGGAGGATGGCTGTGAAATTGTTTGCAAACTTAAAAACAAAACAAGCAATATGCCATAAGTTATCATTTGCTTGACTGTTTTGTTTTTAAGTTTGCTAACAATTTCATAGTCAAGCTCGCAAGAAATTGAATCATTGTTGATTGGTGTTTATTGTATAAGGCAAATAATAATAATACATGCAGTAGTGGATGTGAAAAAAATAAATATAAAAAATAACAATACAAATAATTTAAACAAAATTACAGAAATATTTTTTGAGGGTCTTATCTAAAAAATACATTGAGACAGACAAAATATCTAGAGTTATACTTTGGAAGATTTTATTACTAGATAACATCTGTTAGGGGTGAATTCAAATAATAATTGGTGTTAGTATGTTCAGAATGAAAGACTTTGAGATCATCTGCTAAAAATTTAGAAAACTTAAAACACTTAGCTACATCATTAATATATATGTTATGTAACACAGGTCCTAAGTGTAACCCTTGGGGGACTCCCGAAGGTACTAATGAAAATTAAGGCTTAATAATATCTTAGACATTTTGGACACTACTGGCATTAATATTGTTAATTGCTTTAAATAATACATATATTATAGTATTTTCTATTTAAATATTTATATACGAATATCTGCATATACATCATTATCTATCATAATGATGTATATGCAGATAGCTTGATGCACGCTTGATGGCTCTATCATATGTGTACTTAGTAGAGAAAAAAAATACAATTTATAAATAAAGAAAAATCCAGGTCGGCGTCTCCATCATATAAAAATAATAAATATAAAATCGGTCAAAAAGAAATCAAAGGCTGCTGCTCCACCAAATGTTACGTACTTGGTGGAGAAAAAAAAGACAATTTATTCAAAAAGAATTCAAAGCCTGCCCGGCGCCTCCACCAAATGTTACGTCTACGTTTAACGTCTACGCACAAGGGGGTAACTCAGAAGGCAGTTTTAGAAAAATATTGTAAATAGTTTATTATAAAAATCAAAATCAGAATACAACAGAACAGAAAATATAACAATCCTAATTTCCAGCTGAAGGGTTTAGCCTAGTATACAATTTTACTTACCGCTAACCAGCCTTCATGGCGGCAGGAGAGAGCTCGGTGCCCTTTTTTTGGCGGCACTCGTACCTCACTGTATTCCGAAAACCGACTAACTTTTTGTCTCCTACTTTTGAACATCGACTCTGTTAACAACAATTTCGCTGCATTTGCAATGTCCCCGATGCACTCACGGCCAGTCAGCAACATTACGCTCTATGCAGGAAATCATTGGTCACCGAACTACTTGGAATGTTATAATTTTGCCGACTTTATTTCTGTTGTAACTTTTTAATAATATTATTTTTATAAATAAAATATGAAAAAATAATTTTGAATAAAACTGGGTCAATGCTTTCGAGGATAATTTCTAAATTTATTCAAATATATTTCTACTGAAATTTCCATTCTTGACAATATGTTGACCAATTCTAACAGCTTGATATCGATTTAAGAGATACGACTGAAACTGAGTAAAGACCCATTTACACCATTTTCAGAAAGTTTATTAAATATGATCCGATAGCTTAGCTTGTTAAAAGCCCTACTAAAATCTGTATAGACTACATCTATTTGCAGTTTACGATACGCATATAGAAACAGTTTACTATCTACAGATCTTTTTTTCATAAACTCATTTTAATTACTTATTACAAAAGGGCCAATAACAGAAAAATGGAAAAAGATAGGTATAGGGAAGTGTGCTATTGATAAAGGGTAAACTTTTACAACAGTTGATTAAATATACTTGTTCCATTTAGAAAAACTATGTTTTGGCTGTTCGAAATTAAGCAAATTCGACAATAAATTTTCACCCTGTGTAAAATTGAACAGTTTTTAAAACATCTGTAACAAATGATAGGCATTCCATTACTATCTGTTAAAAATTAATACTTCAGTTTGCATGATGTAAAAGATAAGCAACTTTGAATTAGGCTATCGACTTTCTTTGATAAAATTGAACTATATCGAAGACCGTTAGAGATACAGATACAAGGAAGCTTGATTACAGTGCCCCTAAAATTACACTTAGAATCCAAATATACAAAAACATACAGAGTGTTCCATTTAAAATAAGCAAGTAGATGGCGACCTCCGGTATAATGGGAAGTGCTATAAGGATATTATTTTATGTAAAGGGATCATCCCCGAAAACCCGAGAGCCTAAATTTTCAAAATTAAATTCTAAGTAGTCCCTGAAATATTCTAATGGACCATGACCGTAAAACAGAATGTAGATAATTAATTAATTAATTTGTCTATAGCTTCAATCGTGGAAGTTTTTTCAGGTTTTCTCAAATTTAAATTTCCCAGTAATCTCATTATCCTCTATACTTTGAGTATGTAAAAAACTCATTTTTTGTCACTCTGCCTTTCAAAACATTCTCGCCGTGAATTTCAAATTACAAAGGGGTAGCGCTGGTATCGATTGAAACTGTATTTGGCTCCCAATCCACAAATACATTTTTTCATTTCTGTCTATCCTTCCTGAGAAATATCGTTCTGAATTATTCACAATCGAAAAAAAAAATCCGTTAGATATTTTCTGATACTCCGTAAAATGGAGTAACGATCTAATACTACAGACGTCTTGGTTGAATACAAGTAGAACATATTATGTTCACCATATTCCATGTCACCGCGTGATATGACTTTTTCTCGAAGTAATTTAAAAATAGATATATTAGAAATTTTTTTATGGTATGCCTTGCAATAGCATTTTTCCAAATCCTTTAAAACCTAAAACGCCCGATAATAAAATAATTTAAATATATATATATATTTTTTTAACAAAACATTGTACCTGAAATAAGGACCAATGTTTTGGTTCGAGGAGGCATTGAAATTAAATAAAAAGCATAGATATAATGAGGTCTAAAATTGATCAAAATAATCATAAATAGATTCTAGAAAACTTTTCTTTTAATAGTTTATCATGAAAGTAGATTTTTCTCCCATTTATGGTTTCAAGAAATTTGAACAATGCTACGTTAGAGCTACATTGAGCAAGAGTAGATTCCTGACGACAAAATAATGCGATGTAGCCAAACTTACCTTAGTCTAAAAATTGATGGTTAAAATGATACAGGGTGTCAAAGTAAAAATATTATTTTCAATGTTTGTAAATAACCTTTTAAAAAATCCAAACATTTGCATACATTTTGGAGATCAGATTTTTTTAGGGCCGAAAAATTCAAATTTGTATGTAATTTTGACGTCACTAGTAGAGGGCGCAACTTTATAGCACATTGAAACAATCAATTCTACCGATCTGAAAAAGGTAGATACACCTTATTGAAGTCATTAGAAGTAACTGTTTTCCAAATAATCCTATTTATAATATTTCAAAAAGATTGTTGAAAATTTAAAGATGATGAAGTCCACACGGAAAAAAGGTCAAATTTGCTCCATCGAGATTTGATAAATTTTACTAAGCCGCTTGTGTAATATTTTAACAAATATTTGACAGAATTTACTTGCACTAGTGTAAATCTCAGTGTAAATATGAACCGTCTGTTTATTCGAGAAACATTATAATAAAAAAACTTTCTATTAACACAATGTCAAGAATTTCCCCGATATTAGGGACATTTTCAAAAACATTATTAGCCTAAATAAAAATATTATTTCTATCAAGATATCCATATTTAATTAATCTAGTGTTATCCATTTCATCTTCATCTTCTTTCCACTTCTTCAATCTTCATGGTGAAGGAAATTCTAACTACATGCTATGAGTATGGGATTAAAGCAATGGTTTTATTTGTGGACTTCAGGAAAGTATTTGATTCGATCAAAAGGAATAAATTAAGTAAAATTTTAAAACAATTTGGGATACCAACCAAACTGATTAGGCTATTGAAAAAGACCTTAGAAACTACTAAATCCAAAGTACGAATAATAGATGAATGTTCGGAAGGCTTTACTATTGATACAGGACTGAGACAAGGAGACCCACTCTCAACGCTTCTTTTTAATTTAGTATTAGAAAGGGTCATAAGAGATAGTCAGTTGAACAGAGAAGGACACATATTGTTTAAAAGTCACCCAATAGTAAGTTATGCAGATGACGTGGCCATTATTGCTAGAGATAGTAGGGAATTAGAAGAGGTAACGAGAAAACTTGTGGAGCAAGCACGTAAAGTGGGATTGCAGATAAATCAAGAGAGAAGTAAGCTTTTGAGAATAGGAGAACAAAAAAGGATACCAATCATGGACAGATGCATGGAGAGATGGAGTTTAAAGAAGTTCAAGAATATGTATATTTGGGAGCGCTAGTAACAGCTAACTGTGATGAGGAACAAGAAATTAATAGGAGAATAATAAAAGCAAACAGAAGTTCGGTAGCAGTCAACCACTTATTGAAATCAAAAATTGTTTGTCCAGAGGAGTAAAATTTAGAATGTATAAAACAATTTTGAGACCGACAGCGCTGTATGGTAGTGAAACCTGGGTTCTCAATAAGAAGTCAAGAAAAAACCGTTTAAGGTAGGAAAGGAACATCTTAAGAAAAATTTTAGGGGGAAGACGGAGGAACGCTATGTGAGGAGAAATAATGAGGAAATATACGCAATGTACCAGGCGCCAACAATAGACGAATTTGGAAAAGCCAGAAGAGTGCAGTGGCTAGGGCATCTAGAACGTATGGAAAATGAAAGGGCAGTTAAGAGAATAGTAGGAAGTAAACCTAACTACAAGAAAAAAAGAGGCAGACTGAGGAAGCGATGGAGAGAGGCAGTGGCAATAAACCTAAGGGAGAAAAATGTAATGGAATGGAGGAGAATAACACAGCTCTGGGCCTAAAAGGCCTGTAAACAGCTTTATATATATACACATGACTAGGCCAGACTATCAAGGACAAGAGTATAGGTTATATTTTAAAGCATATAAACATTTACTATGACACAATAAATTTTACAATGTGTTTTAAGCGTTAACACTATGAAAGCGAATTACGACTTGTTCTAGTATGAAGCGTAAACAATTGCAACAAGTGTTCACTAGTCACATGACTGTAACTCGCATGCATATTGCTCCTGCATTATTTTCAATATTTGGGAACTGATGTAAAATTGTCCAATAGCAACTCGGCAGCACTAAAATTAATAGGTTGGCACATGCGCTTTCCATTGTCAGAGTAGCCAACACTACAGTTACTAGACAAATGTACGGACCAGTTGAACTCTTCTTCATGCAAGTCCATACAACAGAATATCCGATCCAAGGTCAAATCTTGATCTCTTGTTTCGTAATCCGCTAGTTAACTATTTACGATACAACCGACTCTTAAACTTGATTTGGTATAATTCTTATGTTGATATTTGATGAAATAATTAAAATTCAAGATCTTACACTTTCAATATTTTTACAAATAAATTACAGCACATTATATTTTTTTCCTCCCAAATAACAGCGTGTGAAGTCGATTTCTTGGTGTGTGTTGGTAATTGAAGGGCTAGAAATTTCCCAAAAAATAGTATTTGCTTAGTTTGCTACGACTTATCTTTTCTTTCAGACAGTTTTTTCAGTTATGTGGGCGGCATGATATATATATATTACCACGGCATAAACGACGTTTATAAGATTGTGTGCAATATTTCTCTAAACCCGTAATGTTGCACAAGTATTCATGCCCCATATCATGCACCTCTCATCAAGAATTCATCTTACGCGGATATGCGCTTCTATATGGGGCGACCTAATACCAGGCGATAAATTGCTCTCATACCTTGGCCGGGGCAGCTGCTGTTAGATAGGTATGCAGTTGTGTAATGAAATAAAATGAAGAATCTTCTCTAGCTGTGTTTTACCTGCATTTTTAAAAGGAGATTGTGGAATGTGACGCCTAATTCAATCACAAGGGAACATATTAAGTAAATCCCTTCCGGAAATGTAAGAAAATATATCAAAATATCGATCTGTACTGTTGTTGTCTTTGTGATGATCC
Source organism: Monochamus alternatus (assembly GCA_037114965.1). NCBI lineage: Eukaryota > Metazoa > Arthropoda > Insecta > Coleoptera > Cerambycidae > Monochamus > Monochamus alternatus. The sequence continues at coordinate 12,719,570 of CM073427.1, forward strand.
ACTCATAGTACTTTTATTAGAAATATGTGACGATGTTGTAAAATTGCATTTAATGCGCACTAGAATGCGGTTTACAGATAAGATGTAATAACGCCCAATAAAATTGTTTACAACTTATCACGAGGTAAGGCAAGAGTGAGGTGAGGAGTTACATTTACTCACATACTGTTGCAATAATAATGACAATGTCACTTTTTAAAATGAATTTAGCGATTTGTTTTGAACTGTTGAAATTTACTTTCAATTTCTAGTATTAGTTCTTAGTTGTTCCACTCATCAATAGATTTCATCACAAATATGTCAGCAGTCCAAAACAGATCGCTAAATGCATTTTAAAGAGTGCCACTATTATTGCAATAATATGTATATATACAGTCCGGAATTGTTCTCAACGGTAACAGAATTATGACAGTAAACAGGTCTTGAATGTGTGACAACGTCGCTGACGTACTATCTTAGGATTATTATGTTTTATACATAATTATTACAAATAGGTACACCAAAACATATGTACTTACTCTGAATGGTTTTCTTAGAGCTCTTTTCATAATACAGAATAATAGTGACAAGTATTTAAAATGACTTCTATTTCTTACAAAAAGCGTTTACTGTACAAAGGGCTCATAGCCAGAGAGTTTTATCTAGATTCACTGTAAATTAACATGCGATGCAGTTGGTTATGGTTACTATAAATTGTTCCATTTTTGTTTATGTACACTCAGAAACATCAAAGACAAATTAGACAAAAATGAATTGCACTAGCTGTACGCACCAATATGACTAATATTAATTTTAGGTTATTACCAGCAGTCTGACACTGCTACGTTGTCGTACTTTAGTTTTAACGATTTTCTCGGAAACTTCAATTGTTTACTTCATTAATATTAATCCAAAAATCAAATTGTACCTTAGTTTCTAATTTCGTAACATAGTTTTGCATATTATTGCAGTTGTATTTTTATTTTTCAAAATGAATTTGAAGATAAACTATTCATGTTAGACATTTTTTTCATAAGAGTTTTTTTATTGCATTTAGTCAGATATATAAGCCCTTAAAATTATGGCACTCATATTCCGGACATCCTGTATGTTATTCTCAAATAAGCATACTTGTGATTGTTTTTTGTGCTGTTGTACAAATAACCTAACATACAGGGAGTCCCGATATGCAACATAGCGCAAGAGCAGATCCCTGAAGACAAAATAATTCGATATTCCCAAACTTACCTTAGTCAAAAGTTTATTTTCGATATTTGTAAGTAATATTTAAAAAATTAAAATATTTGCATATATTTCGGAGATCGGGGGTTTTTGGGGGCGAGAAAATCAAATTTATTCCTAATTCACTCATGCTTCTTTTAAATGACAGAACTTTTTTGCGACTTTGTGTATTCATCTGACTATTGAAACAGTCGATTCTCCTACCTATGTTACCTGAAAAAGGTATACCTTTCTGAAGTCGGTAGGAGTAACCGTTTTTTAAAAAATCCTATTTGAAATATTCAGTGCACCGAGTAGAAACAGTTTTGGTTTCAGGTAAAGAGCCTTTTCCATTGAAAATACATCAAAATGTGACTTGTAAAAGTTATTCAAAATAATAAGTTATGACGACGTGCAAAACTGGAAGATCGGCAAGTTTTAATTACATTCTGGTGTGTTCACACTATTGACTTAGGCAATAAATGACCAACAATCCACCATATAATATTACAAATAATTGTTATAAGTGTTATAATTGTTATAATATTGTCAGGATTGCAGCATGTCTTTGAAAAATTGTATATGCATGTGTGGGAGATCATGATTGATACGAGGAAGAGAAATATAGAACCAGAAATATACTACATGCGTATTTTGATTTTTTAGAAAATGAATATACGAGGCGCATGTCAAAAGTAATCACCCATTAATATAACAACGAAAAATGGATAAATGACTCAAAACATGTACATACATGGCGTGAGAAGTATATGCAACAGTGGCATTAAGTGTGGCGTGATAGCTCAGTGGTTAAAGAATCCGCCTGGAATGTGGTAGGTCTCAGGTTCAAGCCCTGATCGCGCAATTTTATAAGTGGGAGTCAGAAATTACATGATGACGCCAGTGCACTATGGACAGTTTGAGACACTTGAGTTTATTCCTTTCTTTCGCTAATGCACTGGGAAAAGTATGAGCCACTTGCATTTCTTTCTTTCTTCCTTTCTGACACCAACACATTGAAATGTACGATGTGGAATGAGCTTAGTTTCACTGCGTATCCATATAAAGAGAGTGAAACCTAGGAGCAGACAAAAGGAGGCACATGAAACTCGGCAAAGAAATACTTCATTGGTTATGTGTGTGGGTGCGAGAGAGAGAATCATCTACACATACGATATGAATTGTGTTCTTAATTTCCCATTATTTTGTTTGTAAACACATCATTGGCGTACTGTGTGGTTAACCAGTACATTCTTTTACCTTGTATCTCGTTAGTGTTATTCGTTGTGTATTTTTGTGGGTGTTATTGTTGGAACATGTCATGTTTTATAAGGGACTGTAAAATTAACCAGCATATAGCACCAAATAATTCTTCATATCCAGAATTCAATTTCATTTCAATTCACAATCAGCTAAATCTTTATTGCTGCGCCATTGTTATGAGACACAAAACAAATATGGCCCTGACCACGAGTAATCAATTCGCGCATCTTGATGAACATTCCAGTCATAATAATATAAAATTTTATTTCGGTGCACCAGCACCAGATATTTATTTGCTTAGAAGCAAGATTATGACCGACAGCCGAGGACGGCTGTGTTTCCAAATTAGCCGATTGTAGGATTGTATAAACGTGGACTTAAAAAGTGTGTGGATTTTTAATTCTATTACAAAAGATACATTATTTTCTTCATATAGTCACCATACCATCCTAATCACTTTGGATATCATGAGTTTTCGCTACGGCTTAAATCCACCACTTGGAATTGGAGTTAGTTCTGCACTGTCATCATGACCAAATCGCCTAGTGTACACTGGGCTTTAAACTTCAAATGCAGGAGGTGTATTATATATTCATTATAGAATTTCACATTTCAACTGGTGTCCAGAATTGTCATACCTAAATTAAATTCAGAGAAAGGGACAAATTATAATCTCGTAAACTACTAGGGGCAACGCTAACTAAGTTTTGAAACTACATGTAGAGAGTAATTACATTATTTACTAATTTAACTTAGAACCATATGAAAGGGTTTTTTCCAAAAGATTTGTGTTTTGTCGAACATTGATTTTTTACCGTTTTTTGTATAAAAATGATATAAAACATTTCATTTTTGAATAAAAATAAAAAATAAAAAAAAACAGCTCAAATAATGTATTTTTTGTTTATTTGCTCATTAGAGTGATTGTTTTAGCATGTGCAAACACAATCCATGATTTAAACAATTTCAAATTACAATTACATACATCAAAAAATTATTAAGACACACATTTGCATTTGACTAGCCACTACTATTGGTCGTTGTTGGCATTGTCAAGTTTGCAGCATAATAAGACATGACAGAATTATCAAACTAAGTGTAATCGAAGTTTCCAATTGACTCTTTCAGAGAAAATGACAAAATTTCATCTTTAGCGATCTTGTTTATGGCAGCAATTCTAAAAGTACTGGGTTGCGTGTAAAATACAATATGTATTTATCAAGGTGTTTTGGGGTTAAGTGATTGAAATTTATCAAAAATCCTATCTAACAAAATGTTTTAATATGTAGATTCCATTAATATTGTTGTTTGATACGTTTTATACGTGATGGTGGTCCATATATTTTTTGTAATACAACCTCCATTTTAGTTTCTGATGAAGAGACAATAAAGTAATGGAAAGCTTGAACTAGATGAGAGTCCTCTTTATTTCTTGCGACTGATTTACCAGAATTTCATCACTGATAAACTAAAATGGTGATAAATATATCAGGTAATTGATTTGAGAATGAATTAGGGAAAATGTTATATACAGTGATGAAGTTATTGATAAATATCACATTTTCAGGAATACCATTACTATGAAACTATACTTTCAGTGTCATGCAATAATTAGGAAATGTGATATATTTGACTCTACCAATTTGTATGAAAACAAAAAATCTCATAGACACATACATTTTCTGAGGGATAGAAAGGAGTAGATTCCTACGCCACTGATATTACTTGATCATTAATGACTCCATTTTGTGTCAATTTGTATTTGTAATAAAAGATTCCTAATAAGATTTGCCCGACTGGGGTAATAGACAAATGTTTTAAAAATAGAAAAAAAAATACATCACTAACTGAGTGAAAATATTTTGACCATTTCCAAACATTAATTTGTAACGAATAATTAATTAATGTTATCTTAATTAGGTTTTAGACATCTAATATTTTTACATTAAAGATCATAGAGGTCGAATAAATAACTTGAAATTCCATAGTAATTACACGGTCAATCTCATTAGAAGCTGTAGTAGTATTATTTGTGAAACTTATACTACAGTAGACAGCAACGCTATCCGTCGAAGTTTTGGACAAAATTTGTCGATAGTCTTCTTGTTTTATAACGAGTTTTCTATATACCTAACCCTTCGCTACTGCACTGGACTTCCATTAGCTGCCAACAAACTAGCCGAAGATCATCAGAAGCAATGTCCAGTATAAAGGCGAGAATCAGGCAAATTTAGAACTTCAGCAATATTGGCAGGCATCTTACCAAAAGTTGTTCATTCTAACACGGCAACTTTCTGCATAAGATATGTTTCATCTTGCATTCCTGCGAAAAATTTGTCGATTTGTTTCCTGGTCAATACTTTTGACTTTTTGCTTATAATATTTGCTTATTTTTAACTGTATTAGAAAGGTATTTTAAGCTAATATAAATCAAATATCCTACAATTCCTATCAATGAAGTCATATGTATGTTCTCTGTAGGATATTTGATTTATATTAACTTAAAATACCTTTCTAATACAGTAAAAAATGTTACAAAAGCTAATAATAAGGAATATATGGGTAGATATTGTGGGTGTATTTCAACGCAGGTTGGGGCTTTTGTCCACTGAGTAGTTAGTTTCACACAATATTATTAATAACTAAACTATAAAAACTTTTACATAAAAGGTGAACATTATTCAAGTAGGTATTGTCATATTTAATTCATTGACAGGCTGTCACTTTTTGTCATTGTCGATATTTAACTTCAAATAATTTTAATTTCTATAATAATTTTTATAGTTAGATATTTGATTCAATTTAAGGGAGGCCACCTGAAGAAGCAATCCTAAAAATGCAGAAATAGGTCAGATCTCATCTATTGTGGTTGAATTGTCGTGTTCCCACTGCCAAATAGTGAAGTTAGACATTTATAGAGTGTTTCATTAAAGCAGGTTAGTAAATTAGATTAATTTCTTTAGATAATTATTGAATTAGCATACCTAGATGTTTGGTATCAGAGAACATACATATGACTTCATTGATAGGAATTGTAGGAGATTTGATTTATATTAGCTTAAAATACCTTTCTAATACAGTAAGAAATGTTACAAAAGCTAATAATAAGGAATATATGGGTAGATATTGTGGGTGTAATTCAACACAGGTTGGGGCTTTTGTCCACTGAGTAGTTAGTTTCACACAATATTATAAAAAATATTTGCTTATGTCTTTATTCTGTATGTTCATCATAGCCTTCGACATGGAGTAATTTAATCATAATGTTGACAATTTACAAATTGTGGATATTTCTTCAGAGTATGCCAAAAGCATTATTTTATTGAACATTTTTCAGATCATCATCATCTCAAGAAACGGTTGGACGAAAACTCGTACTGTTGCTTTGACTTACTAGGCAATAAGCTAACAGTGGCTTCATTAGTAGCTTCTTCGACAATAAACTTCATGGACAAATGGATTTCAAAATGATTTTATAAATTTAATAACGTAAGAAATGCGTTGATTTGTACTTTGAATGGTACCTATTTGTAGACAAAATGTGATATATGTGTTAAAAATGATTTTATTTTGTTCAAAGGGAATTTCCCTTCTCACAAAACAAAATGTCACTTTTAGCTAATAAGGGTGAACTATTCAAATGTGGAAATGGTGAAAATGCATTACGTGTATGTCCTAGCCGACGGTAATACAAAGCAAGCTACATACATTGCAGCAAAACTCAAGAAAGCTCTTATTTTTCAAATTGAACGGGAAATTCAAAAATAATTTTTATCTGGGAGAAAACCATTGACGTACAATTTTTTCCAATAAAAATATTAAAGTCAGTGCTCGTGTGCATGTCACGCACTAAATTTCATAAAACTTTAACACTCCTTATTTTTTGTAACGGAAAATTTTTGGACCATAGTTTATAAAGCAAACTATCATTAATTTTCGATCACGCCTTTAAATATTCGCATATCATTAAGGAACACCTTGTATATAATAAATAACTATTTAAAAAATGCTTGTACATTGCAGTGCGTTATCTAGATAACTAGTCACTGCTGGTGTCTTTTGTGAAATCAATTATTTTTAGATTTGTTCAATACCGTTTGCTTTTTCTGTAATTTGGAAAGTTAATTAAACACTTTTTAAATATTTTTCCCCTTTTTTTCTCGACAACGTAAAAAGCGATCAAACAATGTGTGATGTACGCCCTCAAAATTCATATACCCCATAAAGTCACGGAGGGACTTTTCCTTTCAAACCGCCGACAGTGATCCACCATTTTCAGGGGAAAAACTGGGAAGCGACAGAAAGCGAGGCCATCGAGCCGTATGCAAAATAAGGGAACATCGTGCCAGTAACTGAGACTTTTTGTGGGACAGAGCTTATTGCACCCCAGCGTCTCCTTAACTGCGAGCAGTGCGAGGGTATCCTGGATGTGCAGCTTAAATCGTCCGAGACGAACGGGGTCCTGGGAAAGGATCGCTGTCGATAAGGCAAACGGCGAGACGGCGAACGTACGCGGGTATCGGGCGGGATCGCCGGAATCTCTGCTACAATATTTATTTATACGGTACGCCTTTTCCGATAAAATATTCAGGATGTTGTTTTTACTTCGGGAATTATCCGGCGGTGAGGATTTGCCGATTCAGATACATCCCGCTTTAATTTAAAGCATATATTTGAAGATTTCCACAGGGGAATAGCATCAGACTTGCTATAAATCCTCTGCCAGAGATTATACGAAGTATGGCTATTAAGTTCCGGGAATTTGTCAATGAAAAAATAAGCAAATTAAATTTCGCCAAAATTTTATTATCAACCTTCACAATAGTCTCCACTACACAACGATTCCATCGTTGCTCCCACGATTGGAAGCACCCTTGGTAATCCTCCGCAGTTAACCCGTTCAGCACCACGGTTACAGCTTCTTTGACCTCCTGTACGCTGCCATGATGAGTTCCTTTGAGATGCGACTTCTTGGGGAATAAAAAAACGCAGGCAATATCGGGGCTATAGAATAGGTGCGGCAACGTTGGAATGCCTTTTTTGCCAAAAACTCTTGCACAATGAACGAGGAATGGGCTAGCGCGTTGCCGTGGTGCAAGATCCAGCTTGTCCCGGTGAGTTCGGGTCGCACACGGAAAACGCGGGCCCGCAGCCGTTCCAGGACACCAACATAGAACTGCCCAGTCACTGTCTGGCCGGCAGGAACATATTGACGATGAATGATGCCGTGGATATCGAAAAAAAACGATCAACAGCCTTCAATCGTGACTTGGACATCCTCGCTTTCGTTGACCGCTCTCCACCCTTTTCCACCCACTGCTGACTTTGTTTACGGGTCTCGGGGTCATACTTAAATATCAAGGTCTCATCTCTAAAGCTGTAACGAGTTTTCTTTTCTTCGAATGACCTGCGCAAAGGATTTTTTTACGTTTTTTTTCCTTCTGGTATATCTCTTTTAAGCATTCAAAGCAAGCACAAAAATAAGTCATCATATTTACGTTCCACTTTTCTTGGGTTGTGGGTTATGGGGTTCTTGAATTATGGGCTTATTGGGTTATAAATTTGTGGGATAGAATATGTTTAGTTTAAAGAGCACTGATAAATCGCTTGAGTCCTGAGTAACGCGGTTATTCCTAATATCTAATAAAATAAATTCTAATTTGGTTCCCTCCTTTGACATGGTTTCTATTAAAGAGGACAAGTGGATTCTTGCAAATATATTAAAACTTAATGTCACTAAAAGAACGTATGCAAATTACACCTAATAATTATATTTCAGCCAATAAACAAATTAAAAATGTAAAACTTGGTTTAGCTTTGGATAATTTTGATTGGTCAACTCATGTATGTCTGTTAAAGAAAAAACTTTCCAGTTCGTTCTTCATTCTTCGCCAATTAAAGCATCTATGAAATCTTAACGCTCTTAAAAATGTATATTATTTTTTGTCAGTTATGCAATTTTACTGTGGGGTAACTATTCATAGGCTTTGGAAATATTTCGACTCTAGAAAAAGTCTGTTATAGTGTTAGCAAATATTGGACATCTAGATCATTACAAATAATACCTACTTTATAAAATTTAACATTTTGCCTTAATCCACTGTATTTACATTTCAAACTCTCATTTAAATTCACAGAACACAGTCAATTTTGCATATGCAGGCTGAGTCACTATTACAACACTCACACTGCAAAATCCATTAGAACAACTCGTTTGCAACTATGTTTGTCAGAACGCAATTCATTAAATCCTAATCTGTATAATATCCTACCATCTGAATTTAAATAGTTGAATGATAAATGTTTTAAAATCAAAATAAAAAAATACCTCTTAAAACACTGTTTTCTTTATCTTGAGGAATATATATCTCATTGTAAGTATGTGGAGTAACACTATCATCTTGTGCTGTACAAATTGTAAATGTATTTATATATTAATTTATATTTTTAACCTTTTTTGAGTTTTGAAGTTGATTTGATTCAATAATTTTTAAATGTTTTCCTTTATGTTTGTCTCATTAACTTGTATCTTTCTGTATGTTTTATTATAATAGGTTTGTGACTTGCTATAGACCTGTATCAATGTAACATAGTAAAATAAACTTCTACTACTACTACTACTACTACTACTACTACTTCTACTCCTCCTCCTCCTCCTCCTCCTCCTCCTCCTCCTCCTCCTCCTCCTCCCCTCAAGTGTTGCGAAAACTACATCTTTCTATCTTGTAATTGAAATTGGGACACCGCCCTCCTAAGGGCTAAAAAATGACCTTTAGGACCTTGTCCTTGCCCTAAGCTTTTATTGAACGTTAAGATTTAATTTTTATTTCAAATAATTCCTATTTATCTGTAATAACTTCACCAAAACAATACCATGTAATACATAGCTGCTATATTTAACTGTTATATTTTCGCGTAGTTGAAATTACACCTCCAATATGCTCAAAATAAATACTTTAGCTTCCGTCAAAATTGATTTATTGACTTGTTATTTAAGCACGAAAGATAAACACCCGCAAAGACTTTCGTGTACAAAGTTACAAAATGCACATCTACAATCAGAATGAAAGCCAATAACAGCCAAGCGACCGATATTAAATTGCGGATACTTCAAGTGATTGCCGGCATAAGATTTAATTAAATGTATGGGCGCTATATAGGATGAATCAGTTTCTCGTATTTACTGGCAGATGTTTTAAATATTTAGTACACGGAAGAAGCTATAACTATCAAGATTAATACACTTATTTCAATACTAGTTTATTTATATTTTTCTTTTAAGAATAAAAATTATTTGAAATCAAGAAAACTAATACAGGGTGTCCGGAATATGAGTGCCTTAATTTTGTCATATGACAAGTTGTACTAAACAAAACATATTTGACTTAACAATTCTTTTTCTCTGACCAATGGTAACAGAATTATGACAGCAAACAGGTCCTGAATATGTGACAATGTCGCTCACGCAGTATCTTAAGATTGTTATGTATTTATAACATTATTACACTTTAGGTGCACCTAAACATACGTACTTACTGTGAATAGTTTTATTAGAGCTCTTTTCACCACTCATAATAATACGCACAACGTCAAACGTCTTAGATCTCCTGTATATAAAATGATTCGATTAAACCTAGTGGTTTTTAATGTTGTAAAAAGGTATATGCACTTAGGGAATAAAAAAGGCTATAAAAATTACAGACCATGAACTTTTACTTTATTACCAATGTTCTTGCAAATCTGGTCAGTTTGGCAATGTATTCAGCCAAGTGTTCCTTTGAATTTTTGTACATTATAATGCCAGGACGTGAAATTTCTGCGTTTACCAGAGCAAAAATGACTGCTTTACATGATGCAGGCTATTCTAATCATCAGATATGGAACATGTTGGGCATTCCTAGATCATCTGATGTACGAATAGTACACAGATATGAAGAATTTGATACAGTGGAAAATAGACCACGTAGTGGACGTCCTCGAGTATCTAATGAAAGGGAGGATCGGTAATTGGTGCAATATGCCCGTAGACACCGCACATCTTCAGCTGCAGCTCTCAGGAAGGTACGTTTTGCCCTATTATATCGACACCTACTATTTGAAGACGACTCCACAACGCAAAATTACGTGCTAGAAGACCATTACGAATCCCCACTCTACTTCCAAGGCATCATGCTGCCCGTCTCCAGTGGGCGCGAGAGCATAGGGGTTGGCTTTTACGTCAGTGGCGGTGGGTATTATTTACAGACGAAACCAGAATTCGGTTGGTTACTGATGACAATCGACAAAGAGTCTGGAGAGAACCAGGTCGTCAGCAGCGACTTTATTTTTCCCGTGAAGTTGCTCCGCATAAAGGGGGTACCATAATATTTTGGGGTGGAATAATGTTCAACCGCCGCACCCTATTAATTCGCATACCACAAAATATAACCAGTCAAATTTACATCGAACAAGTTATTACGTCCATCATCTACCCCACGTAATGAATTAGGTGCAAATTTTGTGTTTATAGACGACAACGCTCGGCCACATCGCGCAAGGAGGGTTCAAGAGACACTCGAAGCAGAACATATTAACAGATTAGATTGTCCAGCCAACTCTCCTGACATGAATCCTATTGAAAACATGTGGTTATTTCGTTGCTAGAGCCATTCATAATCATATTCCTCCACCTCAGACTGCAGAGGAGTTAGTCGTGGCGGCAGAAGAGGAATGGAACAATATTCCGCAAGAGATCTTTAACCGCTTGATTATCTCAATGCACAGACATGCCAATATGCTATTGGAACGTGGTGGAGGTCATAACTTCTGTCCTTTGCAAGAAGCGTTTATCGTACTAACGTCTCATAGCCAGACAGTGTTGCCTAGATTCGCCATAAATTAACATGTCATGCAGCTGGTTATGGTTAGTATAAATTGTTCCATTTTTGTTTATGTACACACAAAATTAAAGGAAAATGCAACGCATTAGCTATATGCACCACTATGATTAATATTACTTTTATGTTATCAGCAGCAGCCTGACACTGTAAGGTTGTCGAACGTTACAGTACGTTACCGTTTTAAAACGTTTCTCGGAAACTTCACTTTATTAATACTGGCAAATTACGAACAAATTATGTTACAGGCGCTTTTACTTAATTTTAATTGTACCTTAGTTTGTAATTTTCTAACATAGTTTTAAATAATATTGCAGTTGCATTTTTACATTTGAAATGTATTTGTAGACAAACTATTTGTTTTAGACATTTTTGTCATAAGAGCTTTCTATTGCTTTTGGTCAGATATATAAGCCCTTAAAATTGCGGCACTCATATTCCGGATACCCTTTGTCCTTAATATGAGATGAAGTTCAGTTTGTATTAAGAATTGCGATGTTTTATTTGGACAATAAAACTTACTTAAAATATAGTAATATTGACATTGCATTAAAAAAAGTAAATCTGGAGTACAATACATAATTAGTATTCTTACTTAATATGTGCTTAAAATATATATTGTATATTCTATAGCAAATTTGTAGCAAACTGTCACAGTCATTCATTAGCGAGACACCAGACATATACCGCTTTTGAGGCTTCTTAGATTTCTTCAGTATGCCATAGGTGAGTCAACAGACGACTGATCCCACACAAGAGAACCTGAGTAGACATGATGCAGCACATAGCTACATCTTCTGGCCAGTTGTTGAAATTGACGATCCCACAAAAAGCACGTTTATGTCTCTATAGTCTCTAGTTTTGAACACCACATTTGATTTGTATTAATATAATCTATAAATATTAATATTTTGTACTATAGTCGCATTTTAAATTTTACAATATGATACGTATTACAAAATATTAATAATTTTAGTTCGTACAAATTTATAAATCTATTTGCAATTTCTAAAAAATATCATGGTTCACCCTATACATGTAAGTGTGGGTATAACGGAAACTGGGTAATTCTCCAAGGCTTATGAGAGTGTACTAAAGGATTTACTACACACCAGCTTCTATCTCTAATATTCATTGGATTAGTCGGTTTATTAGCAGCACTTGATGCGATGGGATAGGGTTTCTATAACAATTCTGTACCAAGTTAACCAAAAGGGCTGATCTTTTACCCGCTCAGTTAATTATAGATATTCATATTACGGGATCCTTAGGCGACCACCTATGCTAATGCTAATGCTAATGGATTAAATTAATAGTACACATCGAAGCAATGATATGTTACAGTATATTTGAAATTAAGAAGAAAGTGGCCCCTAATATTTTGGGTAACATTTCAGGCATAGATGGCCCTTCAACAAGTTCAAGCACATAGAAAATAAACTTGCTATCTAAACATACAGCCCACTTATCAGCTGCTGGAATTAATGTACTGAAGTTTTAATGAATGTTTACAATAAATAAATGTTCTTGAATTTTGTATAGTTAATAATAACAAGTAAGTAGTGGTAACTAACTTTGTTTCTTTTTTACTTTAAAATCTGTGTTATTATGAATTCATAATGGCATCCAAATGAGGATATTAAATGTGTCATATAATTATACCGTTCTAGATTAACCTAATTAATATGATACTTAAAATCATTCTGTATGTCACTTATGTTGACATTCCAAAAACAATTTATTTTCACTGTAAAACTGGAAGGATCGCATTACTTAACATTTAATTGAATAATTTTTAAAGGCTGAATTCAGAACCTGGATGTAGTACACTGTTGCTATTTCATATTTAACTGAATGTGTGCTATTAAGAACTTTGCGTATTATGCAAAATTAATAGACGGCAATATTTCGGAAGCAAACTAGCAGTAAAGTATACATTTAAGCGAGCTGCTGGCTGCATTCAGCGAGAAATACTGCCACAGTTAGCACGCCACTCGGGCAGCTTGGCGTCTGTCATAGGCGGAAGTTCTAAGCAGTAGGACCGGCAGATTATTTACAAAATCCGCTCTCTGAAGTAACATTATGGCGCCACGGCGGTGCTTTAAATATATGGGCCTTACGGGCGTTTTCCCACGGACGCTGCAGCGGGATAAATATTTCAGGCTGCGGTCCGCGCAGCTTCCATTGTGAAAAATGGTCTGATTATTTCCGGTGCCGATACATTTGTTTCAATAAAGAGATAAATTCGGCGTGGAATTATTGATAATGTGCGGCTCGTTTGGGCCGGAATAGTAAATGATAAAATTTGCTGTATCGATATTTTCAACCTCTATCGGGATACACAAAGCATTAGTTAGGGTATTCGAAACTGAGTCAAATTTTATATTTATTCTATTTACTTCAGCTGTCAATTAAAGGGAATAATATATGTTATACAAAAAACTTTGAAGATAAGAAGCCGATAGCACTAAAAAATATATAAGAGTATATAAGAGAGATTTCGCGCAAAAAATGTTTAAAGTTCTAACATTATAAAGAGTGATAGGATCTGATATAAAAAAAAGTAAATAATTTTTTGCGTCTGGAGCGCGTGTCCACACGCCTGATTGGCAAGTAGAGTTGGAGTGGGGATATGCTCTCTAAGGTAAACGAACGAGATCAGTGTTTATGTGGAAATCTTTAAAATGTTCAAAGTGACTCATGTGTACAGCAATGCTGAGTTAATTCTTATTTATGGTGAAATAAGTAGTCACTGTTACCAGCGGATTATCTATTACGAGTTAAGTTGTGTGAGTGGTTGTTGCAAAACTGACATAAATGAAATTAAGAAGACATTTTCTCAGTAAACAAGTGTTTTTCTCCTACGGCTGTGAGGAGTAGAAAAAGCTGACCATATGAATTGTTTCATACGTAACTTTTGACTTTAATGCTACGTTATCATTAAAAAAATTATTTCATATAGCCTAATTCATTAGGAGGAAAAAAATGTATACATTACATTAAAAAATTACAAGATACTTTTTTTCTTTAGAAGGAATTAAGCTATATGACATGAATGTTTAAATGGCAAGAAATATATATTTTTTTAAATTAAATATGAACAAAAAAATTAAGACTTGAAAATGGCCAATTCTATTAAAAAAATGCAAGAGATTTTTTTATTAGAAATATAATATGGAATTCAATAATTTTTCTAACCCAATAACTTAGTTTATCTGGGGTTCTAATGACAAGGCTTCACTAAATCTCCATCAATGGTTGACAGATTTACGTAGAAGTATGCCTTCTAAATATAGTTAAATTTACTATTTTACATTTGAAATATTAAAAAATATATAAGTAACTTCAAAAAGTTGTTCGAGATACATTTTATTGACCTCATGTGCTCACTCCTAAATTTTTTGCATTAAGCCCAGAGAATATAGTGGGTGTTGGGAATATGATTGCCTTTATTGTTGTATGAAAAATTGTATCAAACTAATATTTTTTTCCCTCTGACTAACGATACCAGAATTATGACAGCAAACAGATCTTGAATATGTCACAACGTCGCCCACATACCGTGTCAGGATTATTAGGTATTTGCACGTAAGAGTCTGTTCAGAAATCCGGAATGATTCCAAATTGTCAAAATTATTCGACCTGTCAACTTATGAATTTGTTTTCAGTACGCATTGTGCAAGACGTAGTTGGAAAGTTTGGAACCAGTCTGAATTCCTTGCTTGAATAGACCTAATAATTACAAATAGGTACACCTAAACATAGTTACTTACTGTGAATGGTTTTCTTAGAGCTTTTTCTCATAACACAGAATAAAATGTAAAATAGTTACAAGTGTTCAAAATGATTTATGTTGCTTGCGAGAAGCGTTTTACGTTAGATAGTTTTACCCAGATTCGCCATAAATTGACATGTCAAGCAGCTGGTCATGGTTACTATAAATTGTTTCATTTTTGTTTAAGTACACTCACAAGCATTAAAGAAGAACTTGAGAAATTCGAAACGTGCTAGCCACAATACTACTGTGACTATTATTACTTTTAAGTTAACAGCAGCAGCTTACACATTGCAATGTTGTCGAACGTTACAGAAATTACGTTACAGGAGCTTTTACTTTTGTAAATTTTGTAACACAATTTTGCATTTTACTGCAGTTGTATTTTTATTACTGTATTTGTAGAAAAACTATTCGTTTCAGACATTTTTTTTGCTTTTGATAGATATTCCGAACACACTGTATAAAGAATATTAGGTTCAACTACGTCTGAAATTATTAATTGTTACTTGGTAGCATCTCTCTTCTTTCGAAATTTAATAGTTTTTACACGATTGCCTAGTCGAAGAAAATAAGAGGAAATAATCTCACTGAGTATAAGGAGCGGTTGTTTAGCATTTAATGAAGCTTAACTAAAAGCCCATCTTGAAATGAAAGGCAGAAATCGTTTGAGCATTGTTAAATTTAATCGCCCAACAGTGAAGTGATTTTCCCATTTGTTAATAATTATGCGATAAATAGTGTCAATGAAATTTAAAAATGTGGAATTATAAAACTTGGGTTATTTATTGTACAATTTCATGCCAATAAAATATCAGTATGTCACCGTTATTAAATACCTACGTACATTTTCATTAAACACATTTTATATGCATTTTTGGTAAATTAATAGCGTATCAGACGTAACATGGATAATGTCACGAACATGCCATTTTATTTGAAATATTTTTCGTTACATTCTCATATGTCGAAAAGTATTATATTCAATATAAAATGCAATTTACACATTAAAACGACACTTAATTTGATTGATGATTTCATTATCACCAATCAGAATATTTCCAATGGCAATTCACAATCATGTACAGGGTATTTAAAAAAATAGGTATACAAATTTTGAGATATGGTAGAGGAGCATAAAACATGGAAAGTACCGGTACCAAGTAAAAAATTGTGCCGTTCTCAAAACCGGTTCTGCATTCTTAAGAGGTCTTACGACGCATTTTTTACTCGAGGACATTGTTGGCTCAGACAAAAAATGACAAAATTTTACTCTTTTTTTACAAAACAAGACAAAAGTTTCTTTAAAGTCTTGCTCTTTCTCAATTTAGCAAGATCATGTCTTGCCTCGAACTTTTGTAACACTCTTGCATGATTCTTGCGAGACTCTTGCATGATTTTTGTGAGACTCTTGCATATAAATGAGAAACATGGAACTTCATTATGAATTTGGTAAGAGTGGTGGTTACTCTTGGTCGGCTATGGCCCCACTCGGAGCTCGATTATAGAATACAGAACCGGCCAGTTTTATAAAATAAAATTAATAAGTAATGGACGAAATAGACGAAACAGAATCGGAGCGCTTTCACTTAAGTGGCAGTGAATTTAAAATTAGTACTAGTTCAGCAGAAGTGAAGTGGTTTATCTTAGATAAGATTTTTAAAATATTGTCTTATCTTGCAATTTGAGCTATCAAGTTTTGTTTTGGTCTTGTCTCGTCTTGCGAGGACAAGACAACATCAAGAAAAAGCAAGACGAAATGCCCATGCTACTTGTGGAAAACTCGAAAGAAAACGACATGGTTCCATACAAATTACTTAAGGTTTACAAATTACTTTGTCTTACAAACCCTTAATACCAATGAAGAACTCACCATTTGTAAATGATCGCCTGCAAGCGCCAAATTCTAAACCTAGAAGGAGGCTTTGTTTGCTACATAAACAAAACCACTGTCCACAACGGACACAAATTGTCGGTACGATCAGACGTCATCGACGAGAGTTCGAAGACAGTACGTAGTTGGATGCGGCGGTCATTAGCGCACGCTTTTTTTAACAATATAATAGTGGTATTTTTAAACTTCACAATGAAAGGAATAAATTCATTGGGTAATATTCTACAATATTTGTAATTACATAAATATAGAAAAAGATGAGGCTATCAACATTAAATAATGAGTAAACTATAATTAAGGTACCACTTTTACGTACAGAGTAAAATATGCGTCATTTTTATGCATGTCCAAATAAATCCTGTTACCGCCACTGCCATTATGTCTCTTTGGATATATGTGAGTATACTTTGTTTTTATCAAATTGGTAATATGGCAGTTCTGTATCTAGTTGTCGGCTACAACTGAAAGTAATATATAAGCTCCTTCTAAGGGGTAGAATTTGTTGGCTACAAGATTGACGACTTTGAACTATGAAGGTGACGAGCCAAATTCTCTCGCAATCTTTAGGAATGCAGTGGGTATTGCTGGATGAAGAATCATGTGGCAAAAATTCAACCAAGAAGTTCCTATCGGGACTCCACTAGCATCTCAAATACCATTGGTTTCATCTAACCCTATAGAAAAAGTCCACTGGTATCAAATCAGGACTTTGGGTTGGCCATGTAATGAGTCTACCTCTTCCTATTAATTTATCAGGGCATTTCAGGTTTAAAATGCAGGTTTACCTAAATGCTTTGCGCCACTTCATCATTTCATTCATATATGTTGTCAAATACATTGACGCAGTTCTAGAGGGACTAAAAGAAAGATAAGAAATCGGTTAATTTTAATTAATTTCTCATTAAATATTATTAATTGTTCAATAAATCTATTACCAGTCGTAACTAAATAACAACGACTTATTGGATGCATGTAATACGATTATATTTGGAACAATATTAATTACCTTTTATCCGCCGTTACTGCCGCTTATCTATCTCTCTTTAATTAATAGAAGCCTCTGCTCTAGTTATTAGATTTTATTATTATTATGTCAAATACACCCATCGCCACAGCACATATCATCTCCTTGAAATTGTTTATTTGTATATGTTAGCCTTTCTTTGTTTAGATAAATAATTACAGTGCTTTTATAACGCGAAATGGCACTCGAAATGGGATAAATATTTTTCTAACTCAGTGTCTCGAATGCTAAGTAAAATGGCTGCGAATACTACATAAAAGTTTTCTAAAAGGTTGGTATAATGAAGTTATACTAAAAGTATAAGCAACTAGAATATAGTCATTATAGTCATTAATTATTTAGCATTAGTCTGAACTGTGCGCTTTGAGTGAATTTTTTATATGCAGGATTCTCCTAGATGTACTTAGCTATCATATTATGCTCTCAATATTCCAAGTCAGTGGTGTGCTATGATCTTTTAAAGTAATTTTTCCAAAAATATCGACTGTATCGAGGTCTTATAAATAATACATAATAAAGCAGTTTTACCAACTTTCCTGAATATTTTGAAATATGGATTAGCAAATATTATGATTTAATTAACAATGAAAAGTTCCAACTGTTATTACTTCCACTTTTAAGCGACAGGAAGTTTTAAAATAAAAAATACTATCTATAGCAAGTAATTCTATTAATACAGTTCTATAGAAATTCAGAAATTCTTGGCAGGTCGACCAACGCAGTTTTATGACTAGCAATTTTAGATGGACATCAATTTCCATTATTATTCTGATGAAATGTGACTTTGGCATTCTACGAAATGCTGATATAAAGTCCATTTCTGTCAAAACCTCTGAGTTCTATGGCACGTACACAAATTAATTGCTATCATAAAAGCGTTGGAGACTGTAAACCTTTACTTTAATGCTGATAGAGGTGATGACTGTACACGATAAATCAGGTAGAAATTTTATGTCTAGTAAAAGATAAAACAGATAATAATAATAAAACAAGCGAGTCACTGTTCGAAGTGACAAAAATTTGTTGAATACAATGGGATTGATGAAATAATTTGAACTTGAGAAAATATAAATGACATCAGACAGTTCACTGCTTTCGTTATTGATAAGTTAATAGTAAACTCCATTGTTTTCACAATGTGTGCCAATTTTAATTATTCTTTTTCCACGGTCAGGAGTAGAAATCAGTTTCTATGACATCAAAATTAAAACAGAAGTAGTCGATTATTCCCAAGGGAGTATAATGCTCCCAAGGGAGTTTACATTATGGAGAGCGTTTTTCATGCAAAAAAAAGATAACATTGAAATTATTTATTGACATTTAAATTAAATGTTACATTTGTACAATTTTCAAAATTAATATTAGAAGGAATATTACTTTCGCTTACATTTACAGTTTTTGTGATTGCGCTAGTAGTGGTACCTACTAAAACCTGATTAGCAATTTTGGTCTTATTTTCAATGGAGTTCTCGACATAACCCTCAGCAACTGCCGTTGATTTCCAACCAGCATGGCGCTTTATTGTCGTGATATCCACACCAGCATCTGCCAGTAATGTCGCTGAAGATTTTCGTAAGCAGTGACCAGTATAACATGCAGCATCAGGTAATTTTAAATACGAAGCTACTACACTCGCAATTTTTCCCATGGTATTCTTGCCAACTGGCTGCGAACTACATTTTCCTGCTTTGTAGTACAAAAAAAGGCGCTTATGCTTGACGTGGGGAGGACGAAGGGACAGGTATTTTCGAAACAATTCAAGCATATTTCCCACATCGGTAACCTGAAAGGTTCGTGGAATCTTTGTCTTAGTGTTTAGAATTTTTACAATAAAGGAAGAGCCTACATCCTCAATATCATCTACAGTTAAATGGACTAGTTCATCAGTTCGACAAGCTCCGGCAACCTCCTAACAACAAAAGTAATCTTACCTTAATCATTAAGAATTCTTTATCATCTGCACTTGATAGAAAACGGTCGATTTCACCCTTTGTCAATATTTTAGATTTTTTCTCTTGATATCCGTCACTGGTTCTTTTCAAAAATGCGATCAGCTTGGGGAATTTGCTTATATCTATGTTGTCGTAAATTATCAAGCATGGCTTAACCATAGAATATTGCGCCCATAATGTGGAAGACTTGTAATTCTTTGCATTTTCACTGAAGTATGTCAACAAAACATTCTCGCTGTATACTTGAACATTTTTTTCGGCGCACCACTTTTTGAACCGATTGTAGGCTATATCGTATAAAGATCTTGACTTCGTAGGCAGCAAATTGCTTATTGCAATATTTGCAGCCTCCAAAATCTCTTCCGACTCACAATTATTCATTGTGCACTAAACAAACTTTAAACTAAACCCTTATAAACCTTATAATGGACTGGTACTAGAAAGAGAGGTCCGCTGTCCTGATGTGTACAAGAGGGATGAAGCTAGTCCGGGCAAAAACAGATGTTCTATGACAGAAAAATATATAAACATAACCTGACAAAACCTTTCCTGTAATATTGTTAATGATTTGTGTGCCTTTTGTGATTTAGTTGTGTTTAGTGTGTTTATTAGCAATAGTTTTTAAGATTCATAAACTATGGTGGAGTCGGTCTGTTACCGTAAATGTCATACGTTTGTCATTTACGGTTTTTGTTTTTTTCGGCCAACGATTTGTAGGTTTTTGCCCGGACTAGCTCTATCTTCGTTGCACACATCTGAGCATCAACGATTTGTATAGGCAGAAAACGGTTTTGGGCGCGTCCATGATTTATAAGGTCTATGACTAAACCAAACTAGCCCCTTAATTTGACAATTCTTTTTGTTTATTTATTTTGTAGTTACGACAATAACTCAACGACTACTAAATAAATGCTCAAATACAATAATTCTGGTGCTACTTACTTCATAATGACAAAATATGTGTTTTTAAGTTAATGAGACCGTTGAAAAAATAGTATATACCATTCGGGAGAGATGTTATTTTGTCCTCGGTGCATTGTAGCAGCGAGCATCAAATTGCACCTCTGCCAAAATAACGCATTTCTCTCCCTTATTGTATAATATACTATTGTTAAATCATATAACCAAACAATTGCATTTTCTGGTGTAGTAAAAATAATCCCTCTATTAATTAAGCTTTTTAACCTCTTATTTTAAAATTGCTCTTCCTTATAACCAAAATAATGTTTAAACGTATTTGTAATATAATTTTGTTGAGGAAACATTTTCATTGCATAGTTTCTAAGCAGTCTATATTATGATTACATTTTGATGCTTTAAATTTTACTAATTATGCAGTAGCTATAGAGTTATTACATAGTTTAACTACTTTCTTAAGATATTTTAACAGAATTTTGTGAGATATTATAGAACTTATACAAAGATTAAAGTTTTCTAAGCATTTGATTTGGTTTATGTAGTTATTTCAGACATAAAATTTAATTATAAATCAGCATTCAAGAAAGCTGTATAATTTTTTGTATCTTATTATTCTTAAATCAATTAAAAGTTTCTGAGTTGCCAAATCTGTTTTTGTTTTCGAATAATTTATCTGACGACTTTTTTAGCAATTTTTACTACTATTATTTGGTACAGTTTGGTCATATAGCTTGTTTGTACTATCAAATCATCAAAGAGATTTTCGTTGCAGTACAATTAACATGGACAATCTCTGAATGCACAATTGTTTTGTGGGATGTCTCTGCTGTTAAATTTAGTAATTCAGTTTGTACATTACACTAATTGCTGTATGTAAAGATACAATGAACGAGAAATATGAATTACGTGTGGGATACAACACAATACCCACATCTACAGGGAGGTTAATGGAAAATTGCTCACTCCATTTTCGAGATATGACAAATATTGCCATGAAGGCAATTGCCTGTTAATACAGTGGCGGCCTCACATATCAACTCTAATATAGATGCATCATAAGAGATAGGAGCTGCGGCTACTAAAATCATGGTTTAGAGAATTTATCAGATTATGGCAAGAGAGAAGTGAGAATCATTAAAGCAAGTGTGTGCACACACTCTTTTGGTGGCAGCTACGGCATTGTATACAAACAAATACATTTAAGCCACCTTCTAACGATGTGGCGAAAATGAGAGAATTAGGTTGCCACCCCTAAAAGAAAATTTACTATAAAGATATACTTGTCTTTGTTAGTTAAATATTTGTATGTTGCTCGATCTCTTTTCTACATATTATTTTTGCCTTCCCTGCCTGCTTAGTCGAAGCCAGAAAAGTCTTCTTTCTACGAGGTTGCTACTCAACTTACACACAGGCACAAGATAAGGCTAGTAATATACTAATGTATTTTCTCTAGCGTTAGAAGTTAATGTAGGAAATAGGTCACTATTGGGTAAAAGTTACTCCATAGTAAATTTTGAAGGTAGTGGCAACAAATGTGGAAATCATCAAGTGTCGCCACGTTAAGGGTTCGTTAAAGGTTTCCACTATGTCGCCAAAACTATTAGAAACACTTTAAAGCTACTGTCACTTCTAAGTAATATGTAAGAGATATGTCTTGGTTGCCGTTATCTTTAATATTCACTTTAAAGTTTCGGCAACTTTAACGTGCTCACCATCAATCCAGCCCAATTACAAAAATTACAAGACTTTGAAGTGATTTTTAATGGTGCGGATTACGCATTTTCTAACATAGATTGGAGTTATTTTTGCTATATGGTGGTAAATTTAGTGATTACTACTTAGCCACTTAATTGAAGTTGCGGTACCAGTTTTCCATATTATGATGCTACATATATTGAAAAGAAAAATACAGTATTTGGAAACAAAGGATTTCTTTTGTGTAAACAACGCTGGTTTCTATTTGGAAACATTTGCAGAAAGCTTAAAGAACACGTAGAGCAACATATATTTATTATATTTAGCATATTTAGCGCATTGGAGAAACTGTTAGTGTTCCATTTCATTATAAATAAATTAATAACCAGCGCGAATAAAATACTTTGAAAAGCACCGTCTCGAAGCAAATTATTTCAACTCAATTTTTAGGTCGTAACCTGCTGAAGGTAAATCATTTGTCATACTTGACTGTAGCTATGCATGAATTAAAAGTAACCCCTATAATATTTCCGCCTTCGTGCTTGACTTCAAATGCATATTAAATGCGTGTATTTTATGATGTATACGGGGAGAACTTCCATTTGCATTTTTATCACTTCATACAAGACAAGCGTGTAACAAGTACATTATAACTTTAGATTTATGGTGGACGTAATGGGGCCAGAATTCGAGTTGGAATTTAATCTGGAGGCAACAGTTGTAGTTTTAATAATTTGTAATAAAGTAAACGTTAACAGGCAAAAATAATATACAGGATGTCCCAGGATGCGGTTTTTACAACCAGGGTTAATTTTTTGAGGAACTTGAGATGACGTAATTAGAATTTCCATAGACTTCTTTGTTTCCGAGAAATTTAAAAAATTCTATAAGCATTCTTCAGTTCAATGACGTACTTGTAATTTCTCTACAGGTTTTAACATATGACCCAAAAATACAATTTTTAAATGGAACACCCTGTATATTTTGCAATTTATTTACATTATGTTTTCCCTTCATACTGATATACAGGGTGATTCAGGTATAATCTTGAACTTCAGGAATTGATATAATAGGTTAAAATAATGATACGCTTAAATACTAGTTTCAAAACTATTTCTCAGTCGACTTTGAAATAAAACACAAGACTCGCGTTTCCAGGAGGCATCTGTAACGTACGTCTAGGAGGCCGTGCCCGCTGGCAATTTCATTTGGAGCAAGGTGAACAAGTGCTATCTGGCGCGCTTGTCACTGTCAGGTGCAGCGCCTACTTGGCGTGCTTGAATTAGGCCCCGCTAATTGCTACCAGCTTCGGCGAATTTTTTTAATGGCGCGTTCTTTCTCTTTTACCAAAGTTAAACAAATAACTCTACGCGAAGCCCAGCCGTTACGGCGTTGCGAATTAAATGAATTTATAATTAGCGAATGCCGAGGAAACCTTTTTTGCGAGAACGAATTAAATGCCGCTCGGTAAATTTCTGAAATGTTACGTCAATGTCAGATTGCATAGATATAGGATAACACAGAATAGAATATGACACGTAATAGAATGAGTGATACATCGAATAAGGTAGAAAAAGAATTATGAGTATAAATTGAAATAGAACTGTGAATACAAATTGAATAAGATAGAATAAGACCTTCGTCTGCTAAATCGCATCGCCTTTGCAGTACTTGTCTGTTGAATCAACCTAATTTCAATATACATTACTAAATGTAGTAAAAAGAGAGCCACATATTCCTTAGGTGAAAATAAATCGATTTAACCTAACATACCTATATCCCAAATCGCATAATAAAAAAGATACAGGGTGTCAAAGTTGAAATTTTATTTTCAATATTTGTAAATAACTTCTCAATAAATCCAAATATTTACATAAAATTTGTAAATCGGGGGTTTTTGCGGGCGAGAATTTAAAATTTGTTTCTAATTTTGATGTCTCTAGTAGAGGGCGCCACTTATGGCACACCATGTTTCTTTTAAATGACAGAACTTTTTTGCAGCTTAGTATATCCATCTGAATATTGATTCTCCTACTCTTTTTATTTGAAAAAGGTATTCCTTGCCGAAGTCGGGAGGAGTTTCCATTTTTGAAATAATCCTATTTGAAATGCTCAGAGTAAAAACTGTTTTGGCTTCAGGTGAAGTGCCTTTTCTGCTCAAAATATAGCAAAATTTTACTTGAAAAAGTTGTTCAGAATGGTAAATTTTGGAGACGTGCAAAATTCTAATAACTAAGTCGAGTATTAATTGAAAGAAAATAACATAATAGCACCAATAAGTTTCCTACCTGGTACACCCAACTTAAACACTATTGCTATGATAGCTCACGTACCTTTTTAGTTATGCCTAGTAAACGTCGTAGATGAGCTTTACAATACTTCATTTCCAAAGCAGTCTTCAATGTTTGATAATCATTTTGTTTATCCTTAGATAGCTTTCTTAAAATTTCAATAGCTTTAGCCCTTAAATATTATTAGTGATGGGACTTTTTCTTCTTTTGGTCAGTTGTTTGCCAAAGTGGCTGCTTCAAACTGTTTAATGTAGGTGATCTATAGTACCTTTCCATCGAATGTTGGAGGCTTAATGGTAGATGAAAGGAAATGCTTTCCACCATCTTAATAGATTCCTTTGATGAAAATTGTGACTGGAAATTTGTAACTTTATGTCCTTACTTAGTTAGACTTTCTTCTATGACTTGGACTTTGACTTTAATCTGTATCTTACTAACACTTTCTTCTACAACCTGAACTTTGTCTTGCACCTTACTTTTCAATAAATTAATTTCTTCTCCCACGGTTCCTTCAAACTCTTTCCTCTTCCTCTAACTTCGTATTATTTATCTGCTTCTTGACTATTTTTCATTTCTTTATAGCCGCGCCTCATTTCTTCGTGACTGTTCTTCGTTTCTTTTTTTAATCTTTTCATCATTTCGTCTTGGTTGTTCTTTATTTCCTTCTTAAAGTAATTTCGTCCTTTCTGTTCTTCATATCTTCTTGATTCATCTTTATATCTTGCATCATTTTCATTAACTATTTGAATATTTTCTCCATTTCTGCGGACTTTTCATTCTTCTTTTTAATATACCTCACTTTTGACAACGCGTCTCGAATCAAATCGAATATAGCCTGGAATGTGAAATTTTCATATTATTCTACTAATTATAGTTATAATAAAATTTATTTAATTTATTGTTAGTTACAATAATAAAATATTGATAATTTTAAAACGATCAATTTTACAAATAAAGATGTCGCTGACATTTATTTATTAAAAAAACTGACCTAAAATTATATAAACAAAGCAGTGAGGAAGTTGTTTGTAGCTCTAATCAATTATTTACTGCAAAATTTTCTCCTTCCATTGTCGACCGTAGCAACGAAATTTACACCAAAATCCTCGAGACATATTAATAACCATTTCTTAAAGGCGCACACAATTTATTTCGAACCGGTCTGGCTCGGGCGTACAACGAGGAAAATGTAATTTATGAATTCACTTTGTGCATCTCAAAGCGCAGGAATAATTACATTTTAATGAAACGTTAATGCTCCGCACTCCAAAAGGCATAACTTAGCTTTAATCTTATTGTTGCAGGAAACAAAAGCGAGCGAGAAACTACACCGATATAAGCGACAACCTGACAGGACCCAAGTCTTTGTTTACCTGCAGCGCAGCCAAAAGAAGCTAATCTACACCGCGAGCCAGCATCACAGGTTTCCAGCGAACCTGTTCGGTTTCCAGAAAGAAAAGTAGCGACAAGTTGCGAAGTTATTAGTTTGTTAGTGCTCATTCGACGAGCTGTTGAGGTTGTATCGACCCGGTTGAGTGTCTGGTACGTGCAAACGTTGAATTACCATAGTGGAGTGGCTAGGGAGTGAGCCTATGGACTTAGACTGTGACTCGGGCGAGGGCATTATGAAATCCGACGAGGAAATGGGCCGAGACAAGCCATCCGGAGCTGGGAGCAACCACAACCACTACACAAGTAAGTACGAGTTGTTGTTGCGCTGCTATCTGGAGATAATATTTGCGGGAGGGGTTACGCAAATTGTGCTCCTTTCAGAGGAAGTTCGATGCCGCTCACGTTCCGAAGGGTTATTGAAATTGGTATTGCAATAAATGCAAATTAATCCTTTAGAAAACAAGCGGCCTTCGTCGTGAAACGCAATATTCAGTGCCAGTTCCTTTAGTCGGTCCAAGAGCAAACTCTAGCTTACCAGTTTCGTGATAAATTTTGTTCTATTACCATAACAGTTATAGTTCATCCAGTAAATATTTATTTCCAAACTAATTTTTATTCTGAAGCTGGCCGATCGTCAGTATGAAATATATTTGCTTGCGATATTTCTCAATTCTTGACTTGAAAAGAAAAAGAAGAAATCATTTTTAATAAGTCACGTGACTTAGTATTGCTGGCAACACTATGTTGTTCTTTAAAGCTGGCTTAAAAGTAACAAAAGTTGTGTCTATATACAAAAAAATTATACAAGTGACTGAGTTAACTATAGACCTATAATATCCATCATAAAAGTATATGAAGGTGCTCTAAAAATTCAAATAACTAATTATATGGAAACATTTTAATTATTTACTCAGTAACATTATGTTTTCGTAATGGTTTATCAACAGTAGCAGGCCCTGGCTGTTTAATGTCATTTACAAATAAGGATTTTGAGGAGAAAACGTATATAAGCAAGTTCTCAATTTGTACACTTAAGCAAAGCTTTTGATTGCGTTTCCGATGAGATGTTATTAAATAAATTAACAACGATGGATTCTTAGCTCTGTTGTCATCTCATTTATCAAGCAGATTTCAATATGTTACACGTAGTGGTATCAAGTCCACTATGTCTGAAATAAAATAGAGTTCCACAGGGATCAGTTTTGGGTCCCCTACCTTTTCCAATTTACTTTAATGATTTTCCAATATCTTTGACAGCGAAGTATTAAGCATACTTTTTGCTAATAATACCATTATGCCTGCTTCAGGCACGGATTCATCTACTGTTCTCAGATATTTATCTCAGACACAATTCTTAGGGAACGGCTGGTTTGCCAGTAATAAACTTACTGTAAATTTAATTACATCAGAAACAATGATTTTGATTCGCATAAGGTGCTAATAATCATCCGGAATGCGTAAAGTTACTTGGAGTTTACTTAGATCCGAAGAAAAATAGAAAAGTAACGACAAGTTGCGAAGCTGTTACTTAGTTAGTGCTCATTCGACTAACTGTTGAGGTTATATCGACTCAGTTGATGTCTGATGCGTGCAAACTTTGAATTACCATAGTGGAGTGGCTAGGGGGTGAGCCTATGGACTTAGACTGTGACTCGGGCGAGGGCATTATGAAATCCGACGAGGAAATGGGTCGAGACAAGCCATCCGGAGCTGGGAGCAACCACAACCACTGCACAAGTAAGTACGAGTTGTTGTTGCGCTGCTATCTGGAGATAATATTTGCGGGAGGGGTTACGCAGATTATGCTCCTTTCAGAGGAGGTTCAATGCCGCTCACGTTCCGAAGGGTTATTGAAATTAGTGTTGCAATAAATGCAGATTAATCTCGGCCTTAGATACAAGCGGTCTTCGTCGTGGAACGCAATATTCAGTGTCAGGTCCTTCAATCGGTCAAATACTCTATTTTAACAGTTTTGTAATAAATTTTGTGTTATTATCATGTATTTAAGATCCGCGAAATTCACGCACTAGATGGCGCTGTAAAATTCAATGTCGGTAAAGGTGAACAATTGTTTACAATTACCTCTAAAGATTATAAAGCCTCTAATTACCAGGGAGGTTGTGTTTTATGTTGAAATTCTTTGTATTTTTAGGTGAAAACATATTTTAAGAGTTATCAAACTTTAATGTAAGACAAATTCCTCGGTTTAATGGTTCGGTTTGAGATATACTGGAAGAATCGTGTGCGACCTCTAAAAGAAGGTGAGGAGGGGCCACACAAGTTTTGTCTAGAGCAGAATGTGAGAAACCCCATGTTGTGAAAAACCTGTGTTTACAGACGCCTGCTTCAGTTCAGCCACCCCATAAATATCGATTTTATTAAATCGAGAAAATTGGCAGTGTGCAATGTAATACAAATTTAAAAACATTCTTAATTAATTCACAACATAAGCTTATTATAAGAAAATATTTGCTGCATACTTTCATGTGCTTTGTATCGGTTTTCCGATTCTCAATTTAATTTTCCACTGTGTACAATTTATGCAGGGAACTATCAGAACGTCAGCCACTTCGTAATGTTTGCCAATAAGTAGCTACTCACCGAGGAAGCTAAAACCGTCTTATTATTTAACATTTTAACAAACTCCATTACAGCACAAAACATTCTGAT
This sequence comes from Monochamus alternatus, assembly GCA_037114965.1. Taxonomy (NCBI): domain Eukaryota; kingdom Metazoa; phylum Arthropoda; class Insecta; order Coleoptera; family Cerambycidae; genus Monochamus; species Monochamus alternatus. The sequence goes on from CM073427.1 coordinate 12,748,520, forward strand.
TAAATAAAAAATTTTAGTCTTGCTACACATAAATTTCAATTCCCATTGAGGCTGGGTTTAAAGTACCTGAATAAGCTATACATCATCTTTCAAATCATCAAATAGCTAAAATCACTCGTCGTCAGCAGCCCACCAAACTTGTATCGTTTCGAACTTATTAGCTCTCATCAGTATGCCATAGGTGAGGTAACCAACGAATAACCTTAGCTGTTTTAAGTCTGTCTAACCCAACAGTAGAGACCATGAGTATCGTGATTGTAAGCACTTTGCAGTCACCGTTGACTTCTTTCAGTGTAGGTAATGGAGATGATTATAATGTTTCTATAGGTCGTAATATTATTAACGGCATCAGTCGTGGTGTAAAACACCTAGAAATATCATTTTCACTACGCTGGTAACCATACCATAGATGTAGCTTTATTTTCTCTCTTCGCTAGCGTATCTACCACCGCGAATGGTCGTTTGTCTTAAAACGAAAGGCAATAATTGTTGTGCGGGTTCTAGGACTGGGTGGTGTAGATGGCGTAGGAATTAACTGTGGGGCTATCGATTCTGTTTGACCAACTAGTCAAAGAGCCTGTTGCATGGGGTGGGTGTTGCGGTTACAACTATGGAAATAGAGGAGATACTCCAACATATTTTTTAAACTAGAATCTGTAAAATGTACTAGCATCTATACTGTTCATATTTATTCATTCGCTTAGAATTTCCACTCTTTTTGAATTTTGATTTGACGAATAATTAGTTGATCTGAAACTTGGAAAAAACTATGACCAATAATTAATATTGAATGTGTTGACTATGCGAATATTTTTTGAATCGGAAATACTGTGTAGCAGCAAGGAGACACACAAAAGGACTTATGACAGCTGCCTACTTTTTTAATTATTTTATTTTTTATTAATAAACGATTAGTTTTAAAGCAAAAAACTAAGAGGAATAAAAGTTTTAAAATAAACTCTGATACGTATTTTTGAATAGGTACTTAATTTTTGTCAAACAAATAAGTTGGAGCAAAAAATAGTTAGGGAATGCTTATTTCAAGTTCTCTCAAGGGGCAGAAATTTTCGAAAAATTGTTGAGAGCACATGCATTAGTAGATAATTTGACTATTATACTTTTTTGATTTTCAAATTACAGCCGCTTGTCCATATTGTTTTGGAAATTTTGAAGGGCTGCACCTCCTAAGGGGTAATTTGTGTTCTTTTTAGCTGTCGGTTCAGCGGTCCTATTAGTGATACTTCTTTTGAAAACAACCTTTATACAGGGTGGTTGAGAACTTATCAAAAAACAATTTTTGAATGTGCAGAGGACTGTCACAAATACAATTTTATAAAAATAAAATCAAAAAGAGCAGTTCAAAAATGATTTAAAAATGCTCTTTCGCACGGCACTGGAAACTGATCCACTATAAAACCTAATAAGGCGTATAATCGATGACCGGACAAAAAATTGAAAGAAATTACCATGGAAAGAAATATATTACATTTTACAACACCTATTTTTATAGAGTAAATTCAACTAATTTTGCCGCTATTGTTATCAATTATTAATAGAATTAATTTGTGGTTTTAATTAGTAAAATAGTTTTACATACCTGCAACATTTTGGTCCTGTCTTACCCAGTTTCTTCAAAATAACACTAATGTTTCTGCTTCTTGTTGGTTTAAGTTTTCTTGTAAGTTATTGACAGCAGCCATGATACGTTTGTGTAAATTGTCAATAGTGTCCACTTCGGTGCAATATTCCCACAAAAATAAGTCCAACTGATTTAATGTCAGGAGATCGTACCGGTCATGGTATCGGTCCTCCTCGTCCAATCCCTTGGTATTAATGCTTGGACACGCTGTACATGGTACGGACATAATTGAGCCTCGTGTATGATAGGTCACACTGCTACAATACGCTGTAGGCGTCCTGGACTTCCATGTCTTCCACGATTCAGTTGCAAATTTCCCGTTTCACGCCAGGTTTTGCACTACACTTGCACTTACTTCACACCATTGTAAAAGCAGCCGTATTTGGAATGTGTTTACTGGGAAATCGTTCTGCTAAATCATTTTCACTTGACCATAAATTTAAACGATATCCATCAACTGCGAGTTGCCATTTTTTATATTTGAAAAACTAATGTAAATGCTTGCATCACAAAAAAGTAAATACGATAAGTAATCGGATATTTGAAATCGTCTGGCTGGAGACTACAGTAGCCCAGCGATGTAAAGATTGAAACTACTTGAATTTTTTCCTCGGAAACTATAAAAAACGGTTTTTGTTTCATAAACATATGCCTAATAAGCCTTGTATTCTCTAACATATGGGCTTTAAAATTAAAAACATACGGTATTGTGATCCCACTCCACAAAATACGAGAAAAGGTGTATTGTAATTTTTTTCCTAAGAATCGTCATTTTGAAATTATTCATTATCATTCATATTTTCTTGTAACAGACATTTTTAACTATAATATTTGTGATTGAATAGGTATTGAGTCACTCACGTAAAGAAATTACATTTTCAATGTATGTCTCGGTATCTGTAACTCTGGATATATTCTTTATAGCTTTATAATATTATAAATCTTCTAAAGTGCTTCTCTATAAATAACAGAACTTTTAGTACCATATTTTCTCATTTTTGCGCAATAAAAGTATAAGTCTTGATGGTTGGGGGGTTGCCGTTACTAAATCAAAATTTATAAGCGTTTATTTAGAATTTTGCGCTACTGCAACGTATTTTTCGTAAGAACAGTTCATAGAATAGTATTATATATTTAAATTTTATATAAATAAATTCTTATTATAGGTTTAAAAAACAATGCTGCGATTGGTATCATCGATAAACATAATATATGTTGGGACAGAACATGTTCTGTCTGCACCATTAAAAATATTCAAATTCATTAGTTCTTGCACCCCTATAAATATATAACATATGAAACATGATTTCAGGACGAACAATTAATTGATAATCAGCGGAAACAAATTGCAGCATTTGGCTAAACTGAAATTTAAATACGATTAAATTACAGTTTAATTCGTTTTGTTTAGTTGGATGTTTGTTGCAGGAAAAATGGTTTCAACGCGTGACAATGTTGTAGTATGAGCTGCTTCGTAGATTATAGAATAGATTTTCTAGATACTAGGTTGCTTTTCGAAAAATTATTACTGCAAGTACTTATTACAGCGATTGCTTTGTTGACTTGCGTTACGATTCCGTTCAAATTATGAAATACAGTGCTTTCGAAAAGCAACCAATAAATTCATTACTTTTGAAATTGAAGTTTTCGAAAAAATCCCCTGGCACGTGGATTTTGTTTTTAAAAAAGACATTTTTTGACACACGTCCCATATTTGTGATGTCATCATGATAAATTATGGTGTTACATAACAAAAATTTCAAGAAAATAATGTTTGAAGATTTTAAAATTTAGTTTTCACAATACTGTGCGCATCCCCATTATATAATACCTGTCCGTGCTTATTTAGATGAGCTGTTCCCGAATCGTTGGATAGGGAGAAAGGGGCCGATTGAGTGGTCAGTCAGATCGCCTGATTTGACACCCCTAGATTATTTCTTGTGGGGATACTTAAAAAGCAAAGTATACGTTACTAGACCGGTTAATTTAGAATATTTAAAAGCAAGAATTCGTCACGAGATACATCGTATACCTCCTGAAGTTATTGATAATGTCCAAAAAGGATTTATTAATCGTCTTGGCTACTTGGCTACGATTTTTTATATAGCCATTATCATTTTTAGTATTGTGAACATTAAATTTTAAAATCTTTAAACATTATTTAAAAAAATATATATAATGATTTATTCGTTACTTTTCGAAAGCACTGTATATTTCTTCAATATTTTAATACTTTCTCCAGATGTATTTATCAGATCAGAAGTTTTAATTGTTCTCTCGGTCCAACTCCAGTCTCAAAGCAAGTTATTCGAGACACTTCTTGATTTTAATGAAATATTGTCATAAAAAAAGTTTTCCTCCTTTTGCGACAAGAATCCTACAGTTACAATTCATCAAAAGGCTCTCCTATTACTTAGAATGGTTGTCGGTGCTAATTTTAATTCAGAATTTCCTAAAACTTCGGTCCTTCCACGGGATATTTCATGAATTTAAATGTGCATAATCCTTCTGCCGGCACATCTCGCTGATGTATCCGGAGAGTAAAATTCTCAGATATTGTTGCTTGAATTTTACTCGACACTTTCAACACAAGGAAGCTACTTCCTGTTAATTTGTGAGATATGTACGGTAGCTCATATTATTATGTATGGATCAGATAACATATAATTTCTAGTCTAGGAATATAATCTTAATAAGAGGTGTCTTTTTCAGTATTATAGGGTTACAAAACCTTAAACAAATGTTGCTCGATATGGAAATTTTTTTAAAGTATACAGGTTGATTGATAATGATGGACCGTTAGATGTTTTCATGGCCGTAGTGATTATTTCTTTCACAAAGAGATGCTTGTTACCTTCTGATACCTTTACGATACAGTTAATAAATAATTTACTTTTATTGATGCATTTTATGCTACAAAAATGTTGTATTATTGCTACTAAAGATACCAAATTAAAGCCTTTATAAAATTGCTGCTATTATCTAATTATTTTTTAATTGTTTCTAATAGGCCTTACAAAATCTTGACGGTAATTAAAATGTTTTATACAGAGTGAGTCATTCATAATGTCATTAATTTTATGAGGAGATAAGGAATAATGAATATAATACGAATACGCGATTAAAAAAATCTAAATGCATATTTACGCCGAAAATAAATCATTATTTAAACTCCCTTTTCAGACTGGCACTGACCGCTCCCAGCCTTGGTCGTTTACAGCTCACAGTTCAACTCGATGACGACTTGATGGGACGTTGCCCAATTGAAATATTTTTCTAGTACCTACCTAGGTATTAGACATCATAAATAAACGATTGTACTGACTATTTTAGAATCTCATATTTTTTCTTGCTCAGTTCAGCCAATAATAATTTAAAATATTAATATCCAATGAAATCAAATAATAGTAATCAAATAATTCTATTAAAAATTGCAAGTAACGCGGTCCATTTAGGTTTTCCGGTAGAAAATACGGTCCAATCAAACGATCCCCGTACACTCCTGTCCCTACGTTGACAACAAATCGCCTCTGAAAACTAAACCGACGAGTAGTGTGTGGCTTTTTGTTCGACCAAATGTGGCTGTTATGATTGCAACGAAATTAGCTTGGTTTCAAAAATATTTAACATTGAAATTACAAAACTCCAACGTATCTAATAATAAACCAAGTAATAAACCATTTAAGTACATTATATAAAAAAGTACCCAATGGGTTAATAATTATTAAGAGCAGCGGAAAAGTGTTTCGTGTTTAAATACTAAGTAATAAAAAACCCTTGTGTTGTTGACAAAAATCTGTCCAAGACCGAAACGGCATGCCTCTGATCTGATCATCACAAAAGTTATCGAGAGTGAATCTTGACCTACCGTATTACTAGGTCAATAACCTAGTTATCTAGTTTTTCTACTGTTATTTAACGACAAGGAGTAAAACTTACTTTTTTATCTAGATACATGAATGAGCTTTCCTTAAATACTGATTTATTTGTTAATGAAAAAAAATGTAGATAATAAATAAATGTTTTCGAATGTTAGATCATTACAGTTTAATAATTTCGATATAAAGTTTTCAGTATGTTTGTAGTTACGTACATCTAGCCTAGAAATGTATTGTTTTTAAGTAGTATGATACTAACCTGTTTAAAATGCCAGTTCGAGTAAAGTTGCACTTATCCGTCCATAGCACTTTATTAATAAAATTAGAGTAAGCCAATTGCAAAATTCAAGACGGCTGTGGAAATCAGCAGGTTCTGAAGCTTGAATTTCTGAAAATGATACGGGTTCAGTGAGTTTTCTCGTAATATTCTGCAGACCTTGCTTTGGGATATCTCCAATCGCCTTAAAATGGTTCTTATATAAATAGTAGACTGCTCCTCAACTAAATTTAAAACAGCTTCTATCACATTTGAGTGATTTTGCCGTATCCCACAAGTTCCCAACGCGGTTTCACAGAATCCGTATCTCGAAGGCGTTGAAGCACTTGCACAAAGGTTCGCGCACTTGAAAAATGTTGCAGCAGTGGCATTCGCATTTCGTAAACATTCTCCGTATAACTACCATATTCGAAATTTATAAAATTAGGCATTGCGAATTTACGACCAATCCACGAGACCGAAATAAACAAACTACTGCTTGTATTATCTCCATACCCGCTCCAAATGTCTAGTGTGATCTCCAAATTTGGGGGGAGAGAAATGCTGGAAATGCAGAAAGTGCCACTAAATTGTGGTAAATTTAAATAATACGCTGTGTGTTAGATGATATTATGTATGTAAAAATGATGTGGCAACGATGTTTACTTCGACATTCAATTGTCATATAACTGCGGCATCAGAAAGTTTGTACCGTATCAGGAGCATCGTGTTACCGATTTTTATAGGGTGATTTGTTTAATTTTTTAAAGGTCGAGTAAATTTTTCTTTTCAATTTTCTGCCTTTATTAGGCGTTCCGAATACGTGGTTAAAATTAATGACATTATGACTGATTCACCCTGTATTAAGGTGCCAATTTTGGTTGTATAGTTGCTGTATAAACATTCTTACAACGATTTTGCAGCTGTTATAAAATAACAAATTGCTAGTTGGGCTGTCATTTTCGGTTATACAGCCAGTCGGCGCCAACTTCGTTATATTGAATGGAATGATATAATTTTTTTTCAATTTCTGGATTGCCCACGTTATTTCAATGAGACTTTCATAAGACTTTGCTATACCTATTTTTTTTCGTAAAATAACTATTTTCAATCGCTTTGTTTTTGTACAAGGAATAGCTCAATTTCTAAGCTTTCTAACAATGTGTTACAAGTGGCATAATTTCATATCAAGTGCCGAATTTTATTAACTTCAAACAGTCAAAATTATTATTTTTTAAAGTGGAACGCCCTGTATATTTTTACATTTTCTAGTGAATTATATTCTCTGTTGATCCATATTACACTTTCCCATACCTATCCATCTTACTTTCTGTGTAAATCAGAATTTTGCTTAAAATTAAGTGAATGCGTCATATTTTTGCGTTAGCTATGAAAATGACAGTAACTATTACCTGTCTGTGTTTTCAGAATGTCAAATCATGCTTGCATAATTATACCACGTGACAAAGAAAGGTAAACACCCATTAAATATGATTTCATTTTGATGATTTTTTGCGTGTTTACTTCTTTAGGTGAATGTGAAAAATGATAAATGGTAGTACGGTGTTATCAGGCGTGGACTGAGGAATGCGGTGGACACACAGCGAAAGCGGCTGTCGTAGAGGAACCACAGAGATATGGAATGGCATATGGCTCTACCACTTCCTGTAGAGTTGGGTTGTCCTGTTGCCATACGCGAGGTACCGCACTTGTTTTCTTCAAAGGCTGCTTTATATATAATTGGGAATAAAATAAAACAAAATTAAAACACTACCTACTGTTTTGCAAAACCCATCTGCTCTAAATTGACGATTGATGTGGTAAACAAAAAATTCGAGTTACAAAATAAGTAATCTGTATCTTTTGCACTGTTAGTGCATAGAAAAAGTTATTTGGAAAAAACCATCAAATGAAAAGTTCTTTCAATATCCGGAAAAAATTGGTATACTTCTGGGAGAAAACAAATTTGGAGCATCACGACGCCCAGTTTTTAATTATGAATTTGTTAACTACCTTAATTTCAAGTCTTAGGGCCTTTTCACACGAGCCACCGTGCAGTGCTTCTCGGAAGCGCTGCTGAGTGGTCCGTTTTGACGAAACATTATTTTATATAGACTTATTCACACGGGCGCGGCCACAGATTTAGCAGCACCACGGTGGCGCGTAGTCGCCGTTTCCCACCGAAACGTCAACCATAAATTAGTGGTTCCACTCAGCAGCGCCGCACAGTGGCCCGTGTGAAAAGGCTCTTAGTCTGATCAAAGAAATTTTGTTCGATAACGCTCATTTTTTTTTTCAGTCGTTTAAAAATAAACTCATTTCGTCAGCTAAATCGATTACTGATTATTTAGAATAAATTTTTACGTAGATATATTAGAATTGTATTAAGAATTTTTACTTATCTAACATTTTTCATAGCACAATCGGAGGTAATTCCTCTACTACCCTCTTTTCAGATCAATTTGTTTTAAATTTCATTAAATCTCCTTTGCTATATTTTATGGGGTGTGTGTTTTCATTACAATCACCTTTCGTTTTTCCATCTCAACAACATATCATTTCTTTGATCATTATTTGTGGACTGCAGACTATATTAGTTAGTTCCAATGGATAGCTGATGATTTACAGTATCTTATTCTTGATCAGTTTAACCTAATTTGACGTCCACTGAGCTAAACAACAACAGACATCACTACAATTTGAGACATTAATATGTCATTTGGTCAACTCATTAGAGTGACCTTCGAATTATTTCCAAAGAGGAGTATTATAGAGGAAATAAAACAAGAAACTTTGTCTCACCCCCATATACTAAATAATGATGATCTGGGGAAAATGTTTCCACTTATTTGTTTCTGAAAGATAGCTTGTTAAATTTAATGGTGCTCCAATTATCTTCTAATTGCTGTCTTGTTTGTTGGATGGGTTTATACGGATAACGTTATTAAATTGTCAGCAGTTTTTTAAGTTTTTTTTTCTGGAGGACATCTGAATATAAGCAATTCTCCAAGCATCATAATATGTGCAAGCCTTGCGTTTCTATAAACAATCATGTATAAACTTGGTAGAACTTTACCATAGATAAGTACAATATAGACAGATTTTAGATATGTATTGCTTGGATTCTATAGTTGTATAAAATACAAATGTAGTAAATCATCATAAAATAATAAGGTTTATAGATGGTATTAATGCAACACTTGTGGTGACTGTTATCAAAACTATACATACACAAATGTAATATTATTTACTAGTAGTGAATTACTACAAATTGTGGATCGTATGCAAATATAAAAATTATGATTCCTTTGTAGGACCGCCAGGTACAGCATGTGGTCACAATATGTGGCTGCGCGCTACATCATGTGTACTCAGGTTCCCTCAGGTTATTTAACTTAATCGTACAGTTTACCTATGGCATATAGTGAGTGTTACAAAAATGCTGGTCAACTGCTACAGTCTTTGCGTCAGTAAAGGCACAAAACATTTAGTAAACAGTACATCAGTCCATGTAATATTTGGTAACATTTCAATTGGTGTAAAATAGTGTAAGTGCAAAATTGTAAGCATATTAGTATGTGAAATAATACTACAAATTGTGTTTGGAGCTATAATCATAACAAATTGTATTACTTAGATCTACAATGTATAAGCGATTACTATAATGTTTTTCTTCAGTGTAAATTTCGCTATAAAAAAACTCATCGAAACCCAATCATACTGTTCACAATTGTTTTTGTTTATAATTTGCATTGAGAAGTGTTTTCTTATGGGTAATTATTTTCTGCTATCGTCAGTATTACTTACTGTATTACTAAAATTTATATTCGTATACATATATACAGAGCGATTTACTGAAGGATTATCATATGGCAATGTTAGAAACAGTAACATATAAATCAAAGTTGGGTAAGTTACAAAATAAATGGTAGAATGATACCTTGGTCTTTTTTGTTTTAAACCTTTTCATATTATTGAAAAACGCAAAAACAGGGTTTCATAAAATTTCATTTAATGTAATTTTACATCCATCATCCTTTACAGAATAACATTGTATTAATTCACATTTAATTAGCTATAGTTGCTAGGTAACTGGTCATTAATGTATACTTAGCTAGTCTTAGCCGGGAATCTTTTACCTGCACTTGTTATTATCGGGCTAGACTCTTTGCAGGGAGGACAGAGGGTGTACAATTTGCCAACAAAATCGCTGGGTCTGCCTTATGTATATTGATTTCGGTTCCTATCGTTGGTTTGGTACTACGGCTGCTAAGATGGGAACCGTTCCTCAGATAATGATAGTCCTATAACGTTCATGGATGTAATGATATTATTTATACTTTTCCTAACGTTATTGAGGGTGAAAAAGAGAACTGTATTCTCAAACAGTCTATATGTGTATAAATTGTATTTGCTCACAGCAATAAAAGTAACCGCCAAGATAAACGCTACCAATAATGTCTGCAACATGCGCTTATTTCCTCTTAAATTTACGATGTCGTTTATGTCACCGTTTAGCCCCAGTAAGCTTTTACTAAGAGGTTTATAAGTTTTTTTGCGCGCGACGTACTTTAATGATTTTTTCACGGATGCCGTTCAAATAAGCTCTGGCAATGTCCATTTTCTACCAGTTTATGCATTGATGAATTATTCAAGAAGACAAAAAAAAAGATGAAAAGGGAACGTCGGAACATTTTATAATGTCAGGTAAATGCGCTCTCGGTAAGATAAATACGGCTGCAAGTAAAATATAGGAGGGAAAGATAATTTCGTAAACGTTTATCGCTTACGTTGGGAATAAGGTCTTCCTATCCCATAGAATATGTTCAAACGAGACATGATAATAAAGAATTTTTTTAAATATTGTACAAAGAGAATTCACAGAGGAATATGTGCTGTAAAATTGTATCCCAAAAAAAGTATTGCCGATTTAACAATCAGAAATTGGATCACGTGTAGAAGCTACATGTATTTAGTATATTCTATTTACACTGTAAAATATAATTGCCCAATAGTACAGGGTGCCTCAAACTCGATAGTATGGGCTTACTGTGAGGATATAAAAAATTTAAATAAAATTTGGGATATGTGGTGATAAAAAGAATTAGGTAAGCTCCATTTTCAATAGAAAGTATTATCTTTGGGATATAATACAAAGGTAATATTTTTCATTGTAGCAAGGAACTCATAATAATATCACAAATGATAATTTTTATCAATTATCCTAAAAATTTGTGATATTATTATGAGTTTCTTGCTACAATGTAAAATATTTTCCTTTCAGAAAAAATATATAAGTAGGAAATGAATTCGAATATCCCGCTTTTTAGTTTAATTCACTACAGATGCCCATCGGGGCGCTGCCTCCTTTTGTTGCCAACTTTATAGTAAGAAATAACTACTCTTATTTTCTATTATCTCTGTTTTTAACCATCCATGCTACATGTTTTAACCTCAGATTTTTAAGGGTTCTCTACCAGCTGATTAAGTCCGCGCTGAAATTCCTTGTCCCTTACGTCTCCACCGGAATGTTCCCCTCGCCCATGAGTTTAGTACTGGTTGTCCGCAACCAAACATACACAATAGCTATTCATATTTTTCTTTCAAATGATGTATGTAATCTATTGAAATACGTATTTTTTCAGAAATATATGCAAAATTAACTTATTTTTGCCAGTTTTAGAATTAACTACATTAATTAGGCAGTTTACATGTTGGAAAATTAAAAAAAAATTTTGCCGAACAGAATGACTTGTTACAAAAATAAGTTTCTATTTTGAATTGTCGTTTTCCTCGAAACAGAAATATGTGAATAAAATATAATGCCATTTATATTAATTTTTTGCTAAAAATTGCCATTCACCAAAACTCCATTCATAGTAAATTATGGTTTTGAAAAACTATAAAGTTATTGTATATAGACTCGTCTTGAACTGTACGGTTAGTGCTATTTTATTATAAATCAATACAACATTACAACTAAAGTTGTTCAATAATTATTGTGGATTTACATCGTAAAAAGAAATAAAAGCATGTTTTTATAAATTTTATTTAGAAATTGTACTTATTAAATTTGCAGTTACTAGACTATCGAAGTAGAACAGTATATTCACTCCAGCAATGGCAACCCTAGAAAGCACCAGCATGCCATAGTTATCTGGAATGAAAAGTTTGATAAATAAAGTGGTAAAGGTATTTTTGTATATATGCAAGTACCTACAATTAAAACGTTATATTTTGTCGGTGAAAATATGCAGTTAATCGGATCACCTGCTTTTTTTTAACACTTTTTATAGTTTCTCAGAATATGATTTCAACATTCAATTTTCTCAACAAGAACGTTCCCATATAGTTTGCTCTCTACCAATATAGTGTAAACACTGCTGTCTCCATCTGCTCATCGTTTTAAAATCACACCATGCTTTTTTTAAAATCCTCTTAGTTGATGCCATAGACCGATAGTTCTTATAACATTTGTGAACCGGTATGCTCATGTCTCTTGATTCTGCACATGAACAAATGCAGTAGTACCAGGTAACACAGTTGCATTTGATTAACGTTAATAATACAACTAAACGTAAAGTCTATAGATAGTATATAAAAGTCCCCGAGTTAAATATATATTTATATAAAATGAATTGTTCCTATTCAACATATTTTTGATAACTGTTGGGACTAATGATGTCATCAATTATATTTTTTCCAGAAACATACCCAAATTTTCTTCCTGTTAGAAAGCAAAAGCAAAATACTTGTCATTACTCAATACGAACGTCAAATTTATAATTTCATGAAAAGTTGATATGTTGCTAATTTACGGCGAGTTACAAGAAAGTTCAAGAGCTGTAGAGTTATATTGAGAAAGAAATCCAGGGCGTCTAATTCCTGATGAATATGCATTTTCTATTCAGAAGAATCAAATAATTGACCGAAAGGTAAAAAACAATGTTAATACAGTTAGACTGTTACAGTATTTCGATCAAAATCCACGAAATTTTATACGGCAGGCTAACCGGCAATCGAATTTGCATAAATCAGAAGTATTGGAGTGTCACATTGAAAATAGATTTAATTTTATAGCTCAAATTGTAGTAAATGTAGAAACTGTTGTCAGAACCTTTTTCGGCACGTTCTTTGAACCAACGAATGTTGATTTGTCAGCAATGGTTTGCCAAACAGGCGCAATGAACAGTACTGGTCCATTAAAAATCCCCACATTGTCAATCCAGTCCAAAACCAAGGATATTTTGGAGTAAATGTATGGTGCGGCATTATAGGTAGGCATTTAATTGGGCCTTATTTTGATGAGCATACATTAAACAGCGTGAGTTACCTAGATTTCCTACAACTTCACTTTTGGAGAATGTGCTTTTGCAGCTAAGGAGAAACCTTAGAACAAAGAAGTACGGCAAAAATTCGATATGTATTTTTAAGTTTAGTTATTGTGTTTTGTTTTAACTGTATTAAAGAATTATCGAGTTTCTCCTTTTATTTATTCTTAATGACATTATGTTCTTTAAACTCTACTCTTTCCAACGACTACTTGATTCTTAGACAACTAATATGATTTTTAGGTGGTATTTCTTTTGACACTTTTTTGGGCGATGGTGCTTATAACATACAAGTGCAGAAAATCTGTACAATTAACGCGAGGGCTTTTTCTAGAAGAATTTTTCATAAGACGTGAAACTGAAGAAAATACATTCACTATGTCTAACTAAATCTCCAGACTCTTGAATTTTCTGCAGCAATTATCCCGAGTTGGATTTTCATCACTATGGACTAAGTTTTTTATGTAGCCCCAGAGGAAAAAATCAAGAGGGTTGATTTCGGGGCTACGAGGTGGTACATGCAATACAAAATCAAAATGCATACGTGTCGAAAATTGTTCTAGACAGCGAGTTCAATGAAGTATATTTTTTATTTTATTAGAAGAGTCTCCTCTTTCATAATTTATTATCAATGAGACTTAACTAAAAAACTAGAGGGTGGAACTCTGTTCTATGAAGAATCTGAAAACATGTAAGTATAAAATTCAGATTTCTCCTCTTAAAAAACATAACCACCAATTTTAGCTCTAATAACTACAACTGTTTTCAAATTATTACGAATTTTCACTCGTTACGATTATGAGTATTTTTAAATTCGTCTCGTGTACTTTCCAATTTAACTCGGCCAATAATTCTCACAAAACTGAGTGTCTCCGGAGCATCTGGGGCTTATTAAATACAATAGTGTCCCAGCAGCCGTACCTTCATAAGGCCATAGGAAGAAATATCTTCCACCTGTCTGCCAAACGTTTAACGAGCAGGTCGCGCAGGTGGCGCACTAATTTCAGGATTAAGCTCCAATGCTGATGCGATACAGCGAGATTCGCAGGTTTTCTCTACCCCCAGAAATACAGGGTGTTATACTGGATACGCCCGGTAAGTTGGCAAACGCGAATATCTTGAAAATTAAACATTTTAGGGAAAAATGTTTCAGACAAAAGTGTCATCGTTTTATAAGCGGGATTTAATGATTATACGTTTGGTTCGTTTGGTTTAGAATTTCAAGGTTATTTGAAGGGTAACTTTGATTTTTTAAATAGCAACTCCTATTTTTTAATGATTCGTATTGTTTATGCAAAACTTAACAACTTTTATTCCATGACTTTACATGTTTACTCTCGGGGCATACGAGTAATTACACAATCAACATAGAAGTACAGAACAATTCTGAAAAGTGGAAGAAAAAAGTTGACTGGATACTAAAGATAAGTGAAAACCCCCCGAGAAACCCTGAAATATTAATGTTGTGAGAGTAACAGAAGATGTGGTACCAGCACGATGATTGTCTACCACATTATGTACGGACGTCACGTGCACGAGCGATGGATTGGACGAGGTGGTCCAGTACATTGGCCCGCACGATCCCCTGATTTGACTTGCCTGACAGTGGTGCAGTACGCATTGAACAATGTATTGCAGTCGAAGGCCATCACTTTGAACATCTGTTAAAAAGATTAACTATTAGTTTTCGGATGCAATAACTGACAAATAAATGTTACTTCCTTTTTTTGAAATAACTGTTACTCCTATAAATGGCATTAGTTTTCCAGGGCGTTTCCACTTTTCTTTAGTTTCCAGTCAATGGTTGTCCATTTTTCAGAAAGGTTCTGTTTTTCTACATTCAATGCGTAATACCCGTTAACGTCGAAAGTAAACACGAAAAAAACGGTTCCTGAAGGGGAATGAATGTATATACAAATGATTATCTTGATAACTATCAAGATATTCACATTTGCCAACTTAAATGACACACCCGGTACAAGCTCTATGACAAACTTTGGCGGATGGTAGTTGAGTTAATGTCAAATGTTTTATCTTATACGGACATAGGTCCAATTCGTTTAGAAGTTACAGTATTTTAAAAATATATAATTCCATATTTCGAAGTAGCTTGATATTTACAACTGAAGAGTATGTATGTATTGTCTTTGTATAGGATTTCCCAATGATAACGCCAGAGAAACAACTCGAGAATACCGACGAAGATACCCAAATAGATGTCAATCTGCACATACCGCCTTTAGTGACTTCGAGAAGAAGGTAACTCCTCTCCAAGAAAGGTCATTCCTCCTACTGAAGTGAATGTACAAAATGAAGAAGATATAAGATGCTTTCAACTCAATTCTTCAATTAGTGTTCAGCGTATAACAAGTAATCTTCACCACCACCAATAAATGAATAGGTCAACAAGGTCCAATAGCATGACTACCGCGTTCCCCAGATCTAAATCCATTGGAGTTTTATTTATGGGAATTTATGAAGCAACTTGTTTCCATGTTGAAATCATTACCCGTCAACAGTTATTTGAAAGAACTAACTAGATAAGAAATGATCCAAATCTTATCTGTCGAGTGACGGAATCTTTAGTTCGCCAACGTGTGACTTGCATTCGAGCTGGGGATGGACATTTTGAACAATTTCTATAGTTTTAATATTTGTTAAGTTGGTTAATAAAGGTTAACTAATTTTAAACTTTAAATATTAATAATAATTATTAAAGCAACCATAATTTTTATTTATCCAGCGAATCTGATTAAAATATGAAATTATGTTTTTTAAAATGCTTATAGCTTCTAAGCAAAAATGAATAGGACCTACGTTCATATAAGATAAAATGTTTGAGATTAACTCAGCTACCATCTGCGAAAGTTTGTCATAAAGCTGGCAGAACATCCTGTATTTTGTGGACATAAATACAATAGGAAATATAATAACAAGTGCAAACATAAGGGTTTGGGGAACAATATCCCTCCAATTGGAAAAGTAAAATAGATGCGTTGACTTTGTATCGTCTACCTCTGAACAAACTTTCCTCAAAACTGCCGCATTTGATAGCAGCTCAGCCAAATTAATCATTTAATAATAAGAGATCTAAAATAAGGTCGCCGCTTCTATTCAAGAAACGTCGCTTATTCTCAACAAAGGTTTTTGGATATAAATACCTTTCATATTAAAAAGTTATTTACTTCTCATACCCGCGACAAATAAATCCGGTATTTCTGGAGAAAATGAATTAGATGCTTTAAATAAAAATCAACTTAATTTCATCATATTTCTGAAGATACGTCTATATAAAGACGGCTGGCAAAAACATGACTCCTTTGTGTCAATCTGGAAGTTAATTATCAAAGTTTACTCCGAAAACATCACAAAGGCGTGACTGCTTTTTCTGTTATAAAATTAAGATTCAAGGTAACGCCTAAGTTCAACATTAGAGTTTTCAATTATGAGTTTGCTATTTATTTAATTAATAACTAATTAAATATCGATATTTGTACCCTCTCAGATACGAGAGTTTATGCAAGAAGCTTTTGCAATACTGTCATTTCAATCGTGAACTACATGGTTACAAAAAAATACATACTTACATTCGACGATGAACCAACAGATGACCTATACAATTATGAAAATGTATATAATTTATTTTGAAAACTATCCCTCAATTTGAAAGTATAGACAATATATGAAAAGAAACTAATGATCACTCAGTTTTGTTCCACTTAAATATGATCATGAAATGTCATTACAAACTGCAAAATCAATCTGTGCGTCTCCTCGCTTGATTAAGATGTATTAGTCATTTGAAAATCTATGCATAGCATTTACCAAAGTACACATTTTTATAAAGTCAGTTACTAAAGATTTTCTGTACCAGTCCCCTACATCAATCGATCTATCCAACAGTGGTTGATAATAATTAATAGGATTTCTATAAATTTTTATGTGGTCAGCAGAGAATATTTAACACTGACCCTTGAGGAATTCCACATTAAAATAAAAATATTCTAAGACGCCAGTATCTATTTTCACTTGAAAAAAAAAAACATATCAAATTTTAGCATTTTACCAAAAAATATGAAATTAGGATATATGATGTCTCTACGACCACTATTAATTTTGATGCTGCAATTATTTAAACAATGCAGCAAGTTGGTGGAGGGAAGAAATGTATGCTATTTTTTAGGATTTATTTTATGTGACAGGAATATTCGGTTACAGATTTTCCATAACTTCAATTGTATCGATCTCAGTTGCATCAACTCCATCCAGACATTTCCGTAAAGTAGCCCATTTGAAATAGTTTCCCATTATAATAGATGATGGAAGGTACAAAGATGCAGTATATTTCTTTAGAAACATTAATATAGTAAACCATAGGATCAGGAGAAGATTTTTTCAAAATTGAGAACTTTTATTCTCGACAAGAGTAATAATACTTACAAGTCTTAAATATTTTGCGAAAATAGTATATTATTCAACGAGCATATAATGATGGCTGGAATCTACGAGATTACTTAAATCACCCCAATGAATTTCAGCCATTATATGCAAGTAGAGTACTATACTGTGTCCACGACTATTAACAATATTTTAATAAACTTTCTACTGAAAACGTTGTACAGGGTGATTCTTTTATCATGGGAAATGAGTTTTTCTCGTAAACGGCTGCAGCAAATTGAGTTCTGTAAAAAGTATTTTATTTGGGCTGATTGATGCTTGAAATTGCGATGGATATGAAACTTATAATTAAGCGACGCTGGGCGTCGCGACGCTTCAAAAATTTTTTTGTCAGAAGCATACCATTGTTATTTCAGAAATTGGAAGATCTATTGAATAGAAACACTTTTTCAAAATACCATTTTTTTTCATCTAAAACTATTCAACAATTACAGATCAGTTTTTATGTGTTAAATTGGTCGATTGCGATGCAAAGAATGCATTATTTTTTTATATTTCACTAAAGCAGGCAGGCTAACTTTTATGCTGATATTGACTACAAATATAATTTAGGATTTAAAGAAAACAATTTACAAAATGTTACTATATTTAATAACACTAATTTAATTGTTTAAGAAATAATGAACGTTTCCACTAACAACAACCAATACATAAAACACTAAAGAATAGCATGAACTGTATTTAGTAAAAATTAACTCTTAATTTACAAATCTTATTTTAACAATTGCTCGATATAGGCGCCATCGTTATCTAAACATAAATTGTACCGCTTTCTTAAAACATCACCAGATATTCCATTGCACGCATCAATAATGTTTTGTTTTAAATTATCTAAATTATTAGATTTTGTTTTATACACTATATTTTTAAAGTTCCCCATAAAAAGTAATCTAAGGGTGTCAAGTCGGGGGACCTAGGCGGAAATTTCAAGGGCCCGTGTGTGTCCCCAACCATCTTCCGTGGTAGAATTCATTCAAATAATTTTGAACAATGGCCGCATTGTGGCAAGGAGCTCCATCTAGTTGAAACCATAAGTTTCTTCTGATTTGCAGTGGCACATGTTCCATCAAAAGAGGAAGGTGATTTTGGAGACAATCTAAGTATCTTGTGCCCGTCAAGGCGCCTTCATAAAAGTATGGCCCTACTAAGTGCCGCCCGACTATTCCGCAGACATTTATGCCAAAATGGCCCTGCCTTTGATGTTGCCTGATTTTATACGGGTTTTCGACCGATCAATAATGGGCATTTTTTTTGTTTGGAAATCCATGACTAACAAAATGACTTTCGTCTGTCCATAATATATGAGAAAATAAATAAAATCCTTCCTCCGCTCACAATCTCTTAGCGAAAGTTCTTGCAAATTAAGAAATTTATAGTCATGGTATTTGTTGCTTTTTAAAACTCTTTGTATCACGCTATAATTTAAATTTAAGTCTCTTGAAGCTTCTCTTATAGAAGCTTCATGATGATTGTTAAAGTAATTTAAAATAATTGCCACATTTTCATCCGTCGTGACAGTTTTTGTTCTTAATCTTTTACCTGCAAATTTGGCTCATTGAATTTATGGAGATTTATAAAAAAAAACACAAAACCTACCTTCAAATGCTTTAGGGTTTTGACGTAAACTACTTTCTAACCTAGCAAAAATTTTGTGGTCTGGAAGGTTGCGTTCGGGGTATTTTTCCGCATATAATCTTCTTGCAGTTAAAGCATTTTTTGGGCTTCTCCGTATAACAAAAGCATGTCAATTTTTTCGGAATGTGTAAACATATTAAATTACACTGACAATTTCAGACATCAATTAATATAAGTCCATTTTGTTTTTTCAAAGCCTACCTGCTTTAGTGAAATTTAAAAAACCATGCATTATTTGCATGGCAGTCGACCAATTTTACACATAAAAACTGGTCTGTAATTTTTTAATGGTTTTAGACGAAAAAAAATGGTATTTTGAAAAAGTGTTTGTATTCAATAGATCTTCCAATTTCTGAAATAAAAATGGTCTGCTTCTGACAAAGAAATTTTTGAAGCGTCGCGACGCCCAGCGTCGCTTAATTATAACTTTCATATCCATCGTAATTTCAAGCATCAATCAGCCCAAATAAAATACTTTTTACAGAACTCAATTTGCTGCAGCCGTTTACAAGAAAAACTCATTTCCCATGATAAAAGAATCACCCTGTACAATATTCTGACACTTATAACATGAACATGACATAACATACAATTGAACACTTTTAAGTTTGAGATTCACTTGATAAATTTAAGACAGCAAATAAAACTTTCATTAGTAAACTTCATTGGGAAAGTGTTAAATTTTGCCGTAATAGATATAATAGATACCGTTTGGCTTTCAGATAGGAGTCAATCATGATTTCATTATTAACTAGTGAGTAATGGATATTATTATTTAGGAAACACATGTATAATGAATATTTTATAGAATAGTCCTGGACAAAACTTATCGAAGAAACATAATTTTAAATTATAAAATAAATTGTTCGGAGGCGAAACATTTTCACTGGGCAAAGCACATCAGCTTGGACGCTTGTATTTTTCTCGATTGGTAGTTTCAGAAAATGTCTAATAAATCACGCTACTAATTAATTTAATCCTTGATTAATTCGTCTTTAATTTCTAAATTTATATAACCCCAGGGGACTCTGAACTCCCTCTTTATCAATCTCTTCCAGGAAACTTTTCTGTATTGACTGCAAGTTCCCAAAATTTACAACCTAAACTTTTCTTCCAAGTCGATTTTCATGACGTGAAGAGCTATAGGGCTCTAGGAATTATAAAAAGTATAGATAAAAGTAAGGAAATGGTTTATATTTTCTGTTTATTGCTATTGAAACGGAAAAAGTGTTTGATAAACATAATCTTTTTAGCAACATGCTTGCAAATTGTGAAAGTGTAGCAATGTGAAACAATGGCTCAGAAATAAAATGAAGGAATTATGAAGCTCGACAAATAAAGGACTGATCTTAAGAAATTTATAGTACACTTTATAACTTGTTCAGTTGCTTCAATTGCTGAAATGTCCACTCGTAAAAAGAAATGTGTCACATAACGTATGTGTTCATTGCAATTAGTTAAAAGCAACAAATGGAAAGACACGAACATGACAGAAAGTTTAATAGAAATTAACGATAATTAGTGTATATACTCGCGACAAGAATTCAGACGACTTACGTCATACGAACAAATGAATAATTCATTATATTTTCATCTAAATATTTAAGAAACTGCAACTGATAGTAATTAAACTATATACTATACTAAAAGTTTGCATTATATATTGCACTAAATTGCAAAAAATGATTGTTTTTAATGCGACCAAATATCGAAAATTACGTTGACAATAAAAACAAATGTGTAACGTCAGCCGTGACGTAAGACGTCTGAATTTTTGATGCGAGTATACTTTTTTTTATTGAATTGATTTTTTATATTTATTATACTAGGCGATTGTAAAAGTAGCCCCATAAATTTAATTGCGTTTTCTAGATCCCAAAATAATATGAAAGGTCTATGTATCCCAAAACGCCTCGTTTTCGACATACAGGGTGTGAAAGTTTATTGACGGTTTTTAATTAATAATTCCAAAATGCGTTGAGATAAATTAATGCAATTTGGCACAGTCCCATAATTTTGTATACCCTTTTTGAAAATCTAAAAAGAAATCAATACAGTTTGTCCAGGGGCGGGTAAAACAAGGGGTGTAGTGCTTTAAAAATACGCAAAATATTTTATGTATACATATATTTTTTGGTAATTTCATAGCAAAAATAAAAATTCTATGGAACTTGAAACATAGTTAACGTTTAAATGAAAGAAAAGAAACAAAATTAAAGTGATATCTACTGTTTTTGCATGGCCCATTTGATCTAAATTATAAATTGCTATTTTAATTTTATTTTTATTTATTATTATTTGGAAAAACAATTGAGTGACGTCAGCCGCGGCATAAGCCGTCTGAATTCTTACCGCAATTATACAAGGTGTTCCATAATTAGTGTGCAATACTTTAGTAGTAGATTCTACGATCAAAAATAAGATTTTTCTATAAATAGGGGTCAAAAAATGCTTCCTAAAACGTTTATTTTCATGGCCTGCCTACCTATTTATGTTTTTTTCCATATCTTATATTATGCAACAAAATCTTAAAATCGATTTTTCTTTTATCGATGCAAATCAAGAGTATTTATTATATAAAAGAGTCATATAACTTACATTTTCATAGTTTAATGTTTAAATTTGAGAATATTGACGAGCAAAAAATTGGAGGCGCATTTTACCAAAATTCAAAATTATGCGTATATACTCGTTTTGGAAACATTTTGAAAAACATGATCTCCTGAAGTCCCTTTCAGGGGGGCACATTCTCCTTAGGAAGCGTTTTTCGACTCTTATTTACAGAAAAAAAAAAATTTTTGATCGTAGAATCTACTGCTAAAGTATTGAATGCTAATTATGGGGCAGCCTGTATAAACTTTTTATCTTATTATTACAAAATGCAGTTAAGTTTATGGTACTGCTTATGCCTTTATGCTCGTAAAAACAAATTTGAGATCCATGGCCAATTTTATTTTATTACATTGTGTCAAAATAATTGCTTCTAATGTGAAAACCAATAAAATAATATTATAAGAAAACCTGTATTTTTCATAAAAAAGTACATTCTTATTATTATTTTTTTGCAGTTGGCGTCTTTAAAACAGGTTCTACATTATCTTGAGCAACACGAAAATATGTAGGTACATTTTTTAAAATAAAATTGAAAAAAATATAATAAATACAAAAGATAAGGGCAACATGTAATATATTGCATGAAAGACGAAAAAACAGGCAATTTTTTGTGGCCATAGTCTGCTTCAATAAAAAAAAATTATCCTCCTAGAGGGAGCAGCAAACCATATACAATATTTCAAAAATCTGTTTATATCAGGTGGAAGGTATCAATTTTGCAATAAAAATTTATTACCAATAAGTTTTCTCTATCTCTTAAAATAAAAAAGTTAGACAGCCTTAAAGTTTGGGCACTTTAAAGGCTTTTTTGTTATTACTCATAAAGTTGGCCATAGATTTCAAATTTGTTTTTACGAGCATAAAGGCATCCAAAAATGCAACAAAAAACAATTAAAGATTTTTGACGTGTCTCGCATATTAAGCGAGATATATGGGAGTGGCCCTCTTATGTGATACAGCCTGTATATTTTCCTAAATTATTTCTGTGTCTGACGCGATGAACAATATATATCATTATTTCATCAGTTCTGAATTGATACGTCTCCACATGCATCTTTGTGATTTCATGAAACAACTTTTCGGATAAGTTTATGGCTGGCTTATCCCACGGGCATCTGAGAAATAGAGTGAAGACGTAATAGAATATAAACTTCATTTTGACGCCTGCCAAAGACAAAAGTCTGGAACATTTTCTTCATTTCCGGATGCTTTGCAAGTTGTTCGAGATTTACTCAGACTTATATATATGTTCTCTCACGAGTAGGGCATAATTGTAATGAGTTCTTATTGAATTGTAAAGTTCTGCAAAGAAAAACGAATGAAAGGATTTGATACAAAATCTTTATCACCTTGTACAGGAGGATTTTTTATCATGGGAATTGCCTTTTGACACAGGTACGTTTTTGGTAGTAGTTACAAACGAAAACAAAATAAAAATTAATAATAGAAAACAATTATAGAGAAATATTTTTTGGATATATTTAAATATATCCTAGCGATATATAGATACAATATATAGGGTGTTTTTAAATGAAGTAGCAAAAATGAGACCACAGATTTCTCAGATGAAAATAAATCGATTTAACCTGACATACCAATATCTCAAGTCGCATAATAAAAAAGATACAGGGTGTCAAAGTTAAAATTTTATTTTCGATATTTGTAGATAACTTTTTAAAAAATTGAAATATTTACATAAAATTTGAAAATCAGGGGTTTTTGCGAGCGAGAAATTCAAATTTGTTTCTAATTTTGACGTCACTAGTAGAGGGCGCTACTTACGGCACATCATGTTTCTTTTAAATGGCAGAACTTCTTTTCTGCTTAGTGTATCAATCTGACTATTGAAACAATTGATTCTCCTACATGTTATATCTGAAAAATGTGTACCTTATTGAAGTTGTTAGGAGTATCAGTTTTTGAAATAATCCTATTTGAAATATTCAGTGTACCGATTGAAAACGGTTATCGTTTCAGTTAAAATGCGTTTTCTACTGAAAATATAGCAAAATGTTACTTGAAAAAGTTGTTTAGAACGGTAAATTATGGACACGTGAAAAATTTCAAAAAGATCGGCCTGCTTTGATAAAATCTTTGTGTTTTGTTGAAAAATGGTTTCATCAAACCTTTTCCTGAAATTATGTGAATTTCATAACGAAATTTATATAATTTCAGGACAGAAACCGCTCTCAGGCGACCGGGACTTACTATGAATACCACTGTTAGTCTCTGCATCATTTGAAATTTTTTATATTTCCCTATATCGGCGAGATCTAGGCGCTGTATAGCGACATGCTTCCTTTGGATAAATAAGATCGTTATGATTGTGCTCGTCGATAATCAAATAATAATCCTTGAGGTCACAAACGTAGAGTAAAGTCGGCATATATGGAATTTACCGGGTAATATGGAATATCCGTTATTTTTTAAACGAAATGTTCCATCTGTTGGTTAATGGAAATATTAGCATGACTATCGGTATTGTGGATCACTATTATAAGTATACTCAGTAGGTAAAACTGCATATGGTTGCAAAACGTGAGTTCGTGATTTTACAGTATTTAATGTTTCTGCGCAGCATTACTAAAGAACGTATTTTATTTTAATTTGTTGTAAAGAATTTGTTTTTATTACAAGGTGAGTTTGCTATAATATTGTCACGGAATTTGCCCCACTCACCTCCAAATCCACGACTGTGGTACCGCGAAATGCTAAGATTGCCCCCATCGCCCCTACACGATTCTGTTAAACAAACAAAATGCCGTGGATCGAGACGGGACTGGAAATTTGGGGAATCGATGAGAAGCATTCGAGTCGTTCGGGAAAATGGATCTAGAGATATTAGAAAATACCTGGAATATTCGTTTGGTCTCTAAAAGAAGAATAAACGGCCGATTTAGTCAGTGTTGTATTACAGTCTTGAATTGAAGTGTTTAGTTGGAGATATCAAAGTGATTTAGATAGCGATTAATTAAATAAGTGTTTAGTTGAATTGTAATTAGTGTTCAGTAGTGTACTGAGTAGTTAATAAGGATAAGTGATTAATTAAAGGATTGTTTTTCTGGGAGAAAGACGGGTTAGGAAATTCGTGACAATATAATTTAATTTATCTATTGACAATTTAGCCTAATAATTTTATTAAAAAAATTTTTGTAGTGGTATTTGTTTACGTTTACTATGTCGGCTAATATGGAATATTCCATTATATCCACCTTAATGGTATCCCATATTACCCGATGTTTTTAATTTATTGCAAATATTTATTTTGACAGAAATGTAACTATGTTTTTGCAGTGGTGTTCTGGTGATATGTAAAAAGCTATAGAAGCAGTGAGAAGCAAAAGTTTGGGCTATTTAACCGCATCAAAACGATTTAATGTTCCAAGAATTACACTTTTTCGTCTTTAAAATAATTACATCGACACCGAACAAGGAAGAACTTGAACAATCAATTAATAATAGTTCACGTGAAAAAGTTACTCGAAAAATTATCAATGAAGCTGGATTGAAAACAAAAAAGCAGAATCCAGAAAAAAGGTTTCTTTTAGCTATTCTGAATCTGAAAATAACCTTGAATTTGATGATTCATCTGACGATGACCTTCCATTAAGTTATTATATTACAAAGCCAGACAATAATAATGCGGAATGTATATTTTGTCAATAAAAATTCCTTATGAGCCTATGTAGAGGGATATGGGTGATGTGCCGAAGGAGATATTTTTGTATGCGATTTTTATTCTGTTTGTATTAAAATATTAACAAATACTTTATTAATGAAAAGTATTTCGTATTTTCGCTCTATTCCATATTACCCTACCGCACTATTCCGTATTAGCCTCCATATTTAATTATCGTAAAAAATGCACTTTTTTATTATCTTAAAAAAACTGTTTAAAATAATTTTGATTCCTATATATTAAATAATACCATTAGCAGACACCATAAAGCATTTTTTCTTAAAATATTGTAGTCCTCAACACCTTGGTGTTCTATTCACTGCGCCCTAAAGAATGAGTATTCCATATTTACTCTATTTATTCTATTTCATAAGAATTTTGAACAGAATTTCACTAAAGGGGTCCCCTCAGTCTTTTTGGTTCTTTAGTTGCTTTGCCGCGGTCCAAATTTTAGCAGAAACTTGTTAAATTAAAAAAAACAGTCTTTAGCGTGCAAAGACAAAGAACTATTTCTTGTCCGGAGAAAAACCTCCTTAATGGAAGCTTCTTTTCCCTTTAGCACCTTCCATTTAGAGTCCTAATTACAAGCTTGTCGCTACTTCGTTGTACCCTTTGTCTGCCTCCTAATTAAATTTAATTTAAATACATTCATAATTCAGATAAATGATTTTTATGTTCCATTAGCGGCTAGATGATAATGGAGTTAATTATTTTCACATCGTCGGTTCCTTTGTTTTACGATTGCGATTACGTTTTGGGTGGGTCTACTACACTCACTTGAATTGTATTATTGTGTATCATCCATCCAGAGTGACGTGATAAGTAAATTCCGACGTGAAATCGATACAATTATAATATGTTCCCCCTTCAATCAATTTCTATTAGTGGGGGAAGCAGAGAACATTGTGTCAGGGTCTAAGTGAATTAAACTGATGGCAGTTGGTTGAAAAGATGTTGCCTTTAGGACAATAAGACATTTAAAAAAAATTGCCATTTTTGCCATTTTAAATTTCAGAAATTAAAATTATTAAAGCAGGCGTTGCCAAAATTGACGTCACTTCCATATGTGAACTCGCGTGACGGGTAAGGAGTGTGGGAAAATACGATTGCATGGGCGTATCATTTTAGAGGGTTCAAAAAGTTATTAAATATAGAATAAGTAATAGATATGTACTTTTAACATCGTGTCGTTATGCATCAGCTCGTTTGTAGATTGCACGGGTAGCTCGTTGAAGGGCACAGTGATTTTCTCATATGACTACTGCACAATTGACAATCTGATCGAATAGCGCCTCTCTTGTGTTCACTTTCGTTGCATATACATTGCTGATTTAAATCATCCCCAAAGGAAGTAATCAAGGGGATTCAAACTTGGTAGCCAATTTTGGTAACCACTTTGGCCAATCCAGTGTCATGGAAGGCGATTGTTACAACTGATCACAACACGACTAAAATGGGCATGGATCATTTGTCAAATTATTTTCTAAAAATTCTACATATCTATCTCCAGTAAGATGACCATCTAGCACAACTGGGTCAAGTAATTGATTATTAATCATACCCCATACCCATACCATACCACACATTAATGCTGAACAGATGCTGAAAATTACTTTCCATCATAGCGTGCGGATTTTCATCTGACCAATGATGTTCATTGTGATAGACTCCAGCACGAGTGAATTGAGCCCCATCAATGAACAAAATGTATCTGTAATGTGTATGGTTTGCGTTTATCAATTGCAAAAATGCAACCGCAAATATTATCACGGTCCTGAACATTCTGGAAGCGCTAAATATGGAGAGGTTTTAAACCATTTTTGTGAATGATTTCTCATGCCGTAGTTTGATTAATTTGAAGACGGGTTGCAATGTGCCTTGTACTTACACCCGGACTACGTCTTGTCATATTTAGAATTTTTTCTTCCACTGTTAGACCAGGACCAGCTTGCCTCTCAGATGTAATTCTCAAATTGGGAAATATTCCATTTTCACATTCATTGTTGAAGACTATCTGGAATACGTTTCTATCTGGTACGATTAGCGCTACCACTGCAATATCCATAAATAAAAATAATGTCTCCATATCCTCGACGACTAAATGTGGTAAGCATTACGAAATTATGTGTGTACAATACCACCTAAAAGAACGCATATGGAAAAATAAATGCGACATAAGCGTTTAAATTACAAACGTCAAAATAAATGTGACAATTAGTAATCACTAATGTGAGTTTGGTTTAAAATGCATGACCTACTCGAAATAAAATATCAAATAATAACAGCTTTCGCAAAAATGGCAATAAAAATATTTTCATTGCTATCTCATTAACCACTGATATTCGACCATATGTTTATTAGGCTTTTTTGTTTACTTTTGTCCCCTGAACACCCCTTTTGAATATTGCAGGTTCTGTATATCAATTTTCTGAGTTTAATATTGACAGTATGAATTTTTTTTCGGTATTGAAACTTCAAAAAAAAATCGTAAATCTTCCTGCGACATATTTCACGTCATTGCCAATTTAAATTTTTTCTGCTACGTTATTCACATTTTCGTTTGTTTTCATATATAGGTGTTTATCTTTCTTTGTCACATGGTATAGTATCATAACTCTATTTGCAATGAGTGAATATAAATATTTACAAGGATACACAAAATTATTTTATCAAAATGACAATTTGTAAAATTTATGGTTTAATTTATTGTTGAGGTCATCCTTTATAAATTCGGCACCGGAGTATCTATAAGTTAATTTAATTTCGTTTATTTTCGATATGTTTTCTATTTCTATGAGAAATCTGGCGAACAATGCGTTAAATAAAAGAAAAAGCTAAAAATTAGTATGAAAGCAGTTTCAATTGTTCTGCCTATATAAAATATTTAGAGTATATTTTCAATATCATATTTATTGATTGAAACTGTAATAATTGGTAACTGAATTGTTCTGTTATTCGTTTCACTGAATCTGCCGGTATTAATGTTCAAAAATATATGAGAATACTTTAATATTTTACTGTTCGCATAATATAAAATTATCTACGTATATTTGTTATCGGGAACGGATTTTAAAAAATTTAATTATTTGTGTGTACATTCGTAACTGCATATTCATTACTGCTATTATTTATTTAGAATTTGCAAAAGCGGAATTCCAGAAAACAACAACTCTATAGGCTAATGCCCCGACCAGGATTGAATACCTGAAAAGCAGACTGTCATTGTCAGTTCTCAGCGATGCCACCAGACATATAGAGGTTTCGAACTTGTTTGCTCTGGCTGGTCGCTATCTATCAAAACCGACAGAAGGACATAAGTGTAAGAGATGTAAGTGTCTACATTTTCCTGTCACTGGCTACTAAATGCAGGATCTATTCTAATTTACTTAAAAACTGTTTTAGAGGTATGGCAGCAAACATATGTGACAACGTCGTAGGCTACATAATAATCACAAGTTCTGTTTAACATCATCGTGAGTATTTTTTAGAGCTTTTATCATAACACAGAATAAATTTGAAATAGTTATAATAAGTGTTCAAACATATCTTGAGCGATTTTTAGATTATTGTAGTACGAATAAATAATATAGAAATAGTTTGTTTATTAATTTCATTAGAAATATCAATAAGTACTCATTTGACTACTGTTTTAACCAAATTAATCTGAAAAAAGTTTCTGTAACCAAGGATCTAGGAGTAATGTTTGACAGTAATATCTTATTCAACTGACTGATTATGTTGTTGGGAAAGGTAATAGGATGTTAAGATTCATTATTAGAATAGCAGATCTTTTAAATCACTCATGGCTTAGAAAATACTCTATTTTGCGTGTAAAGTAAGTTAACTTTCGCTTCTGTTGTTTGGTCTCCTCAATCATATATGTTTCTAGAATTGAGACAATTCATAACAAATTTTTAGATTTCAAATTGAAAATTAATTAATTAATCTGTATTTTGAATAAAAAAACTACATTCTGTTTATTGTTTTTTTGCAATTGGCGTCTTTAAAACAGGTTCTACATTATCTTGAGCAACACGAAAATATTTAGGTTCATTTTTTTTTAACTAAAATTGAAAAAAATGTAATAAATATGAAAGATAAGGGCAACATGTAGTATATTGCATGAAAGACGAAAAAACAGACAATTTTTTGTGGTCATAGCCTGCTTCAATAAAATTTTGTTTATCCGCCTGGAGGGCGCAGCGAACCACATACGATATTTCAAAAAATCTGTTTATATCAGGTGGAAGGTATCAATTTTGCAATAAAAATTTATTACCAATAAGTTTTCTCTATCTCTTAAAATAAAAAAGTTAGACAGCCTTAAAGTTTGGGCACTTTACAGGTATTATTGTTATTACTCATAAAGTTGGCCATGGATCTCAAATTTGTTTGTTTACGAGCATAAAAGCCTCCAAAAATGCAACAAAAAACAATTAAAGATTTTTGACCTGTCTCGCATATTAAGCGAAATACATGGGAGTGGCCCTCTTATGTGATACAGCCCGTAAATATTTTTATTTGAAAAATGTATATGTTTTTGAAATATTATTCTTTTTTACTAATTTTATACACCTATTACTTTATTTCTTTTTGTTAATCTGTGGATCACTTTATTGTGAATTAATAAATAAAAAGGATTTTTGCTTAGTCTTAATTGTACCTTGCAATTTTGTAAAACAGTTTTAAATATTTGAGTAGTTGTATTTTTATTTTTGAAATGTTTTTGTATAAAAACTATTGATTTTACACATTTTTTCATAAGATTTGTAGAATAACATTTGGTCACTTAGTTATTGTATATTTTTCCTGCATATCAGATTCATGGATCATATTCAGCAGGCAACAATGACATGTAGATCGCATCTGCGACTAGAAACTTAGAGATGGCACACAACGGGGCAACCAATAGCAATTTAACGTTAAACAAAGGATTGAACGGATGGCTTATTTAGTCGAAACTTCGCCAATGCCGTGGAAAAAACAGGCGAGGATTCACTGTAAGCCCCAGCAATATTATAAATTTCAATTTAAATTTCAAAACTTCCCGGCCTAAATAGCATATTCTCGTTAAACTTTCCTTGTTTCAATCAAATTTGAATTGCCGAATAATATGACTTTGCAATAATTATTTCAGGGAAATTTCGTTTCGCGACTTTACGGGAGAGGAAATTTGCCTTCACCTTGCTTCACTCAGAAAGGTGAGGACAAAAAGAAAAGGCCAACTTGCCAACTTTTCGAATTTCAACGAGGAACGGTGCAATCTCCTTCGGAACTCCCAGTCTCGATGCAAATGCAATCTGAATTTGTTAAATGATATATGCCTTGCAGTTATTGGGAATCTCGGGTTCATTATGAATATGTAACAACTAGTCCAGGCGTCAGAGATTCTGTTGACTGTAAAATTCCTACTGAAAGTTTTCTATTTTTTCTTGTTGAAAAGAAACAAATGAAAAATGGACAACAAAACTTAATATGCAACATAATATTTAAACTACTGAGAGGGAGATTCTAGCATTTCCTGCAAATTTTCGAAAGTAGGTATCAATTTTAAGGAAAACAATATAGATATAAAGCAATCGAAGAGTAAACATTAATAACCCCGTTTGAGTTTCTCATAATAAAGTCACGGCATTTAAATACTGAAGAAGCGATGGTTTCTATATGTTTCATAAGCGATAGTTTAGGAAATAACTCCAAGATCATTAGCTAAGCCTACCAAGAAGAGGGTCAGCTAATTTACTTGTATATGCAAAAGTGAAAGAATAACATTACATTTCGAAGCATTAAAGGTTAAATTGTTGCAAAGCCAGCTTCTAATACGTATTGTAATTCTTGGCAGTCAGTATTTATTTCACATAGCCCAAGCCCAAGCGTCGAACCCTGAGGGACGCCAGACATTGACCGTGTCATATTTTGTTTCTCCTGACAACGCCAAAAGCTGGAAGCTTACTAAATCCTCATTAAAAAGTCAGTTTTATTTAATTGCAACAATAGTTTCATGCGTCACACCAGTACATGGAGGGTCTCGATTATTTGGAATCTTGAGTCATGAGAATTGCTGGCCTCCGTTGTTGTGTTTGAACTTAGCACCCTAGTTTTTGATGAAATTAAAAAAAAAGTTATGCTGAATTGTGCCGGATTTGTGCTACATCGTGCCGTAAAAGTTCCATGAAAAATAATAGCAACTATCGCAAATGACGTCGCAAAAATCGTATTTTTCTTTAATGTGCTATATTGTTCCGAACAGTATGCCGTTTAAAGAAATTTGATATCTGCCTCCGTTCTCCGGAATATGCTGTCCAATTTGTTAAAAAGTCAAAGATGAAAAAGTTACACACGTACCCACCCCAATGGAACTTGTGGAAATAAATGGATTAGTCCATCAAATTGCTTATCAAAATTTAGCTGTGTATACCAAATTTCATTCATTTATCACAACGCGATTGAGAGATATTGCAAAAAAATTATTTCCATTCCTCCCTTTTCAATGGGTCCCTATGTCCTTAGGAAGCATTTCCCGACTCATGTTCATATGAACTTTTTTACTTAGTTTTGATCATAGAATCGGCCTATTCAGGGTTGGTAGCTAATTATGAGACACCCTGTATTCTCTTCTTACAATTAATACTTAAATTTTTCTCTTATGGATATAAACAAGTAATAACAAAATAAAAATCGTCAGTAGTAATTATTCGACGAATCCGATGATCTTCAATCTCTGACGCCTAGACGAAAGCGTCACTTTTCATGCAGCAGGTATGGCGAAGGATATTAGAGCTGCGCTATTAGTAATTTAAGCCCAAAGACGTGGCACATGAATAAATAATGACTAATGCAGCTCTCCAAATGTGGCTGCTATATTTAAAACATCAAAGCGTCCTTCACTCTTTGCACTATTTAAGCAAATATATGCCTCCAGTGAACCTGATCCAACCTTCTGAGGTCTTTGTAACTTGTTTGTAAGTTTATTCCCTAGGCGTAGGAATCAAGAAGTAGCCGCTAACTTGTTTGTATTGTTATGTCAGCTTGGAAAAAGGAATAATGGAGACAGAAAAACATGTTTTTAATAATAAGCTACATTGTTATTGAAAAAGAAAATGTTAAGCTTCAAGAAAGTTGTTTTGTTCACCTTCTTTACTTAAACTTTATTCTCCATCGTTATGAACTGGATTAATTATAATACAAGCTATATTTTGTCTTGTTCCATATATTAAAATATTAATCCAGTCAATCGATATTCAAAACTGCCTTTTTAGAGTTGTAGAGGGTGGGAGTGGACATTTTTGACGTTTTCGCAGAAGGGTCAAAAAATAGTTTTTCAACGAGTACTAGAGCTTACGCCGCCAGATAATCAGTGCCTAGTGTTTTTTGCAGGAAACTTTGTCTATCTTCATAAAACGCATAGTTTTCGAAATATAAGCGAAAAACTGAAAAAAGTACGAATATTTTGAGGTTATTTGCGTTTTCGTTGTGAAACCTCCTAGGAGGCAACCGATGAGCAATTTGGGTCTACTTTCTGTCAAAATCCAATTTTATGAAACTGTACTGTAACAAGCCTTTGATCCACGAGAAAAAAAGGACACGTGGTCAATTAGGACAGTGAAAGGTGAGAGCAGATGAAAAATTATAGTTTTGAAAAATAGAAATAATAGAAAGTCTTGGAATCGTTTCTATAACATGCGTTTGTTTATTTGTCATCAAAAGTGAACAAACTTGCAAGATCGACACAAAAATGAGTGAAAATGCTTGAATGCCTTCATTCAGGCAAGAAGCCCAATAAGCAACATTACGTCTGTTACCAGCGAAAAACTGGTGAGTGTGTACGAAAAGGAATTGGTGGAATTCGATAATTGGCATCGGAAAAGAAGCAATTAGAGAAGAGGTGCTACTATCCTATTTTTTCAATGTGGAGAAACGGTTTGCTGGACAAAATATTCCTTCAATGTTGAAAGTGATCGAAGCTATTGATATTTCGAGGTATGATAAATTTACTTAATACTTAAAGAAATTTTAAACCAAAGAAGGCAAAGATACTGGAGAGAAACCAAATCGAAGAATTTTTGAAAAAAGCACCGGATGAGGAATATTTACAAGTTAAGGTAGAAAATATTTAATATCTCAATATATACATCGAGCGTTTTATTTTGAACTCTTTACAGGTTGTAACGATCACAGAAGTCGCAGGTGCTTGTCGATGCAATGCATTAACCTTTTTAGATATCACCCATATCCAAGACAAAAACAGTTACATATACTTACTCATTCCGGATACGAAAACAAATATTTCAAGAAGTTTCACGATCATGGAAGAAGCTTTTTCAGTCACTGCTGTAGAAATCTGTCTGAAATATATCATTCTGCAACCTAAAAATACCGGTGGGAGATCTTTCTAGCGATATGTGGCTGGAAAATGTACTACACAACATGTAGGCATCAACACAATTTCAAAAATGACTGCATTTCTTGGAATTCGTGATCCAGAAAGTTTTACCTGGAATGAAATGAGGCGTTCTTCGGCAATATTACTGGCCAATGCTGGGGTAATATTACCACTGTGAAGCGTCATGATGGCTGGAAACGATAGCGAAAGTTATATTGAAGATTCACTGTCCAGCAAAATGGCAATTGCTGAAAAAATTCAGGCTCTACCTGGCGAAGTTGTGGGCTCCTCTGGTCCTTCAGAAACTCCTTATCGAGTGACAAAATCGTTCTTGAGATAAATGCTAATGTTAATGTTAATAATAATAATTCTAAATACAATGCTATAAAATCGAAGCGTGGTATTATGAATTCTAATCCACTAGTGTGTCAATAAGCCTTTAATCCATGGAAAACAGACGTATGAAACCTTCTTAATATAATGATCGTGGACAAAAGGTATACTTGCATTGCTAAAATTCATTGTCCATAAACTTATAAATGTATGACCTAAATATTGTTATATGTCAAAAACAGAATTACTTACTGAAATTTAATTATAAAACATAAAATTATTCCAAAACTCAATTTAAAAGACATTAATGATTTTAAACAATTGCGAAGCTTCCTATTGATTATTTACACTTTACATAATAAATTTTCGTTTTCAGGATATCGTCTTTAAAGACTGATCAATCACGGTTATTAGAGTTGACTAATCCATAAGAAGCTTTTAAATGATTAATATCTTATCAAGATATCGAAACCAGCTGCTCTCAAAACATTTCCATTTATAATATAGCTTCCAAATTTTGCCCCAAATTTTCTCATTTGTCTCGCACGGGGTTTCAAATGGTTGTTCGGTAATTAATAAAAGCCATTTCGATGGAAAATTGTCTGTTTCGAACGAAGCTACTTATTAGAAGGTAAAAGTGTAAGTACAAAAAATATAAATATAGATTTTGATATAAAATATGCTGATATACGATGTACACTAATTAAAATTGACATGATCTAGTAAGTAAATCAGCCAAGTGGTGGAACAATTAAGAAAAGAGTTATTTATGTAAAGATTTAACATTAGTGGTAAAATTATAATAAATTGGGCTATTAAAGAAATTCATGTGGTTGCTGATAAATCTCCTGAAGCATCTGTTTTTAATGGAACTCATATAATAGATTTAGAAACTATAAAATATTTTGTAGTAACTTTATTGCTTAGACATTCAGTCGCCTACGCATGCTAGAAAAAAAATATCGGAGTTCCAAATATCAGTAGAAGGATAATATTCGGTATACATCAAACTATAAAAATGTATATCGCTATGTCAACCGTGGATGTGGGATTTTTAAATAAACAAGAAAAACCAAACCGCCGTTATTTCGACTACATATTTCTTGAGCTTTTGAAGGGGAATAAATAATGCAATATTATTCTCTTTTTTAGAGGATATAATAATAATAATGGCATTTACTTCCAACAGGTAAAAAACCCAGTTACAGGAAATGCATAACATACAACGAAAGAAATTACAATTCTTATAACTTATACTTACTATACCTAATCATAACAAACTCACAAGGCTGTAAAAAGAAAACAAAATACATAAAAATAAAAAAACAAGAAAAAGTAACAAATATGATTATATCCGATTACTCGTTGTAAACAATGTTTTTTATTGTGTTTAATGACTCAAAATTGATGTCACAGTAGTTACAAATATTATTAAAACTAGCACATGCGTTATATATAGGCGCTTTAAGTAAAATAATAGCTCTAGGCCTATCACAATAAAAAGTTTGATTATATCTTAAACCAGCGCGCGGCACAAAATTTTTTTATCTTACTGAGGATACTATTACAATCTATATTATGGTGTAACAAATTATATAAAAATGAACGATATTCGCCGCACATGAAGAGAAGTCATATTAAATCTGTGCAATAATATTTGATTATTAATTCCCCTGGCAGGATAGATGTCATCTTCCTTAAAAAACGCCTCTGAACTGATTCTATATTGAATAGAATTTAAAAATTGTGGATTCAAATTCAGATTCTTACATTTTTAGAGCTGGGGAAATATGTAGGAAGGATTAATGAATAATTCCCACAAATACAATTTTGTAAAAAAATAAAACAGAGCAGTTGAAAAATTTATTTAAAAATACACTTCTGCACGGCACTGGAAACTGGTTCAATGTAAAATCTGCAATCGAAAATTCGCAAGGAACGAAATAAATTACATTTATAATACCTATTTTATACAAAAAATTTAACTGCTTTTGCCTGTTTGTAATTATTAATAGAATTAATTTGTGGTTTTAATTAATAGTTTGACATATCTGAAGTTACAATAAAATTTTGGGTCCGTCTTACCCAGTTCCACAGACTAACACAGATGTTTCTGCTTCTTGTCTGGTTTGGACTTATATGTTATTGGCAGCAGCTATGACACGTTGCGTAAATTATCAATAGTGTCCACTTCGGTGCAATATATATATTTAAATATCTCCAAGTCAGAAGATCGTAGAGTCCTTGGTACTCCTCGTCAAATTTCTTGATATTAATTCTAGGACACGCTGTACATGGTACAGATATAAGTGAGCTTCGTGTATGATACGCCACACTGCCGCAATACGCAGTGGATGCACTGGACCTCCATCTCTTCCACAATTCGGTTGCAAATTTTCCGTGTCACGCCTGCGTTTGCATTACACTTGCACTCACTGTATATCATATTTGAGGTGTCTTATAGTGGGATCCATATTATATGTATGATGTAAAATATTGCTGTAACTTTTTTTTCCTGACAGTGTAGCAAAAATTATTAAAATGTTTAATAATTTGTAGCTTTTCAGTGAAAAATGTCATATTTTGTGGAAACCCATAACTTTATCTGTTTTCGAAATACAAATGCATTTAAAAAGTTCAATAAAAAAACTATTTTTTATTTTATACAGTTTTTATTAAGTCTGTATTTAATATAACTCATTAGTTTCGCAAATAATGTGCAAATTACAATACACAATTTTAAAAAATCTATGAAATGGGCACCTTTAGAACAAAACAATTAAATACAATAATTAATTTTCGACATGATTATCATTTCGTTTACTGACATTTTATTTCATTTATATTATTTTAATTCTTAACCTATTTGTTCAAATAAGATAACTTGTACTTAGCTAATTCCTTTTGCAATTGAAAAAAAAAAAAATGCGTAGTAAAATAAAGAGTAGTATATTGAATTTTTTAAATACAAATATTTCAAAAATATATGTTTACAAATATATATTGAAAATGGCTTAAAATATGGGTTCCGGCAAGGGATGAAATTTTTCACTGAAAAAGTCCAAATTATAATTTTAGAATTCTTGGCCTAGTGCTAGATCAAAAAAGGTATAAGCAATTTTTCTATATCAGATATATATTATGTGGTCCTCCTATAAGACAACTCAAAAGTAATAAATAAATTTGGCACTCCCTTAAATCCATCTACACCAAATACCAAATAAATACGGCAACAACTGTAAAAGTCTTTACAAGTTTTTGCAAACAAAAATGTTTTACTTTAATACCCTGTATCTCTGTTAATATTAACATTTGCTCCCACACATATTACTGTATTGTTAAGTATAAAAAGTGCTGTCGTTTTTAACACATTCCATCTAACCCAACCACCAAACTACATATTCAATACCACGATCCAAAGAAGCCGAAACTCCAAAATTTTGAATGGAATAGAAATTAAGAAATAAGAGAAAAAATAATTTCTTATATTTAACATTCTGTATCTTTTTAACAATCAACTTTTGCTATAAGTTCGGCTAAATCAGAACACGGGAGCATCCTGTATAAGAAGTCTATTTGTTAAAAAAAATGTAGTCAAAGTCCATAATTGTAGCGATTAATGTTTAAACAACCCTTGCAAGCATCCATTTCATTTAAATAGGGAAATATCGAATAGTCCAAAATGTGTCAATAATCCGGACTGAAAGCATTCTTTTCCTTTTCCGCGAAGAATAACAAGAACAAGTATTCAGTCAGATCAAACTAAACTTTTGG
This sequence comes from Monochamus alternatus, assembly GCA_037114965.1. Lineage (NCBI taxonomy): Eukaryota > Metazoa > Arthropoda > Insecta > Coleoptera > Cerambycidae > Monochamus > Monochamus alternatus. The sequence continues at coordinate 12,786,499 of CM073427.1, forward strand.
AGCTCTTAACAGCTGATATTTATCCCAGTCCTGCTGCTTAACGACCGAAGGGTAGAGCGCTCTCAGGATTTATAAAGTGCGTGGAACTCTTGTTTAGAGAAATCTTTAAGAAAGCAATTTTATTTCTTTGCTTGTAGGAAAGTGAAGGGAAGAAGCGAAAGCTAAATGCGATCCGATTTTCCGGTAGAATTTGCTTTCCCAATAGCAAAGGGAGCGATAGATTTTACGAGTTTGCGGAAAAAATATCGATTGCCCGAATCTCTACATAGCCTTCCACGATTTAGCCAATTCGAGAAACTGACAGATTGAGTTAATACAAGTTTCTTACTTGGATAATGTTCAAATATCCACTATGACAACAGTGAATATAATGAAAATATGCAGTTCAGCTACTTCAACATCATCGTACCCAAAGCAAATAAATAATTTATTTTTAAGTACACTGAAAGAAATACTATTGAATATAAAAATTTGCACAGTGTCGGAGTGGATGGGGTGCTCAACCCCTTTTCTTAAACAGAACTTCTACGCCAATGGCTATTTTAAAACAAAACTAAACTAAAATCAAAGGGTATGGTATGGTAAACTGTATGTAGATAATGAAAATAACAGTTTTTTTAATAGTCATTGGCGTAGAAGTTCTGTTTAAAAAAGGGGTTGGGCACCCCCTCCACACCGCCACGGTGCAAGTTTTTGAACATTCTTATCGCTTGTTTTATATGCCTTAATTAATAGGCATTATTCTCCAAATATGATAAAATTCTAAGCATTTCTATAGAAGTTACAATCAAAATTCGAGGACAAAAAATGATACTCAACACTCTGTATCTCGACGCCTTCTACGACATATGTTTATAGAAACTTTTCTTCTTAAAAACATGTGTTCTATCTATTTTGTTAAAGTTTGTCTACAAAAAACTGACTCACCCTGTATATATTTTACACAATTAGAACATAAATATGTTTCGGTTCTAATGCTAAAACGGTACATTTTCGGATAGGATTATATTTATATTTTCGTGTTTTAACCTCCTCTACAATGTTCCAAAGTTTGTAACTTTTTGAACACCTCGTATTCAGAAATACGCATGTTTGTATCCGCATTCTTTTGCAATTCAGTGCAGGATTTCTATTCAAAGATATTCAAAGTCAATAACACTGTTGTACGTCGAACAAGGAATTTTTTATGTGGTTGACCCTAACGTGAGTCGGCAGCTGCTAGTGTTTTTAGATTGATCTCCTCCCTCCACATCCGCCAAAAAATACAAGCTGATTGCACTGGAACTCGATATCCTCGCATTATTTATTAATTGAACAAAGCATCTTGTTTACGTTTATATTAACTATAGCGTTTTTGTTGTAAAACAGTATACAGTGATGCCAGCAAAAACCGTTTCATATTAGAATGTGTGATTTATGACTTGTATGTGTGATATTGGCAAGATATACCCTTCATCGCATTTATATGACCAAATTTTAGAATAAAAATGCGGAATGTAAGAAAAGGCATTTTCCCTACAACGGATTTAGCCGTAAAGTTTATGTCTGCTTTTCTCGAATTAAATTTAAGGTTATTTACGCAATATGCAGCACATCTAGTGGTCACTTGCTGGTTAATGCTAGATCTGAATAAGGCCACGACAGAAAGCGACCTATTGCGTTACCTGTTATGTTGTAACTGTTATGGAGTGGTAGCAATCTGTTATTTTGACATGCAACTAACAGGTTAGCGGAATTAGTGACACCTAGTCAAGAAAGCAGAAGATTAATAATAATGAGTGTAGGATAGTGACCTTCCGTAAAATTTGCAAAGAGTTGGTTCCTCTAGTGGGTTTTCAGGTCAAAAATAATAAAACGACAATGTTGAATTTCAAGCTAACGTTTCGAAAATTTATTTTTCCATCTTCTAGAGCTGTACTAAAACAAATTGAAAAAAAAAACAATTACTAACAAAGAAAAATACCAAGAACAAATCATTTTCCTTTTTTTTAACATTGTATTCAAACTTACATTCATATAGTTGTTCTTTTGTCCAATTTGCAAACCGCTCCTTAGCATATTTATATTTATAGTAAAGGATGGTTATTGCTCTCAGTGATCTAAGCCAACATTCTTTCACCCTACCACACCCGCAGAGAGGGTGCCAATCGTCTCCACGAACATACGGTCGGTCTACCGGCTGCGAGGATCGAACTCACAGCGATCTAGTCACCTCGATTCAAGTATCGACTCCTTTAACCGCGCGACCATGGACCGATCCGAATACGTTATCATTTTTTTTAAATACGAGTTGCCAGTTTGCACATGGATACAAGACAAAAAAAAATAAATTATACTTCATACATAAAACAGATTTATTTATAAGATATACATACGATACTGAGGTGGCAAATACTTTATCTGAGCAAAACGTTTCTTCATACACTGTTGAACCCGTTGGTTGATGTAAGGAATGGAGAGGATCAGTGATGTGACTCACGCCTCTTGTGAGGTGAGAGATAATATATAGACTGTTATAAATGACCTACTGACACATTATCTTAGATGTTTACTAAATATTGCGGTTGTAATTCATATTGGTGGTTACTTCTTCAGTAACTATGAGTTTGGCTAGTGTGACAGAGCTTTTGCTTTCACCTGAAGAAATAACACAAACCTAGGCTAGCAACAATGTCCATAAGATGTTACAGTGTCTACTTTGTATGTTACATCTCGTCTACAGTCAAACAATGTCTGTAGATATACATTAAAAATAGTTCACTCGGTGGTTGTCTCTTATGGCATATTGATGAGAACTTGCTACGTTTAATCGTCAATTCATTAATGCAAATATCCATGTGAAATTGTGGTCAGCAATGTCAACGTTATTCCATCACACCTCAGCATAAATTCCAACTCCAACAGCAAACAGGAAGTGTACATCAACTATTTGCATTAGAATTACGCCCCAGAGATGAACACAATATAAATGGAGGTAGAGGAATAACGAAGCACTTTATCGTGACCCTAGGCACTGATTAGCCTGTCCTAACATATACAAATAGAATACCTGATAACTGGGTTCGTCGCTCTTACGAATTATCTTTAAGATGATGAGGTGTATTGTGCCATGCAAATTCCAAGCTTTCAGGGAAAATTTTTTCATTTCTCCACTTTAAGTGAAGTCTAGCTATTTCAAAGAAATAAAGAAGTAGTAAGAGAAGATTTTCTGACTTTATTTTATAAGTAACTATCCTATTTACATAATGATTCTACTAAAGTTAAATTTCATAAATGTTAAAAATTGTTCAAGAAACTCTCATATGAACACATACTCTAAAAAATGACCTTAAAGTTTTAAATAAATTATTTACATTTTCAATATATTAGTTACGGTAATTTTGTAGCTATTTTATGTAACTTTACAAATATTAAGGAAATTTACAATATTAATTGAAATAATATCTAAAGCGTGCAATATTCGTGTTATTCACAAAATGTTTTTAATAGTTTTATTTCATTTGTAATTTCAGCAGCAAATCGTGTAAGTTTAATAAAAATTACCAATATTATGTATTTTTACAGAGATAGTTATGGTAAACACATCCCAATGCATGCGCCTTTAGCGCCTTGTCTATACAATCATGTGCGTTATACAGGGTGGGCCAATAGTGTGTGGACGGAAGGTTGTGGTTATACTGATATATTTTTAAATTCTGCTGTTGGTGTTGGTGATGGGTAGTATGAGCTACAAACTAAAAATATTTTTTTTGAAATTCCTAGACATGTACAGGATGTTTCATATTAAAGTTACTTTTTTTAAATGGAACCCCCTATATATTATTGCATATTAGGATTCCTCGGTCAATTTTAGTGTGACTTCATGTACCATACTTGGTGCCTAAAACGTACCGTTTGGACGTTATTCGATATTTTGTCAAAAAGTTGATGTCTAGAAACAGTTGAATATCAGAGGTGGGCGGCAACATAGGAGGCTGTGATTGGGGGAAATTATTGACGTCCCTCCATACTACCATGAGCTAGAAAGTCAATTATGAACTCTGTTTGTTATGGCTGATATCGTCGCTCTAATTTTGAAAATTTCAATCATGGATAACTTGATTTTTTTAAATGGAACCCACATATTTTTTTCACGTCACCAGATAACACATTTCATTACCTTTCACCTGATATAAAGTTATCTATATTTATCTCTAATATTTTTCTTCTAATCCACAATTACTTTTTGCTATGATGGATTTATGCAAACCAATTAATTTAAACTAAATTTAATAAATAAATAAATAAATATGATGGCAGCATTTATTCACACGAATTAATAATTAATGTGGAAAATTTTTCAATTTAGTTTAAATTAATTGGTTTGCATAAATCCATCATAGTAAAAAGTAATTGTGGATTAGAGAAAAAGTATTAGAGATAAATACAGATAACTTTATACCGGGTGAAAGGTAATGAAATGTGTTATCTGGTGACGTGAAAAAAATATGTGGGTGCCATTTAAAAAAATCAAGTTAAATCGCTTTAGGCACCAAGTATGGTACATGAAGTCACACTAGAATTGACCGAGGACTCCAAATATGCAATAATATACAGGGGGTTCCATATAAAAAAATGCAACTTTAATATGAATCACCCTGTATATGTCTAGGAATTCCATTTGAAATATTTTTTTCAGTTTGTAGCTCTTACTACCCTCCACCCCCCACTAACAGCAGATTTTAACAATATATATCAGTATACCCACAATGTTCCGTCCACACACTATTGGCCCACCCTGTTGATATGATAGTGTAGACATTTCAACTGCGTGTACGGTTTAGTTTTGCTGTAAAATAGTGTATACAGGGTGATTCAGGTTCAATCTTGATAACTTCAGGAATCGATAGAACAGATTAAAATAATGTTCATTTGTAATATAAACTTATTTCCTAAAACGCATCGTTTCCGAGATAGAGGGCGTTGAAGTAGGAATTTTTGTCTCGTTTTTCCCTCATAACTTTTGAACCACTTATCCGATTTAAGTGAAATTCGGAACAGAAACACTCCTTATGATCTTACATAAGTTTGAACTACCTACCCCTCTTAGAAGTGTATTTTGTATGCTAAATGTATTTGATGCTTTATGTGGAGTGGAGATGTAACTAATATATCCAATTACAGACCAATTTCAATTATTTTAATATTTCACTGGCATATATCAGCTAGTAAAAAACTTACTCTCTTCATGTCAACATGGATTCCTAGATAAACGATCATCTAACTAATTTGACTTTAATTAGCCATGTGAGGCACTTGATTCTAGAAGTCAGATTGAAGTGGTATACACAGATTTCTCCAGGGCTTTTGATACAATTAGTCACAATATATATTGTTAATGAAAGTGAAGGAATTTGGATTCTCCACTCCTTCAGTACAACTTTTCAGAACTTATTTAGTAGATCGATCGTACTATGTTCCGCAGGGATCAAATCTTGGGCCTCTTTTGTTTTTGTTATTTATTAATGAATTCTGTTGACTGCCATAAATCTTTATGCAGATAACCTTAAAATTTATTGTAATATAAATAGTATTGCGGATTATTTGTATTTGCAGTCTCAGATAGATGCAGTTTTAAATCAGTGCAGATTATTTTCACCTAAAGTAAATATTAATAAGTGTAAGGTAATTAGTTTCTCCAGAAAGAAAAGTCCGATTATGTTTGATTATGCGCTGAATAATGTTATCCTGGAAAGGTGTATTGGAACTAAAAACTTAGGAATATTCTTTGACTGTGAATTGAATTTCGGAAGACATAAATAACATTACGAAATCGGCTAGTAAAGTATTAGAAAAGTATTATTAGAAACTGTAAGTGTTTTACAAATGAGGCAGCGTTAAAAACATTGTATATTTCATTGGTGCGTGCAACGTTGGTGTATGGGTGGTGTATCCTATTTATGAGCATTAATCTTTTAGTTTGGAATCAATTTAGCGCAAATCTTTAAAATATCTTTTTTTTTTAAATTACTGGTGTATATCCTAGACAGGATTATGATCATGAGTTACTACTATCGACCTTTGATATTCCTTCACTAAAAACTAGGCGTATTATATGTAGTATTATATTTAAACTATTTAATAACAACATTAATTGCTCATTACTTTTGGAACGTTTTCATATGAGAATATCAAATTTTGGTTCTAGACAGACTAACACGTTTTATTTGCCAACACCGGCAACCAATGTTCTTAAAAAATCACCAGTATAGACTACGTCACTTAATTTTAATATGATATCTAATTTATTTTTTGCATTCTCTCATTATCGTAATTTGTTTTTGATTTATCATAACTATTTCTTTTTGTTATTTGTAATTATTTCTTATTCAACTATCTATTTGCATATATGTAACATTTTAGATATGTTGTTTTGTTGTTACTACATACTGATTCTTTGTTTTCATTTAGTACACCATTTTTTTAAAACGTTTTTTCCTGCAAGTGGAAGTTTTCTGTTAGGCAAATAAACGAATTATTATTGTTATTAATTTATGTACAAATATAATTTTTACATGCGTTAAATAAATAATTACATTTTAATTTTACAAAGAATTAGAAACTTTACATATTATAACCGAGTATACTTATGTAATTCCCATTTCCATTTTCAATAATACATAAAATTTTTACATGTATTATCAGTTTAATTACATTGAAATTTTACAGAGCATTACTTTATGAATCTTAAGTAAAATAATCATGATAGTTACGGGGTATAAAAAGCCATTGATAATCATGATAATTAAATCATGTTTTCAGTATAGATACGGGTAGGGTTTGTTGATAATATTATTCTACCTACTCTCAATTATGTCTACCTTATCATCCAGAGCAATTAGAAAGACAGTCACGTTCGCAATTACAATTAAATTTACATTTTCAGAGAGAAATTAATAGCAAAGCGATCGAATATTATTAAATTTAATGTGAAATCATTAACATTTTGTACAATGATGTGTAGGTGATTATTTTTTAATTCAACAATTCTAATGCGATTCAGTATGGAAAGATTCAATAAATTATATACAAATATTAATGTTGCTAGATATAAAATAGTATTGCAAAGGAGACATTGATTAAATAATAATAATAAAGTTTATTATTCCAACAGGAAAATCCAATTACAGGAGTAAGTATTAAAAAAATATATTATTATTATTATTATTATTATTATTATTATTATTATTATTATTATTATTATTATTATTATTATTATTATTATTATTATTATTATTATTATTATTATTATTATTATTATTATTATTATTATTATTATTATTATTATTATTATTATTATTATTATTATTATTATCATTATCATTATCATTATTATTAAACTAAAGGGATGAGCAGAGACCAAAACTTATTATGCTCAAATTACAAAGGCAATTTTAATATATTTAACAAATTGAAACATTAAAAGTAGGTATGACATTTTAATCGATTAAATAACACTACAATTGAAACATCATATCAGTTAATTCTTTTTTTTTAATGTGTCATATTTATGCTTAAAACTGTTAACACTTCCAGAAGTTATAGCATCACTAGGTAGTTGATTCCATCGCTTAAACACTCTGTTTGGATAAAAACTCTGTCTTATGGATGTCTTGAAGTTTTCCTTGCGTAGTTTTAACTGGTTGCCACGTAAGCGGCCATCTGTGTTTAATGTCAGCAACGCACTAATTTCTTGATTGAAGAATTATGTAATAGCTTGTAAGTGAAAATCATATTTCCTCTAGATCTGCGTTCGGAAGTATGTTTCCTCAGAGTAGTCACTTGTCTACAACATTTGCGTTGAACATGTTCTAGTAGGTTAATGTCTCTAATCAATCGAGGTGACCATATGATACCAGCATTCTCCACCACAGGCCTTACGTAGGACTTACATAGAAGGGAAAACAATCTGGGGCTAGGATTTTGAAATGCTTTAAAAAGTATGTAGGATCTTTGATTAGCTATTTTGTAATTTTGGAAATATGTGGGGACCAGGAGAGACCTGTAGTTATTGTCACACCTAAGTCATGCTGTTCCGCTACTGCTTTCACTGGGGATTCATCAATGGTGTAACAGTTATGAGGATTTTTGTTGCCCATGTGAAGTACAGTGCATTTATTCGAATTTAGAGGAATTAACCAAGTTTTACACCAGTCATCAATCGCTGTAAGATTACTTTAAATGGTGTTGTGCTGTTCTAGTGGATTTCCATATAATTTTGTGGATTATATTACCACTACCACAAACTACAACAGGAAATTTTTACTTATTAGAAATATTTATGGCGAATTGTGACTAATTATTTAATACAATTGAACTTTCTCCCTCCTTTTTCGTAAAATTAACAATGTTGTTATCGACACTACTTGAAACTTCGGCAATGCCTGAAAATATTTTATTGCCGATGTTTGACTTATTGGCTAGCGAGTCCTCGATATAGTCCTCCTCGACCGCGGAAGACTTCCATCCCCCATGAACTTGTGAATGCCAGTAAATTGATGTGATTTACCGTTCTCATACTTCTAGAAAAAACGCCGATTATTCAAATTCGAGGGTCTGGAGGCGCATATTTTCTGTAAATGCTTAATTATTCTGTTACTACAAAAGATCTTGTTTTGTTGGTCTTAGAATTTGCTTTGTTGCCTGTGTTTCCAAACACCAGGCGCGGGATTAAACTTTGTGCTTTTCTGCCTAGTGAAACAAATAACTGTTTTTTTAAACTGTTTTTTTCCATTTGTTTCATTACTCCTTTCTATAAACGCACTTAGAATCAATCGTCATATTGGAAAATAACGTTGTAACTACTACTATTATAATAATTGCATCTATTATAATTGCGGTATTACATTGTACATTTGCATACATTTAACCGACGTTAGTAACTATGATAATTATGTAAAGTAAATTTGAACAAAATACTGTTAATGTAATGTCCACGCCATGTGCTACAAACATAGACTTATAAACAAAGGGAGACCGAACCGTTCATTCATAAATTGCCGTTTGTTGTGTATCCAACATTGTGTACGTGATGACAGAGAGATCCGAGAGAGAGAATGTGAATGCTCCGACGCCGTGCAACGTCATCATATATGCGACATATAAATATCCGAGCGAGTGTTTACAAGTCCAGTGGCGTAGTAAATGTTTTGTGCGTATTTATGATTATTAATACAAATCAATTTATTATGAATAGTACAGGGAAAAATGATGAATGTCACAGAATACAAGTTTGAAGTAAAATGAAGTTTAAGTTCCAAAGACTGAAATTTCCATTTACTTACGTATTATAAATACGAGGATGTAATGCTGCATATGTTAGCAAGTAGAAAGTTGAAAAAAAATGCGTGCTTTAAAAAAAATGTCAAGTAGATTGTTGCTTGCTCAGGGAGAAAGGATCAAAAAAGAAAACTTATTTGAATAAAAATATAATGTAAAATAAAAGAAAGAGTGTCATTCACGTGGTGCTTTAACACAGTTTATACATATCGCTGCTTTGTAAGGTAAATCCTCAAAATAATGTTATGCTACAAAATGTTTTCAGTTCTGGGGCCTTATTCTTGAAACAATGATTTCTGATATCGTACACGATTTCCCATGCGAAAACAGTATTCTTGCATACTACGGAAATGAACTCGTAGAGACGAGTTCAAAGTAAGGTTATGTTATACGATATACTTCAAGATAAGTCTTAATTATATTTCTAAGCCGATGGTGATAATTGCGAAACCGTAAACATTGAGGTGTAAATTTCGATATTGTAATTCAAAAACTGCCATATCGCTGACTATGCAATTTAAAGCTGCATTGGAGGTAAAAGATCTTGCTCAGGTTCATATCGCTAACCAGTTGAAAAATGTGTATGACTTTAATGAAGGGCCACGTTTGCACGAAAGGGTTGATGCGTTTGACCTACCAGAACGACAATAATTGTCAGGAATTATTCCTGAAAATATTCAGACTGAAAAAAGATACGGCACAATGACTTATCAATATTGTAGACGAATATTCTGTAGAACCAACACGTTTTTCAGCTTTAGATGCAACTGTGAAGGTAACTATCGATAACACATGGCAGAAATTGAAACACTATAACAATGTTACTCTTAAAGGTTTTAACTTCGTTGCGATTTTTTGCACCTGGAACTTACAAAAAACTGTATAGTGAATAACATCAATATGGCAATAAGCCAATCATGTGTTAGTAGGTCTATTCATACAGTGACAAATATTTTGAATTTACCACAAGTCTTCGATAGTTGGGTACACTTCCCAAGGAACATGAACGAAATAGGGCAACTGCGTAACAGGTAAGAAAGATCTACTCTACTACTACATATTCCTTTTCATACATTCAGTATATAGATTTTGGGTAGAACACCGCTTTCCTGAAGCAATAGATTGCATTCATTGCACACGTGGCAATTTTTCTACCTCCAAAAGACGATGTAGAGTTTCCAGAACATATATGTATATGTAAATAAAAAAAGATATCGTTCTATTAACATACAATTGGTAAGGAAATACACTTACAAAATGGAACTAAGTATATCTATATAGATAATGCATTTCAACTGTATTTGCACATATGTGATCCGGATCTTCGAGTAATAAACGTAAATTCTCGATATCCTGGAATCACGATGCATATATCTGGAATAACAGTAATGTTTTTCAAATAATGCAAGAAATTTACAATCGGAGAGACGGATTCTTCTTATTAGGTAATATATCATGAGAGGATGTTGTCTGCAGTTTATACCGTTATATTCATTCTTTTGTAGGTGATTCTGGTTATGTGGCAATGGCTTCTTAAAAATGAGATTTCGTTGCTTGTTAAAGCACAGGGTATTACATTATCATCCAAATATGTGCTCGAGAATTGTCAATGCTTGTACAGTATTGCACAATATGTGCATTCATGACAACGTGCCTAGACCCGAGAAAGATGATGCAGAATTGGATTTTAGCATGTTTGGAGATGACATGAATGAACCACAGTTAGACAATCGAATTAGAAACGTCGAATTGGCAGCTGGGTGAAGAATCCGCAACAATCTAATAAGACACTATTTTACTGTGTGATCCATTCTTTTAGAACTATTTGTATATACTCATGTAAAGTGAAACTCATATAAAAAAATTTTGTGTACAACTAAAATGCTTAGGCTACTTAGTAAAATATTAACTCTACACTTTAGTAAACTACACCAAATACACGAATTAACAAAAATTACTATAATAGTTTATAAAAAATAGGAGAGGGTAGGTAAGTAACACAAATTTTTCTTTATTTGATGAACTGAAAATATTTGTTGTTCTCTCTTTTCAGATATGCTGCTTTTTGCTCAAGATCGCACTTACAGTAACTCCCAGGTGATGATTGATACTTAGAAACAGAAGCCATGGAGTTGATAACAGCAAAAAAACACGAAGCCAGAGCTTACACCACGGAACTCTCTCCATATATGGAAACTCAGTTACTCAGTTATGTAGAATTGTGGAAGGAATATTACAGCTTATATCATCACGTATACAGCATGGCAGATGCAGTGGGCATTTGTTTGTGCATGAAATACCTTTCTAGGTGCAATAAAAAAGGATCTACAATATAATTTTAATATATTTAGGTTCAAATGAATAAACAAGTTTATTTTCTAAAACGCATAATTTATGTTTGCAAGATTATTGTTATTACCTTAGTTGTTAAAAGGTCCTCACTCATACGCACTTCAAACTAATTTTCACTGCCTACTCGCCGTGTCTTTATCTTTTCGAACCTCATTTTTTACCTTTTAAAAACTTATCGCTAATACACTGTCTCTCTACCGAGCAGTTCAACATATTGTAAATATTATTATTAAAATATAATATAATAATGCCAATAAATTTTATTTTAATTTCATTACAGAAATACACAGTGTGATACATTACAAAGTGTTACAACATATGGAGGACCTGCCTTAAAATTATCTAAGGAAATTAATTCAAATTTTGTTTGTATAGACTTATGATACTATACAATACTACATATATATACAAAATCGTTACTATAGTACAATTGTTTTCGTAAGACAAAGTGGCCAATAAAACATTGGTGAGATGAAATGTATACATTTATTTCATTTCAATTTATACCTGCTTATGATAGTTATAACTGGGTGGTAGTTGGCGGGCCAGCCCAATTTATGCTAGAAAGGACGTCTTTAGGGATGTATGTGCGGTAGAAAGATTAGAGTAGTGCAGGTATGTCGGTACTCAATTATCTCTAGATATAAATTGCCAGGATAGGCTGGGAAATTTTCTCGTAATCAATGACAGTAAAAGCTCTAAAACATTTAACACAAGTTTCCTACTTTGCTCGTTCAAAACTGTACGATGAGCCATTTTCAAATTTCGTTAAAACTGTCAAACACACCACAATAGAAGAATCAACACAACGCTATAGATAGATCAACACGTTCCAATTATTCCAAGTTCGGTTCTGTTCAACCGTCTGTTTATGACAGGAAGTACATCCTATTGATCATCCTTCTCTAATGCAACTAATTTCTCCATAACATTAGTCGTACCTGAGGTATATTGCAAATAAGTGGAAAGCGCTCAGAGGTATATGTCAACTTTTACCATTTCATTGCTTACTTCGTCTTCCGAAAACAATTCTATTATATATACAAAATTGATACTACTCTTGCGACAAAAATTCAGACAACTTACGTCATACGAACAAATGAAAAATTCATTATATTTTCATCAAAATATTTAAGAAACTGCAACTGATAGTAATAAAACTATATACTACACTAAAAGTTTGCATTATACAGGGTGTCTGTAAAAGGTCTTTACAAAAACATACCACATATTCCTTAGACCAAAATAAGTCGATTTAAGTAAAATTACCTTAGTACAAAGTTGCTTCGTTTGCGCTCCAGAGGGCCTTGAAGTTACAATTTTTAAATCGTTTTTCCCATATAAATTTAAAACGGTATATGTGATTTTGCTGAAATTTGGTATATTGGTAGAGTTTTATGTGGCCAAAAAAATGGTGTTAAATTTTTGTCCGATATTAATCCATAGGCGTAGAACTTGATTTTTTTTAATAATTGCACCTTTACAAATTCTACAGCAATGGAAGAAAAGGAGTTTGAGTATGAAATTTAGATTGCTCAACTCATTTACTTTAAAAAAAGTTCTCTTGATAAGACTCGATTACTCTCATGGTTTTCGCTAAATTTCCAACATAATCAAAATAGAGATTTTACAAAAATTGTTCAAAATGTTCACCATTTTCACGCATACAAAGATTTATACGTCGAAGAAAATTAAAATGTATCCATTCCATAACTTCTTCATCACCTCTAAGATAGTTTATTGCATCTTGACTACGTTGCCAGAGTTGTTCCTCATTTTCTACAGGTTCCCTGTAAACTGTGGATTTCAGATCTCCCCATAAAAAGTAATCCATCGGTGTTAGGTCTGGGGAATGTGGTGGCCAGTTTACAGGTGCGTTATTACCTCTGCCTATCCATTTGTGTGGATATTGTTCATTCAAGTGGTTTCTAACGTTTACAGAAAAATGTGGTGGAGCTCCATCTTGCATAAACCACATATCTCTCCGAAGTTGGAGAGGTAAATCTTCTAACAATTCTGGCAACGTATTTTATAGAAAATCCAAAAAATTTTCTCCAGTTAATCTTCGTGGAAGTATGACAGGACCAACAATGTAATTACCAATTATTCCAGCCCACACATTAATTTTGAATTCGTGCTGAAAATGGTTTACCTTAATTGCATGCGAATTTTCAACGGCATAAACATGTTCATTATGGGTATTAGTTATACCTCTTCTCGTAAAACCCGCTTCATTGGTAAAAAGAACCTTCTTGACAAAGTTTGGATCTCTTTCTCTTTGCATATTAACAAATCGACAAAAACCCAAACGATTTTGAGGATCATGGACTAATAAATCTTGTACTGGCTTCTTATGGTATGGATATAGCAATTGTTCTCTAAGCACTTTATGAACGACGTCTTTACTTACTCCTAATTTCCTTCCAATTCGTCTGGTGCTTAATTCTGGATCTTCTTCAACACGTTCTAAAATGTCTTCTTCAACTTCAGGAATCCTTACAAAACGTTCTCTTCCATTATCAACATTGTTGGGAGCAAAGGAACCGGTCTCCCGAAGACGTCTCAACAGCAGCAAAAGTTGGGTGGCTAGGTACACGACGATTTGGAAACCTTTCAAAGTACACCCTGACACTCTCTCGAGCATTTCCTTCACAAAACCCTAATGTCAGTAACATATCGGTATATTCTGCATTGGTATATTGTACAGCCATATTAATAAACCACGCATTTTTTTTTAATTATTGAGTCAGATAGAACACTTTCAATCGTTAACAAGAGATTAGGTGTTAAAACTTGACAATATTTTTATTTAGATGAAACTATGGAAATCAACAATAAATGTTTTTGTATAGTATTGCAGGCAAATAATTAATATTCCTCAAAAAATCGTACATGGCAACAATCGAGTATTTTTGTTAAAAGTCTCGATTAGAGGTGTTGAAGAAGATATGAAAAAAGTACATTTTTATGTTTTTACTACAAAAAAAGTACTCTTGATAACACTCGATTTACTCAAAGTTTGTATTTTAATAATTATTGTTTATGTTCTTAAATGCAAATTTCGTCAAAACCATGAGAGTAATCGAGTCTTATCAAGAGTACCTTTTTTAAAGTAAATGAGTTGAGCAATCTAAATTTCATACTCAAACTCCTTTTCTTCCATTGCCGTAGAATTTTTAAAGGTGCAATTATTAAAAAAAATCAAGTTCTACGCCTATGGATTAATATCGGACAAAAATTTAACACAATTTTTTTGGCCACATAAAACTCTACCAATATACCAAATTTCAGCAAAATCGCATATGCCGTTTTAAATTTATATGGGAAAAACGATTTAAAAATTGTAACTTCAAGGCCCTCTGGAGCCCAAACGAAGCAACTTTGTACTAAGGTAATTTTACTTAAATCGACTTATTTTGGTCTAAGGAATATGTGGTATGTTTTTGTAAAGACCTTTTACAGACACCCTGTATATTGCACTAAATTGCAAAAAATGTTTTTAACATGAGCAAATATCAAAAATTACATTGACAATAAAAACAAATTTGTAACGTCAGCCGTGACGTAAGATGTCTGAATTTATGACGCGAGTATATCTAGATATATACAAAATCATTTTACTATATAGAAAATTGTTTTATTCATTCCTAAAAAGAATCATTTTAGTGTTAATACTTCGCAGTCTATTTTTTTTTGATAAATCAAGATTTTTTACTGTTTCATAGTAAATTCGTATTTTGAAGTAATTTTTTAAAATTAACTTAATGAGTAAGGTGGAATGCCCTTCTAGTGGATCTTCATCATAAAGGTGATCCCCGAAAGAATCATACACACACATAGGTATGTATCTCATGGTATGATGTATTAATATGGCATTTAAATCTTTTATATTTTTATTGAAAATGTTGTTAGTCTTATGGAAAAACCTAAAATACTTCTCTGCTGCCCTGCAGGTCTCGATAACTAGTTTACTGGCATTAACAAGCCTACCATAAGTTTTTCTCACCTGAAGAAATGAACTAGTTACTTCGCTCTCTAGTATATCAAGGCATTTGGGACAATTGATACATTTTTTCAGGCTTTTGACCACAAACCCTGCTATGTATGCAACCACATCTTCTACATATACAGTGAGATCCCACGCCGAAGATGAGTTATATGATTGATAAATATCATTTTTAATTTCATCAAAACAAGACAAATAATCATTAGCTTCTTCCAAGTTATCGCCTGTTTCTGTGGTTGTAAGTCTACCGGAACTACAAGTTAAAATTGTGATGTCTTCTAAATTTATCGCATTACCAGTATTTGGAGCTGATATTTGGCTATGGACTAAAAGTCTTTTATATGCTGCCTCAAACTGTCTGGCAGTTGGATTGTTATTGTAACCCCCTCTTGATCTAATCGAACCAAAAAATAGTTCTAAGTGGTCTTGCGACAATTTGTATGTCAGTATATATTTTATAAGTTTTTTATCAAGAACAAAGTCTTCATACATTTTTTGTAAACTTTCGATACATATTAAGAAACCTAAAAATCCTGTTTTCCTTGACGACATTATTATCGGTATGCCATTTAAAGTTAAAGTAAGTATGTAGTCTTTCATTTCATTTAAAAATTCAATAATGTGCTGGGCAGTTTTTGCAGAAAAGGGTTTTTTATATGAATATTTTACAAAACGGTTCCTAGAATTAAATATATCAAATAAATTATTGAATTTTAGGAGAAATTGTGAAGTTGCCTCAGAATCTTTAAATTCGAGTAAATTTAAATCATTTCGGAGGAAAGTTATGGCGTCACTAACACTTTTACTTATTGTCTGAGTGGCCAAACGCACCTTCATTTTTTCCCTTGCCCATTGAAGATGCCTTACTCGGATTTTGGTAGCGGCATGCAAGCCTTCAACATTTTGTTTGTCCACTAAATCAACTACATAACTCCACTTTACATCTCCATTGTTAGCATCTCGGATGTTTGTTTGTGATGCCATACAATTTCGGACAAGTTTTAACATATGGCAAGCATCGAGAAATATATATATGTCTGAACCTATTATTGGATGTTTAAAGCTAGTTTTTAAATTTAATGGATTTGTAAAATCTGCGCCCAATTCTTGCGCCATAGTCATATTAACTGGTGCTCCATCAAACGTAAATGAAGTTATTATTACTCCACTTTCGTGTATAAACTCAAGGCATT
Organism: Monochamus alternatus; assembly: GCA_037114965.1. Lineage (NCBI taxonomy): Eukaryota > Metazoa > Arthropoda > Insecta > Coleoptera > Cerambycidae > Monochamus > Monochamus alternatus. The sequence continues at coordinate 12,803,368 of CM073427.1, forward strand.
TTTTTACCAACCCAGCCTTTGTCGATGCAGATAAACCATTTAATAAAAAATATGCAATAGGCACTTTCCATGAGCCATTTAAACATACAACCATAAAAACTAAAACTTCTCTGGCCTCAGGAAGCGTATCATCATCAATGTTGGTGCCAATATCTACATAACCGGTGAATTTATGTCCAGTCCATTCCACCTGCCGCCTGATAGACATCTCATCCATCACCAAATTACATAACAAAGGCTTAGAAGATCCTTTTTGTTTTAAAGTTAAAGCCACAAGAGCTTCTTTAGTAAACCCTGGACTGCCATCTACTGATCGGTACCATTTCGATATCGTTCCTAAATGTGGTAATGTCCGGTTGAATGCGTTTCTGACAAAATTGTAAGCTTTGGCGGAATAAAAAGATAATGTCAGAGCAAACGATCTTAAACTGGGATCATATTTTTGCGACGAAGGTCCCTTCAACAACCGTTTAAATACGTCTAATGCAGGTCCTGACAACGATGCCTGTAAAAGCAATGATTATTAGTAAATTTGTTGTAAACATAAACAATTATACATAATAAGATATACAAAAGTTAAAGATATTACTTACGCTTAATGTGGACTCTGAAGACTCGGATATAAGTGATTTTTCTTTTAAATATTTTAAAAGAGACTGCAGTGATGTAACACGATGCTTCAGTCTTCTAACAGTCGTTTGCAGAGAGTGGATACGTCTTTTCTGCTTAGCAACAGTGTATTTAACCCTGGCTAAGTTTTTGCTACGTTTCTCTGGCGTGGAGAAATCACCACTAGACAAATCTCCTATGTAGTAGGCTCTTTTCCTTAAACAAATATACATATTCTATTTTAAAACAGAAAACTTATAATGATAACACATTTAACATGCTAATACTTTACACAGACCTATACTAATATATCTATACTACTACAAATTAATAACAAATAATTATGAATTAATTTTATTGATAAGTATACCTTTTCTTTGAAATAGTCTTTGTACTAGGCATTTTGGAAATTAAAGATGGATCTATATTTTCCTTCTCTATTTCGCTCCCCACTTCAGTAGCAGTATCTGTAGCTGAAGGAGATCGTAGTCCTCGCTCAACCTCCAAATTACAAATTAGCCTAAAAGGAAAAACTTACATAACGAGAGAAAAGTTTCATATTGAACAAGGCTATTTAAAAAATAATATTTCTCCCACATTTCTCAGTTCACAAAAATTCTGATAAGGGATGTATTATTTTATCCCCTCACTGTGAGGTGGCAATGAGTGGAATAGGTCAGGAAGGCAATGTTTTACTACAACATACATGCAAAAATTGGAATTTTTAATATTACAGGCAGTTTTAAAGGGCTGCAATCTTAGTTCTTCGTTGTCTTGTGGGTAGATAGAATAAAATTTGTTTATATAAAACACCTCTAAAATCGGCTGAACAGTGTATTCACTGTTTCATTTTCCTCAACTATTTTCGATACACCCTTTGTATATATATATATATAAAAAACAAATATTAATGGAAATTTTTCTTTTTTTTTTTTCTTAATGTTATTGGATAAAATATGACTAACCTTGATGGGCCTGCAACATAGCTTGATTCAGACATCTTAACATCTACTTGACATAATATGTCTCGTTCCTTTTTGTTCACTCTAAAACATAATAATCAAGATTAGATAATTTGCAATAAAATGGCAGTGGGATAAAAGATAAGTGAACGAAAGTTGCTAATACATGACAGCCAATAGTCGGATCAAATGTATATAGTTAAATAATTTGAAAATATGAAAAAGTAGTTCTTTAGTTCTGCTAACCTCTGTCCACGATGCTACATAATTTTCTCTTCAGTACTTAGGTAATTTGTTAAAGTGCTAAAGTGTCCACATATTTGCACTTTTCTAGTAGTTAGAGATAAATATGTGGTAGTTTTAAGAATAGTTAAATTTTAAAGAAGCTAATCAACTATTATAGTACAAGCAATATACCATTGTGACAATTTATAAACGTACAATGGCTATATCTGAGGAACAAAATAATATATCAAAAATCCTTTGAAACCATTTCAGTATTATGGAAGGGAACCCAAATGATTATTAACTAATCTGTTCTAACTTACACTCTCACCCCCAGACACCACAACTAAATAATCTTAAATGACGACCCCTTCATTGTGATACTTTATCCTTAAAATCTTAAAATGCTTTTCAATGACACTATCATGATAATAATATTAATAACAACAATAACCTTTACACATTACAAAGTTTTATATGATCAAATAGTTTTCAATTTATTAAAATATATTAAAATAAAATTTTTTCATTGTTAATTTCAAAACTGCTAAAAATGATTTCCATGATTTTGCAGGCAATAATGAAGCCTATCTTCAAACTCTAGAGCTACATAAATAGCTCTGGAATTAACAGTAAAAATCTCCGTAAATATCCCATCTTAAAGTAAAAGAAACTAGACAGTAAAAACAACAAATACAAATTCTTAAACGTTTTATTTGTTCAAATAATAGCAAAAAACATAGAAAAAAATATTTTGAAACAAAAAACAATACAGGATTGAAAATTAAATTGTAGTAATTTTCTAGGCTTCTTTAATAGATTGCAAAGTACTTGATCAAATGTAGCTTTTTAAGTTAAGATTGAAAAGCATTTTTAAGAGTTACAAAACAAGGTATTAGAAGTAGGAGGATGGATGGCTGGATGTGAGGGGGTAAATTAGAATGGGTTAGTTAAAAAAGGTGCCTCTCCATATTACAAAAATAGTTTCGAGCAATTTTTGTTCTCTTTTTGGTTCTTAAAATATAGCCATTGCAAGTGTCGAATTGTCACACTGTCAGTATATGTTTATTAAAATAGAAATTAGAAGGTTCAATAATTTTTATGTACCTAAATCTAATTTCTTGGGATTTAACTGAACATGGGATTCAGGGTTTTTGAAAAATTATTATTATTTTTTAAACAATGTAGGGTCTTGCATTTAAACATAAAAAGATGGAAATTTTTTGACTTAGAGATATTGTTGACCTCTCTCTTTAAGACCAAGTAAATTTAAATATAAAAGAATTATTACACTTACATTTTAACATAGACATACTGTACGACATTACAAATTGTCTATACGTGTGTTATAAATCATAAAATAGTTCATATTTCAAGAATTTTCTAACACTAAACCAAATAAATGTAAATGTATTACTTACCTATCCTCAGAAGAATTTATGCTCATGGGTGAAGCTTCAAACTCCCTTACTGAAAGATTTGGAGTGCTGCAATTGACAAAAAATTCATATTTTATTTAGTTCCACTATACCTATATAAATATTCTCTTACCTAGGCTTCTTTGGAGGTGTTCCGCCATAAATAGAATCAGAACTGGAAAATAAATAAATATAAAATAATTAATAAAGTACATTACAGCAAAAATGTTCAAGTAGGTTATGTATATATGAATAATGAAACAGAGAAACTGAAATCAAGTGTAATATTTACTTATTAAATATAAGAGGATATGCCTCACCCCTCACCTATTTGATATAGACTCGTCATACTGAGAAAGATTATCAAATAGTGGATTAGCTCCTGCTTTAATATAACGAAGACCATTTGACTTCATAATCAAATCAGAAGACTGAAAATGATTGGAACATATTTCAGGATGTTTTGGCAAACGATTGCATTTAATGCCAGTAATGCTAAGCCACAAATTTCTTCTCTCTGGATCAACGGGAAACCTAAAACACGTTTACATTAGTTTACAATGTAAGAAATAAAAACATTAATTTATGTAAAAAATTGTATACTATTTTTTATTTATGAAAAATAGGTACTTACAAACTAAATTTTGCCATATTTTATTAACAGTCAATATATGTTATTAAAAAGGTAATTATTTACAACAGCGGAAACTTCTCCATTCTTGATTAACAAATTTTTACCCCCTATTTTCGAAGGTGCTGAACACGAATATAAAATTAGTATAATTACAATATATTTTTGGAAAAATTTTGTTCGAGAATTAGACGAAAACCGAACCGAAAAAAAACTGATTTTAGATTCGTACTGAGTACTTTCGAAAATAGGAGGGTACGAATGTTTTCATTAAGATTGGAATAGTTTCCGCTGTAGTAAATAATTACCTACCAAATAACTTTATATTAATAAAAGTCTGTTATTGTTAAAATTTATTTTAGCACACGCCACTGAAGGCGCGAAAATCTAACCTAACACAGTTGATTAAACTTACCTATGAAAGGACAATTCGGGATGTGAGGAACTCATTTTTCCACATACTTGACACTGACGCACCATTGTGGAATACAAGTTTAATTAAAAAACACTAGAAAACACACGGAATTCACAAAAACCACAAGCTCCGACTTAAAATAGCACTGCACAGTGAAACTTACTACGTGCTTACTACGGCAAATGGCGGGACGGGTTTATGAATGAAAACGTGTGTAAAGGATTAAGCTGCATTGCCATGCTTTCACTACATTTGGTTAGTATGGAATGGCAGAAATAAATATTTTAATAAATTATGACTTATATTGGTACAAAGAAGTCCTAATATACTTAATTATATTTAAGTTATAATTACAGTATATTCTCATACCTATTATACTACTCAATTTGTTAATTTATGTCAAGCACAAAGCTAAAAATCTGCGGAATGCTGTATAAATAAAGATATGGCAACCGTTGAAACTGAATTTGAGTAAAAACAGTTTCTGACAGTTCCAATCGTCCAGATGAATAAATATAATGGCAATCTATGATCGCTTCAAAATGTAAACAATTGTATCTCCCTTTACTAATATATCTATGGCTACAAACTAGTGTAGCCACTTCAATCTAATTTCGTTGCAATTAGCTTAACGGCTGAAATTTGCAGTGGACTTGGAAAGAATTTAATTAAATTCCCAACTACCAACTACCCGTTGCGCCCCATGTCATTATCCTGTACCAGAATATATTTACAAATACATCAAGTTCGCTACTCCGCCTGCTTGATGGCTTGTGAACATTATTCGGAATTTAGATGAGGTCTTGTTTTGAACACTTACTCATGCAAAATACGTCTTGGCCCAAGTTCGGCTGGAACTTCTTACAATAACTTTCATTCATTATTCATTTCCATAAAATTTATTCGAATAAAAAAAATGTCCGCTGACGTAAATTCTATTTTCGTACCATCGATGAGATGTATAGCCAACAAATGATATATAAACCTTGATATCAATATGATAAGTACACAAGAAAATTATGTAGACGAAATTGAATTGCATATTTTGCAAAACATCGGGTTTTGATGAAGAATTTGTTTTTTAAAAATATTTGCTCAAAAATAATTAAACATAAAATTAATGAAAATAGATTTAAGTAAAAAATAAAAATCTACATGTTTTGGCATTGATTCTCAAAATTGATAATTTTTTTTAATGTTTCGGACTTATAATATAAAATATTTATAATTTTGAAAAAAAAATCGTAATAGATATACAGGGCCGGAAAGTTTATGTCTTTACACGAACAATGGAAAATCAGGAAAACCTTTTACAAGCAGTTGAACAAAATCATGCAATAAGTATAAGAAATATAGCAAATGAATTAGGGAATATGAACCATGTTATTGTATGGCGCCAACTATATCTTTATCATCTGCAAAGAGTTCAAGCTTTCTCTGAAGCTGATTTTCCAGTTAGACTGCTGTATTGTCAATGGCTAAGCCAAAAACATGCAGAAGATCGGCATTTATTTCTTTCACTTTGTTCATGGATGAAGCTTCATTTACCAAAACCGTTGTTCTTAAATATCACAATGAACATTTCTGGGTGGATGAAAATCCATGAATCGCGACATCAGCAGCAGTTTTCAGTCAATGTGTGTACAGGAATTATAGAAAATTGTTTGGTTGGACCCCTTATTTTGCCGAGAAGATTAGAAGAACGAACTCTCCTGGATTTTTTACAGGAAAATCTACCTATCCTTCTAGAAGCTGCCCCTCTTAATGTTCACTATCGTTTATGGCTTATGCACGACGGGACATCTGTTCATTTTAGTCGCAATGCAAGAGTCTATTTAAATTTTATGTTCCACGAAAATTGGATTGATCAGGGCGGGCCTATTCCTTAGTCACCCCGATCGCCCGATTTAAATCCGTCCGATTTGTACCTTTGGGAGCTACTAAAGCAACTGGTGTATTCTACCCACATAGGGAATGAAGCTGCATTAGTGGAACATTACCAATGTCTCTGAAACAATACGTCAAACACCTGGGATATTCCAAAAAGGTAGAAGGCAGATACGAAAGCGATTTAGAGTATGTACGACTCATTCCATATAAAATAGTCTGAAAATAATCGTTTCATAGCCTGAATATTGGGATTTTTAAAAATTTCAAAACTTCAAGCAAAGTTTTCTTCTATAAAGAGTGGGCTACTCAGGTCAGCTTGTGGCTGAATTTTGTCTATGATATGTATACTTAATTCCCGCGGAGCATGAATTTTTAACTCTCAACAGTTAAGACGCTAGAGTCGATTGAAATTCACGAAAAATGACTAAAAAACATTTTCAGCACGCTGCTATTATTCAAAGGGATCGTCCGAGCCAATTGTCTTCATTTACACTGAAACTATTATCTTTCCCACTCTGAATTCCGTCTTGATCATTCAAATATCTTCAAACAGAAAAATTTGACACCAAAAATTGCTATTTTTAAGAGTATTTATTTAAATATGCGGAAACAAGCGCTTGTAATAATCAAACTCGTGTAAATTTTGTTGTTTGGGACCCTAGAGAAGAGATTTTCAAAGTTACACCAAAATCTAAAATGGGTCGGCTTTGCCAATTAGACGATTTCAAATGGAACACAGCTGGGCTGTTATTCCGTTGTCAGCAATTACATTTTTTTTTATTTCTACAATACAAATATATAAAAAGAGCTATATATTTTTAGTCAAAATTCTGTGTGTACTAATGAACTAATGCAAATATTTTCAATTGATTGCTTTACCAAATTATTTTGAAATTTCTTAAATTTAATCTCTTAACATTTGAAATTTTTTTTAACTGGTAACAGTAATAACAAAAACATTTAACAATGTAAAAACTAAATTTAGCTAACCGCTTCAGTCATGTAGGATATTAATTATTTTCTACAGTGTATTTTCTACAGACACGGCAATTTTACAAATTGTAAACAACATTTTTCTGCACGCCCTGCATTTGATAATCTCACTTTATACACCCTTTTATTATTGTGCAACATATTAGAAAGATTCAAATTTAGACGAATTACATTTAAATTGAAAATCCTGAACACTAAAAAATGTTGTAAAGCAGGTATAACAATACATAAAATTTTCCGCTAAGCTTCCGCTTTAGGGATATTGCCAACTGGAAGATCTCCAGTTGAACATTTAAAATTATGTTTTAATCTAATTGCACTATTGTGTATATTGTGGTACGGGTAATATTAATAAAGCAGTGCTGTTTTGAGGATACGGTCCAAAAATTCTACAAGACAATAATAAAATTATTATTTCAAGTTAAAACGGTAAGAAATAGCAGATAATTTCAACGAAAATGTCTATTCAAAATTCATTCTGATATAAATGCATTCCAACCTCATTCGGTTGCTGTCTTTGAGTGTATATAAAACATTTGTTATTTAGAAATATTTGCTCAAAAATAATTGAACATAAAATTGATGGAAACAGATTTAAGTAAAAAATTAAAATCGACATATTCTAGCATTCTACATTATCTAAAAAATACTGTCAACTTACAGTGGGAGGATCTTAAATTCTTCCTCCATAAAATCAAATTTTCCACACTCATTGTAGGACACCCAAACTCACGTAATGAATCGCCCGCAGCCGGCTATCGATATTGCGGGCTACTAATCGACTATGTCAACGATCGACCATATCGATTGTTACGTGTGAGCTTCGAGCGGGACTGTAGCCACCGACAGTAACCACCACTGTTACCAAATTCGTAATAAAGTTACATGTTTCTCATTTGTACGCAAGAGTCTTGCAATAATCATGCAAGAATTTGGAAAATTGTGAGACTCTCGTAATACAAGTCTCAGTCAACACTAATTTAGACGGATCATCTGGTCCATTATTTTCTATTAGTCGCTACTAGTAGCTGCAAGTCGAAGCGTTTAAAAATCTACTTGTTCCAGAGGTAAATCACTCCAAAGGAATTGGTTAAAAGCGAATAAAATCGTTTGCATTCCTCTTTAAAGGAAATGAAATACCTATAAACGAAATGGAATAATATCTGTGTCTGCGCGTTTCTAACATTTGTAACCAGCCTTCTTCGGTATTAGCGGGTATAACCATAACCGCCAAAGAAATTGCCCATAGACATACAAACCATCAAAATCTACATAGGTAGTAGACAATCATTACTGACCTTATGTGATCATAAGGTAATAACTTGATCAGCATGGGAATGCCATCAGTCACTGATAATGGCCTCGACCGACAACACTACATCTGTATGCTGGGTAAAGGGACACGAGCAATAATGGTATTAAAGTGGCTGACAAATATTTTTGGACCTGGTCCTTCCAGTATGCTTCCGTTGTTAGCATTTGTTGAAATTATGGAAGAGGACACCCACAAAGAGTTTATGAAACGGTGGTATGAAACAAATAGCTGTCAATTTACTAAGGAGTTGCTAGAATACTCCTGCAAGGATACAGTCAAAAAGTACATGGTCATTTATAGAACAAATCTTCGCCACAGGTGACAAGGTATTCAATCTGGACACTGTTGGTAAAGGAAGCACCTTTATTACATGAGGAAGTTTGAAACACCTCTTTGTATGGGGTGCGAACAGGAAGACGAGACAGTACTCCATGCACTCCGTGAGTGCATTGTCACCTTGCCAATAAGAAAATCCGTATTGGGAGAATGAAGGTCTTCTATGGTCTACATTAGAGAGACCCCTCTGAGCAACGTCACCACCTATTTCCCCTTATTAGGTTGGTTGACGGCTCAGGTGGATTGATTTCCTAATGAGAGAAGGTACAAGGGGTCCAATGGGGCCTAAGTGCTGTAGCCGTTAAGCTATCATCCTCACAATTCCAGGGTCCAGCTGGTCTTGAGTCATTGTCAATCTTAATGCATTCTTGTAATAAATAACAATTCGCATTATTTTTATTCCAAAATAACAATTTAATGCAAAGTAAGATTTTACCAACTGTTATGGGTAAGTAATTTTTTATGAAAGATTTGTAAATGCAAAACTATATCTACTGGAGTGTTCCATTAAAAGAGGCGTGGGTTCGGGAAATTTGCCCTCTGCCACTCTTCCTTCTGGTCGGGTCTATTTGCACCTTTTGTATTCAAAGGAAGTTTTTCCAAAGAAATAAAAAGGAAGCATTCCAAGCACATTGCTCAGTAATAACAGAATTAATCTCTTCATAAATTCATAAACAACAGTTTTATTTAGTTAAGAAAGTGCCTGGCAATTGTTACACATAATTAAAGAAAACTTGCCGAGGTGAATTCCAAAGGGAATCGTTTAGACGAATTCACGGCGTTAAACAGTTCATAACGCGGGCGGAAGCCCTTCCAGCCTGCCGAGTTTCCAGGCGCTGCCAAATGAAAACATTTACAAAACTATGTCAAATGTAACACTCCAGTTAATAATGAGAGCATTCCAGTATTAATAAAGGGTTTGCGAGGCGGTTTCTTTGATCTTCGCCCCTTCGCGTTCGTCGCGAGTGACATTACACCCCCGTATCTTACGTGTGGCGTATTTACATATTTATGAGAGCTCTGCTCCCCGAGTCTATTCTGCCGACGGAAATATTATTGTGTATTTTTTTGCATTGTGGAAAATCGATCAACGAAAAAAAGTGTCTAATATAATCTGTATCATGATTGGATTTTTTCTTACTGACGTTATAATATAATAATAACAATAATAAATGCATTCTCGGTTACAAAAATTAAATTCGCAATAATTAGGTATTGCAGTTGGTGCCATTCAGGCTGCTCTTCCATGTAACCAACAATAACAGATATGAAAGAAAAAGTATACAAATCATACGAGTCAATATACAAAAACCCATCACTCTAGAATACATACAAAAAATATACAAGAAATTTCACTTAAGTTTCAGATGAACTAATCTACGACCAGCATTTTTATTGTTACTTATTTAATTGAATTTGTTTCGAATTATCGAAACTCGCAGCGGCACAAAGGAAATAATTTTACTATCAAACGTTAAGGGGACACGCAAGTTTCATTAAAACTTCCACTTCATTCCCACAGCGCTGTATTCGAGTCCCAGTGTAGTTTTTGCGATGCTCTTCAGTGCCCCATTTAGATTCGGCCCAATATACCGCGTACATTACATACGCCCGGCATTATTACAAAACTTTTTATCACTGCATTGTAATTGGCAAAAACTTCAACCTGCGGGAAGTTGTAATTATTGCGAATTAAACTCTGCCACGGAAAAACAACTCCGCGCCTCTATGCGAAGTTGATAATAGGCAACATTGTGTTCTACCACACCAAAACTTTATTAGCTACATTGTAAACGGAGAGAAGTCAGATAATAAATTTTCGTGGGATCCCATTTAAACGGCGGCAGAATCGACGTGGGTTAGTTTATGGAATAGCTATCGAGCAAAATGCCGCTTACCGAATGCACAGGGTAAATCAGTTACATAGTCAGACGTCGAAGTAGGTTTCTACCAATTAAATCAATCACAGCCTCTGTATTCCATTTGCAAGCACTTGAATGTGTCCCTTGGAGACTTCGATCTGTTCAGCATCGGTTGAAATCGGGATGTCTATTTTCATTTTGCAGTATTCGCAATGCAGTCATTTATAATCCTGCATATTAGCAATTATCAGTATAGATAGATTATGTGGGATCTATTCCTTCCAGATCTTTACATATTCCATACAACTACTGCTACTGTAATACAAATGGAATTAGCAGGTATAACTATAGCCGACAAAGAAACTATCAGAATCTACACAGGCAGTAGACAATCACTACACAATCTTGCCTAATCATAAGATAATTACTAGATCAGCATGCTAGCCAAGAGTGCATCAGGTCGCAATATCTTTGAACCTGGTTCATCCAGTGTGCTTTCGTTGTTTTGTTGAAATAATCAGGGGAAACACCCAGAAAGCGTTTAGGAATAGATAGGATGAAACGAAGAAGCAAATAGCTGCCAATTCGCCCAGGAATTCTTAGAGTACCCCTGTAAGGATACAACCAAAATATATACCAGAACATGTCTAGGACAAATCATCTGGTTCGATGATAGGCATTCAAATTGGACACTGTTGGCTAAGGGAATACCTCTACTATATGAGGAAGTGTGAAACACCGCTTTGCGAACAAAGAAACGAAACAGTATTTCAGGCACTCTATGAGTACATTGTCGACTCGTCAACAAGATCTGTCTCATCACCTTCTTCACTCTAATAGGCTGATTAACGACTCAAGTCCTCCTAATGGGAGGAAGTACAAAGGACCCCCCTCCCCTAGCTCCAGACACTTAGTTTAATTGGTTTTTTTGCCACACATGAAAAAATAAAGATTAATTAAATAAGCCCTTGCGCCAAATGGATCAGTCAAGGGTTATTTTTGAAACTAAGTTTGCCTAACCAAAAATCTTTTATGTTCAACAACTCTAACATTCATAGGTCGAGACGTTTCTCCAACATAATGCTTATTGCATTCACAAGGTATGTTGTAGATGCAATTTTTTAAATTTTGTATATTATTTTTGGACGTGTTTTTGTTGAAGAGAATCGTAAAATATTAGTTGTCTGAAAAACTGTTCTAATATCAAATTTGTTACCGATTCTTCTCAATCGTTCTAGTAATATATGGAATGATGTTTGTTTTATCTTTAATTTTTTAAATGTTCGATCAACAAAATTCGGAGGGTCTTCATTATTTATTAAAACATTTTTAATAAATTTTAGTTCGTTGTTAAAAATATCGTTGTTTGATGAAATCAATTTTACTCTATCATATAAACATTTAACAACCTTTCTTAATATCAATGTGATGGTTAGATCTAAAATTTAAATATCTGTTGGTGTGAGTTTGTTTTCTATAAACACTTGTTTCTATAGAATTTTCATTATTATTATATTATTATTTTCTCTTTCCAAAGTGAATTTTATTGTTGGTTTTCTTTATTGTTAATATCATTTAAAAAATCATTTAAATCTGCAATAGTGAAAGGCCAAATTGCAAAAATGTTATCTACATACCTCCATCGGACAGCAGATTTTTTTATTTACATTTTGAAGACAGTTTCCTTCAAAAGATATCAATAAAAATGTAACTTAAAATTGGTGATAATAAACATGCTGCAAGCTCGGAAAGCGCCTTGTGGATCTGTCAATGTTCTTGGATTCACCCTGTGTGTGTACGCGAGGGCCCATTGAAGTTCAGTCTATTTGAATTTCCTCTTCCATCAAGCTCCAGAACATCGTTTGAAGTGAGATGAGATACTAAAATAATTATTACATTCTCCTCCCTACGAAAGTATAATTTTTTATTTTAATTTTATTTTAAATATGCAAGCGAAAGTAAAACATGCTATGTTATCGGGTGCTAAGTATGAAAAACATTCGTGCCCTGGGCGACGAAAAAATAAAATTCAAATTCAAATTATTAATGTCAAATGTTTATTTAGAGTGGAAATTAAATGTAAAATTACAATTGTTGTATGTTTCTGAAAGGTTTAATTGCAAATTTCCATATATTCTGGTTCTTATTTAATAAAATAGTAAATTTCAACCATACTGTAGCAGGGGACAATGTCTTTCATTTTTCTAAGAAAAATACTAATAATACATCTTCCGTTATTGTGGACACATCTTTCGTTGTACACCATTTGATGAAATTTTCATAGTCTTGATTGCAACGGCCTTTAGATTTGTCCGGTAACAAATTTCTGCACGCAATAATTGGTGCTTCTTCAATTGAGTTCATTTTTTAACTAAATTCTTGCCAAATATTAAACTTAAAAGACGTTTATACTTATCAACTTTATATTGAAGAATAATTATTTGATAACTGTCAAAATAATATTTTTTGTTGACATGAATACATGTTACCAAACTAATGAAAGTATCACACTGTAATACTATAATTTTTAGAGCAATAATATACCCATTTCATTACAGTCTACAGAGGATTTTCAGCATCTCTAAATTTTGTGTTTTATATAAAATCGAGGGGAGATCGATTTAATACATTAAACGCTGCAAATGCCCTTTCAGGTGCTCGGAGGTATTCAAATAGACTATTTAGACGGCTATTTAAATATACTTCGCACCTAAAAGTAAGCTTTCGCAGCTTGTAATGTAGATAACTTTTTCTTAGGAAAAATTATTAAGAAAATCTTAACCGATATCAAAATGAAACGTTTAAAAACTGTACTCAAGGAAATAAAACACTACTATCAAACTTCCTGTGGCCTAAAATGGAGTCACGCTCCCAGACGGGTTATCTAAGGTAGAATCAGGTTAGCACCGCAATTTGGACAGTCGCGATTTATAGCCTCCATCAGAACGTCGGTTCCTGTAATTGAAAAAATAATTCAGTAAGCTTGTGCTAAATGCTGAACTACGCAGGGAAGTTTCCTGAATTGTTTCCTTTTTCTCTTCGAGCAGATTCGTATGCAAATTTAGGTCGGCATCCGGTTGCGGGGGGGACTTTTGTCTCTATAAATTATTCATTTTTTGGTTACATTCGGCGGAATGTCTGTGAAAGTTCTTATTTTGTCGTCAGTAACACCAGGACTGGAACTTGGAATACTTTTTAAAAAATTAATATGGTATTGAAAATAGTACTCGTAAAAGTATTTTCTGACGTATACGTACAGATCAAATGTGTCTTATTTTTCTGCTAGTAGAAACTGTTTTGATTGTTTGTTGTAGTTGAAGCTCCTAAGATTTTGAGAAGCATATTTCCTTCAAAATATATTCCAGAGTTAATTAAATATAAGGTGATCCTTTATTAAACTACCACACTGTTTTAGAGTCTTCCTTAATCAAGATTGTCACAAACTCTAATAAAGTCAATTCTGATTTGTTACAAAAATATCTATAGCTTGAGGATGAAGAATTTCTTAAAATCCATAAAATTGTGTACGATAAGATAAGTTGCTGCATATAATCAAAAGCTATAATTTTGCAAACAAATACGTTGTTGACGAGATGACTACGACTCAGGGACATACTACTGTGTTTTTACAACCATTGATTTAATATGGAGCCAATTAAAAAGAGACATTAAAAGAAATAATATATTTCTAAAATTTGACAAAACAGATAACATCGAACATGTTATAAAAATAGAGGGAGATTATATAAAGGTGCATGAAGAATCGGATACAAGTTCCCCCTCCTGGGAGAGAATGCTCCTACCTAATAAGAATAACAATAAAAATAAATTTTTTTATTCCCTTATTACGATGAGATAAACTGTAAGTAGTGTTTAATAGAGATTACAATCCACAATTTTTGTCTATTTACATGCAACTGCTTGAAATGATTGAAAATAATGACACTTCCAAACAGAAACGCCTGTTTTCATAGGATCATTAATATCTAATTATAGGAAGAGAGCGTGGTGGAATCTGGGCTCCCAAGTCACGTTTTTAATTTCATCACATGGGGTTTAAAGAAAATTGAGTATCCTCCTAGACTAAGCGATGTACATTCTTCAGGTGCAAAGCCGAAGCGGTTATCGATTTTACCTTCGAGAAACTGATTCATTGCAACGTCAGGACAGTTGCCAGGCGTTCCATCAGTTATTACTTGGTGGGGGAATTACATTTAATTAAAGCACAATTCGGATAATTTATTGCCACAGGCGGAAATGTATTGGATGAGATAAAATTTTCGAAATTAATTTATTATATGCCTTCAAAGAACATTCAGCAGGTTTTAAAAGAACAGAATAACCAGGAAGACTCGTGGATGAGTTTTTTTTATGTGGACGTATACAGGGTGTTACTTAGATCGCTTGTTAACTATCTGCTTGTTTGGATTGGAAGTGCACTTTTAAAACGTAAATCAGAGGGGTACATATCCAAATAATAAGGCTACACTTTCTTAATTATACAGGGTGTTTCAAAAACATATAGAAATATAACTTACGTTTATTAAGCAAATCCCACTTATTTTTCAATGTTCTATCAGCCTTAGTAACATTGCCATGTGTTTCTGAACACCCTGTATTAGCAAATACAAAAATAAAGGTCATGCTAGAATTTTTTGGCACAACTGGAAATATTTCTGGTATGGATATGAAAACTTATTCACCATCACCATCTACCATTAACTTAACAAAATGCAATAATTTGAATAAATCGTTCTAAAGATTTAACGTGCATACAGCGTTATGGAAAATATATACAGCATCATAATGTATTTATTTTGTTATATCAGAAAATAAAAAATATATACATTGTCAGCAGCAGGTCAGCAGGTATTCTCGTAAGAAGTCAGAATTGACTCCATTAGACTTTGTACTGTACCAGTACCCTGAATAATGCTGTGTTGCGAGTACTCAGTGTTATGGTGTTGTGCGTGAGAGATTGTTTTAATATATCTACGAGTAGTACTTAGTGTCTCTATAGTATGTATTCATGTTTTTGCCTTAAAAATATTGGAGTAGATTAGATATTAGATACTACACATCTAATAAGATGCGGAGAGAATATTCAGAACTTGGAAGGATTTGTCGGAAGAACCTCGATCTAGTGTAAGTAGAGATCAAACGAATAGTGATAGAGAAGATGCGGAAGTTAGGACAAACAGGTTCAGTTAGTTACATATAATGTATACAGGGTGTCTGTGAAAGGTTGAGAAATCTTGGAGCTGGAGATACTGGTGACCAAAAAAAGTCGATTGAGCCAAATATACGAAGCGTTCAATGCTACAATTTTATTTTGAAATATCTCAATACCTTTGAAACCTGTCGGAGTATTAAAAAAAAATTGGCACAATTATGTGTTTTGGCACGGCAAATAAGAACTTTTAACTTATTTTGACGTCACTGGTAGAGGGCGCTACTTATGGCACAGCATGTTTCTTTTAAATGGCAGAACTTTTTTGCTGTTTAGTGTATCCATCTGTCTATTGAAACAATCGATTCTCCTACCTGTTATATCTGACAAAGGTATACCTTGTATTCTCCTACCTGTTATATCTGACAAAGGTATACCTTATTGAAGTCGTTAGGAGTAACAATTTTTGAAATAATCGTATTTGAAATATTCAGTGCATCGATTGAAAACTGTTATCGTTTCAGGTAAAGTGCTTTTTTTGCTAAAAATACAGCAAAATGTTACTTGAAAAAGTTGTTCAGAACGGTAAATTATGGTGACGTGCAAAATTTCAAGAAGATCGGCGAAGTTTGATTTTGAAACCATTTTCCAACAAAGCACAAAGATTTTATCAAAGCAGAGATTTCCCAACCTTTCACAGACACCCTGTATAAAAATATAAAACACAATGAGGGAGAACACAGGGCATTAAAAAAGCGGCTCCTTTAATAATAGGCATTTCAAAAATTCCACTATATCGTATTGAATGTTACAAGGTGTCGACGTTATATTAAAAATATTAGATAAAAATGTAAATTTGCTAATTACTTTACTGATTAAAAAGAGACTATAGTAGGCGTTAAAATTAATTTCACAATCTGCTCAATTCATCTGCTTCATCAATCAGCCTCAGTTTGCGTTGGCGTAGGCTGACCAACTGCCACGTCGTACCGATTCCCTCTTCAAATCGCCTCAGTCTAACCTTCAAACTTAAAAGAAAGTTTAAGTGGAACTAAGTGCAGAAGCGAAGCTCCGTTTACAAGTTTAATTCATAAATCAGCATTTTTTTCCAAGTCGTTTTCAACCACCAGAGGCTGTTCGTTGTACAGGAAAACAATTTTCGAATAGTTTTTGTGTTAAATTATAATCAAACTTTCCTGAGGATTTGGATGAAGGTTAATGAAATTTGTAAAAAAACTGTCAGAGGCACAGACAATTTTAGCGATTGTTTGGTGGAATTTTTCGATTATTTAGTTTGTTATAATTATTATAAAATATATTTATACTTCACTAGAGGCTAGTACTGATGTGAATACGTCAATTCAATATTTTTCCATTAGAATAAATAATAGTTTTAAGGCCATAGAAATTCATACTATTAAAATGCCAAAAGAAATTTTTATACAATATAAATTAAAAATTAAAAAACCGAAACTAATGAGGCTGGCAAACGATCCTTGCAACGAGATTAGCGCTTGTGACGTCACATCGCGGAACCCATCACCATCTGGCATACTCTACATTTACTTTCTACTCTTTTAACTTGGATCATGGTTGAGTTCTCATAACTTTTTCTGGTAGAACTAAGTTTTGAAGTAAAAATAAGATGCAAGCAAAGCAGTCTACTGTTACAAATAAAAAAATCGATAAAAAAAGTAAAATTACAGGAATGAGTTTGAAATGAATTTCTACATGAAAAATCAAAATATAGAACTAGTGATGTGAGAGCGTTCACAATAAAACTTTGGTGGTCGCTTAAACATTTTTTTTAATCTTTACCATTTTGAAGGTAAATCGTTTATACCAATTAGGATAGAACGGGACGCAAACATTACTAAAGACAGACCTCACAGATTATTACATGAAAACCTAACCTAGCCATTAATTCTCGTGCGCTAACCTGTTCCGCCTTGTGACGTCACAACAAATATTTTGATTTTTGTAATATGGCTATTTTTAATCATTTTATGATGGTCAGACAGAATATATTTTTTGTGGACATCCCTATTGATTTAAACATTTATATCTATGATTTTAAATAGCTCCGTTAGAAATCGTATCTTATTAGTAGTCGCCCATCCAAAAGGAAAGCATTTTTAGAGTCACCACTGATGATGTCGACATTGAAGGACAGTGAAACGGTTGGAAGTTTGGTTAGTGATCAGTTTCACCGCGTAACTGTCGTAGTACTAATAATAGCAGCCGAAATCCATATGTTGATATGCTGCTGAACATCCTTAAAGCCTAGTCTGATGTCAACAAGAACGTAAAAAGTTAGTAGCTAAGACTAAAGAACTGCACATTAATTCTGTGACTGACAGCAGTCATTTACCTAGAGTATGGTATAACAAAGATGAGAAACCATAGTATATTGTGTTGTGTTGCCTTAATTTGTTTCTTTTTTGTTGATGATGTTGATGTCGTTGTTGGTAGTTTTTTTTGTTCAACTTTCCATGAATTTATTTCAATGGCGACTTTGGTCTTCAGAATTGGCTTGACAAATTCTACATCAAACCACTATATTTATTCATGTGTACAATAGAAAAAGATCATTGGAAGGCGATCATAAGCAATGCAGGACAGTACATCATATAGTAGATTAGTTTGAATTCATTAAAATCGCGAACAAACTTAAGCAGCAACCCAAATTATTGTATACAATTTGTACCTATACTGTTATTAGCGGATGGGATCCAGCAACTTTTTTATTGTACAAAATAACCTTCACAGATTGGAAATCTCGGAAATCAAATCCCGAGACAAATAAACTTTCACGGCGTTGTTTATTCTATTTTGTAATCTTATTTGGTGACCTTAACGCCATCAATTTTGAGGTAATGTATTCTTGTTCGCCTCTGTTTCTTTCTAATCAGATTTGGAAGGCTCAAAGTATTACGTCTGTGGACCCTCAGCGACGCTGCTCCCGAGGCATTATTTGTTAAAGAAATTTAATACAAACTTTCTCTCATTAAAAGATAACATTCTCACACAAAATTGTACGTGTCTTTATTAAATGAAGTTATTTAGTACAGCCCACTTTTGGTTGTAGTTCTACAACATTAATATTGATTAAAATTTATTTAATAATGACCATATAATTCTGTACATTGTAATTGGTCTTTTCAATTAATTTTCAACACTTGCGTATAACTAAAAAAACAATATTTGTGGACATTTTCTTCCTACATAATACGTTTTCATTTTTAATATTTACATCGTTCAAAATATATATATATATACAGGGTGTTTACTTTTATTTGTGTGCAAATACGTAAAATCTTTATTTTTCATGATAATCAACAATTTTTTTTAAATTTTAAATGAGAGGGAAAACCGGCGATCCAAGACCTGCTATGATTTTTTTATACCCCCGAAATTAAATAAAAACGTTTAGCGATCTTTTTATTTAAAATCTGATAAGGTGGTGTTAATCAGGACCCCTCAAAACCCCTATGTGTGAAATTTGAACAAAAACTATACAGCATGTTTTCATGTTCTTGAGGTTTCATGTGTTTTTACATACATGATTTTTAGTCATTCAGTGCCTCTTTGTATCTTTTTGTAATACCCTTTTAACGCACGGTATAGTCAAACGTTTGTTAAAGAAGAATAAATGGTAAACGGAAGCAATGAAGAAAACCCCTTTAAACACAAATTACAAATGCTTTGTTTAAGGCAAACCGGATGACGCAAAATCTAGAAAAACTAATTATCTTGTAACTTTTATCTTTCTCTCCTAATATTTCATCTCAGCTTTGACACACTCTAGAATATAAAAATGCGGTCGTATATTTCCAACTTTTTTTCGTTCCCATATCATGAATATTTTTATTCGTGAATGCACATTGGGAAATGTAGGTATCAATGATTTCATTATATGTGCCAAAGTTAATTTGTAAATAACTACTTTCAAATTGAATTGAACTTAAATATTACTATTTCAAGTGACTTACTTGTAAAAACAGAATTGGTGAATTTATCCTTCAAATTGCTTCTAAATTCTTAGTCTCAGTTATGGCTGTCTTAAGAACCTTTACTTAATATCGCTCACCCTTATCTGCGAGTATTTTCAGGATAACAAATATACCTGTGACTGAAAACGTTCCAAGTAGTGCTGTGATAGCATGACAAACAGATGCAAATTTTCCTTCCATTTGTTTTAAATTGTTTTAAATATTGAATCCCTCAGAGCTTTCCACACCTAAAGGACGACTGGAATGAGAAGAACTTTATTCGGAATTGTTTGTTCTCTCGAAACAAGTTTCGCGTAAATTGATTTTAAGAATTCTATCCGCCTGTACTTTGAGTAAACTGATTTGTTTTAAAACCCAGAAAAGTGTTGTTTCTTACGCTGACAGTCGGACCTTGTTTAGAGATTGGAACTGAGAACTGCTGTGCCCATAAATCAGAGCAACACCCAGGAATTTATAAGAAAAAGCTCCCGAGCTTTGTCACCGTTTTTGGCGCTGATTCTGTAATATCGTTCCAACAAAATTTCTTTATTTTTATGCTTTTAAAATATATGCGAGATTGCTTCAAAAAGTTCCAGGACTGATTTTTTATAGATTTATTCACAAATATTACAACTAATTCAGTCGTGGCATAGTTCATCCAACCGCGCTAGCTATTTTCTGTATTTTCTCAGGGAGAAATAGGCAACATGGCTTTGACATTTCGATTTTGACTGACGTGATTTCTTGGGTTATATTATATACATCAACTGATGCCATCCCTTTTAAGCTCTGTTCAACCTTGTACTAAGAAGAATTTCTAATTGTTGCATCACATTTTACATAAGACAGCAGCATAATAACACAGCGGGATCATTGATGTAATATCAGTAAATAATAAACAGTTCAACATCCTTGTGAAACGACAGCATTTGCAGTGGACAGGGCTTATTGAGTTTCATCGGTTGCCTTTTGGTTTGTGATATGCTGCAGCACAAATTTACAGTTTCTGTTCTAAAACCACAACTAGAACTACATGCATTCATAGATTTTGTTTCAATACAGATCTTGCTATTGGAAGTACCTCTTAGTAGTAGAAATGTTCTGCTAACCATTATGATAACTATGCTTTAGTCTTCACGTTAAAACTGAAAACTGCATTCGGTACCTGTTTTGATGCTCTTAAAGAGTGCATTATTATTTGCTCTTTCAAAAATATCCTCACAAACTTTAAGCTTGTTGTTTTTAGCTGTACTTATACAGGATTGGCACCTTTTTTGCGGGTATAGTTGAATGGAAAAGCGTTGACTTGGGTCAATGTGACAGATTGATGCCATTTGGCATTTGACCATCTCTCTAATTAATGAGGTTTCCCACGTTTTCTTTATGCCTGTATTAAATGGTGGTTAAGGTTTGTCACCATAATTCATTTCTGGGCAGAAATGCATTGTACAGAATAATTACTTGCCTTCTCTACCACACAAATCTCTTACTTCTGGGCTAATTTTTGGGTTAGATTGAGAAGTAGAGATATTTTTATTATCATCTTTTGTCATAAGTCAGAGAACAAATTTTACCGCTACACGACTCATCTAATTTTTTTGTTAGAATCCTTTAACAAATCAAATATTTCATAAAACGCTAAACTCACAGCCCTCTCTCCCACTCAAACAACCTCCACAGTGACTTGACCTAATGATTAACAGCTGGTTACTTCTGAAGCTATGTTGGAACAGTGTTTCCAACAGCACGACGCTACAATCGTTTATTGGCGTGTAATTTAAACAGATCTGATTTTTTTCATATTGGTTATTCTACATAATACATTTAAAAAAAATCACTAGTGGCAGGTAAAAATATACTTACCCCAGCAAAACACTTATATAAAATAGAGGACAGATAAACAATTTAATTGTTGCAGCTAAATCAAGTTTTCTGAACACCATTCACTAGTCATAAGTGAACAGGTCACCTAACTATGCCTACCATTAACTATTGAACATGCTATGTTGCTACAGTAGTATTTTTTACCTTGTAATTTACCTGCATTTTCTGTACATTGTATACAAATATCAAGATAAAAAGACATATTTTCATAAATCACGCAAAAAGTATATGCACTACTTGTGTAAAGAGGAAATCCATACATAATTCAAAGACAAGGCAAAATGGTTAAAAATACACACTGACAATAATAATAAGAACAAACATGCCATACCCGCACAATACATGGATAACAAACAAACTCGCGCACTTACACGAGCAATACTAGCATGGAGACGATCATAACCATTCTTGAATGAATTGACAGATAATATAGCAACAATAGAGTGAGGAATTATTAGCTAACGAATAAAAACACAGTATGTTCAAAACCTTAATTTAAACGCTCAGAGTTAAATTCCACTGATAATGTTTGGCATTCCATAGTTATTAAAATTACATAAAACATATAAACTATGCCGCTTCGAAGTACACATCATAACCTCACAAAACTTAATACCGTCGCCAAATTGAAATGATGCTTCGATACATTTCGCTTAAGGGTAATATTTAAAACACCTACACCAGATAAAAAATATTTACGGTAATATTTTTTTTTAGCAACATAGTTACTCAGGGTAATGTTACTGTTAATGTGCGGAAACGCTCAACGCTAATTTTAAATCATTTTATAAATTTCTACATCCTCCTGTTGTGTAAAGCACTAAGCAACTCGATAAAATGACATATGTTTACCCTTATCACATTTTTTCCTGAAAACCTGACAGTCATTTTATCAAGACTAATTTATCACAGTGTACTTAAATACATGTTTATTAAAAACCAGTTTATTTGAAGGATACTGTTGTATGTCTCCAGTGAAATATATTAACGTGTCTTACATGACACATTTTACATAATTTATAATTTTGAAATAATACGTCTTCTTCCTGTCTGCATCATATTTGATGTGTACGTGTCCATTATTCTCCGGTCTACGTACGGAAATGTATTCAAACTTCGCTTCCATTTTACATTTTATAAAATAACAATATTTGCGTCCACTCTGATAACCACAAATGTAATTCCTTTGTGCCGTAAATATACAGCGTTAATTGGAAAATGTGTAAAAGCCAATCATTTTAATTAGTAAAACCGACGCGGACGTAAATATGTATACTTTAATGGCTTATTATGGACTTTTCGATCGTTATTTACAAGTAGGCTATGTAGTTAGAAATTAGATGAAATGAAACCGTGAAATATTCAAACTTTGTTAATTTATGTTAATTATACAGTGTTTAATTAATACAATTAAGCTTTTTGATGTCAATGGATGTCATTCATAAAATCTAGCAAATATTTGTACTATATATTTTTGAAGCAAAACCTTCAGTATGATTACTATTGGATCATTCTATTTGAAATCGTCTAATTGGCAAAGCTGACCCATTTTAGATTTTGGTGTAACTTTGAAAATCTCTTCTCTAGGGTCCCAAACAACAAAATTTACACGATTTTGATTATTAGAAGCGCTTGTTTCCGCCTATTTAAATAAAGGCTCTTAAAAATTGCTATTTTTAAGCTTTTTTAATTTTTACTGTTTGAAGATATTTGAATGATCAAGACGGAATTCCGAGTGGGAAAGATAGTAGTTTAAGTATAAATGAAGATAATTGGCTCGGACGATCTCTTTGAATAATAGCAGCGTACCGCGGGAATTAAGTATACAAAACTGCTGTAAAAAAACGGCTCGTACATGCACTAAACATGAAAATAACAAAACAAATGATATATTCATTTAAAGTTGAAGGTAAGAACAGTAGATTCTGTGAGTATCAGATTTTTATCTCGCAGTCACCACGCTCGTTTCATAGCCTGAATATTGGGTTTTTAAAAATTTCAAAACTTCAAGTAAAGTTTTCTTCTATAAAGAGTGGGCTACTCAAGGTCAACTTGTGACTGAATTTTCTCTATGATATGTATACTTAATTCCCGCAGAGCATGAACTCTCAACAGTTAAGACGCTAGAGTAGATTGAAATTCACGAAAAATGACTAAAAAAACACCCATTTTCAGCACGCTGCTATTATTCAAAGGGATCGTCCGAGCCAATTATCTTCATTTACACTGAAACTATTATCTTTCCCACTCTGAATTCCGTCTTGACCATTCAAATATCTTCAAACAGAAAAATTTGACAGCAAAAATTAATAAAGCTTAAAAATAGCAATTTTTAAGAGAATTTTATTTAAAGAGGCGGAAACAAGCGCTTGTAAAAATCAAATTCGTATAAATTTTGTTGTTTGGGACCCTAGAGTAGAGTTTTTCAAAGTTACACCAAAATCTAAAATGGGTCGCCAACAATTTTTTTTATTTTCAGACTATTTTATATGGAATGACTCTATTTTGAAGTATATGCTTCAGAAACTCCAGCAAATATGCATAAAACTAGCTAAAATTACGTTTTTACTGCCTGACTTAGCATTTACTTACTAACTTAAACTATGTCATAGCTAAAAATTTACAAAAACCATTAGTGAAGTAATGGATAAAATAGTAAGAAAGTCTTTGTGGATATAATTTCCTTTTTCTTGAAGAAATTACAGAAGCAAGAACTCTGTCAATTTTTTTAGCTATACGTATTCCAAAACCTAAACAATATAGTGACGAATAAAAGATTTTGTACGCATAAAGATCCAGACAACTTGTGCACTGAGCAGATCTACAAGAACTAGTACACAGTAGCCTGGATCTACACACGATAGTCGACAGTACAATATGGAACAATTTCAGCGATTGTTTAGTCATAATATAAAAAATGCCTTACTTCTAGGAGATGAGGGATATTTCGTGGAATAATGTTTAACTCAGCTAAAACTTCAGAAAATCTCCAAAATTATAGTAAGTTGTATTGTTTTTGCTGTATTGTAAAGGTATTTTAAACTGATATAAATGAATTATCCTACAGTTTCTATCAATGAAGTTATATGTATGCTCTCTGGTACCAAACATCTAGGTAGGCTAACGAACAATTCCACAGATAAAACTACATTTAATAAAAAAATAATCTAGCTAAAATTAATAAATGGATTTAATGAAAACAGTCTCTAAATACTTAAGTTCAGTCTTAAAACTGATCTGATCTATTTCTGCATATTTAGGATTGCTTCTTTAGGTGGCCTCCTTTAAGTTGAGGCAAATATCTAACTACAAAAATTATTAATACCTATAAATTAAAATTATTTTAAATTAAACATCGACAATGTCAAAAGTGATGTTGAACTGTCCAGCGATTTTAAAATAGACATGACATTAACCTACTCATTTGTCCAAAAAAATGTTTACCCTTTATCGTTTATATATACATATATTTGAGACATCTGCCTGTTATTTTTATTTAATTTTTGTTTTTTTTTTCATTTATTTACATAGTGATATCTAAAAATAATCATTAATGCTAAGTTAAATTCTTACTTTTTTTTCCTTTTTTTAGTGTTAAATAAGATATTCTATTTCACTTTGCTGCCCTATTTTTGCCCACGCACAAGGTACCTTTTGTGGGCAAACACACTGGTATTTATTATGGTTAGGATACATTGTATTTTACTTTTTTCAAATATTTTTTGTTGATGAAAATGATTTTTTTTTTGTAAATTATAAAACGATTTTTTGTGAATTATAAATTGTATCATACTTATAATAAATAAATAAATAAATAAATAAAATATAATATATATTTAGGTATTAACAATATCGTGTGAAACTACTCTGCAGACTAAAGCCTCGACCAGCGTTGATTAATTTTTAAATAAAAATATATATACTTTTGCGTATATTATAGGTTTGTTCCAACCAAGAATCGATTCCGAATTGTCCGGAACTATTCAGTCAGTTCAGTTGTTGTACTTTTGGTGAATGCGACGTAAGACGGAGCTGCTCAAACAGTTCTGACCGTTCTGAACCAGTTTACAACGGCGGTTGGAACAGACCTAAAATAATCAGCTTTCAGTTAACATAAACTTCTACAGCTAAAAAGCTCTAAACTGGTATATGTCTGGCGGCACCTATGACGAATAACTGTGTAGCTTAGGTCTAGATCAATAAAATGTGAACACATTTTATAAAATTTCATTTAAGAGAGGACCCTATTTCCTGTGTGGAAAATCATCGGTTTTTTATTGTGCCAATGTCGGTTGTCTGATAGAATACGTCACATTTAAAGGTGCTTCTTTACAATGCGATAATTCCCAAAAGGTTTGATTTAACTCGTCAAGTTTATTAGAAACATTCCGTGTGAGGGCTGAGGGGGGCCATTGAAAGAAACTGGAAAGAGGGAGATATGGAGTTTTTCAATTTCCTTTCCCGGCGACACGAAGTAATAGAGAAAGTAATAATTTGTTTTCTTGTATACGTTTTCAATTTAGGCCTGAAAGTTGTACAGTTGAGGAGAAATTGTTGTCGTACTTCAGCTGCGACAGCACATTAACGGTAAACATATAGAAATGGAAAATCACTTCTAGAAATGAAACGTATTTCATATTTCGTTTACACATAATATATATATATATTATTCTTAATTTGCTGGAATAATTTTAAGTAAATATTTACATCATTGCCCTTAAAAATGCTCAGACCCACGCAATCAGTTTGCTTTTGACGATAAGTAAATTTAATTTTCTTAAGATGTTGTTTAAGAAATTACAAACAAATATTAACTATAGTCGAGGTCCAAAATAATAGAGAGTGGTTCATGTTATAAACCCTTATTTTCTTTACACAGCTTCTGCTGCAGTAAATTCGCATGCGCCAGATCGGAATGCGAATTCTTGGTAATGTTATTATTATTATTAATCACGCCGTGACAGACTTCAACAGGCGCACATCTCAGCTACCATGGGCGTGAGCGTGGGGAAATTTTAGACTTTGGAATTGTGAATGTAATTAATTTTTTAGTGATTTTGTGTTTGTATTCTTAAGAACGAGTAATAATTCAAGACTATGACGTATTCTTAAAATTGTAAACGCCCTAATCTCACAAGTGAGCAATATCGGATGATGACGTGTATGAGGGGATTAGGGCGCGAGGTCAAGATATGAGTGTAAGTGATGAGGTTAAAATATGTAGTTCACTATCAAGAATGTTTGTGAGTAGTGTTGTATACAGTGGGAATAATAAAAGGTGGCAAAGAAGAACATATAACTGCAAAATAGTGATATGGAGAAGAAACTATTTAAAATAAATATTAAGGAGTGAGTGAGTGCCACATATGGAACGTGGTGCAGTAATAGTTTTATCGATAATGCATCCCATAATAGCTTTATTCGTAGTATACCAGAATCATTTTCCAATCGTCAGATGCACTGCATCTAAAACAAAGCATTTTCCTTACCTTATGTGGAAATTATAAACACAATGTGCGTAATCAGTAGTGTATACTCTATTTGTACATAATGCAATGTATTACGTGTTAAAGGTGTGATATCCGCGAAGTGCACATGAGATAGGTGTAAGTGGGTGGTAGTAAAGGTTTGTAATTTTGTGTTTTTTGGACCTTTCTCAAGTGGCACGCTTATGGAATCTTACTCCTACAACCCTTACCTCTCGAACTGCTCTAAGTGCTGTGAATGAATTACTTTCTATTATTTTGGGCCTCGACTATAGAACCCCAGATGAAATTTCAATCTAGGGTTCCTCGCAATTTTATTGTCTTGCTTGTTTATAACTGTTATTTTATTTAAAAGTATTTACCAATATTTCTGTGTTTTCTGCAAATTAATCCTTGTCTTCCCAAATGGGAAATAAAATAAAAATTAGATTTGGGTAAAAATATAATTTACGCAGGAACAAGATGCATTTTAGTGGTATATTTTTGTAGCAGTATACAAAAACTAGATGAAAGTTAATTGATAAAAAAATTATGACTGATATTACACGATCAATTTCTATTGTTATATATTGCCTAGGTGAAAAATAACACAGCAGAATGTAATGTTACAGCTGTAATCGAAAATTACCACCTATGCATTTTTCCGTAGTAAAACCGTGTGTTTGTAAATATTAAGCAGACCTACTGATTTTTCTTGCAGATATTCGATAATGAATATGAACAGACATGCACATGCATCCTTATAAGATTTCTGCATTGAAATAATATGGTTCATACTCACCGGCAAAAAAAAACCGGCCACTAAAAACTAGCCCCAATTTTAAAGTTGGTTTCCTCGCAAACCGCTCATTTGATTTTTATGATCTTTTTTATAAGTTGTACATTGATTTCTCTGGAACAGATGCTATGTCGGAAATTTTTATTCAGAATCTAATTTGAGCATATATGGTTCGCAACAAAAAAACAGTCGCTGTTGCTAAGTAGAGTCACACCGTAGCCTCATTTTTTGTGAACATTTTGTTTTTTTAATCATGACATTATCTCTGTTTTTATTGGAGATACTCTGTTTTAAAATGAACGCCTCGGAAAAAGGCTTCGCAGGCAGTTTCCAAGTGTAAAAAATCAAGGCAGCATAGGCGGAAACGGATTCATTGTTTGAAATTTGTCAACGGTTATCAAATTAAAAAAATGTCTTTATCTGCGATGGATGTTGTTGATCTGCGAATTGCACTTGAAGAAGAATTTGATGCAATTCCAAAAGGATTTGTTACAAACCTTATTGATTCGATATCACGTCAATTGAATGAAGCCATTTTGAAGCGAATAGGTCACACTAGATATTAGTTCCTTAAAATTTGTTTATCTTTTTTTTTTTCAATTGTATTCACATTAAATCTACGTTTTGATGTTTATTTGACTTCTTTTCTGAGTTTTTTTCCTACGCGTTCGTTTTAAAACAGTGTATCTCCAATAAAAACAGAAAATGTCTTGATTAAAAAAACAAAATGATCACAAAAGATGAGGCTACAGTGTGACTCCAGTTAGCAACAGCGACTGTAGCTGCTGCACCCCACAGGGTGTTACACATTTCGGGAAAAAAATGTCGTCTTTTTGTTGCGCCTCGTATATGCTCAAATTAAACTCCGAATAAAAATTTCCGACATAGCATCCCTTCCTGAGAAATCAATGTACAATTTAAAAATAAGATCATCAAAATCAAATGAGCGCGAGGAAGCCAACTTTAAAATTGGGGCCTAGCTTTTAGTGACCGTTTTTTTGCCGGCGAGTGTATTTATGTATGGCGCTTATTGGACAAAAGTTTATTAAATAAATCTATATCTCTTGTTGATTAATGTATAACTGTGTTCATTGAACCAATGTATTGGTATATATTGTATTAATAAATATTTTTACATTAGCCAATGTAAAACTATTGATTAAATTAAATATTACATACATTATCAAACCTCTATCTATCTAGAATATAATATATTCGTATCAATATTTAAAAATATTAACAAACTGTACGTTATTTAAATCGATGAGTTTATGTATACATAATGCACAATACAATACAACTACAAACTTAAGATGGTGCAACATTAACTCTGTTTCGGTAATTTTTGTATTTAAGCTTCGCCTCCCTGCTGACCTCTGATCCAGAACAATCCAGAATTCTGAAATTCTTTGTAAATGCGCATAGTTTCTGACTTTGTAGGAGAGAGGTAAGAATATTTATTTTGTGTCACTAATTCATTTCAATTAATATTTATAGGACAGAGAACTAAAAACAATTTTATGTAATAATAAATATAAATTTAACCTAATTTATATGTGTTTCCGTCTTTTTTATTAATTAAATTTACTAAATTAATTCAATATTTGTTATTAAACCTAAAAATATTTCATCTAAGAATCTCATCTCTTTTTGCTCTTTTAATTGCTAATTGTTACCGCGAAATTGCTGTGGTTCTCAACGCCGCTACTGGCGAATGTCCGTGTAAAACGAAAAAGGACTCCCTCTTGAACCGTTGACGCGCTCTCGTGTGTTATTATAGCTCTTATTTTTTCCTCTCTAAAACTACTGTTTTGCTACTGCAAGATCTGTTGCAATCAACCTACTTCCTTCAGAAAACCATCTCCGAGTGCAGTGTAAGAAGGCGCCGCTTAAGTAAGAAAACCACAGCCCGTTTTTTTCTCTTTTTTTATATATATTGTACCTCGTTCTATTTATTGGCGGCACATAGAATCATATGTAACAACTGAACCAGTCTAGATACAGTCCATTTCGTAACAACAATGACCATTTTATAAAATTCATTTGGTTACAGATTGACATGTATATCTGATTATTTTAGCTTCAACAAGCTAAAAATGAAGCTGGAAAAAATATAACAAGATTTTTAATAAAAGATTCACATGAATTTATCACAATATTTAAGAGAAATAATCGAAATATCAATTTTGTAAGTAATTTAGTAATAAAATATGTATTAAATGTCAGTTGTATTGTTCAATATTCACTATGAATAACTGACGATTGAAATTGGTAAAATTATCACAGATTCAATAATTAATAGTTATATTTTTTATTGTTAACGAACAAAATACACTGTGAAATACAACGCAATATTATGAAGACTAAAAAATAAATAAATTTTGTGTTATTTTGATATTGATACAAACAAAGTGATCAGCATCCTTAACAGATATCGAAAGCCTCGAAACATATTGCTAATCCGTATACACATAAAGCAAATTTACACGAAAAATACAATGTAATTCAACATCTGCGGCACGTGTTGCTTTTATTTCCAGATGTTTTTATTTGATGTCCTTCTCTTTGAAGTTGCACAAACACAAAAAAACATATGAAGAAAACTGAAACATAATCCTCGATGAAAGGACTGATCATTCTATTTATTTTATTGTAAATAAATATTTTTTTCCTATATGCGCCTGGTAAGCATTCTCCTCGGTTCCTTCCACAAGCTTTTGACCTTTGGCTATTGTTGCTTCACATAAGATATAAAGACGTTAGAACTAAAAAAAAGAAAAATTGTCTGGAAACGATTTCGTTATCATACATATTTTTTGTGGTTAGATAGATTTTCTTAAAATTTTTTAAACATTTATCGTAGCATTTTTTTACTGTTTTAGAAAGGTATTTTAAGCTAATATAAATCAAATATCCTACAATTCCTATCAATGAAGTCATATGTATGTTCTCTGATACCAAACATCTAGGTATGCTAATGAACAATTCCACAGACAAAGCTCTATTCAATAATTATTATCTAAAGAAAATAATCTAATTTACTCACTTTATAAAAATCTAACTTCACTTTTTTGGCAGTGGGAACACGACAAATTCAACCACAATAGATGAGATGTGACCTATTTCTGCATTTTTAGGATTGCTTCTTCAGGTGGTCTCCTTTAAGTTGAATCAAATATCTAACTATAAAAATTATTATAAAAATTAAAATTATTTGAAGTTAAATATCGACAATGACAAAAAAGTGACATCCTGTCAATGAATTAAATATGATAATACCTACTTGAAAAATGTTCACCTTTTATGTAAAAGTTTTTTTATATTTTTAGGTATTAATAATATTGTGTGAAACTAACTACTCAGTGGACAAAAGCCCCAACCTGCGTTGAATTACACCCACAATATCTACCCATATACTCCTTATTATTAGCTTTTGTAACATTTTTTTACTGTTTTAGAAAGGTATTTTAAGCTAATATAAATCAAATATCCTACAGTTCCTATCAATGAAGTCATATGTATGTTCTCTGATACCAAACATCTAGGTATGCTAATGAACAATTCCACAGACAAAGCTCTATTCAATAATTATTATCTAAAGAAAATAATCTAATTTACTCACTTTATAAAAATCTAACTTCACTTTTTTGGCAGTGGGAACACGACAAATTCAACCACAATAGATGAGATGTGACCTATTTCTGCATTTTTAGGATTGCTTCTTCAGGTGGTCTCCTTTAAGTTGAATCAAATATCTAACTATAAAAATTATTATAAAAATTAAAATTATTTGAAGTTAAATATCGACAATGACAAAAAAGTGACATCCTGTCAATGAATTAAATATGATAATACCTACTTGAAAAATGTTCACCTTTTATGTAAAAGTTTTTTTATATTTTTAGGTATTAATAATATTGTGTGAAACTAACTACTCAGTGGACAAAAGCCCCAACCTGCGTTGAATTACACCCACAATATCTACCCATATATTCCTTATTATTAGCTTTTGTAACATTTTTTTACTGTTTTAGAAAGGTATTTTAAGCTAATATAAATCAAATATCCTACATTGATAGGAATTGTATATGGGTAGATATTGTGGGTGTAATTCAACGCAGGTTGGGGCTTTTGTCCACTGAGTAGTTAGTTCCACACAATATTATTAATACCTAAAAATATAAAAAAATTTATCGTAGCAATCATGATAATTCAATTTTTATAAATATTTTTTTTTGTTGCAGGTAAGTGTATTTTCTGGTGTACTTGGATCATGTAAGTAATTTTACAATTTTTTTTTGTCGTAAATAAAGCGTAAACTAACTGGCTATGTAAAAATAATATGTCTTCTCCTCATTCTAATCACGAGAATTATCCTAGAAGTCGGAGGCTTGTGCGAGAGAGGAGGTGGTATATTATTATTAAGTATACCGCATTTGCACTCAGGAACGCCTTGCGTTGGTAGGCCCTAACCATCATTCTGTGCAATAATTATAGATACCTCATTAATGGGATGGTCAAACAGTGACTGCTATCAGTCTCTCGCATTGATCCAAGCCAACATTCTCCCACCTTACCGTGCCCGCAGAGAGGGCGCCAATTCTCTTTACAAGTATCTACATCGATTCAAATACTAACAACTAACGCTAGACCACCTACCAATAACGGTTTGTGATGTCTTTCATTTTATCAGAATTTGGAAACAGCACATTGTACCTAATAAATAAAATATAATAATATGTATTTAATATGATCTGTAAGGAAAAAAAAAGAGTTTCAAAGATATCATTACGTTATATTTTTAAAGTAACATTGTAGATAAAATACAAAATTATATATAAAATGTTATACTGAATGTTTGGAACGAATGGGCTTACGTTAGAATTTCTTTTCCATCTGAATAAATATCAATATCACTACATATAATGTTTATTATGAAACCTCATTGCAAACGTTTTGTTTATGTTAAAATGAAGACTGTTCACCTGAAACCACACGCTCATAACATTAGTGCACATTGATTTTAACACGGTATCACTTTTATTTGACAAAATTATGGATATGTCATCTGCATACATAGTAATTTGTGCCGATAAAGAGTCAATATCATTCATGTACAATAAAAATTTAATTGGGCCTAGTATGGAGCCCTGCGGGACACCCATACTAATTTCGGTTACTTCCGAATTAACATTTTCTTTATAATTAAGATCATGACTTATAAGTGAAACATATTGTTTTCTTTGAAAAAGAAAAGTTTTTAACCAATCCAATGCGTTACCTCTTATGCCATAAAAATACATCTTATCCAATAATCTGTTATGGTTAATCTGTCTGTTACCTCAGGAGTTCCCCAGGGCTCAGTTCTTGGGCCTCTTTTATTTTTGGTAGATATGTTTAATTGTGTAAAATACATGAGAATGAAATGTTATGCTGACGATACACAACTTTCTTTTAGTTTTTGTCCAAAAAATATCGTTGATGCTCGCAGTAAAATAAACTCAGATTTAATGTCTTTGCAGGAATATTATTTAAGAAATAATCTAAAATTAAATCCTGATAAATGTAATGCCATTTGTTTTTGTTCTCAGGTAATAAGAACATTTATTGATGCAAATTTGAATTTAAGAATAGATCAGCAACCAATTAGATCTGTTGGTACAGTAAGAAACTTTGGTATAATTTTTGACACTGATTTGCGCTTTAAAAAACATATAAAAGTTTTAATAAAAAAATGTTACGGGGCTCTACGACTTTTATATGTAAATGTAAATATTTTAAATTTTAAATTTAGAAAAAAGCTGGTCGAGACTCTAGTCCTACCAATTCTGTCATACTGTAGTTTAGTTTATTATTCGTGTTTAGATACATTTTCAAAACGTCGTCTTCAAGTGATTCAAAACTGTTGTTGTAGATTTGTTTATAGATTAAAAAAATATGATCATGTTTCTTTTAAAATTAACGAACTATCTTGGCTTCAACTTGAAAACTTGTATAAATATAATTTAGCTGTGTTTGTTCATAACATTTTAACTACTTCATCACCACCCTATCTTCGGGAGAAACTTTCTTTTAGGTTTAATTTTCATTCTGTTAATGTTAGAAACTCAAATTTGCTAGCACTTCCCCGTTATCACAGCCATATTTCAGAGAGCTTTTTCGTATAATGCAGTACATGTTTACAATAAATTAAGTTCCCACCTTAAGCAGAAACTTGCATTTCGCAAAATTATTAAAATGTATCTTTTATCATTACAGATGTAATTTTAGTATATGTGTAATTATATGTATGTATTTCTATCTATTTTCATGTGTATGTGAAGCATTTCCAATTTATATTATTTTTTTTCCATCATGAAAATGTTATTCCGCATCTTTACCAATTTGGGTTAGTTTTTATGAAAACGTTTGACTTCTGTTTGTATTTATTTTTTTTTCTGTTACTGTTAAAGTTAAGTAGAGTAGCCGTAGGCTAAACTTCGCCTTTTCTAATGTGATTGTCTGTAAATTGCAATTATTATTATTATTATTATTATTATTATTATTATTATTATTATTATTATTATTATTATTATTATTATTATTATTATTATTATTATTATTATTATTATTATTATTATTATTATTATTATTATTATTATTATTATTATTATTATTATTATTATTATATTAATGCAATCGAATACCCTGCTGAGATCACAAAATATCCCAACAGGACACTCGCCCATTTCAATAAGTGTGAACGGCGGTTGTAGTTGATTTGCCTGCTAAAAACCATGTTGATTAATTGAGAAAATTCTATGCTTCTCCAAAAAATTTAATAATCTATCTAAAAAACTGTATTCAAATATCTTTGAAAAACAGGTGGGTACAGTCACTGGTCTATAATTTTCTATATTATATATGTCACCTTTTCTGTAAATAGGTATGTATGTTTCTACAGTCATGACGCCGTCATATAAACGTCCCCGGCCTTGGCATAGCCGTACTGTCCCAAATCAGAAAACGCGGTGGAATTAAAGCAAACTTTCATTAACGGATGGGGCACAAGTTCGAGCCGGTGGAGAAGGAGGAAGCCATTCGAGAAAACGAAGACGCCTTTTCAGGATGGCTATAAATACAGAACTAATTGAAGCGATACGAGATATAAAACGACGGGGCTGTCTTGTTGGAAAGATTCTAGATTCATGTTTACATGGGCGTCTAATGAATACCTCGGGGGACAACTGAAGATTTAACACTGAAATGTCGGGAGCGATTCAAAACAGACGCACACTAGAAATCTTGACGTTTCCTTTTAATAGACGTTCCCAGCTATTCATGCAAATACGTTGTTATAACTGGCAGGTATCATAGCTCACTGAACTATATTATCTAGGGCTCCGTGAATTAGTTTATATTAACTCTGTAGCCATAGAGAAAAAAAGTATAGAAAAAATTCTTATATTATTCCGTGGCCATTCGTTAATCTTGTGACACACAATCGTACTTGATTTAAATCAAAATTTATATCAACAATTGAATTGTTATGGTGACTGTCAGTGCCAGCATAAGGTCTGAAATATTTGGTCAGATTTTTATTTTAATACTATTATTGGGTGTTTTTAAATGAAGCAGCAAAAATGAGACCACCATTTTCGATATTTGTAGATAACTTCTTAAAAAATGGAAATATTTACATAAAATTTGTAAATCAGGGGTTTTTGCGGGCGAAAAATTCAAATTTGTTTCTAATTTTGAGGTCACTAGTAGAGGGCGCCACTTATACCACATCATATTTCTTTTAAATGGTATAACTATTTTGCTGCTTAGTGTATCCATCTGATTATTGAAACAATCGATTCTCCTACTTGTTATATCTAATAAAGGTTGTATAATTTGTTGAAGTCGTCAGGAGTAACCATTTTTGAAATAATCCTATTTGAAATATTCAGTGCACCGATTGAAAGTTGTTAACGTTTCAGGTAAAGTGCCTTTTCTAATGAAAATTCGACAAAATGCTACTTGAAAAAGTTGTCCAGAACGGTAAATTATAGAAACGTGCAAAATTTCAAAAAGATCGGCCTCCTTTGATAAAATATTTGTGCTTTGTTGAAAAATGGTTTGATCAAACTCGCCGATCTTCTTGAAATTTTGCACGTCTCCATAATTTTCCATTGAACAACTTTTGTTGTATTTCCAGTAGAAAAGGCATTTTACCTGAAACCAAAACAGTTTTTACTCGGCGCATCAGCATTCCAAATAGGATTATTTCAAAAATGGTTATTACTACTCTACTATCGACTTCAGCAAGGTATACGTTTTTCAAATAAAACAGGTAGGAGAATCGATTGTTTCAATAGTCAGATGGATGCATTAAGCAGCAAAAAAGTTCTGCCATTTAAAAGAACATAATATGGTGTGCCACAAGTGGCGCCTTCTGTCGCTGTTACATATGTTCAGTTGTATGCACTGAAATTCTCCTGTATATGTCCCTTGTTTGTCCTTTATTCAATGTAACGAATATCCGATTTTCAGAGCAGATGGATATAACCTAGAAAAACACAAATTTTTAAAATTTTCTGTCTGAATCAAATGTTTACGAAATAAATTAGAAAGAGACCATATCGAGAGACGCTTTCACCAAGTAATTTTAAAAGGGAAAGAGAACTTGGCTTCATTCATTATATTTATACCTTCTCATCACGTTTTTCTGTAAATTTGTTCACTCGAGATTACTCAACGGAAATAATGCGCGTTACAAGTAGTTATAAGCAGATGGAAATGAAAAAGAAGGAAAATGTTCTTAAATAAAAGTAAAATTGTTCAGAAGTTGGGTTGCACGAAAATAAAATAGTACCTACTTTTAGGAGGAGTATGAAAGCGAAGATACTGACATTATATGTACAGGGTGTTGTGGAAAAGTTGGAAGTTGGGAGTTGGGAGTTTTGAAATGAAATTTTGATTATACCTTTTTGCAATATGATATAATATTGCTAAATGTACTGAAAACATCATATGTTAGTTTTGAAATATCTTGTAGAGGTTAGGATCTAACTTTTTGGAATGGTCATTTACATTGTGTCACATATTTTAATGTAAAATATAATTTCTTCAAGTTTTTTGTAAGCCCTTTTATATAATGAAGAAAAAACGTCTTTTGATATTATCAAAAAAGTAAATTTATCTGTTTTTCTTTAGTTTTATTGGGTTTTTGCCACACTTCTGAAAAAATAATAAAGATTAATTAAA
Organism: Monochamus alternatus; assembly: GCA_037114965.1. Taxonomy (NCBI): domain Eukaryota; kingdom Metazoa; phylum Arthropoda; class Insecta; order Coleoptera; family Cerambycidae; genus Monochamus; species Monochamus alternatus. The sequence goes on from CM073427.1 coordinate 12,840,565, forward strand.
TAAGCCCTTGCGCCAAACGGATCAGTCAAGGGTTACTTTTTTAAAACTAAGCTTGCCTAACCAAAAAATCTCACACTGAAAAAAGCAGATAAGTAAAAAATAACAAAAATCACATCACTATCGCGCACTTTTCGTATTATTGAAATTTCGAAAAACTCTCTGTTTTCGTTCTCAAAATAATCGTAAGAGTATTAAACGTATGTCAAATATGACAGTTTAAAATTTGTTTATCTGCTTCCATAACAAGTAATAATAAAATGAAAATCATTTAACATCTCTATGGAAATTAAAAGTGGTGCGAGGTATTTCAACTGTGTGTACCATTTAGTTGTGATGTAAAATAGTGTATGAGAGGCTCTCTGAAGGTGATTAACATAAATAATTTTTTCAGTGTATACCTTACTTAAAAAAATAATAATGACAAGATCAAAATTTGATTTGAAAACCCTCTTTAAACATAGTATTTTTTAAATACCAGATAAAGAACAGTTATTGTAGGTTGAAATAGATCTTTTCTTAGTCACAATTATTTATTTTCAATATGTGCGTGCCTACTAAGATACTCTAAAATATCGAAACAGAACACTAAAAAACTACTACTGTATTCAAATTTCAAATGATTTAATATTATTATTTAAACTACAACAAAGTTGCAGTTTTCTCAGTTAAAAATAGGTAGATTGTTTATAAAATACAACCGACTGTGGCTGCCAAAGTTTATTTAAATAGTAAACAGTTGTTAGTGGAACGCATTGCCTATTGAGAAATGAGTATGAAAAGTTAGATGTATTAATATTAGAATGCAACAAAGATTCTAGAAAGTTCAAGGTGTTTCAGTAATAATACGACGCAGGTGTGGCAGATTGGTGAAGTTAAAAAAGAATGATTGATCCAAACATGTCTTAATGAAGTGTTGCTCCTGTGCAGGATGTCAAAGTATAAAGAAAAACAATTACAAAAATATTTCAGCTGGAAAACTCGGTACTGTTTTTTTTTGCGTGAGATTGCATGATTTTCCAATCCAAATACATGCAAAAGAAAGAATGTATTATGCAGTGCCCATTTGTAATGAAATCTGCTGTATATTGAAATAATGTTTATTAATTTATTTAATTATGAGACAAAAAGTTGAAATGTTGCTGAACATTAAATTACACAGACCAACAAGTGTATAACATTTTTTAAAATGTTTGATTAAATGCATACTGCCTACATCACATTACCACAAAAATGGCTATGGTAAAATCAGCAATACACTGATTCCATTAGAGTTGATGTTTAAAAAATTTTGCAATTACAAGCGAATGCAGTGTTTCGTACAGCTCTACCAGCTCGCCTAAAATAACAAAATGTAATTGCGAGAATGTAATTCAATAAACTGTTTCATTTAATGCTTTTCCAAACAAAGCAAAAATATTACCACTTTCCAGACTAATCTCCCGACCAAAATACCATTTAAATTACATTTATATAATAACTCCCTTGCGTGTGCAACTCCAAATCCCTTTTGCTATAATTTTTATATCCGACAGTTTATTCAGTACGCTGGCATGTTTGCAATTTATGTAGTCTATAATTCCACTTGGCTCCAACAAATCTGTACGTATTTCGTTTTGTCCATTATTACGAATGGAATAATAGAAATAATGTGGCACAGGTTCGACTGTGCCGTTCCGAACTTTTGTCACGTATTTAAAATCCATCTAGGCCACAATTAATCTGAACTCGTTCTAGTTGCACTAACATTGAGCCAACGTGATCCCGCTCTTGTGTTGATATTGGCGGATACTGTTGAACGTAAATGGAACGATAAAATCCTGATTTCGAATATGAATTTGATACCTACTCTTTTTTAAACTGCACGGTAAAACAATAAGCTATAGAAATGAATTGAATAAATTAAATGAATTTTTAGTGGAAACAATCTTGCCCCGAATGTTTTATAGAATCTATAATTTATAATTTTTTCTCCAAAATCCGGATTAGCAGTTTGGTATTTTATAGCAGCTACAAAAATATTTTCATAACAAATCTTATAAAACAGCAGAAGTCGCATAAACATGTTATGTAGCAACTATCAATCACAATGTCTGCAACTAGAATGTTACGTGGTATATTACTCAGTATTAAGGCCAAATGCATTAACATCATCATAATTGTCTTCGTTTTGATGCCACAATAATTTTCAGCGTTGTGTCAAAATGATTGCCACAAAATAATTTGGTTATAAAAATCAGCGTAAATGACAAATAAGCTAATTGAGCAATTTCTACGGAACACTGAAAATTATGATTCTATAGAAAATAACAGGACCGTATCGTAATGGCAAATAATATATGAAGGCATTCAAAATAATGGATTTTTATATTTCTAAAACATTGTGTCATAGAAGCTGGACAACAGGTGGGACTTCAGGTTAATGAAGAGAAAAGTAAGGTAATAGATATGGGAGGAATTAATGTACCACAAAAATTCTAAATTAGGACGAGGTATAGAAGAATGGAATTATCTGGGGGGCACTTATCTCCAGTAGTTGCAATGAAGAACAAGACATCGAAGCTACAATAAGTAAGGCTAACAGATGTGCGGGAGCAATGAATTACCTACTTAGATCTAGACAATTATCAAGGAACACAAAAATGAGAATTTATAGGACCATTCTGAAACCAACGGTATTGTATGGATGCGAAACGTGGGTAGTAAACAAAAAGACTGAAGAAATGTTGGTGAGATGGGAAAGGAAAATAATTAGAAGAATAGTCGGAGGTGAAAAACGGAAGATGGACATGAAAGAAGATCGAATCGGGAGATATACGAACTATACAAAGAACCTACGATAGAAATGGCCGTTAAAGCAAGAAGGCTACAATGGCTTGGACACATTGAGAGAATGGAAGAACACAGAACGGTAAAATTAATAACCTGGAGAACACCAAAAGCCAGGAAAGAAAGGGGGAGGCCAAGGAAAAGATACTTTGTTTTGGATAACATTTCTTTAATTTTCTTCTAAATGAGCCACTTTTTTTAAATTTTCCACTGACTTAAATCTGATATGTTTATTCTTCTTCAATGACTATATCACTAGTCATACTATGAAGCAGCTAAAACAAATGGTAAAACTAGACTTCAACAGTTCTCTATGGAACAAACAAAACAAGGTCCTGACTTTGTAATTTAGTAGTTCTGTCCTCGAAGACTAAATTGTTTTTAAAACATCTAAAACACTGTCTTGTTTTAAAGAAGTATGCTGGTTCGGTGATAAATTATTTTAGTCGTCTTTGTTATTAACGAATATAACCTTTCATAATCTTTGTGTGTGTCGTCAACTAACGTTCGTAAAATCTTCTTCTATTCTTCGGTCTAATTATTCGCAATGGCAACTGTTTGAAACAATTACAGGTAGGTACACAAGAACACCTTTACAGTAAATGCTGCTGGCTTAATGTTTAAAGATCGTACAGAACTACCTGCTAAACTTTTCCGACAACTGTAACGTCACTGCTTAGTTTCACGTTGATCTATAATTTGAATTTTGTCTTGTACTTCATTTCTCATCTCTGAATGTTTCATTCTAATTATGTCCCTTTCAATGTCTTAATTGTTTCTTTCTTAATAGTTTCCTCAGACTGTTACATATTGAAACTTACTGTTGCCTTATAAACTATTATCCTGGTTGTATTTCATTTATTTCTTAGTTCTTCCTAATGATTGTTAATGTTTTTGTAAACTGTTCTTTGTTGCCTTCGAGCTGTTGTTCATTTCATCCTGGGTATTTTTGAATTTATTCATTCATTCTTCTGGTCACTCATATCCATATCTTTCATTATTTTCATTGACTTGTATTTCTTTTCATTAAGTGTGCTTTTTCATCAACGCATTTATCAAATGATTGTTTCTTTTTTAATAGTTTCCCCACACTATTTAAGTTCACCCTCAATTACAACTTGAAAGGTATTATTGTCCTACAAATTATTGTTATGGTTGCTTTTCATTTAATTTCGTGTTTTTTCTTGATGATTGTCATTTATTGTAGTGCTTAATATATAAACTGTTATTTACATAATTCGGGTTTCACTCATTAAAATAAAGTAACTATTGTTGGTAATTGTATCTTGCAAGAAGGGATAATATTTAAGGGCACAGTTCTATTACGTTGATCGGTAGTCGAGCGATTTAAGGTTCGTACTTAAATCGTGTTTACCACTTGCTGGGGTTCAAATCCCGCGGTAAATCGTAGGCCAGCTATACTTGGGGAGAGGATTGGCAGCCTCTCTGCAGGAATGGTGGAAGAACATTGATACCGGTTGACGCTTGACCATCTTCCTAAAGCTTATTGAGTTCAGAACCAGTTTTGCCAAACTGAACTAATTATAAATTCACTGCCACTTGACTCCTGTTTCGCCAATTTCGTCCACTATTTATAACTTATTATGCAAAATTGGCTCTTTCTCTACTTTGTAACGTCTACCAATCGACAACTGTCGATGATCAATTTACACATTTAACTTATTAAATATTTAAAATGCGACAAATCTTTCCTAATACCTTCATACCAGTAAAAAATAAAGTAACGTATTTTAACATAACGAAGATATAGAATCATGACGAAATAGTCAAAAATAGGTTAAAATATACTGAAATAACACCACACACAAACAAACATATAAACAACTCTTACTTAAGAATTCAAAGAAACACGACATTTTTAATAGTTAGAAATTTTCCACTTCATCAGCTAACTAGTAAATAATATTCTGGACATTTCCTTGTTTTAAATTTTTGTGTTTGAAACTTCCGCATTTTTTTCCGTGTATGTACAGATTCGGATTTTGAAACATTATCATATTTTTCTAATGAATTAAATTTATAAACAGAATTATGTAATTATTTTTACGTAGCAGTCAAGTAAACATTATAGTTGCAAATTTAATATAAATTTGGCAAGGAATCGAATTGTGGCTCACAATAAGCGACGTTATATGTAGTTGAGTAAATTTTGATAATATGTATTTGCAGTAGAGTCATGTTGTATTTAATGATTTATAGCTAAATTAATTTGAAATTATAGTCTGATTTGTATGTATATCATGGTAATGTACTAGTTTTGTTGAAATGTAGCCAGTTTGAATGCATAGTAATTTACATATAGTCCAAACGAATCACAGGATTTTTAAGTATCTTGCATAAATTAAAGTGATAACACAGCGTCTTTCATAATTCCATGAAAATAAAGCATTATTGTTTGTTCAAATTTTATATTGTTTTATGTTATATCTCATCTACTTTTTCTTTACTGTAAACGCAATAAACTAATTCAAATTAATGTTTCTACAACTGCTATTAATGAATTGTAAAAATAATGGTGGTAGTCCATACTAAAATGAAGGTAAAAGTCTTTGTTCATATAAAACAGCAGAAGTAAATTAAAAAATATTAACAAATAAAGTAAAAGTTTGATAACACAAATAAAGATTAATTACCACTATATATTAAAATAACTATTAATTTTTGAAATGATGCAATATAGTCACTTAGTTTCAATGAAATGGTCGACATGTTTTTCGAATATGCTAGAAATTAATAAACTTGTTTTGTGACCATTAAAATTTGTTATCAAATTATTCTGAAGCTATACATACTTTTGTTTATTACTTTAAAATTTATCTTACGGTTCTCTGTGACCAAAGCGCTTTTCTTTTAAATTTCCCATAACATGTGTATCCTATTGATTCGAGTAGTATATATTTTTTGTCTTATATTTTGGGATTTGAAGATTTTTTTTTAATCTTCATATACAACGCTGGATTCAATAACTACTTATATACAGTGTCATCCATGTCAAATCGAAACAGGCCTGTAAGAGTGGTATTTATTATCCAATTTATTTCAGGTTATTTCTAAAAGATAAAGCAGTAAAAACTCTATCATCAAAACCAAAACAAATCGGATAATAGATACCACACTGTACATACAGGGTGAACCTTAAATAAGTACAAATATTTTAACCAGCAGTACAGTTCACTGTATAGAACACATAATTAATAGTCTTTTTACAAAAAAATCAGGAATAAAAAAGTCAAATTTTAAATAAATTTCGTGATTTTTCAATAGAAAACTTGTTGAGGACAGCTGGTTCGGGAGTCATGGTGGATATGCATTCCATAGCGTTGCCAGTGTTACACTATGATTTTTAGACATGTCAAAAAATGATTGAAAATATAAACCAGATTCTCTACTCACAATCATATTATCCAGAATTTGTTCATTATCCATTTTTACTACACTCCGACTGATTTATCATACGTTATTTTCATCACTATCACTGAACAATACTTACTTAACAAATATGTTTTTAGCATGTCAACTCTTTCACTGTTTAAATAATGCGCCATATTTTATTTAATCACACTGTACCTATTTCAGGAAAAAAATTAATTAAATACACAAGACACTTAAAAGAAAAACACTGTTCGTGAAAATAATAAGACGATTTAAATACGTTTTATACGCTAGTACGGCAACTCTTAAAACAGATGCGTCAAGCGGTGCATTACTTAAAGAAGCTATTAGCACAGCATAGGTAGACCAGCAGTTTCACTCCATTGTCGGCACTTTGAACTGCTTTCAGTTTCTGCGGTGACCTCGAAATGTGAGTGCGATAGCACATCCGATAGAATTGACAGAATCGGTGATCAGGACCGGAATAAGAAATTTTTATTTGCGCGTGAAAGCGTAGTTATTCCACATGCAAGTTTACGTTATATCTATCCACATTATGTAATAATTCATTATACAGTTATAAATGGGTTATTCAACATGTACATTCATCATTTACTGCTACTAACATACAGTGTAAAAATTTGATTTACTTCCTTGGACTCTTTAAAAAAAAAAGTTTAAAATATATATTATTGCACTACAAAACATTTTTATTTATTTACTTACTTTTTTTATTATTAGTGATAATTACATTTTTTGGAGATTTTTTTAAATTTAAAATTTGACGTTTGAAGTTTAGTGGACAAATAATTTATTATGATTTTTTTTCGTCTTAAATGATCTACGTAAACCAGAAGACAAGTATTTTTCAGAACAGAGAAATTATGTTTACTTAACTTTGAAAATTGTTAAATTCGAGATAAAAGTGCAGTAAAATGTAAATTTGGAAAAAAAATATTTTTTATTATTTTGTTTTGAGACTTACTCTCATTATAGTGACTATAAGAAATATGATCATCTACATAATTTGAAGATGAGCCGTCTTGTGCAGGAAACGTTGGAACGGCCTCTTTGCGTAATCTATTGCGCGAATCGTTAGAAAACATATTATTTTAAAAATGTATTTGACATAGTTTGTATGAACTATTACTAATCCTGAGCAACTTTTCTAATAAATCTTCTCTATTAGAAGCCTCTGCACAGAACTTTGCTCTAAAATAAAAATTTGTATTTGTGAATAATATATAATAATAAATATGTATATTTTAAACTTCACTTTCATGAGAAGTATTTATATTCCAATGTTATGCTTAAGAAATAAGTTAATAGGTAAGACAATAGCAGTAAAATATCATTTATGGTTTGTAAAGTATATTATAGATTACTTATTACTTATTTATGTCTTTAGCCAATTTAAAGAAACTTAAATTACTATTTATAAATTATATATTTAAACATCTAACTGCTGCGCAGCGACTCGTTCCTCGATCAGACTCAAAATATTGCTTTAATACGGCTCTATATAACCGATGTTCGCACTCCCAGAGTTGGATGTAAACCACAGAACACCTAGTAAGAGAAGTGCAAACTTCATTCAAAACCAAGGAAACAGAGCGATGGTGGCGCAACTGGGTGAATGGCAAAGAATTACATTTCGCGCGAAAATTAAAAATATATACACTGTAATTTTAATTCATATTAAATAATATTTTGTTCAACAAAAATAAATTTGCAATAATTTAAGACTTATTTGTCCTAAATATTGCAAATTTATTTAAATAAAATACTAGGAAGGGATATTAAGGAAATACTTTTTTTGAAAATAAAAATATAATTTTTGTTAATATATAAACAACAAAATAATAACCAAACAATAATTCCAACAGTATAAACAATATAAAATTTGAAAAAAACAGTAACATTATCTAGATATATAAGAAAATTAAACGTTTATAACAATAACAAAATAAAATATTCAGTAAACAGTAACAAATATGTAGATATATAAAAATAAATGTAATTCTGTATACAAAAAACCACAGTTAGGGTGCATCAGTCTTCATAAGTCACAGTCAATAAATATCGCAATCGGGTAAAAATCAGTCAGGGTACATCAGTCTTAATATCCTCGTTATTGGTGATTCATCCAGGCCAAGTTATTCATAGGGTGTTCATAAAACAAAAGAAAAAGGCGGAATCAAATCTTATTTAGACTTAAATTTTTTCATTTTTCTTGAATGACCATCGCTATATGTATTTGTTGTTTTTAATTCCCTAATATATTTGTAAATTGTGATCCTAACACATTTATCTAAAATTAAACTAAAGCAATCATGCTGAGAACAAAATTTATAATCACTTGCAAAATGGTCTTTATATACATTTTTAAAAGAATTTTCAATATCATTTTTATAGCCATGTTCATTCAAGAAACTGTATAAAGAGACATGAATATTTTCAACAAACTGAATTAATTTGTCACTAGCATACTTTAAACGACTTTCACTATCAAATTCTTTAAATGTAACAAACATATGTTTTTCAGTGATGTTCTGTGAAAATAAATTTTCCCGACATTCTACACAATCGGTTAACTCAATTTGTTGCAATATATAGCCTGCTACATACGCAGATGCAGGACTTATACTATCTGTCAATGGACAAGACATGGCAAAATCTTTATCAAGGTTCAACAGCTGATCATTGTTAGTCTCGTTTTCACTTTGAATATTATTTGTACTATAATTTTCTAAAAATTTACAGAAATCTCCTAACGACTTACAATGATCTTCCTCGCAGTTTCCACCAGATATAGGAGTACTGAAATTATTTATAACAATAGACTTTAAGGCAGCAATAAAGTGATGGGCTGTAGGGTGAGTGTTGGAAATGCCGTGTTGTCTTACTTGACAAAATAAATTTTCTAGTGGATCTTGATTTAAATTTCTTAATGATAAAAATTTAAAACCCTTTTCTTTAAGATCTTTCCAAAGAAACATAACCGCTCGTATAGTAATTTCCCACCCTTCAAGAAATTTAAAATGATTATTTTTCTTATTTGTATTTTTATCAAAAATCTGCCAGTTCCTCAATTTTGGAAGCAAAGTAGACCAAAATTCAAGATGGGGCGATTCATCAGAAAGAGCACATCGAAACTTTTTACCGTCTTGAGAATATGGACAAGAACTATTTAAAGAATCAAATAAGTTGTCAATAAGACTAACAAATTCTGCAGTATACATAGCCTCTGCAGCAAGTATGCCACTACTTTGAAAAGTTTCAATGGCAGCAGCAACAGAATGGCTAAGTTGCTGAGCTGCAACTTTTACTTTCATTTTCGAATACGAGTCTTTAAAGTTAAAATGATTTTCAGATAATTTACGAAGACATCTGTAGGTTCGACTACTACGGTCAGCAATAAAAGCTTCTTCAATGTATTGAAATTTAGCAAATTTATTATTTTCAAACTGAATATTGCATTTTAATAAACAATTTCGAGTATTTTTCAAAAGATGAGGTACATCAAAAATAGTTACAATTTTATAATCTTGAAAAACAAAATGAAATGGGCTTGGCTTATCATCAGTTAACTGTTGAGTTAACAATGAAATAGCTCCCCTATTTGTTGGACCCTGATCACAAACTGTTGCTACTACCGTGAATCCTGCTGCAAAGACTTTCGAAAGAACTTCAATAATTAGTTTTTTCAAATGAATTGTCCCAATGGTATCTACAGTAAAATAAAAAGCAACCGGCATCTTAAAATTTTTCTTTATTCCCCGAATCATAAATACTAAGGCGTGATTAGCATGCTTGTTACTGCGACCTTCAGTTCCCAAATCCTCATATCCAAAAATTTTACCTTTTGAAGAATCATAATAAAACCCGCTACTTAAATGAATTTCATCAAAAATTAATGTACAGTACCTATCAAGATCGTCCATGCGAGAACTTTGCATTTTAAGATAATCTACTACCGGATTTATTACTCCACAGTTAAACGGAATAGAAGCTAAAACAGTTTTTAGAGTTCTAATAGAAGGCAATTCAAAGTGAATGCGTAAATACTTATATAATTTTGGACTTCTTTTATATATAGAAAGAGCAAAACATTTGTCATGAGAAGTCCACCGTTTACCAGTCCTACTTTTATTTACATTACGCAGTTGTGAATTTATAAACTTTTTACTAATTTCATTCAAATTTTCTTCAATAAACTGAAATCTGCCATCATTATACATGTTTCTAATAGCTAATAAGTTAGAAGTTCTATCTTTTAACAATTTCTTTAATTTAGAAAGTTTCGACAGCGTTAAACGGTGAACCTCGTACATTTTTCTTTGTTCAGGAGTGAAACTTTTTGAGGAAATGCCAGATTTTGATAAAATTCCTTTCTTAGCCTTATTTACTTCTACAGTATAGGTATCTTCACAAGTTCTTTCCGATAAAAAAGAATAGGTATCATTTCTAATGCCTGTGGAAAAATAATCATGATCTGACAGTGATGTATGTGGAAACTGAGAAATTTTGGCATTTTCAACACTACATGCAGTATCAACAGTGGAAACTACGTTTGTTGGTTCTTCCATTGCATTTGCAAGATGGTCTGTATCATAATTCATATTGGTAGTAATAACAGTATTATTATTATTACAAGATTCATTAGGAATATCCTGAAAAAGTGACTTTCTACATTTAGAAGGAGAACGAGGCACTGCCTTGTTAGATAATCTTAAAGGCTCGTTTTTATTATTATAATCTTCAATAGAAAAGTGATCATCGCATACATAAAAATTTTGACAGTCTCTTGAAGGACTTAAACGACAAGCTGCTTTCCATTTTTCTAATAATTCGTTATTATGAGGAAATCTATGAAAAATCTTATTACGATAGTCAGCTTTAATTATATTGGAATAATAACTGTTCTTACAAGAAGGATATTTACAGGAATATCGAAGACGACCAATATACATAGAAGCAAATGTAATGGAAGACATCTTTAATAAAGTTATGAATATTTAAATGTAAGTATAATTTATAAAAATCACAGTCAAGTTTAATATCACAGTTCACTCACCTTATTATGTCACCTGAGTCTTGGACGGATAAGATTTACATTCTAATAATACTCACGTAATTAGATCCTAATAATTTGTTATCTTCAATATCCATGAAGAGAATACTTCTGTAACAAAAATATTGTTTTTGCGTAAATGATAGTGATGATTGATGAAGTACATAACAATATTTTTCAACGTAATCTTGAAACCAATTTATATTAAAAACTTTTAAGTTAGATATACATAAATATTTACTTTATTTACTTACGTTATGCACGTTGTGGCCGACTAGTCTGGACAAGCTTGAACTTTGGAAAAAAGATCCCTGGATAATTCAGCTACAAACATTTTTTATATTATCACATAACATAACTCTTCAGTTTCTTACCAAATGTTATCATTTCCAAAAGAAAAATAAGGCATTCAATTATCCTAGCAATTATCATAACTAGGGAAGATGACGAAATTCTGGACCTAAATGGGGGATGGGGGTTATTGTGAATATTGACTAATTTTTCTTAAGCAACAAAATTTTTGACATTTGACACAAAACCGCGCAAGCGCATTTCAGATATAGACCGCCATTATGCCTGGCAAGTGTTTCCAAATTACCCGCCAAAGTTTCATTCCCGTGATGTAAACTGAGGTCTCTGCAGCTTGAAATGGATGCGCGAGCTGCTATGCGCGACTTATTACTTCGGCCCGAGTGTTTTACTGGTCTCCCCTATACTGTGCTATTAGCTTAGTTCGGTTTCAGAAGATGCAAAAGTATCTCATATTAACTTTCAATTTACGTGTATTGAAATTATCAAATCCCTTTCCACAAATATTACATGTTTTGATTGCACTTGCCTGTGCCACAGCTTATTCCTTTGTCCAGTGCACCGGTATCAACATCAACATTCATCTCTATCAATCCTAGAGCCTAGAGGATGGGGCTTGTGCGGGACAATTCGCCTACTGCTCCTTACACCTACCTGTTGTCTGTGCCTACATCAGTTTCTTTGTACATGCGATTGTCGCTGCTTTTAAATATTTTACTTTGCCTTCTCTTGATATTGACCGTATACATCAAGCTAGTTATTTTGTTATTTCATGTTTTGTGTTTATTTTTAAAATATGTTTCACCCGCTACGAAACTACGAGGTACGAAATGGTTAGCACTGACACGTTGTTTGAGTTTATGTGGTGGAAATTAACTCTAAGATGTTGTCTGAAAGTTATAGTTTTTTGTTATTGTTTATAAAATAATTTAAGGGGATAATTTGTGATAATCTTTCTAACAGTGTGCAATGGTATTGACTGAAATATGGATAACTGTTTCAATAGTTGGTTTTTCAGTAAGTATGTGAGCCTTTATGCACGTTATGGATATTTTTTTGAAATAATTTAAGTAACTTCTTAAGCTCTTTAACTGACAATATCGAACTTGAGAAAATTCATATTTTAATCGTTTATGATAATTTTACTTTACTTATTGCTAAAAACGATTGTCTTTAAACTAGAAACAATGGTAAAATTTGAAAAGTCAGTGGCCTATCTGGCCAGCGGTCCTCAAAATGTGGGTATTTAAAAAAAAAATAATATCCGTAAATACCTATTTGAAATTTTTTTAAATAACTTTCAGTAGACCTATCTATATGACGAACTACACCTGCAGTTAAAATATTTGTACTTATTTAAGGCTCACCCTGTATATAAAAATATTCTGGCCAAATACTATTCATGAAAAAAACACATCCTTAGCATTTTGAATATAATTATATGACTTTTAAAATTAAAATTCATTTTTAGACATACATTGTGTTTATTAATTGAATGCCAATACTTAAAGGTGTGAATCCTTCGGTCATTTTAAGAAGAAAACTTAATATCAATATATGTCTTAAACCTCTTAATTATTGAGCTACAGGGTGTTAAAGTTTTAAGAAAAAATTTACTTTTTTATTATAATTTTCTTATCACTCCAGATATTTTTATGAAATTTTTATACACCTATTAATCATTAAGGAGGATTGTTTGATGTAAAAAATGTTTTAAAATCTTTGACTAGAGACGACAGTAGCCCAGCGATGTAAAGCTTGGAAATAATAGAACATCAATAATGTTTTTCTTGGAAACTATAAGGATTTTACAATTTTTTTTGTTATTGATTCCATTTTGCATGATGCATCCATTTCCAATTGTTTTAGATAAATTCTAAACCACCCTGTATAAAATAAAAATTATTCGAATAATTAAAGATTTTTCGAGCACAATTTCTTTACATATGCCTTATCATGGAAAACATTGTTTGGCCTTTACAAAAATCAATGAAAATGAAAACTTTATGAAACGTGATATTAAATCCTGGATCCTCTCCGACTCTACATTTAGCATATCTCCTGATATGTACTTCAAATATTTTCCTAATATGAACTGAAATGCAGTGCTTAACATTTCTTTGTTTCATATTTATGATTGAGAATTCTTTCTTGGCGAAGACATGGGGTTGCCCTATATTGGTATCCACTTAATATATCTTTTTGATAACGAAATAATACCTCCAGCTCCCCCGTTTCCACAAATCCAAGGCATCTTCCTTACATTCCGCTCAAAACATAATATTCTGCATACAATACAATAATACATTCCTACCAGCCGCAGATCAGGCGTCCCGCGACATTCCCTTTTGAGGTCGCGCAGAAAATATATATATACGAATCTCTCTAGAAATGGCGGTGCATGAATTTGACGTCCCCATTTATCCAATTTCAACATATATTGAAAATATATAAAGCGGTGTACGGCACCGCAAACGTTTGTTCTCTAATGAGGCGAATGGCGCAAGATTTCTTCACTCGTTAGACTGGAACCGGAGCTTTTGTTGTTTCGGAAATAGTCTATTACCGAACAGGACAAATTGTAAAGTAATGATCATAATTTATTTTATGTCATGTCAAGTACAGAAATAATGGCAAATATCCGATAAACACACATACATAAAAAGTTTATTATACTACACTATTTCAATGATTAATGTTTTCACAACTGAAAAAAATATAATTGTTTCAAGATCATTATTTTTACATTATACGTTTCTTAAACTTATTAGAGGCACTGATAACTAGATGCGGTTTTGGTACACTGAAATGATACATTTAACGTACCTAATCATCATCACATTTCAAAATGTAATAATAGCCCAGTTTTTCTTTTCTAAATTTATTTAAAACAATTTAAATCAATCATCGAAAGCTCACCTATCTTTTTAGGTCGTTAATTATGTTCCTGACAAATTTAGAATTTTCCTAATTCCTTTATTTTGACGTTTTCTAGAACATTTTGGGTTATATTCGATTTGGTTCGAGATACGAAATAAATTTGTGTTAGCCCTTGGTAAATAAAAAGTGGCATGAATTATCATCTCATTGCGCGGTACAAAGAAAGTTAGTTGTTCCAACAAATCTGGGCAATCAATTTTATTGTGTACTAGTAGTCTAAGATCCCACTATAAAACGACCTTCACCGAGCTGGTTAATGGATGAAAAGTATTTTATATACAATTAAATATGTCAATAAATATATTGCATATATATGAGTTGTCTAAAAAAATTAAGTCCAGAATATGATTAATTAACAATTACAAATTTTTTTTTCAAACATTTCACTGGTTTGGTTAATAGACAAATTCCATACCAATCGAAAGTATGAAGCCCATAGAATATGCAAATATGGAATGGTTTGCTGGGGAATATTTCACTTTATAAAACTCGACAATCGGAATTCAAGAATGATTTTTCGCAGACAACCCTATACCACCGTGTTGGTAATGAAATAATCTTTATTTTAATTTAACTTTAATTTATTAACCACACCGGTGCAAGTTACTAGTATCGATTTACCTGTTTATACCTGCCTATCCAAGAGTTGTGACGGGAAAAAAATAGTCAACCTAACGTTTGCATATTCTATGGGCTTCATACTTTCGATTGGTATGGAATTTGTCTATTAACCAAACCAGTGAAATGTTAAAAAAAAATAATTTTTAATTAATCATATTCTGGACTGAAATATTTTAGACAACCCATTTGCAATGTATTTATTGACATATTTAATTGGATATAAAATACTTTTCATCGATTAACCAGCTCGGTGAAGGTCGTTTTATAGTGGGGTCCTATACTAAAGATTGTACAGGAATTTCACCGATTGACATCGTCTGCGGGTTTCTAATGTCGCATCCACACTCTCGGCGAGACAGTCCGAGACCGGTCGAATACGAGAGTGTGGATGGAGCCCTCGTCGAGTATCGCGCTCGTTATAGCCCTCTCGCCTGCTGTCGCCGAGACGCCTCGCCGAGAGTGTGGGTGGGGCATAAAGTTTGGAAATTGAACATATTTAATAATGCATTGTGATCAAAACCTTGTACCGGATACATGCCAGCAGAGTTAAAAGATAAAAATTTCAAAAAACTCCTTTGTACATTTTCAAGAGTGTCGGAGTGTACCTGATAATAAGGATTCCAAATCAACGAGCAATACTCAAGTTTCTATCTAACGAACGCATATTACAGAATTTCCAAAGCTTTAATATTAGTAAATGAATGACAGTTACGAACAAAAAACCCGAACATTTTCCTGGCATGAGGCTGAATGTGATTAATGTGATCGACAAAACTTAAACTGCAATCAAACAAAACTTCTAAATCTTTAATTGTTTCCACAAACTGCAAATTCTGATTATTAATTTTATAAATATATTTTTCATAATTTAATTTTGTCGTATACGTAACCATGTTACACTTAGAACCATTAAGCTTTAACCGGTTTGCCCTACACCATGCTTCAATATTAGTCAAATCATTTTGCAAGCTCAAGCATTCTGACATACTATCAATTTTCCTATGAATTTTCAAATCATCGGCAAAAATAAAACTGGAAACTATAGGTTTACATTTTCACCAGTCAATAGTTCTGAACTCGTTAATGCCTGCGCATGTTGTAAATCTCTTGGTTCTTGCCGGGGGTAACTGATAATTCACTTGATATGTGTATTCATGAGGTAGTTTTCAACCCCTATGTTCTTCACAGCCCTGCTTCTCGCCTTTGGCAATCGCGTCGTTCTACATAAACACCCTCTCACCTCGAAAACAAGTAAATTTATGCTATTAAACGATAGGAAACATCCAGAAGACCTCTCGTTTTAGTAGGGACAGTTTTAAAATTTCCTCTGGGGCTTTCGTTCCATTGTTGGCGCACGGCAAAGCTAAAATAAATGGTGTCGCGGTTTTTGTCGCACCGCCTTTGAGATCAGGCGTGATTAAGTCTTGGCTATATTTCAAGTAGTCCCACACAAATACAAAAAGGACAGGTTGCGATGAAAGAGTGCATTGAGGGTTTGATTTGGTCGAGTCTAGATTGCAGTCTGTCGATCCGTGGCATATAATGAAAAATCAAATTATCAGAATAAAGAACATGTAATGTTTCTAGAGAATATCTTCAGCGATCTTTTTATGGCGTTATAAAGGTATCTAGAATGGTTTGACGCAAGGTAGGAATTAAAATTACTAAAATACTTTTTAAAAATGTTAGTTTTCCTTTATTTAGTTGCTATATTATTCAGTATTTGTAAAAGTATTTAAAACGTTAAAAAATTGGAGTTGAATCTAGTAATCTTTTCAGTATATATGTACAGGGTGTCTTAAACTCGATAATATGGGCATATTGTAAGAATACAAAGAAATTAAATAAAATTTGAGAGACTTGGTGTTAAATGGGATTTCAATCGAAAGTATTTGGAATTTGACAGAAACGACTAATCTATTATATTTCCAGAAACATACCCAAATTTTTTTCATGTTAAAAAGCTTTTTTTTCTAATAAACTTTTGTTGGAGAAATATTTTTGTATTACTTCCCATTTAAAAGTTATATCGTCCTTAAGAGTCTCAAAAGAAATACCACTTAAAAATCACATTAGCGGTGGAAAGATCAAGTAGTCGTTGGAAAATAATTGAATGTTCGTTATTTAAAGTGCATAAATGTCACAAAACACTTGTCATTACTCAATACGAACATCAGGCGTATAACTTTTGAGCTTACAAAATGTTTTTTCGTTGAGAAAAAGATAATTGTTGCTAATTTACCGCGAGTCACAAAGAAAATCAAGAAGAGCTATAGAGTTATAACGAGAAAGGTATCCAGAGCGCCTCATTCCTGATCATAGAACCTTTACAAGATTGGAGACGACCTTGCGATGAAATGAAGATGCATTTTCTGTTCGGAAAAATCAAATAATTGACCGAAGGGTAAGAAACAATGTTAATACAACTAGAGTGTTACAGTATTTCGAACAAAATCTACAAAAAATCTGTACGGCAGGTTAGCCGGTAATTGAATTTGGATAAATCAACCGTTCACGAATTTTAAAGACCAATGGGTATCATATCTACAAAATTCACAATTTGGAGTATTTGCCTGAGCGTCACATTGAAAACAGACTTAATTTTATAGCTCAAATTGTAATAAATGTAGAACACTACTGGTCCATTAAAAATCTGCACATTGTAAATCTTGGACGAATTTATCAAGACCATTTTGGAGTAAATATATGGTGCGACATCATCGGTAGACATTTAATTGAAATTTAATTGAAATTTGGTATACAGACACTAGATAACGCGTAGAATCTGATAATAACATCAATTCTTATACAGGGTGTTCAATTTTTCAGCAAATCGATTTCATTTTGTTTTTTTTTGGTCAACCCCGCTAAAACATATGTTTAAATTGAAATATACTTAATTATGAACACATTCTGAAAAATAAACATTCAAAAATTTTAAAACATAAAAACACGCCTCCAAAAAGTACCCAAATGTCATAGTTTTGTCATGTAAAACTCACTCACTTCGTTCGTTCTGCAAAAATCTCACGCGTTACACAAAATTAGGCATTTCGTAACTGATGGCATAAATAGCTATTATTGGACAAATAACGCTAATTAATGTATTTAATGCAATTTACGTATGCACAATGGTGTTATTGAGACTTGTCGATAAAAATTTAGACTTGACTTGAGGCTTTTGGAGAAATGGAGTCGCTGCGCCGGCACAATCTTCCGTTGCAGCTAGGGTTACAGCGTGAATATTGTATAAAATATCTGTGGATATTATTAAATTGTTTTTATAATGTAATAAAACTTCAGTAAATTATATTTTTTATATTACTACAGTGTACAGGTACCCGTTTTTTTTATCACAAAATAATTTACAAAATTGTGTAAGTACCTAAAGAATATCTCTCTTTTCCAACTGCTGTAATTATTGATTACCTATTTAGCAACAAATAAATTCGAACAAAACGATTCCTAAAACTTTTTTTATTATAATGTGAACGTGTTTGTCGTTGAAAGTGAGAACTGAACCTACCCCAACCCCGCAAAAGAAATATTACTAAAGCATAACCTAGAAATACTTGATTGTTGTGTGTGTCCACTGTCCACATATTTCAGCACTTTATGTTTCTGATGTATAAAATATGTTTAAGAAGAACTCTACATCGAATGTAATCCTTTTATTTATTCTTAATGGCATTTATGCACTTTAAACAACTATCATTCAATTATTTTCCAACAACTACTTGATCTTTTCACCGCTAATGTGATTTTTAGGTGGTATTTCCTTTGATACTCTTTAGGCTTGTAACTTTTAAACGGGAAGTAATACAGACAAATATAAGTTTATTAGAAAAAAGAAAGCTTTGTAACAGGAATTTTTTTTAAAAAAATAACTATTTCAAAAATATTTTAAATTTAGAATTATAATAATTTATCATCCTGTTGGAGCAATGCAGCTATATAAAAAAATATATTGCAGTCATTTCAACCAAATGAGTGCATTTTTACTACACAATAAAAGTCAGTAATTCGGCTCACACGAATTTATCCCCAACGCCCAACTTTACGGACCAATTAATTACCGAATTTTACATACTAAGCTTTGCTCGGGGAAGATATTTAAACAAAGTAATTCGATACAAAGTATGTGAGTAGGGATCAGCTAAATTAAGTTATTGTCGGTTTTAACAAATGCAAAGGCAATTACTGCTGGAGCGTGGACAGCAGTTTTAACCCAAAAGTAGTTGACTTGAATTAAAATTGAACGGCACAAATTATTTGTTGAACTCGAAATTTACATATTTATTGGAGATATTTATGCGGTTTAATTAATTTATGGTAAATAAATACAACGTTTTCATTAAGTAGGCTTGCAGAGTTTCCTGCTACATATTAATCAGGCTGAATTTGTATAATATCGTATATATGAAATGAAGTCTGTATTACATGGAAAAGAATGTAATCTGCATTTAAAAATAATAATATACTTAAACATTTTTACTTCATTCAGGTATATACGTATTAAATTCAGTAATAAACTACAGGGTGCCTTGCAAATCGTTACAATAATTTTAGGAGGTGACAGAATACTTGATTTTGATTCGAACAAACATGCCTAAATACCCAGTGTCACAATATTTGTGATAATTATTTTTTTATATATTTTAATTTAACCGTGCTTTTCTACAATTATTGAAGTGTAGAAGAAAAATGAACCTTTGTATAACAAATATTTCTATACTTTTTTATTAATAATGAATGGTTTATTTAAATTATTTAACCAATAAAATCCAAAGTGGCTTCGTTACTTACCTAGAACTTTATAAACGTGTTGTCTGAAGCTATTTATTTGTGGTATAATTTTAGTTTTTCTTTAGTTTTATTGGGTTTTTGCCACACTTCTGAAAAAAAAAGAGAAATAAGCCCTTGCGCCAAAAGTATCAGTCAAGGGTTATTTTTGAAACTAAGTTTGCCTAACCAAAAATAAAAATTCCATACATTCCTATATTATCAGAAAAGTTAAGAAGAATCGGTAATAAATTTAATATTCGAACAGTTTTTCAGACAGCTAATACTTTACGATCATTTTTGTCTAAAACGCGTCCAAAAAATGATATACAAAATTGAAAAAATTGCATCTACAGTATACCTTGTGAATGCAATATACATTATGTTGGAGAAACGTCTGGGCCTATGAATGTTAGAGTTGAGGAACAAAAAAATTATATAAAAAGACGGGAGTTTGAAAAATCCAAAATTTGCGAATTTGCTTGGGAAAACGGTCATTTAATTCAATGGGGTTCGGCAAAAATTTTAGAAAAGGAAGATAACGCAACAAAAAGAAAATTAAAAGAGACCGCGATTATTTTGTTGAACTGAGATAAGTGTGTATCAAACTGTTCAGTAAACATCGATCCTTGTTGGCTACAGTCGTATCAAGAAGAAGTAAGCAACAATAAAATAAAAATCATTTAACATCTCTATGGAAGCAGATAAACAAATTTTAAACTGTTAAAGTTGACATACGTTTAATATTTTTATTACTATTTTGAAAACGAAAACAGAGAGATTTTCGAAACGTCAAAAATACGGCAAGTGCAAGTGCGCGATAGTGATGTAATTTTTGTCATTTTTTACATATCTGCTTTTTCCAGTGTGAGATTTTTTGGTTAGGCAAACTTAGTTTCAAAAATAACCCTTGAGTGATCCGTTTGGCGCAAGGGCTTATTTAATTAATCTTAATTTTTTTCAGAAGTGTGGCAAAAACCCAATAAAACTAAAGAAAAATTCATAAACGTGGTTTTTCTACATTGTAAAAGCGAATAGTCAAATTTAAACGTATTTTATTTAAATCTTTGTGTGTACGTTTATTCAGATATTATTAAAAACATTCTAAAAATTAGGGAAATTAACACTTTTACGTATGCAGGAAGCGCATTCGCCAAAACAGAGGACACCGTTTAGTATGTAATATAAATGGTTTATAAAATGAAAACATTTGCTAACAAGAACGCAACCGTTAAAAATTATTGAAGCCCGGAGGATTCAAAAACGTAAATATTTATTTCAATTGTTCAAATCTTAAAAGCTAATTTGAAGTTACGGCGTAAAAAGAAAAAGCAATGTCTCTATTAAATAGCTTGGTATGCCATGGAAAAACAATTTTCCTTAGTTTCCATAGCAACCGTAAATGTAGATCAACTGTCAAACTATTACGTTGGAATCTCAGTTAAAGTGTACTATTCTTAGACTCTTAAACCCTGCATATTTAAACGTGTTAATATTAATTTCCTTGATTTTTAGAATGTTTATCAAGAAACTTTTCCTAAGAACTAAAAGAGCATTGCTTAGGTAAGTTTTTAATAATATCTGTATAAATCTACACACAAAGGTTTAAATAAAATTCACGTTTAAATTTGACTTTTCGCTTTTGCAAAGTAGAAAAACCATGTTTATGACGTTCCAGGCAAGTAACGAAGCCTCTTTCGATGTTATTGGTTAAATCATTTAAATAACACATTCATTACTAATATAAAAGTATAGAAATATTTGTTATAAAAAGGTTTGTTTTTCTTCTACACTTCAATAATTATAGAAAAGCACGTTTAAATTAAAAACACCCTGTATATTTAATACAAATATTTACATATTTTTGATATCCATGCATTCTTATACTTAATTCAATAACTTTTTTAAAATAATAATAATAATATCTCTACCCCTCATTCTAATCACAAGGATTAGCCCAGAAATCAGAGACTTGTGCGGGAGAGGGGGCGGCATATTATTATTAATCAGGCCGCATTTGCGCCCAGGAACGACTTACGTTGATAGGCCCTAACCACTATTCAGTGCAGGAATGAGGGAAACCTGGAAAACCTCATTAATTAGGGAGGTAGTCAAATGTTGACCGATATCAATCTCTCACATTGACCCAAGCCAACATTCTTCCACCCTATCATACCCGCAGAGAGGACGCCAAACCTCTCCACGAATATAGCTTATATACGGTCTACCGGCAGCTGGACTCGAACCAACATCGATCTAGTCACCTCGATTCAAGTACTGACGCCTTAAATCGCGCGACCACTGACCGACCCCAAATGACATTAGATTTAAGATTTACTTTACGAATTAAAATTATTAATATTTTGTAATAAATATCATACATTAAAATTTAAAATGCGGCTATAGTGCAAAATAATATTTATAAATTATATTAATACAATACGTGTGTTGATCATTACCATTACTATAGAGACAATTGTGGTATTATTTACTAAGTTGTTTCAATGTTGTGTGTATAGGTAGACCGCCGGGTTCAGCATGTGTCCAAAAGATCTATTTGCATCACGTCTACTCAGATTCCCTTCTGTCGGATAAGTCGTCGGTTGCCTCGCTTCCTATGGCAAACTGAGGAGAGCTAACAAGCTCAAAAGCGGTATATGTCTGGTGTGCCGCTAATGGATGACTTTGACAGTTTACTATAAGTCTTTATTTCCTGATATAAATAATTGAAGTAGTATGAGATGGTGGTG
The DNA here is from genome assembly GCA_037114965.1 of Monochamus alternatus. Taxonomy (NCBI): domain Eukaryota; kingdom Metazoa; phylum Arthropoda; class Insecta; order Coleoptera; family Cerambycidae; genus Monochamus; species Monochamus alternatus. The sequence continues at coordinate 12,863,260 of CM073427.1, forward strand.
GCGAGATAATATTAGGTGGGTAGAGTAGCAGCTACTACTAGAAATTACCTCGTATTTTATCTTTACTCCCTTCTTTCCTTTTCCGTTTTCTTTAAATATATTTCGACAAAAATGTTTATGACAGGTTTTTATGTCCTTATCAAAACTGTATGCCTCTGCTGGAGTGGAGAATAACGAGAAAAAATTCTTTGACCAACTTGGCTCGACACGTAGTCCGTTAAATTTAGGTTTATTAAACCAACTCCGCTTTCTAAACCACCACGGGCTTGTATGAAAGTTTGTAATGCCTTTCGGAAATTTTTAGTACCGTATAAGACCCAAAACTTCTAATGTAAATGTTTCTTGATCTAGATATATTGACGCGCGACAGATGACAAGTTTCGTGTGTCTTTGAATAACTTGGAATATGTTTTAGGAAGATTATCATCATTCAGATTATAATTAAATTAGTTTGTGTTGTTTAAAAGTAAACTCATGTATACTTAATCTTATGAACATTTAAATTATCTCGAAACACATTCCCATTATCCATCATATGGATATGGATATGGAATGTATAATTTAATGCAAGAACTTACTAGAATAACAACTACTTCTGCTGCAGCTATTGATTACATGTCAATTTTAACGAAAATGTTACCTGTCATGTTTGTCATCAGAGTATATCGGATCACTCTGCACAGTTATTATTACTTGGTCATGTTGAATATAGTCCTACTTATGTAACAAAACGAGTATTTAACAGCAGTAATTATTAAACATTTACATCTTACATCAGTAGAGAAAATTGAAATAAAATGTATCTAGCCAGTAATGCCCAAGAAGCTTTTAAATGTTTTGTAGATGCTGTGTCGCATTATATAAGCATAAGTTTTCCTTTAAAAAAATTGCATTAAATAATTCCGTGGATAACTAAAGGAATTACAATCTCATCTAGAAAATTAAAAGTTATAAATAAAAAAATGTTACAAACTAAATCTGAAACGGATATAAAATATTTTAAAAAATACAAAAAACTTACCGAAAAGTACTAAAAAAAGCAAAATTATTGTATAATGAAAGATTATATCAATCATCCTCCAATAAGTCACATGCTGCTTGGAAAATCATAAATCAAAATACTAGTAATCATAATATTAAGGTGCAGTGTATTTCTGAAATTGTCACTGAAGATAAAGTAGAATCAGACATATTAACAATATCAAATATGTTTAATAATTACTATGCGAATATTCCAAAAGAGTTAAATAAAAAACTGATAAATGTGAATACTTATAAGTGTTCTACCGATAGAAACTATCCAACACTTTTTTGGCTAATGTAGACAAAACTGAAATTTTAATATTGTTGTCTAGTTAAAGAAGTCTAGTTCTGCAGGTTTGGATGATATTTCGTCGAATTTGTTAAAAGAGTATATTTATTATTTTATCGAGCCAATAATATACTTAGTTAATTTATCGATAAGTGAGGGACAATTTCCAAATGTTTTAATAACTGCTAAAGTGGTTGCTTTATACAAGAAGGGAGATGTGAATAAAATGGATAACTATCGGCCGATTTCTTTGTTATCAACACTATCTAAAATTCTAGAGAGTCATTTTTAATACAATTGTTCAGTTTTTTTCAATGCATAATATAATATCATCAAGTCAATTTGGTTTTCAAAAAGGTAAATCTACTAAATCTGCAATACTGAATTTCTTAATATCTTAATATATAAAATTCTCGTGTCACAGTTTTAGACGTCATACTCCTCGGAAACGGCTTGACCGATTTTTATGAAATTTTATATGTATATTCGGTAGGTCTGAGAATCGGTCGTAATCTATTTTTCATACCCCTAAGTGATAATGGTGCTCCACCCCAAACAATTTTTTTTTTTATTTTTTGCACAAAATTTTTTATTTTTATTTTTTATGATGTGGCATTAAAAAATACATACAACCCTTAATTTTCATCCTTCTATAACAAACCCCTATTTTTTAATAACCATTTTAGTAATTTAATCATTTTTAACCCTGATCGATAACTGATCGATTATCACTAGATCAGTTATCCCCGCCAAGCATCTACCGATGTCACTTCTCACCCAATAAACATCACGGAGTAGGGATGAGAACGAAGCCGGTCTCCTGTCTCTCTCACACAATAAGCCTTCTCTCACTCCCTACACAGTTTTCGACCATTATTATTGTGTATTAATCGAGCGTAGTAGTGACATTTACAATTATCATTTTATCTTCTAAGTGTAATTCTCAAGTAAATTTATTATTAATTTGCTGGGTCATAATTATTTATTTCCTATTTTATCAATAATTAATAAAATTATTAATTTTAAGTGTAGTTCTCATTATTAGTTAATTAAGTGATCTACATAACCTCAAAAGTACGCAACACGTGTCACGAGCTCCCGCCAACAACGGCTGTTATTTTACTATATGGCTATTTTTTTGTACAGTGAACAATGTCAACAAGACGTAAAGGGGCTAATTTGGGCCGTCAAACAAGTAAAATTGCAGGCACGCGAAATAATTAAAAAAATTAATGTTTCGTGTTTTGTTATTCTTATAGGCCGTCATCATTCACAGTGCTCCATTCTTCTTTTAGTCATATACCACATCTCCACACACTTCCAATAAGTTAGTTATTTAACTGCCAAAATATGTACTACAAATAATTCATATGGCAAAACAACGTTTGCCATATGAATCACCAGTCACCAGCTAGGTGACCCCTAGTGTTTATATAATAATTTAAATGCCAAGAATAAATGTGTTGGTATTTTTCTAGATTTGAGTAAGGCATTTGATCTTGTAAATCATGAGTTGTTGCTTGACAAACTGTATATGTATGGCTTAAGGGATAAGGTTCATGACTGGTTAACTTCATATCTTTCAAATAGGAGTCAAATTGTAGAAATAAATAATTGTAAATCTGATAAATTAAATTTAGAATATGGGGTACCTCAAGGATCAGTACTTGGACCGTTGTTTATTATTTTTGTAAATGACATTTCTAATATAGTTAATTCTGAATATCTGACATTATTTGCCGATGACACATCTTTCATTTGTGCTAATTCTACAGAAAAACAAGTTATTATACAGAGTCAAAATATCCTAAATACTTTTATGAATTGGTTTAATGGTAACAAATTATTTGTAAATACATCCAAGACAGAATTTGTTATATTTAAAACAAAATCGTTAGAAAGAAATGAAAGTCGATTATTTTGAGGACTAATGCTCTGACCATTACAGAATTACACCTTCTAGATCTAATAAACAGGTAATATCATTCTCCAATAGAACTACCAAACATGTGTCCTAGATCTTGTATTACATTTCACCTACAGTTAAACCATATCGATGAATGGCAACCTAAATAAACTGAACTACTAAACATGTACCGGTTTAGAAGTTATTAGTCATCATTAATATGACATACGTCTGGTATTTAATTTCACCCACACTCAAACCATGTCGATAAATAGAAATTCAAAAAAAAAAATACTATTTATTGGTTGAGTCGCCTATGATACATTGATAAGGACTAATAAGTTTGAGATCAGTATGTCTAGTAATTCTACTGAGGAGTGATCGTAGTTATTTTTTACTGAAATATTATGAGTATAGGTCAATGCAGAACGTAGCATCAGACTATCGAGTAGTTCGTGAGATGTAAGTTGTCTTCATCTTTTAGTCACTGGGTACTCAATACTGGGGCTTTTGACGGTCACAAGCAGAGAGCGACCCACTATACCGTGGACATTATTTAAAGTCCCCGATCTGTATCACTACAGGCGATTGCGATAATTGCGAAAGCGAAATTTCAGAAAAAAACAATTGATCAGCATTGAATTACACCTGAGAAAAATGCAGTAAACAGCTACGGCTAGTCGTCAGCGGTGCCACTAGACATATGCCCAATAAAACTAAAGAAACACTAAAATTATGCAACAATAAAATAGCTTCAGACAATATACCTAGTTTTATTAGCTCCCAGTATGCCATAGATAAGGCCACTGACGAAAAATCTTGGCGTAGGTACTTGTAGATGTAACTGGATCCAGTATTGACTAGCCAGTGGCCAAAATGTTCACATTTAAATTGCGCGCATTCATGTCCATCTGTCGGCTATGACAAAAAGCGAGTAGCCAGAGCGTTTCGTCAGAGGTCTCACCTATCACTGATGAAACCTAACAAGCTCGTAATGGATATATGTCCAGTGGTACCTCTGCCGATTAATCGTGAGTTCTTGCTGTAGGTTATTTAGGTGTATCTTAATGTCGGGACACCTAGTTTCACCTACTGTGACATAGGTATTGCTTTCATTGTATCTGTAGAAATAGCAGGTCGTTCTGTATTAGTTGTTTCCAGGATCTAGGCATTGAGTAACAACAATGACAATTTAACACACATTATCTTACTTCTCATCTACGGATGCATGCATTTTTTTTATAGATTTAAATAAATTTGAATTAAACCAACTTGAAAACACGAGCATTGCGAGTTACATTTTAACTAACCCTGTATTAATTAATGGTACATAATGGTAAATTACTTATTAAATCATATTGAACTTGGTGGTCGAGTAGATGCAATATATACCTATATCCGGAAAGCTCTCGATCGGGTTTATCACAACCTTCTCTTAAATAAATTAGCTTTGTATGGTATTATCGGTAATTTATTGTTGTAGCTATATTTATATAGAACAACCAAATTATTAAAATTAATGGTTTTGTATGAAATGAAATTAGGGTGACATCAGGTATGCCTCAAGGCAGTCAGTTGGGACCAATATTATTTTTGTTGTTTGTTAATAATATTTCAACTAGCATAAACAATTGTAAATTTGTATTATCTGCAAATGATTTAAACATTTTTTTGAACGTACATGCTGGTGATTTGAATTACTTAATGTTATAGTGTTCACTGAATAATATAGAACTGAATAATTCTAAATGTAATAAGTTATTACATTTTCACGTAAGAACAACAGAATTACATATAAAAGGATTAATTATATTGCAGATTTGGGCATTAAGTCAGATTATATGCTTCCTTTTGACATAATAAGGAAATATTTTCATGTGAGCGGTTTCATCAAGCAAAGGCAAACCATTTAGTTTATTGACACATATTCTACTGTTTTATTGTATTCCTAGTCAGATCGGTATTAAAATATTGCTGCACAATTTGGCGTCCCTAATATATATTAATCGTTCTGAGAAAATACAGCGAAAAGATTGCTCATATACTGTTTCAACTAGAAATAAAAATGACTGTAATTACAATGAACGCCTTCATTTACTTGGATTAATAGATTGTAGTGAATTGTTTACGAATTCCAAATTATGGTACAATACTAACTACTGTTGTAGACGCCATTTACCATTGGACTAATTATGGTTTTCATAGTCTCAAATAATATTGTTAACTGCATTAATATAGTATTCATTATGATTTTGATATTTTTACATCTTTTTAGACTCAAATAATGCACTTAATTAGTAATACTATGCATTAAATTTAGTTAATCTATACGCTTTTTATTTCTTTGTTTTTTCCTTTTGTAAGTATATCACCAGTAGTAATTTTTACGTTTTAATTTTTTACACTCATTGGATTGTATCAATTGGGTTAGCCTGTGGAATTAATAATGCTTAAAATGTGGCATTAATTTTTTTCCATTATTCCACTGTAAGTACTTATGGTTTACATCTAAGTGATTAAATTTCCAACTCTATAGGAAAAGGACTTTGTTCTCTTTCTGTAGTTGAACCGGCCTTCACCACAAGTCTTCCGCCTCTTTGTTTGCCCTTAATATTAATCGTGGAATATAATATTTTGCTTCCAAGGATCTAAAAGCTTCGCCGAGCTGTGCTGTAATTATTTTTTATCTTGAATATTACTTACCATAAGAAAACTTTGTCAAAGACTTGAACTGTAAAAATGAAAAACTGTAAGATAAATATCTTACCGCTTACTGGAATATTTGCTACGTTTTATATTCCGTTTGTTCAATTTTAGGAAATTCAATCACTGGTTTCAGACTCTACACGAATCGAAGCTGGTTTAGTGTCAGTGGCAGAATATTATATCGCCAGTGCTGAAGTTAAAATTTAGTTGGTACCTGTTGCAGTATGTGTTGCGAGCTGAAGTTTAATGAAAGTTATATGGGTATCGAATACACACATTTCTGTATAGCCTAGAAACAGCTGAATTTCAGTTGTTGATTCTATCGAATATGCTTGTTGCATCGCATGTAATTTCATATATGATGAAAAAGGACAAAACTGACAAAAATAAATGATATAACTGCGGTTCTCAAACTTTATTCACGTACCACTTATGTGTACTATTAATCAGTCATACTAACACTCACTAAACGCTAAAGTTAACGTGTAATAATACAGGGTGTAACAATAAAGCGGTCATTCTATGAACTACATATTTTGCTAACAAAATATGTTGATTTAACTCTACTTACCTATATACAAAAATGCCTTAAAATATACAGAGTGTTCATTTTTTAAAATTATTTTCTCGATACTCCTTGTGGTTAACCAAACCTTCAAGGATATTAGTGGAAGCGACGCATAAAAAACATACGTAGAAATGAGGGAGAATATTTGGAAAAAATAAAATAAATGAAATAATTATCTTTATGTTTAATTTTGTTTTAATTGATTTTCTAATCAACACAACAATACAGAAAATGAAATATAATTTATTCGCAAAGAAAAGTAGTTTCTTTCATATAAAAAAATAAGCAACTGGGTACGGGTACAATACGGTACGTATTCCAGATATATCGTTATAAACTCTGTTTGGAGGCATTTGTCCAATGCATCTAAGACAAAATTTGATTTTTGATTCCCTTTTAATACTTTTAATAGAACAGACACTTGCTGTAATTACTGCAACATCGTATTTTTAACTTAAAACTTTATATATAACTATCATCGTGAATGTGCATCACACATCGAGGCACTTTATAAAACTAACCTTTACCTAAGAGCGTGCTCAAATCCAATGCGCATTCCACTTCAGGAGACAAGTTAGGTAATATCTTCCTTAATATTACAAACAGGATTACTGTGACTGACAATTAACTCTCTGTAATTCTTCTAACGAATATAAATTAAAAAAATAATCGTTCTGAAAAGCGATGTTCAATTGTTTTCATTTTGAATCAACTAATAAATAATGAATGGGGATGTTGCATAAATTTTAAAGGTCAGAACATGCATCTGGAGGTAATAATCATATGGCAATTAAAGCATTAATATCAATAAATTGCCGTGGAATTTCATTAGTGCAGAAATACGGTAAGTCAAAGCAAATAGGTGTCTATTTCCCGTTTTTAACATTACCTTAATTATTATTGGTGATGTGGTGAACTTACGGTACTGTTAAACGTAACTTATTTCTTTGTTAACAGTGTAGATCCGCCTGTGAAAATTACGGAGACAATGTTGTTGGTTACGTCCAGATAGAGGATTTTACTTGAAGTGTTTATAAAGTTTTGTCATCTAAAAACAATAAATAAAAGAAATGATATTTAACATTTATTTTTTATTATTAATTTATTATATTTTGATTTTTATTTACTACTGATTTCATTTCTCTTTAAACATTTAAAAAAATGCTTATTTATTACTTTATAGTGAAGTGAAACGGCAAAATTTTATAAATGCCTCATATAACATTCTACATCTCGTAATGTTGGAGAGCTTAAGTTTTTCTTTGGTTACACTTCATCGCCCAACATCATATTTTAATAAAGAATCATTAAATTTTCTCATTCGTCATAAATATTTGATATTTCCCTACATCTTGAAAAATAGTAAAATTATAATCGATGTGTGTGACTTTGTACGTCAGATTTATCATCCAACCACAACAAGTATTGAAACAAAACAAATTAAAATTAAGGTAAATTGAAAGTAAAATTAAAACGAATGAAAATATTATGATAAATTAACTATAAAATATTTATAAATATGTTTCCGTAACCAATTTGTATCAAATTACGACTAAATAGAATAACAAACGAACTTTCCCATTATGTATTCTGTTCCTTTAACGTATGCATAGCAAAGTAATACAGACAGCACGACATACTGCAAGATATAGCGCAATAGAATTAACATGAAATCTTGTTCAACATTTTCCTCATCCAAACGAGGATGTTGCTTTTAGAAAATTGCCTGTGAACTTAGTTTCCGGGCAATTTGTTGCAAATTTCAGTGACGCTAGTTGTTGAAAATTACGGACGATTTTCCAGAGATATGAAATATCAACGTAGCTATGTAGATCCCACGTCATGATAAACTCGTTCCCCTGCAGGTGTTTCTTTACAATCGTTTCATTTTGTGTTTATTTCCCTACAATGCCAATTTGTTTTTATTTTATTTTTCGCATTTAGCTAATTTAATTGCCTAAACAATATTTTTTATTAGTAGCCCAATATTTCTTTTAAAAAATATTTAATACTTGCATTCCTTGGGGAATCCGGTATTTTGTAGAAGTTAAAAAGATATTTATAAAACAATATTGCTCATTTTACGAGTCTAATTTGCAACTTTATTATACCAATGTCAATTTAACACAATAACATCTAATAATATAACAAATAACAAAATAACTTTTTTAAACGTATGTACTGCGTTGTCCGAAAATTGAAATCATACACAGATATAAAGCAGAATGTCTGTAATCGGTATATACGTGCTAACATCGTCTGACGTCACAGGTCTTCGATTGTGGCGGCGACCGTTTTCTATGGGTATAGCTAGACTAAAATTTTAAATACCGTTTTCTTAAGAGTCCGTTCTTTGTACACTCCTTGGGTAGCGCTCCGAGGTCGGGTGTACGGGCGTTACAGCTGGAGGCGGAGATTATCGCTCTCCCACTACAATGATTTTTCGGTGGACGTATTTAGTATATTTAGATTTAATGGAGTTAAATCGGCTAGCAATTATTATTTTTAGTATCCAAATGGACTTGTACAACTTTTTAGTAGGGCCGCATTTTATAAAAATAAAATCAAATTATCGATGCTTGGGATATTATTTGACAATTATTACGTTTTTCGTTACATCGCGCTTGTAAATCAACGATTTTACGTATGTTCGTAGTTTTTTTACAGCTTATATAAAAACTACAGTACTTCTCATGGTACACACCAATTTTTAATAACTTAACGCCTTTTCGAAAAAAAAGTCCGCCCAGCAAATTTGTACAAACTTATATTAATTATTTACTATTGATATGTAGTTATATCGAGCAAATGTAGTCAAAACTATATAAAAACTTTTAAACAAACTAACTAAACTTTTAAAAACAGTTTACGGTGTTACACTTTTCAAGAAATTAACTTTGTGCGCCGTGTGCATACTTATGACGCAGAAGATGTTTTCAGAAATAGGACAGCGCATTCATTCGACGAGTTAAAAATGTCTATATTTTCCATAATGAGAAAAACATTTTTATTGTACATATTATGATTGTGTTGAATATATTTATGACAGTGCCCTCTTTAAAATTAGAAGAACAAAGATTTGAGATTTGAGGTAAATTTTTATATAAAAATAAAAATATAAATATAGTGACTACATTTATTTCAGTGTTTTATGTTCTTTATTATTTTAATATGGAAAATACGTATTTAATTTGCGGAGAATTTTGTTCAATTTGGAAAAAATGACATTGTTTTAATAAGCAATGTAAAAATTGCATACCTAAGGAATTTTAGTAGAACTTCTTATATTTCTAAACGAAAAAATGTATTCTACAAGAAAGGTTTAGACACCACCGCCAACAAAAGAATCAGCATCGAACTCCATAAGATCAATTAATTCAATACTGTATCAACTGAGAACGTATAGATTATAAGTGACTATATATTTCTTTGAACTCCGGTCCTGCCCGCATTTACCAATCTCTAAGCCCATCCCACTGAGTGAAACACACGTGGTTGCAGCATTTAAAATATATTCGTTTCTGAAGTTGTAGACGTTCGGCATTTAGCATAGAATTTTGAGTAATTGTTATCAATTCAATATAACTTTGGTATCGTTGCAAAGCTAAAAGACAGACTTACTTCCCTCGTGTAACCAATTTTCGATTTAAGCCTTTATTTTTAAATAAATAAATTGTAAATATGACGATTTCTTGCACAGTTTACTCATTAAATTTAAATATTTAAAAACTAATTTTGAAAAAAAAAATATTACAGCAGCCTTAGGAAACAACTTTGTCTTTCGATTGTTTTTTTATTTGAACCGCTATGTTTATTCGTTGTCTAAATAAGTATTATGGGCCGAGCGTAAAAAATCGGTTTATTTCAAACGACTCTTAAAATCGTTGAATAATAATGAAATTTCGATTGTCATTTCAGTCTTTTAGGCGCATCTGCTTAAAACAATCTTTTTTACGCACATGTGCGTTAAAGTAAAATAAAATAACTGAATTTTAAATTATTTATTATAAATATTCACAGCGTTCACAGATTTCAGAATTTTTTAAAATGTTTCTATAGTTTGTAAAAATCGTACCTTAACAACTGCTTAATGAAAGTTGTTTAAATGAAATAGACTAGCGGTCATATTAGCAACTACAATCGAAGATTATGTCAAAACTATTTTGAATATTTATTTGACGATTTTACAAAAAATCTTTTTCTATACATGTTGTGAAAGGACCCCGCAATAATCTTATGGAAATTGGGTTTCTGTCAAATTGTCTCAATTTGATATGTTGTAGATTTTGTCATCCTGAATAAAAGTCTCCATAGGCACAAAGAGCCAAAATGAACATTTTGGCAGCTACGGAGCTGCCAAAGCTCCCCTGACCCGTTGCAAAACTATTCATTTTTAATACTATTTACAGATGTCAAAAGCATGTTTTAATTATTCTAATATATAGGGTAATGTTTTTGAGGTAACTGGATTTAACCCTCATGTCAGATTGGACAAATTGACCGTTGACAGCTGTCAATAGACTGTCAACGAAGAATAGAAAAGTAAATATTCGCTTTTCACATTGAGAGTTTGAGCTTTTGAGGGAGCTGAATTCAATTCTCATGCCAGATTGGCAAAATTGACAGTTGACAGCTGTCAATTGACTGTCAACAAGGAATATAAAAGTAAATATCCTCTTTTCACATTGAGAGTTTATGTTGGCCAACTCGCTAAATTCAATTCTTTAGAATTGGAGAAAATGGTAGTTGACAAACTCTCAATAACAAAAGACAATATTTTCTTCTTTATTCTACTTTGACAGTAAACTGACAGCTGTCAACTGTCAATTTTGCCAATCTGGCATGAGAATTGAATTCAGCGACCTCAAGAAACCAAACTCTCAATATTTACTTCTCTATTCTTCATTGATAGTGAATTGACAGCTGTCAACTGTCAATTTTTCCAATCTGAGATTAGAATTGAATTCAGCTCCCTCAAAAGCCAAAACTCTCAAAGTGAAAAGAGGATATTTACTTTTATATTCCTCGTTGACAGTCAATTGACAGCTGTCAACTGTCAATTTTGCCAATCTGGCATGAGAATTGAATTCAGCTCCCTCAAAAGCTCAAAGTCTCAATGTGAAAAGAAAATATTTACTTTTCTATTCTTCGTTTTCGTGTATTGACAGCTGTCAACGGTCAATTTGTCCAATCTGACATGAGGGTTGAATCAAGTGACCTCAACAACATTACTCTATACCTATATTAGAATAATTAAAATATGCTTTTGACATCTGTAAATAGTATTGAAAATGAATAGTTTTGCAACGGGTCAGGAGAGCTTTGGCAGCTCCGTAGCTGCCAAAATGTTTATTTTGACACTTTGTGTCCATAGATATTTTTGTTCAGGATGACAAAATTTATAACATATCAAAAATTCAGACAATTTGACAGAAACCCAATTTCCATAAGATATTGCGGGATCCTTTGTGTTTTGGGCATTTAACGTGTTGTCAAACGCCACGTCGCGTGCTTAAAACTACATTATTTTGCAACTTGTATCGAAAATATCTGTTTTAGGCTTATTTTTCCATGAAACTATCTAGGATAAACGCCACATCGATTAAAATAATACATTATTTCATCTGCACGTGTTTGGAAAAATCATGCAATTTTTACAATCTTATAAAAATTACGATATAATGAACGATACATATAAAATGTATTTCCCCTGTATGCTGTCGATGGTACTCTCTCCAAGCCATTTCCACTGAAAAACTAAAACTGTTGTGTATTAGCGATCAGAGATATATGGAGAGTCGATATTGTTTTTTATAATGTTATCAGAACTCTTTATCGACCTGTTCTACATCCGCCGAATATATACACAACCTATACATCCATTACCTACAAAACACAATACTTTATACACGGTTCACTGGTTCTTGGCAGCGTTGTTCGTATACCAACAAGTTAATACAGAGGTGTTATACATGCATTTCATCGCTTTTACTTTCGGTATGAACATGGAAAACATTTTTTTAAAGCTGTTGGAGCGAAGCCTTTGTTTCCAATATATTGTCAGATTTTTGTAGATTGCACCGTCATGTAGTTTTAACCTAAAATCAAAAGAGAATTGGAAATGTTTGAATAAAAGGGTAAAAATAATTACAGCGTCATTTTCCTATATTCGCATATCTAACTAAAATTGAATTTCTGTTACGTGTTCAAAAGTGAAGTAAATACAATAATATTTCTGTAAAAAAATCGAAAACAGAATCGCAAAGTAGCAAAGCTACATCTAGCGGCTATTCGGACTGACCAGTCACATACACGAAGCGTTCTACATCGCACTAGAAACCATTAAAAACTCTATCGCGAGTTGGCGATAACGATATGTTGCAAACACAGAACTCCAGGAAACAACTACTCTGCAGGTTAATGCCCCGACCAGCATTGAATTATATGTGGAAAACCTGCAGCAAGCAGTTAAAGTCACTCGTCAGCAGCCCACCAGACATATACCGGTTTGAGCTTATTAGGGATAGAACAGTAGGGACAATGAGTATTGTCAAGTAGGAAAGCTACATTTAGAAACCATTAAAAGCTAGCGACTTCTATAGCGGCGATAACGATATGTTGCAAACACTTATCTGTATTATTTTTTGCAAAACTACTAGATAACTTTGTAAATACCTAGATATATTTGCAGAGAACAATTATACGTGTTCTTTATTTTGCCTAAACTAACATAGCAGACCTTCAAGAATATAATACTAATACATTAATGAATTGAACGGAAACATTGTAGCATTTTCAGCGTTACTGCTACCTCAATTAGAATGTTCGCGACGCAATGGAGTTCTGTTTCCAGAATTTTTTTTTGGAAACAGACGTTTTTGTATCATGACCTACTTTGACTATCCCAAACGTGTGTTTGTAGCTTTAGCTGTTTTCTACATATTCTGGATGAAATTCACTGATTAGTGTACAGACTAATTGCTACCACAATATCGTCAAAAATAATTATTATTAACATCATCTTTAAAAGTCAAATAATAATGCTATGCATTGAATTCATTTTTAGAGGAAAGAGGTTTACTGCACGTTCTCAAATGTCTTTCTTATATATTTCTTTTCAAAATGTATTAAAAGAGGGTATCTTACAGCTTTCACATTGCTTTTTGTCGTCAGTCTGGTGGAAAATTAAAACATTTTCTTACTGGAAATCCATCCGAAAACATCAGTATCCGATTCGTTTGTGATATCATAATCAAGAATGGAAGATATCTTTATGATTTCCTTTTCATATTCTACTTGCTTGACAAAAAATGCTGATCTAAAATTAAAATTGTTATTTTTATCATAGTTGAACATTTGGTTACCTTGTTTCTATATATTAAAATAGCGCTTTGTACTATGTTAAATTTAAACACATGGTGTTTAGTAAAGAAAGCGCCATACTTTAAGGCTAGTTTCTATGAATTACCAAAATTTGAGTGCAATGATAAATAAGAAAAGTATCGTAATAAAATCAAATAAAAAAGTGCTTTCTCAGGCCTGTAACTTTTTAAGGAAATATTTATTAACTTACCAACAAACTTTGTTATATGAAAAAGATATGGCTGAATTTGGTTATTTAAGAGTTAGAAGCCTTAGATTTTGATTTTATACTTTCAAAAATTTTAAAAAATTGTTGAAAATTCAGGGAAATAAATATGTACGTACAGTAAATGTTTAAAATATTCTCATCCAGTTTATTTAATCTTGATATACAATTTGTTTCAAATACTCCCATAACAAATATCCAACGGATTTAAGTCGGGGGATTGCGGAGGTCATGCCACTGGACCACTATTTCCGATTAAAACTTAAATAAGCAAAATCGCACATAGGTATGTCCAAATTACGTTTTTTATAATGATATGAACTTTCATATAGCAAAATTTGTCGATGAGCTAAGAAATCACCCTGTACTTGAGTTTCAATATAAGTTTACGCAATTTTTTCATTTATAAAGTTTTGTATTTTCTTCAAAAGTCGATGCAATTCGTTAAGTGCAAAGGTTATAATATTATAAAGTACATTTCATAAACTTCAAAGAAATTGTTTGTAATTTAGAAGTTTATTCTGAAATTACTTTTACACCTTACGTGTTCTGCTACTTCAAAATTTGTGTTATAATCATAAAACAGAATATGGAAGAAGCTCAATTTTGTAAATGTTTAAAGGTTGGACATGTTTATTATAAACGTACACGCTGGAAGAATTTGTCTAACTTTCATTTGTTCTACGTTTCCCTCTATTACAAGGAGACTATTTAATGTAATTGTAATCACGAGAAAGAAAAGAAAAAGCTGAATGAGTCTCCAGATTGATTTTGTGAAAAGAAAAATTTACAAAGCACCGTTTTGAACACCGTGCTTGGTGGTGCTTTTATCTAGATTGGATGTTGCTTTTTTAAATCAAAACACAAACTATTTTGCTCATTTTTTTAACCGCCGTGTTACAACACAAAGCCACTTAAGAGATTAGATCATCTCGGGAAAACTGATTTTGTAAAGGTAAAGTAGTCTTGACGTGAATTCTGCTACTCGCTTGGAAATACTAGAAAATACATGTTTTTTCTATTTGTAAATTAGTAACAAAATCTTGAAATGTCTATATTTAAGAAGACACGTGGTGGATGCACTCACTATGTAAGGAAATTAATAGGACATTACTTTATCGGGAAAAAGCAATAAAGTATTATACATATTATATTTACCATATTAGTTATGTTAATTTTATAATTATCTCATGTAATTCTATTAATAGTGGAAATCTGTGGAAATTTATTGAATAAACCTTGGCGCCAAACGGATCAGTCAAGGATTATTTTTGAAACTAAGTTTGCCTAACCAAAAAATCTCACACTGAAAAAGCAGACAAGTAAAGAAATAACAAAAATCGTATTACTATTGCACACTTCCATATTTTTTGACGTTTCGAAAAACTCTCCGTTTTGGTTTTCAAAATAGTAAATGTATTAAAAATATGTCAAGTTTGACAGTTTAAAAATTGTTTTTCTGCTTCCATAGATATGTTAAATTACTATTATTTTATTATTATTACTGAACGGTTTGACAGACACTTACTTCCGTTCAACAAAATAATCGCGGTCTCTTTTAATTTTCTTTTTGTTGCATTATCTTGCTAAAATTTTTGCCCCCCATTGAATCAAATGACTGTTTTCCCAAGAGTGTTCGCAAATTTATGATTATGACCTATTTGGGTGTCCCACAGTGGGGCACTCATGAGGTGGCTACGGTGAAAAACGCTCTTCGCGGCAGGTATCGGCACCGCCTCCGACAGATCTGGTCTTCGGAGCTATCGGGTAAGAACAATGTGAGTGCCACAAATATGCTTGCCGTTCCGATCCTTCTCTACTCCTTTGGAGTAGTGAAATGGACACAAGAAGAGCTAAGGCAACTCGATGTAGGGACCCGCAAAATGATGCATCTCCATCGGAGTTTGCATCCAAGATCGTCCGTTCCGCGGTTACACTTTCCAAGAAATCGGGCAGGCCGTGGACTCTTGAGTTTGGAGTATCTCCAGGGCAGAGTGGTTTTGGAGGAGGCCTGTAAAGTCATCAGGAGCTCGGATCCCCTTCTCTGTATGATCCAAGACGATGAAACAGCAGGGATAGGAGCATTTGTGTATAAGGCAGCGAGAAGAGCAGCGGATGAACTTGGTCTCGTGTTCGATACTGAGCGGGAAAATCCAGACTCTGTCACCGAGTCGGATTCTGCTCAGTTAAAAGCCCAAATTAAAGCTGCAGAAATGCGTCATCTTCTGCAGCTACATAAGGATAAGCCAATGCATGGTCTCTTCTACCGTCATCTAGAGGAGCTTGGCTATCTGAAAAGCTGACTTTCTCTTTTTTGAGGTCAGCGGGACTGAACTCTGAGACCGAGGGGTTCATAATGGCTTGCCAAGATGGTGTAATTAACACTCTCGTCTATCGTAGTCGTGTCTTGGGTATCGAGGTTTCTGATACCAGCTGCAGGGCTTGCCGCCAAGCGAAGGAGACGCTTATGCATCTCCTGTCGACCTGTCCGGTATATGCGGCCACAGCGTATATCCAAAGACACGATTCAGCCTTACGGGTGTTGTATTATCATCTACGACACTCGTATGAGATAGACGCCTTATGCTCTGGGGGATATAGAATCCGTTGTGGGGAATGAGAAGTGCCGAATTTATTGGAATTCCCCACCCTCAGGCAAATTCAAGCCAATAAGCCTGATGTAGTCCTCCTCGACCACCAGCTTAGGACGATGTTTGTGATTGAGTTCTCGGCTCCCGCAGAGAACAACATCGTCGTAAAAGAGGAGGAGAAACGGAGGAAGTATCGAGATCTTCTCTCTGAGCTCCGCAGGCTGTATCCAGACCACTCTGTTAAGGTTGTGATGCTAATTATAGGCGTCCTGGGTGGAATGAGACATACGCTGCTTTCTGAATTAAAGATCATACCAGCTTGCCGAAATTCGGCAGAGATCTTAGCCGGCAGAATGCAGAAGGCAATCGTCCCTGGCTCGCTGCGTCTGCTCACAACACACGATTTACGGGCGCAATGATTACTGACTCCACGGAGTGGAGAGTGGTCATTGCTTCACTCTTCAGAACATCTCCGAAAGTGTCGGAGCTTCGGAAGGTGTGACTGGAAAAAATAATAATAATAATAATAATAATATCTCTACCCCTCATTCTAATCACGGGGATCAGCCCAGAAGTCGGAGACTTGTGCGGGAGAGGGGGCGGCATATTATTTTTAAGCAGGCCGCATTTGCCAACTACCAACTTTAGAAATACAGTAAGTACCTACTTAAAACAGAATCATATTCTAAAAAATATTGTAACCTCTACGTTGGCTTGGATCGCACTTTATTGTCACTACTTGGATCGCAACTGTCAAATCTTTACTTTAACGTTTCTGTTGCGCGTTCGGCTGCTCAATATAAGCTCGGTCGGCTTATATACAGGGTGTCCGGAATATGAGTGCCATATGATAACTTGTGACAGGTGATAATGTGTACGAAATAAAACATATTTGAGTTGAGTTCAGTTGAGTTGAGTTTTATTGAACAAGTTTAAATTATTACATTGTAACAATAAGAATATATCAATAATAAAACTAACAAGAGTTGTATTCCTAAGTATCTCATCGTTTTTTTCTCCTGCCTAAAGCCTAACAATTAGAACGCATAGAAAGATAAATATTTGATCATGAGTTCTTCACCAAGGCAGCTGTAGGTATAGAAATATTATAATATAAGTTTAAAAACTAAATACATAATGATAATGATTTGTTCATATAAAAACTATATGAAATGGAGAACTAAATTGAATATGGCCTGGAATGTTCTAGAAAACGTCAAAATAAAGGTATTACAAAAATTATAAATTCTAATGCAAACAGAAATATAATTAACAAACTAAAAAGCTAGGTGAGCTTCCGTAACAATTCATCAATTCATTTTGTGGCAATTATTGTACTTTATACCGATGAATGATTAAAATGATTCAGTTAATTCTTTAAGGCGATAATAAACAATAAACAGTTAATAAACAAGAAATTTCATAAATACATCTTGTACATTTTAATCCTACGTAGTTAAATTAAATATTTACATTTCAATTTCCTCTCTCAACATAAACGCCTACCAAGGGAGGTGCCAAGCTAATTATGGAAACTACTCTTGCTTCATAATCTGGTTTGTTTGCTGTTTTTACCGCATCGTACACGGAGTCGTCAACAAAAAGGATTAAATTAAAAGAAAAAACTAAGCGTAAACGGCCCAAAGTCTGTTTAGCGGTAGTAAACGTTAGAAACTGTAACGGTTATGGAGGCGGTTTTGTGAGGATAATTTACATAATTTGGTTCTATCTGAGAATTGGTGAAGATGTTTACATTTGGCTGTTATCCCCACGTTATTTGGCAGCAATATTCTCAAGCGCTAACCGAATACTATTAAAAGGAACTTAACGGTACACTTCGTTTCATCCGTACAACCGATACAGATGCTGTGTCTTAGCTTTAATAACTTGAAATTACTCATAAAAGGAACATAAATAAGACATTGTAAGTTGGAACTTAATGCTTTTGAGATGTCTTTGTATATTATTATTTACTCTATTAAAAATTTGATTTCTATATAATTATTAACATGATTTTATGCAAAAGCGTCCAGCGATCTCTAATTTGGCTTGTTTTACCCAGTTTGTCTCTGAATGTATTGACAGTAGTAGTCAGGTTGACGGAGTACACTGACTTCTCAAAAACCTTTGACCGTATTGACCACAGTATAGTAGTGGCAAAGCTAAATCACATTGGCTTCAATGCTTCTTTGATTAACTTCATTTCTTATTTAGATAATAGACTACAGTACATTCGTTATAATGGTCTCAGGTCATTCTTGCATCATCTGGTATACCTAAGGCGTCCAACTTGTGCCCGTTTTGTTTATTATTTTTATAAATAATTTATGTGATTATTGTGGTAAATTATTATTTGCAGACGAGTTTTAAATTTTTGACATCAATAGTTTAAATGACTGTATCACGCTGTAAAAACAAATACATTTTGTGTGTTGAATGGAAGACAAACAACCTTGAAATAAATGTTACCAAGTGCAAGATAATAACTTTTACACGTAAAAATTTTCCAATTCAATGCTTTTACACTTTTAATAACGGTGAACTAATTATATCAAAGAAAATTAAAGATTTAGGCATCATCTTAGATAGTCAGCTTACTTTCTCTAAACATATTAATGTTACAACCAATGCTGCTTTAAAACCTCTTGGCTTTATCATAAGAAATTGCAAGCAATTCAACTACATTGAAATTTTAAAGAGTATACTTTTCTTTAGTATTGTCAAAGATCAAATATGGTGTTATTATTTGGAATCCTATATATTATAATTATTCACATATTAGAAAGAATTTAGCTTAGGTTTATGAAATATGTCGATAATCATTAACCAAAGCGAGGTTGTCTTTATAATTTACTGTTATCGGGATTGAATGTACAATCATTAGAAAAAGAGAAAGATAGTTACAGCTTTATGTTTCCTATACAAATTTCTTAACTTCATGATTGACTGCCTTATGTTGCTATTAAGGATTGATTTTGGGGTACTATGACTTGGATCTCGTAGTAACCAGTAGAAGAACTAATATGCTTTTGCAATCTCCTGTTTTTTCAATGATGCATGCGTACAATTCAATAAGTTTTAACTGTGACCTATTCTCTTCTTCGTTAGATAATAAAGTTAAGGATTTAATTGTTTAATAAGTTGACATTATCTGTTAGGTAGTGCAATTTGTTGTTGACAAATATACATACATGTCTTCAAATATTATGCATACAAACATTACAAATTATAGTGTCGGAAATTTACTATGGAATTTAGCATAGCTGTAAATTTACCACATAATGTAATATGTAATTGTATCCATGCACATTTCTGTAATATCATTAAGTTATGTGAAATTACAGATAAGTTTTTACCAATCCATGTTGTTGTTCTAACCAAAAACATTTGCCGAATTGTGGCAAAACTTCCTCCTACATCCTTTCGAGAAGCCGAAAAACGATTTTCCCTCGTCTTTGGTATTTTTAGGTAAAATAAAATAAATTGGACTGAATAACCTATGCTTGACCCTTTTGATAACACTGAAGATCGGTAATTTGTCACAATCAAATTCCACTCTGTTTTTTACCCATTCATTTCTTTCTTTCCCATTTTGTAGTTTATAATGTGGGATGATAAACCTCTTTTGAAAGGAAAGGCTTTTATGTAGAGTAAATAACCTTAATCCCTGAACGGGACTGCAGGGAATAATACTTTTGACAATTATGAGTCGACGTAGGAATGTAGATACTGTTTTCTGTTATTTATTAAAATTCAGATATGTGTGGTTAAAAGTTCTAAATATAAATTGCTCTGTGAATATTTATAATGCAGAAATGAATGTGTATTGTATATCAAAGACGTCTACAGTGAAGAATTTATTATCCTCTTTTAAATTATTCATAACTATCAGTACGAGGAAACTGGTGGAACTGCACTTGGTTCATTTTCAACAAATTTATCATTGTTTAAATTGGTAGGTTGTAACAGGAACATGTAAATACATTATCCCATTAGTATACAGAGTGTAGAGGATCAGGTTCGAAATGTCATATTTACAAGATAAAGAAACTGTTACCTATCATGGATGTTATAGGTAACAGTTTCTTGACATTGATATGTACGAGATAATTTTATGACAATCGAAAGCACGTAGCATAGTAAATTAATCATAAAATTATGAGGCAATGTCAGAGGGATATTCGGTCAGAAAATTTTTTGACAAAAAAAGTCAAATAAATCGTAACACAACAAAATAACTATTTATTTATTAAAAGTACAAAATTTAACGCAACATCAGATTGGTTATTGTTTTCTTCTTTTTCTTGCGCACCATTTTTTGACAATTCCCTAACAGCCGTTGGCCTGTTCGCATGGTTTGTCGTCTTTTTGTCCTTTATATTTAGGTCAATAGCTTCAGCAGACGATTTAGCGATTTAGTCCATTTATTTTTAGTATTTTTTCCAAGACATTGTCGTATGTAGTAATGGTCGGTTTCCATTTTGTAGTGTCGATTAGACTTTAAGAATAACCGTGGTAAGGTAACATGTTCGCCTCGTTTTAATATCAGTTTATGAAAAAGACGTATAGGGCAGCTTTGACTTTTATTATTTATTGGAAATCAACCATTTACTATTTGTACAGATTTTAGAACCGACTTGGCAAGTTTTGCTGAACACCGAATTCGTTATTTTTCACGATTTGAAAAAAATCTAAGGGACAGGCAACTGCCTCACCTAAAAATTATGATTAAAATTGTTTTTTTTATCAGCCTTGAAAACCCTGGTTGTCAAAACAACGCCTTAGGACTCTATGCTTATTTAACAAAATTACCTTAATTTTAACCATAAAATACATACTAGAATTGTCTCCTTGCATTTAGAAAATACCCTGTATATACTATAAAAAGCTTGAAAATTTATTAACAAGGTATAAAATGTCTTTCTTCCCAATTAAAACATGTTGCGGTCTTTCTTGTCCACGGCCTTCATAGGTTACGTTCACTCTGCCTATATTCTGCAGTATTCAAACGTTTCGCACTGGGATTCAGTTATTGTCTATGGAGGCAGATACCACATTTACCAATTATTAATTCGAATAAGGCATTTTGAAATAAAATATCGTAAATCCATGTACAGTTGATGAAGTAACCTAGACACATATCACGAGTCGAACTAGATTCTGAACTCAAGCAAACTAGTTTATTGTACTGATTCGAGGTGGCCTATATTTTTCGTAGGAAACCTTGGTTTAATTTCTCGAACAAATGATACTTTAGATCATATGTTAGCTGCCAATTTCTTGGACAATTTATTGATGTTAGGAAATTTTTATGTATACTCGCGTCAAGAATTCAGACGTCTTACGTCACGGCTGACGTTACACATTTGTTTTTATTGTCAACGTAATTTTCCATATTTGGTCGCGTTAACAACAACCATTTTTTGCAATTTAGTGCAATATATAATGCAAACTTTTAGTGTAATATATAGTTTTATTACTATCAGTGGCAGTTTCTTAAATATTTTGATGAAAATATAATGAATTATTCAATTGTTCGTATGACGTAAGTCGTCTGAATTCTTGTCGCGAGTATATTACACTATGCACTTGGCCAATTTCTTGATCAATTTATTGATTATGTCACAAATTGGTAAATAAAATAAAAAACGTTATCGAGTTGAATATGTCATAGTATTCAGTTCATTGGTATACTACATGACAAAGAAAGGTGACCACTGTATATGTTGGTTAGATTTAATTTTTGGTACACAAATTCAGAGCAGCTTACTTATTGAATGGTTATATTTTCATCAAGACCAGAGAACCTACTGCAAAAATTGGTTTAATAGCGTGTTGAGACACCACGATTCCTAATACAATCATTGATACACCTGGGCTCCGATCTAATAAGGTTGTCGATAAGTTCTTGGGGTATCTCCTTCCAAGCTATCTGAACTTCATGGGTCAGATCCGGCCCTCTTGGCGGCCAGGGTAAACGATTGATCTGATGTTGCTCTATAAAAGGTATTGTTTGTCTAGCAACATGAGGTCTAACATTCTCTTGCTGGAGAATGGGGTTTGGTGGTGATCTGCTATAATACACGATAGAAAGCTATACCGTAACGCCTACTGTGTGATGGACATGACGCTGTCTGTCAAATTGTGAATCGTGTCTTTCACCACGTCACCTTCTCACCCTTACACGACCATCGTGAATTCCCAGGCAAAAACGAGATTCGTCACTAAAGATCACCTAATTACATTCTACCTAATCGGTATCTGGGAGTTAAAAGCCGCAATCGATAATCTCTACGCTCTGTGGTTCCTCTACGACGGCCGGTGCCTTTCGTTCTATGTCCACGAACTTCCTGAGCCCACGCTTGGTAACACTGTACTATGCTACGTAAGGATCTGTTAGTCCTAGAAATTTCTCTCACGTACGAACCTGCTTCGCCCAACTCAATTCAATAATCCTCCCCTTCTCAAAATCACTAAACTGGGAAATATTCCCAAATCTACGTACTATAGGTATAATCAGCTGTAAAAAATGTCGTTTGCAACAAGCCTTACAACACAAATGTAAGCAGATATTTTTAAAATACTACGCTACCAAAGTATGATCTATGCAAACTCCAAAAAAATTTAGCAGATAAATCTGAAAATTTAACCATTTTTTACTTTAACCGAGACGTACAAAAATTGAAATAAAATGATATTTAATGGGTGTTTATTTCTTTGTCATATAGTATAAGTATGTATATGGCATTTAGTTACCTATTAGTTAAAGTAGAAAACTATACGAAACGGTAGCCAATCTGATGAGTTTACACTTTATTGGTTACTGTTTTGGGGTTCAGTGAAGCATAACATACTCGGGCGTTATTACAACATCGCGACAACAACGTAGTTAGATGCAGGCGGTGTCAAAGAGGTGACATTATGGAATATTAATTGCTTGTGAAACTAATCGACAAGGTGGGAAATGGGGAGGGGTACATATGCAGCTACCAAAAATAAACATGGACGTTGATTAGTTTAATGAAAAGACGAGGCTTTGAAGTGGCATATAGCAAAACAAATATTAGGATATTTATTATTTTTTTACAGGATATAACATATATTTAACAACTCACTTTAGGAACAAGAAAACAATTTATATTATTGAACAATGAAGTTTGTTAGGTTTTTTTTTATTAAGAAAAAATAATTTTGTGTTGTATTTTGATGCTTGTTTATCCGCAGCTCTTACTGTGCATGCCGTTACCTGTAAAGTTCAAAACAACTGCAAACTCTGCTGAAATCTCTCTAATATGTATATTGAAGAGAAAGAAAATCCGCCACAAAATATGTACGTCTCTTTGCCATTAAACAGACACCGTTACACCGAATCCTCATTTGTGTTGTGGCAAAACCGGCACTTCGCAACATTGCTTAAACCAATCCTAGGAAAGTGCGTGTTGAGATATCCGTAGTCCGTTAGGAGAGCCGTGACAATCCGAATGTCGTTTCGGTTAACCTTATTGAAATTTCGGTTTGCGTTTGATGGGCCGATAGAAAGGAAATTTCTTCAATTGCTGAAATTTTAGTGATTACTAATAATTTCTTTTACCTCGGTCGAC
The DNA here is from genome assembly GCA_037114965.1 of Monochamus alternatus. Taxonomy (NCBI): domain Eukaryota; kingdom Metazoa; phylum Arthropoda; class Insecta; order Coleoptera; family Cerambycidae; genus Monochamus; species Monochamus alternatus. Next base: position 12,887,532 of record CM073427.1, read on the forward strand.
TATTAAATTTATTTTTTTTTCTTACTTTACGCATCGTTCTCAATTTATTGAATATCGTGGTCATAACTCTGATTTGTTCTGTTAGACATTAGGTATTCCACAAGGTTTGGTAATGGGTTTTCTTCATTTTATATATTTTCTATAATACTATACTTAAAGCGATTTTTTTAGTCAGCGATTATTGCCAGGGCTGATATTTGAAGTGGTTTGAAGAATGTTGAATCATTTTTCGTTTTTTTTACTTGCTTAGGTAAAACTTGGCCTAGCTAAGTTTTTTCTACTCTCTAAGGAACTCTCTGTTCTTCGACCGTTCAATATGTTTAAAACGAGGTACTCCGCCCGACGACTATGAACAGGTGGATCTTCTCCTGTGAAAAAACACAAAGGGTAACCAAAAACACACTGAAATGTACACAAATTCATAAAAAAACAGTGCTACATGTTTACCGCCAAAACACTACAGAAGTTAAAGAGGATTCGGTATAATATTTTGTCTAATCGGAAAACATCTTTGGTATTACGCTGCCACACGATAATATACACTTTCCAAATCAGTACCATATCCGTCATTTCATTAAATATTTGAAAAAATATTTCAAACACCGCTTGCGATATTTTGTCTTTGGCAGAATCTGGTGCAGTCGCCATCTGTATCTTACTAGAGCAGAGTATACTTTCCGCCGATAAATTTTTAAACTTCTTGTGTTGTTGGGGAATTGAATACTGTTAATACTAATAATATAGTAACAAATGGGGTAACAACTTCTTTTCCTCTAGAAAATCGTTGTCTATGATAAGCATCATCTGATATGGCTTAGATCCATACAATGCGGCCTTTTTTTGCCGCATATCTAAATGTAGAAATCACGAAAATTAACGGAAATTTTTTGAAGGGACTGTAAAATATTTGTACTTAGTCATAGTTAATCCTGTATATTATAGAAACATTGATAACTCATTGACATTGACAATGTATTGCCTGGTTTACCACATATGGAATCTGGTGCTGTAGTGATTGTATTGATAATGCGCTCTACAATAGCCTTGTTTAATTAAATAACCAGAATCAGTTTATAACCATAAGAAGCCTGTGCACTGCATCTAAAACAAAGCATTTTCAACCTTACATGGATATTATAAATGCAATGCGCGTGCGTGTAACTGTTGAAAATTGTTTCCAGCCGTTCTACGAACAGGCTTAATCGCCTAAGTGTCAACGTGTGTCCGTTCTAGTTACAGTGCTAATAACCAATGGTGTATTATGCGTTAAAGGTGTATTTTGTTAAGTAAAATATTTGAAGGCAGAATTGGTTGAGATATTCTAAAAAGCTTATCTAAAATTATTGGCATGGATATCGTTTTCTTAAATAACTATATTATTACAATGTAAGAGCATCAAGATTTAGTTCAATTTATTACATTTTATTATAATATCAAGCTGAACGCCTCTGAGGGACAAATTTTACAGCGTAACGCTCTTAAAAGTCAATATACTTTAAAATATGTATTGCCTCTAGGCGTCCGCAACACGAAGGTATCCATAAAACTCAAAATATCTCCATACCGAGAGACATTTTATATGTTACAAGCATTAAACATTGATTCCGTGACGGTATTTCAATAAGTGGCGGGCGCAACCTCAGTCAATCCGACATAAAAATGTAGCCGAGTAAATAACCCAATTCCTGGCAGGGCTGTAAAATTTCCAACCCATCATAAATTTTAAAAGTGGCAACTGCGCGCTGTAAGTGATGCGACATACATTTTTATGTGGGCTTACACCTCCTTTTATGACCGATCCGCAGGGCGAAATGCCCGGGCAATAATTTAGTTCCAAATTGCAATATGACTTGACGTGGTCTGATGCTGTAAAAACGCCGCTTTGGTTTATGGAAAGAGGTGAATGCATACCTGTCAGAATTTTAAACCCCTTGTTCGCCCTTTGCGGATATCGATTTCTGCATTTGCTGGATTTACCTTCGTACCTAACCTACCTATGTTACACATCAGTCGCATTATTTAAGTCAAAGGATAGATTCAAATAGACAGGAAATGCACGCCCTGTACAGAAGTCCTTGTTTTTAATTCACTTTTTAGTTACATGGTACACGTAAAGAACAGCGGAACTAAAGAAAGTTATTTGTTTAACCAACCAGTAAAGTACAAGATTTAATGTCGCAGCTGGTATTTAATAGACCAGGCGCAACCGCGCTATTGAAGCAGCAAAGGCGTTAAATCGACTTTACTGCCAAGTTGAACACATCATTTTTCCGCCGATCAATTTGGTTATTCTTTTCTTGCTTAATTAGAAGAACATTAAAATACATTTGATAACGTTCATTTATACAATTTTGTGGAATAATTTACACATAAAAAATTATTGTACTTCGATTTTTTATAAAGTTTATTACGACTGTTATTATTCAGCGGTGTCTGGATAATAACAGTCGTCTTCGAAAAACAAACCAATAGTTACATCAGTTCGGTAACATAATTTTAGACTTTATTGAAATGAACTAAATATTTTAATATGTATAAAATGTAAATTAAAGATATGTTTGAGAGTGAATAGATAATGATAGAAAAAGTTACATACATAATTTTATATTTATAATATAATTAATTTCATAATAACAAATGCTGGATTGAAACAGATGCAGTAGTAATAAATTTGCATAGAACAAGAGAGGTTACAACGAAATTAGCATTTGAGACATTCTAAATGACTAAATATTATCTATTAGAAAGGGACAAATAGCTCCAAACCTAAATATGATGGTAAATTATGGAATGTTAATTTATTTAATTAAAAACTTGATAATGGAGTAATAAGTGTAATTTTAAACTGACAAGAATGATCTATTTGAGAACTTAAAAGCTGAATTACTGTAGTATTAGAACAAGATTGTTATAAACAAATTTATTGTTAAGCTAAAAAAATTGTAAATTATAAATAATAGAACTAAATCCAGAGGATTAAGACATTTCGAGAAACAAGAAATTACGCCATGGATTTCATAAAAAAAAATACCTTCAGCAAAAATCTCGTAAAAAAAATCTAGAAGAAATTTCCTTGGTGACACCGTAGAAAGAACTACATGTTTAGATTGTTAAAAAAAGATTCCGCAATCCACGATTGCCGTAGTAAGATTGCAGCACCACACGGTAAGTTACGTACCGATAAATTCACAAATTAGTCACAACAGTAAAACCACCAACTTCATTGTGTTTAATCAAAAACAAGTATCAGAATAAGTTGACAGAAGACAGTAATATCCCGTCAAGACGAGTATAGTCGTACTAGCATCAGCGGATTCCAGACTCCAGAGGAAGGGTATGACTCTTATTACATCGGAGGGTGGAAGAATATTGGCTTGGGTGAATGCGAGAGATTGATACCGGTAGACGTTTACCTACCTCCCTAATTAATGAGGTTTTCCAGGTTTCCCACATTCCTGCACTGAATGGTGGTTAGGACCCACCAACGTAAGTCGTTCCTGGGCGCAAATGCGGCCTGCTTGATAATAATATGCCACTCCCTCTCCCGCACAAGTCTTCGACTTCTGAGCTAATCCTCGTGATTAGAATGAGGGGTAGAAATATTATTATATTATTATTTGTTATTATTTGGAATGTTGCTAGAGATACTATTTTACAAGCTTTATTAGAAAGTTTACGTAAGATAAATATTTTCTAAATTACAAATTAATTTATAGCTGACATTTTCATGTAACATTATGTTTTTTTTACAAGAAGTAAGCACCCTTTTTTAAACTTTAAAATCAGTGAACAGTAATATTCGATTTACGTTTAAATAGTTCTCTATAATAGCGATATTTATAATCAGTTAAACTATGTTTTATCCAACCAATCAGGAAGCAGATGTATGGGATATATAACTAATATCAAGATTAATTGGAAATCTATCTTTAGGGTATATTAATACACCCACGTTGGTTCGGAATTTGATAATGGTTTTGAAGAGCTGTATGGTGTGTACATAAAGGATAATATCGCTTACGCAAATCTCGTGTAGCTCGACTATGTGAGAAATTGGGCTTAATTTAGATAACCTATGATACTGCAGTAGACTAACTTATATTTTAGATGGATAGCTATCTACAGGGTGTTTTTGAAGTAAGTGCTTTTCTTCGAAGAGGTAATAAACGACGTGAATATAAACAATTTTTATTCACGAAGGTTTAATATGTCAGTTTTCCGTGGATTAAAGGCCTTTTAATGGGTTAGAATTCATAATAGCACGCTTCGATTGTATAGTATTTCATTTAGAATTATTGTAATTAACATTATCTTTAACATTTATCTCCAGAACGATCTTGTCATTTTGACCGGGATTATCTAAATGGAGGGCCCACAACTTGGCCAGGTAGGATCTGCATTTTTTCAGCAATTGCCATCTTCTGGAGAGTCAATCATCAATATAACTTTTCTCTGCCATAGTCGATTTCCAACCACCATACCACTTTACAGTGGGAAAATCAGCAGCATTGGCCAGTAATGTATGTTTATCCAAAAATGTTTTAGGTTAGAGGTTAAACTGATGTGCCTCTGCGCATGTGCAACAAAAATCACATGAAAACTTGTGTAAAATGTCATAATAATTTAGTAAATAGTTCCATTGTAGTACATTGTATTAACACAGTATTTCTGAAATGTCCTAACTTTATTACCTAAAAACACATACACTTGATTATTCGTTAATATACAGGGTGACAACGGAAAGTGAGAACACGTTGTAACTTTTTTATGACTGCTGATAAAAATTTGAAATTGGGTGGGTTTATACTAGATGGTGCCATGAATTCTTTGAGGTCATTTCGTTTTGCATGACATATCCGGTTTGACGCAAATTAATAATTTTAAATTGGACACCCTGTATTTTTTTTATATTTTTGGAATCAGCGGATCATTTTACGTGTGATAGGGTCAATTTTCTGACACATTTTCTGAATGTTAGTTTTTTTTTTAATTTTTAAAAATAAAACTAGAAGGCCGCTATCAGAAATTGTTTTCCTTGTTGTTTGTAATTATGGGAAAAATTCTAAATTTGAATATTTTTTTACATTTTTTTAGTTATTACCACTAAAAATTTCGATTTATTGTATTTCCTTAAAAACCCATTTTTTCAATTGTAAAGAGGGTGGGCCCTATTGATTTTTTAGTAAAGGATTTTTTTCTGAATTTTGTGGTACACTAGTTTAATTTTAAAAATTAAACAAAAATTACATACATCCAGAAAATGTACCAGAAAATTGATCCTACCATACGTAAAATAATGCGCTGATTCCAAAAATGTCAAAAAATACAGGGTGTCCAATTTAAAATTATTAATTTGCGTCAAACCGGATATGTCATGCAATCCGAAATGACCTCAAAGAATTCATGTCAACATCTAGTATAAACCCACCCAATTTCAAATTTTTATCAGCAGTCATAAAAAAGTTACAGCGTTTTCCCACTTTCCGTTGTCATCCGGTATAATGTAAATTAAAATCTTCCAATAAATATTATGTAAAAAGAGCATAACAAAACATGTAAATTTCCACCTATCAGTGTATCAGTGTAAGTAACTAATTGGAATATGTTCTATTTTTTAATATATGTACAGCATTTTATGCATTTTTTATGTTGAAATTATTGTATATGCGATTTTTATATGTATGCAGGGTGTCTGTGAAAGGTTGGTAAATCTCGGAGCTGGAGATACTGGTTACCAAAAAAAGTCGATTGAGCTAAATATGCCTTATCCGAATATTGCTGGCTTCAAAAATACAGGGCGTTCAATGTTAGAATTTTATTTTGAAACATCTCAATAACTTTGAAACCTGTCGGTGTATTAAAAAAAAAATTGGCACAATTATGTTTTTTAGCACGGAAAATAAGAATATTTAACTAATTTTGACGTCATTAGTAGAGGGCGCCACGTATGGCAAATCACATTTCTTTTAAATGGCAGAACTTTTTTGCAACTTAGTGTATCCATCTGACTATAGAAACAATCGATTCTCCTACCTGTTGTATCTGAAAAGGTAGACCTTGTTGAAGTCGTTAGGAGTAACAGTTTTCGAAATAATCCTAGGTATTTGAAATATTCGGTGTACCGACTGAAAACTGTTATCGTTTCAGGCAAAGTGCCTGTTCTACTGAAAATACAGAAAAATGTTACTTGAAAAAGTTATTCAGAATGGTAAATTATGGAGACGTGCAAAATTTCAAGAAGATCGGCGAGGTTTGATTTTGAAACCATTCTTCAACAAAGCACAAATATTTTATCAAAGCCGGCCGATCTTTTTGAAATTTTACCACTTTACCTGAAACGATAACAGTTTTCAATCGGTGCACTGAATATTTCAAATAGGATTACGGTTACTCCTAACGATTTGCCGTACCAAAAAACATAATTGTGCTATTTTTTTTAAACACAGGTTTCAAAGTTATTGAGATATTTCAAAATAAAATTCTAGCATTGAACGCCCTGTATTTTTGAAACCAGCAACATTCGGATAAGGCATATTTGGCTCAATCGACTCTTTTCGGTCACCAGTATCTCCAGCTCTGAGATTTCCCAATCTTTCACACACACCCTGTATAAGGTTTCGATACATGTTATTAGTGGAAAAATAAATTTCTGGATTTTAATGCCACATCCTGCGTGGCTATGCACAAATAATTTAGTTTTAAAATAAAACATATATTTTATGCCTCTATCAATTTATATTCATGAAAATTGGCGCAACAAAAACGAATAAGTATGTTTCTGCAGGCAAATGGGTATCATAAATGTGGACAACTAATCCTTTCCACCGTGGGAAACAATTAAAACAGGATAATATAAAAAGAATTAAAAGTATAATTTCACAGTTGTGCTCGCTATGTAAATGTTGAATACTTTTTACGATACCGATTTACGTTACCTACCAATTAATTCACTATTAGTGAGTTAAAAATAAGTGTAATAAAATTGATTAATTCAAAAATATGTTACTACGTGTAGCTTTAGCCATTCCAACCTTAATAATTTTCCAATTTAACCGCTAATTACAGACTTTTGTTTCAGGTAAGTCATCGATTGTACGAATTCTGCTTGGTAGTAGGTAAGATATACCCGAATTTTAAAGCTTCTATGGCAGTGACAGCAAATTTGTCTTCCGAAATCTATATGTAAGCTATATTTTTATCACCCCAATCGCGTTTTGACAACACGCTTTGGGATGGATAGAAGGATTTAGTATTATAAAACCAAAGAATAGAAAAAGGGAACGTGCATATGAATTCTGAGCACCCCAGACCTTCAGGGTTCTAACTTTGTTTGCTACTTACTATAAATCTAGAAACATTCGACAAAATTTTATTAGACCAATACAATCTTGAGTGTCCTTTTTAAAGTATGTTACAAACTTGGGTGGTGATAATACATAAAAAATATGACTAAAAACAAACCAGTGTTGTCAGATCAGAAATTATGAAATCCATAGGTATCTAATAAAATATCCGTAAAAAACCCGTAGATTAGAAAAAAGACATGTTCTGTTATTTAGGTTTAAATACCTAAATTAACATAGGTAAATAATAAAATATTACTAATAAAAAAGCATGTGTGAAATGAAGATATAAAAAATAAAACTCTTATAAATATATTGATAAAAATAAGTAACAACATAAAATATCTATTTGAAATGTACAACATTTAATAACATTTACTTTTTACTATTTTATGTAAATGTATTTAAGACTAATTAAAATTTTAACAGCTGTATTTGTCGTAAACCTATGTAATATTGTTTTAGTGGATAAGCGATTTTTCTGTTTTATTTATTAAATTAATTCGTGAAAACATTCACATGAAGCATTTCAATGAGACAGCAATGCACACGCATCTAGCGGTTTTCAAATATATGCATCTGGATATTTACAAGTTGTAAAACTAAAAATCCATAGATTGAGAAACAAAATCCGTAAGTCCGTAGATTGTTACAGAAATCCGTACATCTAAGGACTAATCCATCTGGCAACACTGTAACCTCTAAACTTAGCGTGTTGCAGTTATAAACCTTAAAAGGTGCTACTTCAAAAATATTTTTTATTATGTAATTCTTTGTTGGAAAAAGAAAACATAATGAAATTTTCAGAGTCAACTTTAGGAAGTCAATAGACCTGATTAGTGTGACGTCACAGTGGCATGCAACCCATAGTACTTTGTATTATAAGAAATTACATATCAATCAAGTGTTATTATAATGACCTATATGGAACCTACTTGAGGACCAAATTGAATATTTATTTATTTCTCTATTTAAGAAATTTCTTAACTAGAATTCGATAGACCAACTATTCTAAAATATATATTTTTAAATAAAATTAAAAATATGTTTAAACTCAATTGAACTAATTTCATTTAGTTTGTCTGTCATCTGTCAGAAAACTTCAACTTGTAAATTTGTAAATTGAGGTTATGTTGATTTTGTGTTTTTTAGAGTTAAACTTGTATAAAGTAAGATTATTTGTGTTTTCATAATGCTTTATGCTAAATATATGATTGCAATCGCCAATGTTATATGTTTACTGCAAATAAAGTTAACGGTATGTTCACATTCAAATTAGTAGAACTGCTGTTCAAGTTTTATCTGATTAATTAAACTTATATTAGAATTCAGACTGGTCAGAATGGAACTTAATATTCTAAATACAAGATCTACCAGATGGTATTTCTTAAATAAGTGTGGTAATTTAATAAGAAAAGGAATTAGTAGGTGTTATTTTGTTGATTTCAATTTGACTCTTAAGTCATCTTCATTTAAGGTCGAATTTCACAGGTAATTTTTCGGAGAAATTTCTATGACGCTTGTAATGCTAGTTGCCTAATTTCTGACATCATCACTGATGTGGTCCATTAAGGGCGCCGTATTCTTGAAATAGTGTTTTGTACAAATAGAAGAAATTTTAGACATTTAAGAACTGAATAATACAGAGTTTAGCAAGTAACTAGAATGTTATCTCATGCCACTTGCGAATATTCAAAGGTATCGAAGTAAAATCAATATACAGTATGCGCCAAAAGTATGGAATAAATTCAATAAAAACGAAACAATTATTTTTTGGAAAAAATCCTCGAACAGGTCGATTTTTAATTTAAAAAATACATATTTTAGCGTAAAATGCGATTTTCAAATGTCATTTGTCGAGTAATGACGTCATCGATTTTTTTTAAATGGCAACACCATATTTTTTTCCTTGATTCTGAAAGATCATTTAATTCTCTATCAGACAGTACTAAAATTTTGCCCTCTTACATAGGAAAGTTTTCGAGTAAATGACGATTGAATGTTAGAAAACGTAAATTTTATCTATAAAAAAAGTAACAATTCTAAGGTATGTAACATAAAATACAATTGATTAAATTTTATAATTAAATTAAATGTTTGAATTGCCATGCATCAACTTCTTGACAATGCGCAAGTCTGTGAAGAAATTCTTCTTGCACATTATGAATGATTTCTGGGGTAACTCTGCGTATTTAGTCCCGAATGCGATTTTGAAGTTCTTCTAAATTACGTGGTTTATTAATGTACACTTATGGCTTCAAGTATCCCCATAAGAAATAGTCAAGAGGTGTAAGATCTGGCGATTTTGCAGGCCATTCTATCGGTCCGCGTCTGCCGATCCACCTCCCAGGAAAACATCTCAAAAAACAAAAATCTCGTACAGGGCGCGCATAGTGCGGAGGCGCACCGTCTTGCTGAAACCATATGGTATCGTCAGGAATGTCAGGGTCATTATCGTTAGGAAAAATTACTGCAAGGGCTGGAACAAGGTCATTTTCTAGAAACTCTAAATATCTTTGTACTGCAAGGGTTCCTTCAAAGAAGAAAGGCCCTACTATTCTGTCGTCAACTATTCCAGCCCACACATTTAATTTCTGAGGGTGTTGGGTATGTGCCTCTGCCATCCATTGAGGATTTTCCCGACTCCAATATCTGCAAGTTTGACGGTTTACTGTACCATTCAGATAAAATGTGGCCTCATCTGAAAAAGTATTTGCCGGTGTAAATTTCTATTTTCTTGACATAAATCCATTAGAATTTCGCAAAAGTGTAAGCGGCGGTCGGGATCATCTTCATTGAGTTCCTGCACAAGTTGAATTTTGTAGGGATGATAAACAATCTTTCAGAATCAAGGAAAAACATATGGTGCTGCCATTTAAAAAAAATCGATGACGTCTTTACTCGAAAACAAATGACATTTGAAAATCGCATTTTACGCTAAAATATGTATTTTTTAAATTAAAAATCGACCTGTTCGAGGATTTTTCCCAAAAAATAATTGTTTCGTTTTTATTGAATTTATTCCATACTTTTGGCGCATACTGTATAATATCTGAAAGCGATCTATCCAACAAATTTTTAGGTATTGAAATCTTTCAAAATACGTATTTTTTTTAAATTCAACTATAGATGTAAACATTGTTATAACATAAACTTACATACTTCTGCATATAAGATTGTTTTTGTTTATAAGTATGTGTAAATAATTGTTAAAATGTGGGGTTAGAATAGCGAAATAATGTGTGTCATTCAAATGCAGTTTAAAAGTTATTATATTAGTTGAGGAGAGTTTAAGTAGTAAAAGTGGATAAACAAAACATCAGTAATTTTATTTTTGATATTACTTTTGCTCTACGTATTTTGTTTTTCGAGATTTCAGTACCTAAAAAACACCACAAATTTGTTCATTTTACGGCGAGAAATACGGCGACTTTAAAAATGTGGATATGAATAAACTCGAGAGAACAGAAAGGTGTTTTGTTATCAGTTATCACTTTGTATCCAATTTTCTGCTATTTTTTTTTCCAGAAAGGAGCAAATAGGATAAGCAAACATCATAAGATCTAATTTTCTAGTAAATTTACAAAATGCATAGGTAGCTGCTTACCGCTAGGTGTTAAATTTGACATACTCCAAAAGTAAGTGCCTGTCATTTTTATTATACCTAGTGATAGTTGAAAAGTCAAATGTTTATAAGATAAAATTCAGTACAATTTTGAAGAGATAAGTGTCAAGCAATAACTTGAAAGAAAAAACAATATATTTTATATTTATAAAATATAGTTAAACATTGATAATTCATTTAGAATGGGTAGTAAAAATGTATGAAGAGGCCACTGTGGAGTCATAAAAGCTGTTTAATTTAAATTTTCATGGCAAAAATAATAAAATAACGACGTGCTAACGCTTTGTAGACCCAAGAGGCAGTTTAAGAATACCTTACAAGAATTTAAACCCGATGTCACAAAAGAAAATATAATCGGGAGGCATTTCCGCAGTATCAATTTTCTATATCTCTGTGTCAGTAACAGAAGGCTTTTACATCGAGGTTTCTATACCGTTAACCAGTAAGAAACGCTGGGGTGGAGTACTCCATACATTTGAAAATGTCTTACTAACGAACTGAAAAACAATGTTGAATAGGTATATCATAAATTTGCATTCTATATTTGATTTCTCGCAACTTTCATTTTCTTTATTATCATTTTGATGTACTCAACTGAGTACTATTATTATATTTACAGTAAAGTATGATGCTAGATTATTTTCAAGTTAAATAAAAAATTTCTTTTGCTTAGGAAACGAAACGCTTCTAACTTGGGTTGTGTGTTATGCAACAAACTACGTACGTCGCGAAAGATATAGCAGCCATTCTCGCACATACACATTTATATAAAACGGCGTTAACGTAATTAACAAGTGACATCAAGCTGTTGTTTATTTAGGAGCCTCGAGTCGTTATACCACTCGCATAAAGTTTAAGTTTACGTGTTTGTTACTTTATGGTTGTTTACCCGGTTGACGGTATAATTATTGCCATTTTACCGAAACACTACAGACATTATTCATCAGCTTGTAGGTAAAACCACTGGCACTGCTGTTGTGGAATGCAGTCAGTATCAGAAAGTTTTTTTAAGAGTTGGAATGATGCCTCATGCGAATCAAAGATAGCAACTTGAAAATAATCTGTTGACAATGGCTTTCAAAATACTTTTTGAACTAGTTGAAGAATCAGTACCAAATTTGATACATGTACATCGCATTTATACAGAAGTATAAGAAAGGTTGAGTATATAAAAAGAAAAATATTTTATAACATAAGATATCTATAGAAAATCTATATATATCTAGCTAAATATGTATTGGTAAAATGTTGCTATGGAAATACAGGAGTTGAAATTGTTTTTTTTTATAAATCGAGTACCGGTCAACCAATTCTAACCAAATTTGGTAGGGAAATATATTTTTAGAAAAGGAATCATGATTTGTGTTCGGCGATAGAGAGCATCATATTAGCAATGCCTGATGATGAATTTCTATTTTATTTTTTTGTTGAGGAATTATTCTGATTCGATTGACTATAAAATCTTATACGTACAGTATTTCTACATAATAATAATATCTCTACCCCTCATTCTATTCATGAGGATTACCCCAGAAGTCGAAGACTTGTGCGGGAGAGGGGGCGGCATATTATTATTATTAAGCAGGCCGCATTTGCGCCCAGGAACCACCATTTAGTGCAGGAATGAGGGAAACCTGGAAAACTTCACCAGTATCAACCTCTCACATTAACCCAAGCCAACATTCTCCTACCCTGCCATACCTGCAGAGAGAGTGCCAATCCTCTCCATGAATATAGATTATATACGGTCTATCGGCTGCGGGGGTCTAACACACAGCGATCTAGTCACCTCGATTCAAGTAATGACGCCTTATATAGCGCAGCCACTGACCGCCAACATAAAAAATTATAGTTTAAAAAAACTAAAAAAACACGCTTTAATAGTAAACCGAACTAAAAAGTAGAAAATAATTTTGAAGTATCAAGAGTTTGTTACAGCAATAGAAAATTCCGACAATCAATTACGACTAATTAATTGGGAATAAGATTAAATTAGAAATTAAATTATTAATAAAATAATTCAATTATAGTAAAAAAAAGCGTGGGGTGCAATTTACTATATTTTCATAATGACTTTATTTTTATAAATAGCTGCACTACTGAAATAATGGTAACATTTAATATCAAGCACCCCACGCTTTTTTTTACTATAATTGAATTATTTTATTAATAATTTAATTTCTAATTTAATCTTATTCCCAATTAATTAGTCGTAATTGATTGTCGGAATTTTCTATTGCTGTAACAAACTCTTGATACTTCAAAATTATTTTCTACTTTTTAGTTCGGTTTACTATTAAAGCGTGTTTTTTTAGTTTTTTTAAACTATAATTTATTTTCTTAATTTTTAGTCTCAAAACAATAACAAAAGTAATTATAATTAAGAGCCTTAATTTTTAAAATATCTTATATTTGACAATAAATCTAAATTCATTTCATTCATGTTTACGTAACCTTTCCATTTCATATAGTTTTTCTATGCATTTTTTTTTCTCCAGTCTCCTCTTTCTTTGTGTTATAGTTTCATTTTTCATTTTTGTTTGTTTCTATAAAATATGCAAATTAAAATTTTTGTCAACGTTCTCGTATCAAAATCTTTTTTTTTCTTTCTAATTTTACAAAATTTTAGATTCAAAACTTTCTTCAAAATTCTTGCCAAAATTTTCAAATCAAAATTTCTTTGAATTTGAAAATTTACGCTCTTCAAAATTTTAAAATTCAATGTCTTTTTCGAAATTTTTTCTAAATTTTTGGATTTTAAAATTTTTCAATTGAAAATTTTTTCCAAAAATTTTTATTTGAATTTTTTTATAAATTATCAAATTTTTATTTATTTCTAAAATTTTTTAAATTTGATTTTATCATGTAATTCCACAATCCAAAATTATTTACAAAATTTTGTATTTCAAAACTTTTTTAAACTCCAAAATTTTATATTTAGAATTTTTTTTTAATTTTGAATTCTGTATTTTTTCGAAATTTTTTAAATCAAAATGTTTATTTGAATTTTGTTATAAATTATCAAATTTTTATTTATTTATAAAAATTTTTAATTTAAAATTAGGCGAAAACCGAAAACTAATTCTGTCAGGTCGCCATCTATACGTGAAAAGCAAGAGCACGAATCTATTACAGTCCCCTGCCCCTGCCTTGCCTGCTTGGAAACAACACTGATGGATTGTATACACTTAACCTGCAAAGTAATCTAAATAGTTTTTATTCTGATGATCCTAGTCAGGACATTAGAACAAAGTTATTAAATAATTGTATTGTCATCAGTCCTTGACCCCTGTGCAAATTTTCAAGCTGATCAGACTTCTTGAAATTGATTAAAATTACGCTGAAAGATTCCGTTACATACATACATACATACATACATACAGGTGAAGCTAATATAAGCGTGTTAAAAACACTTGGTAGAACTTGATAATTCCAGGATTTTCGTGAAATCAACTCTGTGATTACTGTTATATTACTTATAATTTATGGAACAGATAATATTTCATGTAAATTACAGCTTTTAATTTATATAATCTATTAGATTTACATTTTCAGACATTTTATAGTATACTAACCTTCTACAAAACTAGTCCCGTAATTGAATGATTAAAAATAATAATCTTTGTTGATTTTTATGCATAATATGTACAATTTTGTTTATATAAGAATAGTGTAACACTGAATAAAAATAAATTTGAATAGCATTTTTGAAGTCGCGCGTAAGCAGAAAGCTTTTAGTACAGTTTTCTCGAAAACGGTAGGAATTATTAAGTTTTAACAAATGTACCTTTTTACATATAAGATTTTGTAGTAAACCTAACCAGAACCTTTCGTGAGCAAAAAATAAGAGATATAAGCGTCATCAGGCATTGCTAATGTGGCGCCCTCTGTGATTGAACCTGCATAAATTATGAGTTTTCTGGTAACAGTCGGTTGAACGGTATTCGAGTTACTATTGCACAAAAATGGAAAAAAGAACTTCAATCTATGTACACAATCTTAAAATTTTCTTTCATTTACTGTAAAGTACAATATGAATTTATATGTAGATAGCGTCTGGATTATCATCAGAAATGGTTTTAATTCAAATATCTTCGTATGATACTATGTCGATCAAATAGACCACAATATACTACTTTTAAAATTGGAAAGTTTTGGATTTTCTGACGGCTTGATTAAATTCTTCAGTTCTTACTTAAGCGAGAGACATTTTATGGTAAGATAAAAATTTCACCTCAGATTCATTTTTTCCCACATCAGGTGTTCCGCAAGGCTCAAATTTAGGTTCCATACTATTTTTATTTTTTATTAACGATCTTCCTAAGGTCATTACTTGCGAGCATTTGTTATTTGCGGATGATTTTAAACTTTATTCTGAAATTAAATATCCTACAGATTCTATTCACCTTCAAGAATGTATCAAGCAAATGTCTTCATCGTGTGAACTAAATCGTCTGAAACTTAATATTTCTAAATGCAATGTAATGACTTATACTCGCAAGACTAGCTTTCCTAATTATGAATACTTCATTGGTGATAGTGCCGTTTGTAGGGTTGATGTATTCAAGGATTTGGGTATATATTTTGACAGTAAACTTACTTTTATATATCATGTTAATAATATTGTTTCTAGTGCCTTTAAATCGTATGGCTTCATTTATCGCAACTGTCGGGATTTTTCAAATGCAAACACCTTCAAAACCCTGTTTTGTGCTCTTGTGAGATCTAAATTTGAATACTGTTCGATAATATGGTATCCTATTTATCAAGTTCATTGTCATCGTTTGGAATCAATTCAGAGACAGTTTTTAAAATTTATATCATTTTTACAAGATGGGTTTTATCCTCCTAGAGGTCTTTCCCAGATTAATCTGCTTAACAGATTTAATTTTGATTCGTTGGAAACCAGGCGGAATATTATGTTGATTCGTTTTCTGTATAATATCTTGAACAACAAAATTGATTGTATTGAACTCTTAGCAAAAATAAATTTTTTGACACCCCGTATAAATTCCAGACAACAAGCTCTGTTTTATTGTGTTACCTCTCGCACAAACATTTTAACGAAGTCTCCTATATCTTTGATGTGTGGTCTTTATAATAAAATTGCTTGTAACTGTGATATACATAACGATTCACTAGAGAGTATTTGTAACTGGGTAGCTCGTTTAACGTGATTTGGTTTTATTAGCTGTTAACATTTTGTTGATTTCATCTTATTTGTATTATTGTTTACTTATTGTTATTTGCAGTAAATTTTTACATTTATAGTTTTATGTACCACAAATAATTGTATTTTTTTGCTGTTTTTTATATTCCTGTAATTGGGTTTTTCCTGTTGGAATAATAATAGTATATTATGCAACGATCATGTAATGATGGTTATTAATACACGAGCATTAACCGGGATACGAAACGAGCCGAAGGCGAGTTTCGTATGGTTTATGCGAGTGTATTAATAACCATTACATGAGAGTTGCATACGCTATTTTTTCTACACCCGATAAATAATCAAAAACCATAAATTTTATATTTTTATTGAACACAATAGGTAACAATAATTATTCGTATGAACTGCATTTTCTGCTTTCTCCGATATGTGTGGAGGAGTCGATGGTAATTCTTCTATATCGCTGATATCAGACATTTTGATAAATTATCGAAGTTTAGCTAGGTATCTACGAAAATTTAATACGTACTGATTTTGACATCTAAAATAATTACATAGGAACCTAGGATAAACGTCAAATGCACAGCATGCTTGATTGAAAAATTATGGGTTTCTATTGATTAAAAATCTGTATCGTAATGAAAAATCTGTATCGTAATGGGTATGAAACGGATTATGGGCATACAAGTGCATTGTTATAATACGGGTGTAGAAAAATATTATTATTATTATTATTAATCAAATGAAAATTACCCTTTCCAGGATGAGGAAGTATTCTGCGGGTGCAATGCTTTAACTGCTAAAATAAAATGTAAACTTCTTGTGCTGCATAAGAATTCCTAAAGGATGCTTTACATGCAATTTTCAGCGGCAGAATTTATGATATCCACTTGAAATGTCAGGAATTATTTTGAATGACTGTTAAGTCCTATTCATTTCTTTAAGGAGAATACTTTTGTAGAGATAAGCGATGACTTCCACGATTCAGCTGCACGCGCATATTACGTTTCATAGCAAAAATTCCATTTATAAGTCATAAAATTGGTTGGTACTTCTCCAAATTATTTTTCTAATACAAAGCTTTGTAATTAGGGCAATATATTCAGTGCATTGTGTAGAATCAATTCTACCGAAATGATCTGATGCTCACGAATCTGCTTGAGCGGTTAATAATTATTACCTCGTAGAGTTTAAGCCACGTCATAGACGTATTGACTACGTCAGGTAAATCAACTAGTGGTTGCAAATAGACTATTACAGGTCACATAATTGACGCAAACGAAGCAATGGGCCGTACCTAATAAGTGATATAATTACGTACCTATATAATCCCTGATCGACGCAAATTGCGGAAGATCATAGTGGTGGGTCGTAGTACGGGATTATAGAGAAACTTTTATGCTATATTGTAAAGGTAATTAAACTAAAATAATTCCGTTTTCTTACAATTCCTATTAATGAAGTCATTTGTATGTTCTTTGATAACAAATATTCAGCTATGCTAAGGAACAATTCCATAGACAATGCTAAATTGAATATAGGGTCGATTGGGATAAAAATGAAACAGTTTCTAAAACTTTTGAAGTTTCGAAAAAGTGTAATAATTAGGACTTATCCCAGAAAATAAATGCAACATGTTCATTGGCACAAACAATTCTAAAATTGTAAGTGGTTTGAAAAAACCAAAAATCTGTTTCACTTTTAACCTGGATGGAAACGATGAAAAAATGTGAAACATGTACGGGAAAATTAACTGTTCGGGAAAAAATTAGAATTTTAAAAATCTCTTCTCTCTTTCTATTAAATTCAGTATTGTTACTAAAATTCACATGTTTGTTGGAATGTTTCAATGCAGATGCATCTTTTGAAACTATTATGCATTGATTTCTATCAAAGTCAGTGCATTTTAAACCCATTACTTCGATTTTATTAGAATCGCATAATCAGACAAATCTCTACCGAATAAAATTATTATTTTTTTAAGTTTTGGCAGATCCAGTTTCAATTTGCTCCATTTAAAACATGGGGAAATATTTAGCGTCACTTAGCTGTTATTGCCTAGTCAAAATAGTAGGGAAGTATACAGGGTGTCCCAAAATGGAAGGCCATACCATTAACCACATATTCTTTGAACAAAAATAATGCGACTTTCCTTATTCCATTTTTTATTTGGAGGTCTCTGTTTCAATATACAGAGTGTTAACTTTACATTTTAAAAAACTGTTTTTGTTAATAATCCCATTGTTTTCTAAGATACACAGTTGAAATTTTGCACGTACTTTTATCTTATTGCGGCATACTTATCATGTAATTTTGGTGAAAAAAATTGAAGGGCGAATGGAGATAACTGAGGGATGCAGTGCCCTTTACCCCCTCCAATTATTTATAAGTACGCCTATGCAGCTTATTCTTAAAATATCAAACGTAGAATTTTCTACTAATCATTTTCCCTTTTTTGTAATTTTCTGTTTAAATGCCTCGTTTTGGACAAAAACGGCAATTTGTAGTGCCCATAAATCTATCATTCACTACCATTTTCAAGTGAAACTGAAATTTTGTGGATATACCTGTTATTACAATAGCTTGGAAACTTAGCAAATCGTAATACTTACAGAATGAATATTTGCTAACGAGTCACAGACATCTGAACAAGCACCTACATAGGATTGACTTAAGCGATGTCGCGAGATGTAGGCTTTACGACAACACAGATGGGATTTGATTCACATTCTTTGCAATTGTGTCTGTGTTATGGTAAAGAGACACAAGTATCTTTCTTTCTCCTTAAGACATTAAAGATATTCCAGCAGAGCTAGCTAGTGCTAGTACGGGCCTATTCTCAACTCTCCAATCAACTGATCTTCAGATTTGAGTGCCGTGCTTTGCTTATATTCACAATATTGGCTCATATATTCTTTGTTTAATATTTACATATGTTTGACTGTATAATACTTAACAGTAGGTAAATTTGATTACTTAAAAAAATATGTTTTGTTATCATTTAGTAACAGGTACTTTATAAATTCTGCGTTCTATGCGAACGCGAACGTACTTCCTTACTTCTACGTTTTGTATATAATTAAAGTAACGAGTAATATCCAAGACACCGAATGTCTGCAGAAACGTTTTCAGCTGCCAGGCATTAGCTAATATGCAAAGTTTCATCCGTCGCAGCAGTGCATCTGCATCAGCAATGAAATGGTAAATCCTGAAACTTTTCAAATTAAGAAAAATGAATAGCGCTATTTAGTGAGAAGGGGCTGCTAGCTGTTGGCCATATTTCCATTATAGTAACAGATAAACGTGGATTAAAATGGAGATAAGTACTCTTTGTTGTGTATTTTTAAATACGTTGTTTTGCATCGGATATTAACAGAAACGTTAATCCTAGTGAAAATATAAATTTTTGTCCATCAGAATTAATTTGAACAGAAAATATCTACAGAACGGATTTTCTAGAGAGATAAATGGTTTTTGTAAAATTGTTGTAACTAATAAATAGGAATAGTAACTCCTTGAATAACGTCTCCAGTTAATGTTGATTGATAAAAGAATACGACAAGTTCAGCAAATGGATGAAATAGCAAAAGGTAACAGATACAGATGAACGAGTTGTGCGTGCTTATCTTCAGAAAACGTCGGAGCAGTACAAGGTGTCGACTATGTGGGCTATCCATTCGAAATTGCAAAGTATGTTGAGAATAAACAAAGCGGTTGATTTAAAATCATTTGTGAAAGTGCATGCATTCATGAAGAACGATGTAGCAAATGTATTCAAGGAAGACAATTTGCGGAAATTTTTCACAGATGAGATTTGTGCGACTTACGCTTACATGACATCAAGGAAGAAGGAAGCGTATTGCCTATTACTATACATCTATTTAAGACAATGAAGGCTCGACGTTTTACTGTTACCCAACAGTGATACAATTAGTTGTGCGTTTGGTGAAGCAGTATTTATTATTGTGCGCCAAAATGTAAGTATAGACAGAATTTTGGCGAATAGTGGCATGCCAATAGATCAAATTCAACGACAAGTAGGATGGAAATCGGCAACTGTGGCGACTGGTTACGTTAAAGAGAGTATTAGCAATAAAAAGAATGTTTCAAACATTATTGGCAGTGCCATTGATGGAGTGCAACCTCATTGACTTCCGAGAATGTTAGCAGTATTAATTTGAACAGCTTTTCCTCCGATTTAAAACGCCGAAGTATTAATATTTCAAACAAAAGTTGATTTGATTTTTAAAATAAGGATAACTCATTTACGAACAGAATAAAAAAAAGTGGTTCCAAATTGGAGCCCTGGGGTACTCCTGATATCGGAATAAAAGTAATCGACTTGAAACCGTTATAAGAAACGTACAGCTTTCGTTGATATAGGTAAGAATTAAATAGGCAGAGTAAGCTGTTACTGAAACCATAACGTTTCAACTTGCAAAGCAATATACTATGATTCACCTTCTCAAAAGCATTTGATAAGTCTGTGTATATGACATCAACTTTTTCTTTATCATCAACATGGTTTGCCGTATACTGAGTAAATTCAGCCAAGTTAGATAATGTTGAACGGTTAGGGAGACACCATGCTGATTTGGTGATATGTACGACTTAACATTATCAAATATTTGCTTCTACAGATACATCTCAAAGACCTTTACGATGTTAGACAATATGGCAATAGGACGATAACAACTCACATCTGCAGGGTTACCACTTTTTAGAATTGGACACACTCTTGTTAGTTTCCACCTATCAGGAAACTCGCCTGTTGATAATGCAATATTGAACAAAGTAAGCAACGGAGTGACCAGAACCCTTGCACAATCATTTACTAGAAAACTAGGAATCTGCTCGTCACATTTTTTGTTTTTTAGTTTATGAATTGCTAGAAGGTCATCAGATTCCGTAAATTGCTGTATGTTAATACAGAATTGATAATAATTTAATGAAAGATTTGGATTCTGAACATTCTTATCGGTAAAAACGCTAGCAAACAATTTAGAGGAGGCATCACGAATTTGAATGGGATTGTCAAATTCTTTATCATCGAAAAAACATCCTTAGGTATACGCGTGTGCCCTTTCTTATTATGAACAAACTACCAAATCACTTTTAATATTGGCTTGGATGTTAATAAGATATTATTGTAAGCAAAAAACTGATTTTTTATTAAGCGTCTCAAACGTTTAAACTCATTTAAATGAAAGTTGTTACGACTAGTTTTAAATTTACTGTGACGGTAGCCTTTAACTTTAATATTATTTATAATTTCAGTTGTATACCATGCAGGATATTTACGTTTAAATATAATGTATTTGTTGGTTGAATAAATTATAAATATCTTAGTAGAGTGCATCGCTTGCAGGGTTAATGTCAGTAAAGTTGTTTAGAAAATCCCAGTCTGAATTATAAAGCAAGGTGACATTATTTTATGCAGTATGCGCCAAAAGTATGGAATAAATTCAATAAAAACGAAACAATTATTTTTTGGGAAAAATCCTCGAACAGGTCGATTTTGAATTTAAAAAATACATATTTTAGTGTAAATTGCGATTTTCAAATGTCATTTATTTTTGGGTAATGACGTCATCGATTTTATTTTAAATGGCAACACCATATTTTTTTCCTTGATTCTGAAAGATCGTTTAATTCTCTATCAGACAGTACTAAAATTTTGCCCTCTTACATAGGAAAGTTTTCGAGTAAATGACGATTGAATGTTAGAAAACGTAAATTTTATCCATAAAAAAGTAACAATTCTGAGGTATGTAAAATAAAATACAATTGATTAAATTTTATACTTAAATTAAATGTCCAAATTGCCATCCACCAACTTCTTGACAATGCGCAAGTCTGTGAAGAAATTCTTCTTGCACATTATGAATGATTTCTGGGGTAACTTTGCGTATTTCGTCCCGAATGCGATTTTGAAGTTCTTCTAAATTACGTGGTTTATTAATGTACACTTTTGGAGTACACAAGTATCCCCATAAAAAATAGTCAAGAGGTGTAAGATCTGGCGATCTTGCAGGCCATTCTATCGGTCCGCGTCTGCCGATCCACCTCCCAGGAAAACAGTTGTTCAAAAAATCTCGTACAGGGCGCGCATAGTGCGGAGGTGCACCGTCTTGCTGAAACCTATGGTATCGTCAGGAATGTCAGGGCCATTATCGTTAGGAAAAATTACTGCAAGGGCTGCAACAAGGTCATTTTCTAGAAACTCTAAATATCTTTGTCCTGTAAGGGTTCCTTCAAAGAAGAAAGGCCCTACTATTCTGTCGTCAACTATTCCAGCCCACACATTTAATTTCTGAGGGTGTTGGGTACGTGTCTCTGCCATATAATGAGGATTTTCCCGACTCCAATATCTGCAAGTTTGACGGTTTACTGTACCATTCAGACAAAATGTGGCCTCATCTGAAAAAAGTATTTGCCGGTATAAATTCCTATTTCCTTGACATAAATCCATTAGAATTTCGCAAAAGTGTAAGCGGCGATCGGGATCATCTTCATTGAGTTCCTGCTCAAGTTGAATTTTGTAGGGATGATATTTTTCCTTCCTCAAGATACGTAGCACTGTGCTCTGACTAGTGTCATTGTTTAATGCAACCAATCGTGAAGAATTATGAGGATTATCCACCATACTTTTGAAAATGTTCTGTTTCTGATTTTCATTAATGCTTGGACGTACAGGTTTTGGAATATTTACAACATTGCCAGTTTCTCTAAATTTAGACTCTACCTTACTGATTGTTGATTGGCTGATAGGGCGATCTGGATATTTTTCATTAAATAAACTTCCTGCTGAGTTCTAGTCATATTTCCGCATCCGACAAGAATTAAAATTTCAATTCTTTGAGTAACAGTTAAATATGCCATAATACTTTAAATTGAATAATAATTTCTATGTCGTTTACAATACTTATTAGAAAGTCGGTGTGACAATGACACTTTGCAAAGATTTTCACTTACGTGATCCATAAAAGAACTATGGAATTCGAAAAACTAAACTTGATAACGTATTTGCTTTATTTTAATTGATTTACGTTTTCCAACATTCAATCGTCATTTACTCGAAAACTTTCCTATGTAAGAGGGCAAAATTTTAGTACTGTCTGATAGAGAATTAAACGATCTTTCAGAATCAAGGAAAAACATATGGTGTTGCCATGTAAAAAAAAAGTCGATGACGTCATTACTCGAAAACAAATGACATTTGAAAATCTCATTTTACGCTAAAATATGTATTATTTAAATTAAAAATCGACCTGTTCGAGGATTTTTCCCAAAAAATAATTGTTTCGTTTTTATTTAATTTATTCCATATTTTTGACGCATACTGTAGAGTTCTGTCAGTGATAATTTTATTCCTATAGAAACTGAATTTCTGTTTTTCCTTGTGGCAACTAGCACCCGCTTTGTAGTACTGGTAGTTGTATCGCAAACTTTTCTAAAGGTATACAGACAGATCATCCGCTCGGGCTAAATCATTTAAAGAGCGTTACGCCATTGCACTTTCAATGAGGGCCCCTTCAAAGGCAGCCTTAAGGCTCCGCCGCCTCCTCTTTTATTAATTACCGGCGAAAAGTAAACCGCGTCAGACGGAAGCTTTCCAAGTTGCGCAACTTCTGCGGTTCTTCCCGCTCTCTGGCCAGTCTCCCTATCCGTAATTTCAACCCCGTGTGGTGGCGGGACGGGCAAAAAAGGGACCGGCGTGAGCGATTCCGTATACATCGCCTCAAATTTTACTATTTTCCTGCTTTACAACTAAATCAAAGCCGCTGGCTGATGTTATTTATTCAGTGCATGCAAGATTTAGTAGTGGTAGAAAACAAGGAAGGTAAACTTAGTACTTATATGACGATTTGGGAGGGCAAGTTTCTACTTTAGACATTTTAAACATTTAAGTAAAAATAAACAGTATTTAGGTAGATAATAATGTTACGGTTCACTTCTACCACAATAATTCTCTTCACAAATACGATCAATTAATTATCACATATTTTATCCACCAACTGAATAACTAGATTTTTTATCGGTCTCAACTAAACTCAACTACCCGGAAAGAAAGCTATACTAATATCAAGATTAATACATTTATTCCAAGGCTAGTTTCATTATTCCTCAAGTATGGTAATACTTTCTTGAAAGATTAACTTATTCTAGTATAAGATTATATACTTCATTTAAAGATAAAAATTACTTGAAATCAAGAAAACTGCTATACTAAATATGAGATAGAGTTATGTTTGTTTAAATAATTGTTTTATTTTGTTTAGATAATATGAATTACTTGAGTCAACAATGGTTATTCTAAAAATAAATTTATGATTTCTTTACTTGAAGTTTTAAGTGACTTGAAAGGATTATTATTAATTAATTATTACTTAAAATATTTGCAATATTTTAAATAATATTAAGGACGCCGTATTCTTGAAATAGTGTTTTTACAAATACAAAAAATAACCTTAGACATTCAAGAACTGAATAATATAAAGTTTAGTAAATAACTGGAATGCTATCTCATGCCACCTGCGAATATTCAAAGGTATCGAAGTAAAACGAGTATATAACGGCAGACCGAGGTCTAACCAACAAATTTTTAAATACAGAATTCTTTCAAAATATCTATTTTTTAAATGTAGCTGTAGATGAAACGTATGTCAAAATAATTGTTAAAATGTGGGGTTAGAATAACTAAATAATGTGTGTCTTACAAACGCTTTTTAAGTTACTTTTTTATTTCAGGACAATTTAAATAGTAAAAGTGGATAAACAAAATATCAAGAATTTTATCCAATACGTTTTGTGACCTCAAAATATTATGTAGTGAGGATATAGTTGGTTTTAAGTCAAAATGTAAGTATTTTAAGCTAATATAAATTAAATATCCTACAATTCCTATTAATGAAGTCATATGTATGTTCTCTGATACCAAACATCTAGGTATGCTAATGACACACACAAAGCTCTATTCAATAATAATTATCTAAAGAAATTAATCTAATTTACTAACCTGCTTTAATGAAACACTCTATAAATATCTAACTTCACTTTTTGGCAGTGGGAACACGATAATTCAACCACAATAGATGAGATCTGACCTATTTCTGCATTTTTAGGATTGCTTCTTCAGGTGGCCTCTTTTAAATTGAATCAAATATCTAACTATAAAAATTATTATAAAAATTAAAATTATTTGAAGTTAAATATCGACAATGACAAAAAGTGACAGCCTGTCAACGAATTAAATATGACAATACCTACTTGAATAATGTTCACCTTTTATGTAAAAGTTTTTATATATTTTTAGGTATTAATAATATTGTGTGAAACTAACTACTCAGTGGACAAAAGCCCCAACCTGCGTTGAATTACACCCACAATATCTACCCATATATTCTGTTGTATTTCGTTAGTAGAAGCATCTTGTATTTAAACTTTATTTATCTATATTATAACTTTTTATTTAATAGATTTTTGACAATAGAAACCAAAAACCAACTTACCCTAAGGAAGGCTTAATAAATAGTCGAAACATTGACAATTTTGAAAATTGTGTTTTCTATAACATTTTGACCTGAAACCAACTATACCCCCACTACATCAAGAATTTTATTTTTGATATTACTTTTGTTCTATGCTTTATATTTTTCGAGATTTCTATATCTAAAACATCACAAATTTGATCATTCTACGGCTAGAAATACGACGGCCTTAAATAATTTTCAATAAAGTAAATGATATTTGCTTTAAATAAATCAGTGTACGGATTTATTTAAATCTCTAGTATTTCTTATACAATCACAATCGAAACGTTGAGAACATCTCGAATTGTCTAAACAATTCTAGGGAGAAGACGTCGTTTATCCAGTTGTATCTGGAAGGTTCCGCAGTTTAGTAACCTTGTCAAATCTCGCCCATATGGCTAGGTAAATCTCGTCACAGGGATTTGTACAGACAGTTCGAAATGATGTACCTAATTGTTGACACTTGATTCTATTTTTATGTTGAAATATCGGGGAATAACCGCCATTAGCCCCAAACCCCTTGGATGCGCCATGTTTTGCATCATTTATCTTTGTTTTGAGCAATATGTGAAGTCAAGGAGGAAATAATCGACCGTTTTATTTCAATATAAAATTTTCTCATGTTAGATCGTTCTGTACTGAAAAAAGAAGTATTTGCAACTAATGAGGTCTCCGTTTCCAAGCCCCACTCGACAGAGATACAAAATAACCTTAACACTTGCGGAATTAATAGCATTTCTAAAATTTCACGCCTGCCTGCAGTTGATGTTTAGCATTCTCCGCGGTGCATTCTAGAGGTAACTCCCACTAGTGGCTGTTCTGTGCAATTTCTCCTTTAATGCATTTCAGAAGGACCTCTTTAGTGTTTAATTAACGATTGTAATAATTTTAACGGAAATCAATTAAGTTCGAATGTTTTATACTGCTTGAATATTGGAGAAAATAGCTAGCCGTCTGATACAGTTTTGTGCCATTTATTTTACAAAATATAGTAAAAGTATATTTTTTTGTACACCTCATTACATAGGATGAGCTTAGAATCAGAGGCTTGTGTGGTAGAGAGGCAGGATATTATATTCTGCAGACCATAATAACTGTGTTCTGTCTTTTTAAAGCAAACCATCGGCACAAGATTTTTGCAAATATAATTGTTTATTGTTCAATTGATCCCAGAATTACTGCAAATAAATCTGGTTCTCTAACGATTCCGGGAGTAGAGTTATTAATTTGTTAATTAGCGAGGATGCAACAATCGAACAATAAACAATTATATTTGCAAAAATCTTGTGCCGATGGTTTGCCTAATAAGCCAGAAATCCTGGAAAAAAATCCGGTTCTCTAGTGATTTCGGGGGTGGAGTTTTTAATTTGTTAATTAGCGCAGTTACAACAATATAGCAATAAATAATAAAGCTAACACCAAAGTGATAAAGAGGGACCTCGAAAACCCCCGAGAGAACATTTTCCAGACATTTTCGTTGAATCGTGTGTGACATTTGCCATATGTTCAACAAAAATGGGTCATATGTTAAATAAAAAATTAAAAATTTGCGAGCGTACAGAGGTTAGATGTACCTTTTGTTATAAAAAATTCGCTGAACATTTTGCAGAAAACCGCATCTCAATCGGACCTCTCCGCAAAAAGTTACAAGTGAAATGCTAATTTGACGCGACTATTTCCATATTTGTAGATAACTTCTGTAAAAAATCAAATATTTACATGAAATTTGTAAATCAGAGGCTTCTACGGGCGAGAAATTTTTATAACATAAAATTAAATTTAAGTTAAATTATCTATTAATTGTCAAATTGATAAACCTGTTAGTTCGTAATTAAAATAACCATTAAGTAGTATTCTCTTTTTTTAATATACTAGTGGGATAATACATCACATTACTGCACTAGTGCTGTAATGACCTTCATTATTCAACTGAGACAGTGGCAAATAAATGCTGTAATGAGGCTCTTATAAAGCAGTTGCAGATAAAATCATTCATTTAATAATAAATAAATCATTCTTCTATATAGTGGGATTATTATTTAACAGATTTCATTACAGCTAATGTGCTGTATGGACATCTATTACAGCACTAATAATAGATGCCCTTACGAAACTATTTATAGAACTGTAAAATTCATGTTACTAAATGAAAGTAGATAAAATGATTCTTAAAAGTGCTCAAAAATTAAATACTTAAAGTATTCATATTCCACAAATTCGTAGGCGCATCTGCGACGCTCTCAAGCACACCCGAAGATCTAAATTAGACGTCTGTTATCAAAGGAACGGAGCGGCGTTTACTGGAAAGCTGTAAAATCCTGAGCAATCCTCGCCTGATGGAACGTGAAACCGACATCCGATGTCGCTGACGACTGGCCTGAAACCGCAAAAGTTGCACTGCTGAGATTTCCCCTGACTGATAAAGTTACGTTTTTATAAAGCTCAAAAGTGTAGTAAAAATATAAAGAGAACTAGCTATGAACTTAGATTATTGGGAAATTGATGTTCTGAACATTTTCAAAAATGTTCTGGAGATGTTAAACTTGAAGTTGATACTTGGATAAATAAATAATTAATATTCTGGAGTAAAAAGTTATATAGAACGTAATAAATGTTCGAAGTGTAGCTGAAATAAAAAAGAATGCTTTAAAATGATGAAAAGCTGAGATTTGCTTTGACTGATACACTTACATTTTTATAAAGCTCAAATGTATAGTAAAAATATAAAGTAAACTTGATATGAACTTAGATTATTGGGAAATTGATGTAGGAAACATTTTCAAAAACATTGAGGAGATGTTAAACTTAAAGTAAACTTTTGGATAAATGAATAATTCATATTTTGGAGTAAAAAGGTCCCAAAAACCAAGAAAGCTTAGAAATGACGGAAAGGTGAGATTTGCTCTGACTGATATAGTTACATTTTTGTAAAGCTGAAAAGTGTAGTGAAAATATGAAGTGAACTTGATATGAACTTGGACTATTGGGAAATTTATGTTCTGAATATTTTCAAAAATGTTGTGGAGATACTAGAATTTGAAATTGACACTTGGATAAATGAATAATTAATATTCTGAAGTTAAACGTTCTGTAGAAAGTAGTAAACATTCGAAGTGTAGCTAAAATAAAAAAATATGAAGTTGATACTTGAGTATTACTGAATTGAGTTGTAGCTGGTAAGAGAATTAGTGAGGAATTGGTATTTCGAAGATACGTTCAAAAGTGTAGCAATATATATGCGTCATCCACAGCACCTATAAAAAACGGATTAATATTAATCTTAGAAAACGTAGTTTTTATTAAATTTTCAGGTTTATCTGTTAAGTTGTTTTGGAGTTTATATAGGTCGTATTTTGATATCTTTCTGCTTACACTCAAGTTGCAAGTGTTGTGAAGTATAGATTACGGAGATTTGAGTGAACTTCCCAGGTTAGTGACTGAGAGGGGACGGATAATTGAGTTGCGCAAAGCAGATTTGTACGACTCATGCAAACTCCAAAAAAAATCTAACAGATAAACCTGAAATTTTATCATTTTTACTTTCACCGAGAGAAGTAAAAGTGTCAAAATAAAATATTATTTAATGGATTCCTTTCTTTATCATGTAGTGTAGTTTAAAGTGCATACAATTCTGTGTGAATTTAGAACGAAAAATTTCAAAACCAAAACAAAGCTTAGATATTATAACATGAGATAAGAGTGATTAGATATATCTCTAAGGCAAAATATAATAAACAAGATTTTTAAAACATTTTAATTAACTCCACTATAATATAACAATTTCTGAATAAATAAAAAATTACTAATATTTGCAACTGTCATTCATAAATTTCAATTCTCGTTAATACATGTAATAAAAATGTTGCAAGGTACAAGACAGCAAATATTTCCTACAACAAAGCAATAAATTTATAAAGAGCCCAATGAAGTAAACTTGTCTTTAAATTTATCGGACGCACCTAGTACAACCGTGACACTATATATGAAACTGAGGTAATAAATCGCTTGCTTGACAGGGAAAAGTGCAACGGCAGGAGGAAAACTTTAGGCGCGAATTCGAGAGTGAGCCGACTATCAGAATCTCTAGAGCAACCATGCATTGTTAGTTATTATCCTTGTTCTCGACAATTTTTTTGAAATGGGAAGAATTAAAAAGTTCGAATGATGTTATAAAATGTGGTTGAAATGCAAACTGAATAAAATTAACACAAATTTATTGACAACTGTGAGATGTAATTTCTGGACGCATTTTTCTTTATTCAATGACAATTTTAAGTCAAGTGCGCGTTTTTGCAGCCTCTTCCAGCGCCCACTAAAGCACATATCAGATAAAATGATTCCTTTGTCACTTCACCTCCCTTGAGTGTATTTTAGGGCTTCGGCTTTCACATCTCTCTGATCTTTTTTATGGGATGAACGTATAGGTAATAAGAATAGAGTGAAAGGAGCTGGCAGGGGATATTTTTTCTCACCGCTGTGCGGTGCATGCAAATACATGGAAACAAGTCGGGATGTTTTTCTACGAACGTCGATATTCGGATTGTTAGCTCTAAAAAGAAAGTCAAAAGAATTATCATTATTCGTTCCCGGTTGGTATTTTTATTTTCGTCTCATTTAACTTCAGATGGAGACGTATAGAGAACGAAGGTAATTTGCTGGAAAAGCTAAAACTAAAAGAAAAACACATGCGGTAGCGCTCATTTTCTCGTTTTCATGTAACCGCACTAATTCGTACTTGTAGACCTGTGTAAATTTGGAATTTGTTTTACTTTCTTAGACCTATTCCCGTTGTTTTAAACGAGTAACTATTTATTATGTTTACTTATAAAGTTTCACTGCGTTTTGTTTTAAGTTTATTTTCCATTGTTTTTACTTTGTTAAATGTTAATATAAAGGCAACAATGTTATACAGGAGTATAATAATACCGATTTGGTATATACAGGGTGAACCTTAAATAAGTACAAATATTTTAACCAGCAGTACAGTTTACTGTGAAGAACACATAATTTATAGTTTTTTTTTACAAAACAATCAGGGATAAAAAAATCAAATTTTAAATAAATTTCGTGACTTTTGAAAAGGAAACTTATTGAGGACAGCTGATCCGGGAGTTATGGTGGATGTGAATTCCACAGCGTTGCCAGTGTTACACTAATATCTTCGAATAGGCTGCAACAAAGTTAACTAGAACTTTTAGACATGTCAAAGAATTTTTTATATATTTTTAGGTATTAATAATATTGTGTGAAACTAACTACTCAGTGGACAAAAGCCCCAACCTGCGTTGAATTACACGCACAATATCTACCCATATATTCCTTATTATTAGCTTTTGTAACATTTTTTTACTGTTTTAGAAAGGTATTTTAATCTAATATAAATCAAATCTCCTACAATTCCTATCAATGAAGTCATATGTATGTTCTCTGATACCAAACACCTAGGTATGCTAATGAACAATTCCACAGACAAAGCTCTATTCAATAATTATCTAAAGAAAATAAACTAATTTACTAACCTTCTAATGAAACACTCTATAAATATCTAACTTCACTTTTTGGCAGCGGGAACATACTTTTCTAAAACAGTAAAAAAATGTCAAAGAATGATTGAAATATGTTTATTCATGAAAATATTAATGGCCAACTCCTCCCCTTTGCTATTCCTGTACCTCACCAATAAATTAAAAATATAAGTCACTCCAACTGATCTATGACAATACGTTATCGTTTTCACAATGACTGATTATCACTACTTGACAAATATGCTTTTAACATATCAACCTTTTCACTCTTTGAATAATGCGCCATATTTTATTTAATCATACTGCATTTCGAGAAAAAAAGCACAAGAGAAAAACACTGCTCTTGAAAATGATAAGACGATTTAAATATGTTTTATACGTTAGTGCCGTAACTCTTAAAACAGATGCATCAAGCAGTGTATTACTTAAAAAAACCTTTAGTTTGGTTCGGTTTCAGAAGATGCAAAAGTATCTCATATTAACTTTGAATTAAAATTGAAATTATCAAATCACTTCCCACAAATATTCCATGTTTTGTTTCTACTTGTAACTTGCCACAGAGTATTCCTTTGCGCTAGACCATACTTGTGCACCGTTATCAACATAACCTCTTTGTTGACCTCAAGTATTAATTCTAGAGAGTGGGGCTGTTACCTGTGGCTACGGCACTAGTTTCTTTTTTGCATGCGATTCACACTGCTTTTAAATATGTGGCGAAACTTGACTCTAAGGTGTTGTTTGAAAGTCGTAGTTTTTTTTGTTATTCTTCATAAAATAATTTAAAGGTATAATTTGTGATAATCTTTCTAACAGTGTGCAATGGTATTAACTTCTGAAATATGGATAACTGTTTAAATAGTTGGTTTTTCAGTAAGTAGATTTTTTTGGAATTATTGAGCAAAGTAAACTAAACACTTTAATTGATAGTATCGAACTTGCGAAAATTCATATTTTAATCGTTTATGATAATTTTACTTTACTTATTGCTAAAAATAAGTGCTTTTAAAATAGAAACAATGTCAAAAATTGAATTTACATTAAAAAATTATTTATCTTGCAGGTGATATGGCAACCTCGTCTTTAGTAAATCATATAGTTCATTTTATTAGGTTATGTTAGTGGTCTATCTGGTCAGCGGTCGTCAAATTGTGGGTAATTTTTAAAAAAATTAATATCTCCGTAAATATTTGAAATTTTTAAAAATGACTCACCAGTCTCATCTGTATGACGAACTACACCTACAGTTATATTCATACTTGTTTAAGGTTCACCATGTATATATATTTTCCGAGGGGTGTTGCAGGTATTTTGAGATATTTTCTTGAATCCTGAGGTGTTTTAGGGCATTTTGAGGAATTTTCTGGTATTTAGGGGCATTTAAGGGCATTTCGAGGTATTTTCTGGAATCTCGAGGCATTTTGGGGGTGCTTTAGAGGCATTTAAGAGCATTTTTGAAAGAATTTTTGTATTGTGTGTGTACGCGTAATAATTTGTCCACGAGGTGCTCGTTGAGATGGATTGTATAATTCGATATCAACGCGTCAGGCTGACCAACTAGGCTCATGGATGTTGAAAATTGTACCTTAGTGTCATTTCTTTGGTTCTAAATAAAAAAACATGTAAGTAAGTAACCACTTATTTAATTATAATAGGTAACTGTTTGTGTTTTTTGTAAACTTTCAACCGGCTTTAAGTTTAATCTAACCCCAGACCTAACCTAATTCACTTCGACTCACGACTTCTATAGTTGTACACATTGTATAAGAGTTAAAAACGGATGCAAATAGGCAAAGCGGGTCCAGTGTATGTTTGTATAGGGTTGATAACTTGACAAAGGAGATTTATTGCAAACCAGAAGACTTTTCAAAATATCTAGGTGCATACATGCATATTATATGGGTGTCCGGAAATTATGAGCAAATATTTCAGGCGATTCAGACAAAAAATATGAAGAAAACTTATATAACCATAGATCGACAAACGGACTCTCAGAGAGCTAGAGCCTTCTAGGGTCAGTCCTGAAAGTGGTTTATATGCAATGGCAGCGATTCGAGATAA
Organism: Monochamus alternatus; assembly: GCA_037114965.1. Taxonomy (NCBI): domain Eukaryota; kingdom Metazoa; phylum Arthropoda; class Insecta; order Coleoptera; family Cerambycidae; genus Monochamus; species Monochamus alternatus. The sequence continues at coordinate 12,920,786 of CM073427.1, forward strand.
TGTAACGAAATTTTGAACAGTGACTAAATTTTTATGCCGAATTCGAAATATTACACTAAATTGAAGTATATAATTCAGATATGTTTTTAACAGCGTCGGCTTAGAATATATAAAGAATGGGCCAAATCCACTAGATTCTACGACAAAAATTAATGGGTAAAAGTCATATACCTACAATGTTGTTCATAAACGCTTAGTTTTCGAGATGTTAAAGTTGAAAAAATAAAAACGATTACCAGACATATCTCGGAGATATGTTAAGGGATTTTTTTCATATATGAGCCGAAAAAATCCAAATGAAAACATTGTACGACACTTTCAGCATGACTTTAAGTTCAATATCAGGTTAGGAATATTTGACGATCAGATTCTTGGGCAATATGAACTTCGGGCATCTATCTTTAAACGGCCAACATTATCTGCACTTTTTACAATCTAATTTAATTGAACTACTAGAAGAAATTCCTTTGAACATTAATGCTCATGTGGTATTTACATGATGGTGCCCCTGCTAATTATCTTATAATAGTAAGAAAGCATTTAGATAACATATTTCGTCATCGATGGATAGAAAAAGAAAATGAACATCCATGGCCGCCACGTTGTTCGGATCTAAATCCGATTGAATTTTTTTTCTGGGGTTATATTAAGGCCATGGTTTATAGTGCTGCCTCTATCAACAATAGAAATGAACTATGGCAAAGAATAGTTTCAGCTGCAAATGCTATGAGAAACATGAACCCATCATTTTTCACTGTTTGGAGAAATTTCTTAGAAAGATATCGAACATGTTTTTAGTCAAATAATCGAAAATAATCTTAAACATTATTAATGTTTAATTAATGTTTTTTCATAGTTTTTCTTGTTATATTTTATTATTTACTTATGCCATATAAAAAATATTTATATTTTTATTTTAGTTTTCTTAATTGTGTGATATATTTTACAACTGTAATGCTTGAAATATATTATGTAAATAGTATAATGTTTGTTAATGCTATTTAATTATCAAAAAATTATGTTTCTATAACACAAGTTCAAGTTAATGGAGTTACGTAATCCACGAACTGCATATCCTTGCCTACTTTAAACGCAGTTTATTTTTTCAAAAACGGTGTCTCTCAGCGATATTCAACAAATATACCTTTTTTGTTGAAAAATCATTGAAATTTTAAAAACATTATTTATTTCCGCTTTATGCATTTATTTTTTAGAAAAGAATCTCGAAAATATAGTTTGCACGCCACTGTTTTTTTCATATTGACGTGAAGTCGCAGCAAATGAAGTAAGTTGCCATTAGAACTCTTCATACCCAATTAGACAAAAATACCTTAATGCATCACCGATATAGATATGCCTAAAAATCGTTTTTATTTTTCAACTTCAACACCCTGTATCTGGAAAACTAAGCTTTAATGAGCAACAAACATTGTATAACTTTTCCCAATTAATTTTCGTCGTAGAATCTAATGGTAAGGTTTGGCCTATTTTTAACGGATACCCTGTATAAAAATGATAAATAATACAATTAGGACAGAAAATGGTAACTAAAAACATAAGAATTTTCGAGGTATTTCCTGACATTTAGAGGCATTTTGTGGTATTTCTGGTATTCCGGTAACATTTCAGTGGCATTTAGGGCATTTCGAACATTTTTTAGCATATTGAGGTAATTTGTGGCATTTCGGAGGCATTTTGGTGCATTTTCCACAAGGAAGGAATTTTGGTGTACAAAATCTGGACAGCGAAACGCCCCTCGATATTTTCTATAGAAAGAAAATCCTATTAAATAAATACCCTTTTAAACGAGTAGCTCTATATGGAAATATTACCTAATGCGATTTCAAATACTGAGTCAGAACAAATTTCACATAAATATACTTGGTAAAGTAAATAATTTATTCTCTCAGTATCCGAATTTTAATCTTTTATGATGTGGTGGATAAAATACGATTATCTTTCAACCATATTTAAAACCATTTCAGCGTGATGGTCAATATTTTATATTGCTATAATTTCGTACCATAAAGAGTTCCTTTAAAAGAGATTCTCTGACAAAAAGATCTAAAACACAATTTAAATGCTCGATTATATTGTGTTTTGTAGTTTTAACGTAAAAAAGTTGATAGTGTTGAGAAATGAAGTAGTACAATTTTTTAAAATTTATTCTTTAACGAAAATAATTTTATTTACTGTAAACATTTATAGCGAAATTAGAAAAGCCTATAAGATATATTGCTCTGTTTTTTTGAAACATTTACTTCGCCTATGTAGGTTGAAGTGTTTTCACTAGTAGATGAATTGTTTATAAATCGCTTCCAGCACTTGATGTACTTGCAATAGGAAAATGTTTTTGCTAACAACTGATAGACTTCTCAATGCAGCCTTCAGTTGTGATATCAGTTACTAAACTTATTAATACGAGTACACACAACGTCAAAAATCTTGGACTCCCCCTCATTATTTTTAAAGAAATCTTTTTGTCAGAAAAACCAAATACATTTATAAGTTTATTGTTTTCTTAATTTTTTTTATGAAAATAATATTTTCGATGAACTGAGTACTTAGAAAGTTAAAAACCAGCAAATGTGTGACTTTTTTACAAAATTTATTAAATCAAAAAAAAGTAACAAAGCAAGTTCTCTACTTGACCGATAGTCAGTATGACCTCCACCACGTTCTAATAGTATAGCATTGAGCATAATCCCTTGCGGAATATTGTTCCATTCCTCTTCTGCCGCCATGACTAACTCATGTGCAGTGTGAGATGGAGGAATATGATTAGGAATGGCTCTAGCAACGAAATCCCACATGTTTTCAACAGGATTCATGTTAGGAGAGTTGCCTGGCCAATATAATCTATTGATAAACACATAAAGGATCTTTTTTCTTTGCTTTTGTACTTGGCTTAGACTTGGACTTGGAGTGATCAGCAATCTATTTCCCATATCTTCAATATCTCCAATTTTTATTTCACATCAACTCGCCGCAGATGTGGCATAACTCATTTTCACCTAAAATAATAATAGTCAGTATTCTCCGTTTACAAAAATATTTTGTTTATAATTACCTTTGTATACGTACGTATCATAGGCGAGCTCCATTATTTTTTTCTTAATTTGTTTAATTTCTAAAACGCTTGGCATTTTAGCACGATATCCATCCGACTGCCGTTTCAAGAATACTTTTAGTTTTAGATACTTTCCAACGTTGAAGACATTCAAAGTAGCTCTGAGCATTGCATATATTGATCATAATGAAGAAAGTTTTCATACTTTTGCTTAATTAAAAAAAATATACCAATAATACATTTTCTGAGAAAAAAAACTTAATGTTATTCTGAGTCCGTTAATCAATACATTCTTTATATGTTTGCTGATATATCTCCTTCGATTTTTCTGGTAATAAGTTACACTCTATTTGCTTTGCTGATTTAGTAATTTGTCAGTTAATGTAACTTCCTTCTCAAATAATAATAGTTATTTTTATGTATTGAAATAGGAACAATAAGACGATAACTGCATACCTGAGTTATTTACTTAATAACGATCGTCTCATAGCAACCACATACAACCTGATGAAATTATTATTATTATTCGTGAAAGAAGTATTATATAATCATTTAATAATATAAAATAAATATTTTTATTTGCTATTATGATAAAATTAAAATTGATCGGCATAAAAATTATGTTTAACTTGGCAGTAAAGTAGATTTAATGCCTTTGCAGCTGCACCTCGTTCATTAAGGACCAGCTGCGGCATTAAATCATCTTGCACTTAACTGTCTGTTAAACAAAATAATCATTTTTATGTGTGGGGTCCAATAACCTCCGTTCAAATTATATTCGTTGAATTTTAAATAAACCTTAAATCGGTGGTGCTTCGCAAAATTAATTTTAGCGTATTTCGAGCTAAATCTTATGAATTCAGTTTAATCACGACCACTCCCAAATACTCATATTTTAATCTTGCAGCTTTCCTCCATAACCTTTGTTCTCCGTTTGTTATAATTTGCACCTTGTTGGAAATCTTCTGTTTCAACCCCCTTACTTATACTACATTTGTCACATTTGCGGAATTTTAGTGTAGGCAGACGTTCATTGTGCTATATTGAGGAAATTTATGAGATCTGTTCTCATTGTACCGTAAAACGTCTCCTTGTGTATCGATCTCTACTAAGAGGTTTAGGCACTTTAGTTCACACTCACAATAGAAATGACTGCTTTCACGAAACTGATCGTAAGATAAAATTAAAAAAAAAATAACAGTACTAGTGAATATTATACAGGGTGAACCTTAAATAGGTACGAATATTTTAACTGAATGTGTAGTTCATCATACAGATAGATCTAGCGAAGGTCTTAACTGACCTTCGAAGCTCAATACTATCAATTAAAGTTACTTTGTTTAATGATTCATAAACGTGCATAAAAGCTTACCTACTTGCTGAAAAACCAACAGTAACCCACATTTCACAAGTTGATACCATGATACCATTGTACATTGTTGATACACAAATTATCCCATCAAATGTATTCCATATCAAAAAAGGCAAAGTAAAATAATTAAAAGCACTGTCAATAGCATGCAAAAGAAGCTGGTGTCTCAGGCACAGGTAATAGGTAGGGGTCACGGGCAGTAGGCAAAATGTCCCGCATCAGCCCCGTCTATTAGCATTGATAGTTAGCGAGGTCAACGAAGAGGTTATGTTGATACCGTTGCACTAATTCAGGGCAAAGGAATAAGCTGTGGCAAAGGCAAGGTACAAGTAGAAGCAAAACAGAATCGATTTGATAATTTCAATATACGTAAATTGAAAGTTAATATGAGATATTTTAGCATCTTCTGAAATCGAACTAACCTTATGATAAGTAATGCACTGCTTGATGCATCTGTTTTAAGAGTGTTTTTCTCTTAAGTGTATTTAATTAATATTGCTGGGGAAATATAATGTAGTTAAGTATTATGGCGCATTATTCAAACAATGAAAAAGTTGACATGCTAAAAGTATATTTGCTAAGCAGTGATAATTAGTTATAGTGATAACAGTAGTATGTATTGTGATAAATCAGTTGAAGTGTAGTAAAAATGATCAAATTCTAGATAACTGCAAGTAATTGGAGTCGGATCAGTGATCCTCAACAAGTTTTCTATAGAAAACTCACGAAATTTATTTAAATTTGACTTTTTTATTCCTGATTTTTTTTTTGTGAAAAAGGTATTAATTATGTGTTCTACACAGTGAACTGTACTGCTGGTTAAAATATTTGTATTTATTTAAAGTTCACCCTTTATAGCGTTATAATCTAAGTCTTTCTGTGTCATCTTCCCATTTCACAACTGGCATCTTTTTAATTCAGTTTCAAAGGATCAACCTTATAAGTTTTCGCTTGGTAATTGTCTGCTTTGTCACTAGGGTCTATAATAGGATTATCCTGGTAATAAGGAGCAACTGCGGTTGCACTACTGCTTCCAAGATCGATAAAATGAATTGCTCTTGTATTAACCAGTGGTAAAAATAGAAGGCTGGAGATCAATAGAAGCTTTATAAATCATTTACCTTGTTAGAAAGCATAGAAATTTTAAAAAATGTGTAATGAATGCATTAATATTACGTTATTAAAGGTTATGCGATTAACTGGACGCAATCATAAATCAATATGAAATATAAAGGGTTAACTATGACCATTACAAATATTTTATGATATGAAAAATAAGAATTAATTAATTTGAAACTTATTTATAAAACGAAACTATATTAAACACCTACTTATCGACGACTATGTTCGTTTGACGTTTGGAGAGTACTGCAACCAGCAACACAACTGCGGCGGACAAAAGACTAAACGGTATTCGTCAAAAATTTGTTATTATGATTGAAACCCTGTGTATATACGTTGTGATTTTGTGTATTCCTTCAGTTTTTAGTCATTATTTTTTCAGTTTTAAACAGTTTATAGTAATTAAATAATAGAGTTTGTACTTGTATCTTGCCTTTGCCACAGCTTATTCCTTTGCTCTGGGCCAGTACACCGGTATCAACATAACCTCGCTGACTATGACTACCAATTCCAGAGAATATAGCTGGTGCCTACTGCTCGTGTACCAGCTTCTTTTTTGCATACGATTGGCACTGCTTTTAAATATTTTATTACGTTGCCTTCTCTTGATATTGAACGTATAGAACAAGCTACGTAAATATTTGACATGTTTAAAAATTACTTTCAATTGACGCGTCTACATGACTGCAGTCAAAATATTTGTACTTATTTAAGGTCCACCCTGTATATCTCTAGTCTAAGGTCGTCGTTGACTCTGTATATCTATATGTTTTTGTCCCAATATTATAAATTAGTATATAGCACAATGCTTTGTCTTATTATAGCAGAAATTCCATTTAGTAATAAATTTGTGAAAGAAACAGCCACTTATACTGAAACTTCAATTGAGAAGTAATGAACTAACTTAATCATACTCTGATACTGATATTCTCTTCATTTTGCTATTTGATCATCAAGGAAGTGCATCAAAGTTCGCCTACAAGTAGTGTTCTTATTAAAATTTACGTACTTGCGAACTTTACTTTTTATGTTTGCTGCATCGCCCAAAACAAATCTCATTAAAATTATAAACCGATACCGCAAGGCTCTATGAGGTTTACGATCACATGTAACTTTGCAAGTACCTCGTACTGGTAAAGTTTATTAGTAAATTTCTCTACACCTATAGTATTGTTCAGCTCGAGTTGACGGTCCTTATATTGAATCAATTCAATTTTCAAGTTGTTTCACTCAAGCCCATTTGGAATAATTTGTAAAATCAGACAAGATGAATTCGCTTTGTCATCGTACTGCTTATAGGGGAAATATAAGAAAGAGTGTCATTAAGGTAAGTAAGAGCGAGTGTTGCAGCAGAATTTTAGTTGAATAGAATACGTATTCTTGACGTATTTAGAGTATTTTGTGAAAGAGCAAATAAACTTGAACGATACTGCACGGTCTTTCAACTGAAGTAGATTGCAACTGCACACGACTTCACTTCAATGCAGAAGAAAAAATACCATTACCCACATACTGTTTGCTTGAAAGACAGAAATTGTGACTGTTTTGATAATGATGTGGAATATAAAGCGGGTAATAAAGCTGGAACAATAACCCAGATAATATAGTATACGGAGTATATCGTATATCGAAAACTACTGACTGGTTAAGGGATTTTAGCACATTTTGTCTTGTTTTAAAGATATTTAATAGCCAAATTATAGTCTGTAATAATATTTGAGCTGTTTAAGCCTAAACCAACAGATTCGGATTTCGGTCTCTTTATGTGTCAATTTTTAATGATATAAAGTTAAGGACCCTATTCATTGGCGAGCGTGGTAGGCCAACGTTATTTGCATTTTTTTTGGAAGCTGCTTGACAACATTCAGTTTATCATTCAAATCATGGAATCAATTAAGTTTGTCGCTATTAAATTATGCCGTTATTAAAAACAGTTAATCCGCCCAAGTACGTTATTTCAAGATTAAATGTTATATAAATTATTAGGTAAGTATTTTTGACGATATGTGATACAAAACAAAACGGTACAAATCACTGTCTTTTCAAATGAATAGAATATGTTTTAATCAGACTCAACAAATCTAAACTCGTTATAGTATGTTTATACGAATCATAGGTCGATTTTTTTGTATAAAACGCCGGACTTGAGAATTTACAAATAATTCACGTAATATTCGCATGTTTACCTATTTAATTAAGGAAAGTATTGTAGCCTTCTATTTTCTAACTACCAACGTAAATAACTGTACAAATAAACGTAAAGATAGCAAGCTCTTGAATAGCACCGAATAGAATATATCCAAATAAACCCACTTTTACCATTTCATAAAACCACGGTTTTAATTTAGAAGGAGAATAATGGAAGGAATGCATATTGCTGCTGCTATATTCATATCTGTGAGATAATGCAGCTTCTTATAAATTGCATAGAGCTTTTCATAGTTTCTGCGAATATAGCTTTTCAAACGTAAAATACAGCCGCTCGAAAAATACAAATGTCTCTGAATTTTTATGTAGAAATAACGAGAAATGGTGACTCGAATACATCTTGATTAGGTGAGAAATAAATTGCTTTATAAATAATTTATTATTGAGATGGATATAATTAATATTAAGGGTTCTGGAGTGTATCCGTTGTACTCTAGAAGACACGGATTCCACCAATTAAATTGTTTTGGTGGATGTAAAAGGCTCCATACATCTTGTTCCTTGACGTTATTATTTGGTTACGTCTCCAGTCTCTATGTGTGAAGGAAATATTGCACTGGGTATTTTTAAAGTACCTTGTTGTTAGCATTTTATTTGCTGCAGTTTCGAATCCATTTATCATTTGATGTAATAAGCGTTTACCCAAAGCAACTGCAAATGTTAAATTTAGTATGTAGTTGAGTTTAAATCCAATATATCCCTACAACACATTTTTTTATTATCAGCTTTTGTTGTTTTTTTTATTTTGTTATGGGAGTAGTAGGTTAATTAATATATATTTGTAATCATTTAACAATTTCGATATACCAGGTATGTGTTTTTGATTAATAATATTTACGTGTTAATGTTTTAACAGTACCCCATTCCGTGTTAACTCAACACATATCTGTGTTCTGTATTCCTACAGCTGACTGGTTGCGCACAACTGTATGCCATTTTGATTGCATTTCTTATAGTGTTTAGTTAATTTTCGTTCGTAGTGTTCAAATGAAGAATATATTTAAATTAAAAGAAAATAATATAAATGTTGCTGATAATTGTGATAACTACAGTACTGAAAATATTAGGGTAAAAACACAGTGGAGCATTGCCTCAAGTCTCGAATGACACTTCAACTCAAATGACCTGTGTAGGTCTGTATGGAAAACGGAGTCGTTACTCGAGTCGAGGTTTCAGTCGAGTCTTGAAGCGATGCTCTACTATGTTTTTACCTTTAGAATTCTATCTCTGTATATTACTTTTTTGTGACTGTCGAGCAAGGAATACTAGATGCTCAACCGCAGTAATCACGTGCCGACATAGATGGAATGGCTGCAATCGGCACAGCTAAAAAGTTGAAAGTTCAATTCCCGTTTAATATCTACGTTAACTGTGGGATAAGGTGAAACTCGGTCGAGTCCGTTTTCCTATGCTGTCGAAAGTACGCGGTCAAGGTCATCCCCTGCTGAACAGTCTTGCAAAAATGTATAAGACATTTTAACAGACATATTTTAAGAAACACTTGGATGTATGTGTTGGGTTTTCCGACTGCGTGTGTGTGTGTGTTATTCGGTATCTATTGATCACAACAAGAAAACCTGGTGAGAAACGGGAGTAAGGGATTTGATTCTGATTCATATTCATAATCAAATGCGATTTGCATTATTTGGTTATGTATATTTTTAATGAAACAAATGTCACTGAAGTGTGTAAAAGTCTCACATAAGTGAATTGTGTCAAATCGTTAACACACATCTGAATTAACACAGGATTTTGTTCTTTTGTGTTAAAATGTAGTTCTTGTGTTGTTATAGTATATGAAGTTATTTTCTTAGCATTCATAGGTACATGATTCATTGATACGAATCACAATACAATAAACTAAAAAAAAACTATACATTTTGGCATTTTTTCTACTTTTTCACTAATGTTATTGATATCGATAAAGAACTAAAATTCGCAACCAATTCTGAACCGTTTTAAGTAATTTATTTAATGTTGGGAAATATTTTTACAAAACAACTCTGGCTGCAATTAAATCGAATATAATGCAGAAAAAAATAGGATTGTATCCCTCAAAGAAGAAAAGAAAAATACACCGCTTTAATATAGATATCAACAAAAAATAGAGGCCGATTACTTTTTCAGCCTTCCATCTGAAATGTGCTTTCCGCGTGAAAATATTTGATTGCCTCCAATTTATTTTTATTACTGAACTTTTCAGCCGCCAAGCAATACCTTTAAGCACGGTTGGGCGGTGTATTTTTATATTTCGTCGGGAAGAGTCCCAGGTGAATTAAGGAAACTAACATTTCATATGGTTCACATTAGTAATTTCAGGAGAAAGGTAACATCATTACTGGTCTCATTACTTTTTGCTCAAGTATTGAAATTATATTTTTAATATACATCTAATAATTTTAAATACTAGTGAAAACTTTCTCACCTGCACTTCTGATTTTTCGGGCTGTTATGCCCTGACCTCGGTAACTGGTCGCTGCCAGAAACAAATTTAAAGTGCACATCCCTAGAATTAGCCGAGATTCTTCTACCTGCCCTGGTTGTTCTCGGGCTCTGCTCTGTGGAACCCGTAGCAGTCGTAATACCAACATTAGGAGCCGAAAGCAGAGCAGAGGTACCAATAGCAAGTCTGTTCCCACAGAGCCAAGCCCGAGAACAACCAGGGCAGGTCAAAGAATCCCGGCAAATGCTAGGAATGTGCACTTTAATTTTGTCGCAGTATAGCAACCCAGAAAATCACTATGTATCAAAGAAGACGAATTTATAATTTTAAAATTATAATGAATGTTTTAAATTGCTACTGTTTGTTAAAACGCTAACATAAATTAATGCAAGAAAGAAACACTGTTCAGAAACCAAGTACAATGCAGCGAATGCTATTAAGTTCGATAATATCTTGACAGAACTGTTTCGATCTAGTTGGCTGAGATTAAAAAGTGACGCAAAATTTATATTGTTTACTTTATAAGAGTGAGGGAATTTGTTAGTTAAACTATTATAATAGGGTAGTAAGAGTAATAAAAAATGTAATTAATAGCAATAGCAAATTCATATCTTTCTTTATTCTTATTTATATTATCTTTCATATCTGGATCTAGACGGTTGTAAATTTTTTGAAACATGTTAGCTATATAACTCCTTAAAATTAATGTAATGAGTACGGGGGGTGAGGGTTGTAAGGGACAAGACTCCACAGGCGTGCCACTTAAGAAGGGTTCAAAAACACACTATATACGTATATATTATTCTAGATATAGACGGTTGTGATTTTTTCGAAACACGTTAGCTATGAAACTAACTACTCTGCGGACTAACGCCCCGTCCAGCATTGAATTACACCCACAATATCTATCCTCATACTCTTTATTATTATCATTTGTATTATTTTTTTTTTTTGGTATCAGAGAGAATACATATATATGACTTCTTTGATAGGAATAATTGTAAAAGAATTGATTTATATTAGTTTAAAATACCTTTACAATACAGTAAAAAATTGTCTTTTTCTGTCAGAATATTCTTCCGATTTCATTTTATAAAACGTAAATTCATGTCACGCGTAATTAGCAAAACTGTCCTTCTAGATACTCTTGGCAAAGTTTCATCCTGTCATATAGTAACCTGATTTTTTGTATTGTCGGAAGCTCATTTTTAAAATACCATTCATAAATTGTTTTACAAATCGTATATTTTATGTCGTCATCAACCTCTATCTTCTTCCTTCCGCGAATTTCCACCATTTTTTGTGTCACAGACACTCTTGTTAATTAACGACATATTTCAATCGCATCAGTTACACTCATATGTATGATTCGCGTCCTAATCCCTTCATACAATTTTTTTATCGTCCGATATTCTGAAAACACGCTATAGAATTTAAATTATTAAGGGCTTATCTTTGTATTGACCGTTAAAAGTTATAAGCGCCTTTATAAAATGAGTCACTCTCTCTATTTCCAAACCCGACTATAGGGGTCTCTTTGGCCTTAGCATAACTCAGTAATGCTGATTAATAGAGATGTGTATCAGACGGCCAAATGTAAACGAGCCCTCGTAACAAAAATTAGGGTAATTTCCGTTTTTGCAGGACGATCACGTTTTTTTTCAAATCCGGCTAGACGACCCTACCCGTTTAACAAGGCCCACCGCGATTGCACGCGTAACAGCCTAAAAACATCCGAATGTCGAGGGGTGCCTCATATGAACATCAAGTCTATGGCAGTTTATTTTTCTACATTAGGGGAAGCGATAAGGAAGGACGAACTGCCATTGGTGAAAGCACAGGTCGCCTTGAATACAAATAATATGGAGTAATATGCCTCAATGGACATCAGACTGGAGTTGGAGAGAAGTTGGCTGTGTTTGATGTCAATTTGCTTCAGAAATAGTGTTTTGTAGCCTACATGTATTAGTATGCAGTAGTAGTTCTGATCGGAAGAATTAATGTATTTCCAATGTATTTATAGAAAATAAAAAGAGAAACTTTTAAGTAAGTTGTCTTTCCTGTTCAGAATAAAATTAATCAAAACTTGTTCTATTCAATACGTCATCTCTTCTACTTTAATATAAAAGTTTCCTTACCTAGGACGAACTTGTTTTTGTTGTAAAAGTTTTCTAATATATTACTCCCTTTAGACAAATGCAATTTTTTATTGATGGAATATGATACTGATATCTTTTGATATACAGAGTGATGTATTCAGAATGAGCAATCTCTGAACTGGAGATACTACATACCGAAATACGATGATTAAGCTTAACATGCCTTATACAAATGTTGCAGGTTTTATCAGATACAGAAGAAGGTCAAAGTTTTCTTTTTATTTACCCACCTTTTCCAAATATCATTTATGTAGGTACCAAAGTCAATTTCGAACCTCTTAAACTTTTTATGTTCGTAAATTCCTTCACAGAGTCAGCAAGGAATATTAAATAAAAAACATTGAAATTAAATGTACAATTTGAGACGTTTTGTAAATTCAGTGCTGAGGCAATAGCGGCTTGAGGATGTTCTTCAGTAGTGGGATTCACTGTTGACATAGTATGTGCTATTTGATTAGCTTGTAATTTCGGTGATAAAGGAATAACTGCTAGATGTTGTTCTTCAGTCACGCTCTGTTGATGTACTATGTGCTTCAGCACGATTCTCTTGAAGTTCTGCTGAGTTATTTGATGCTTTTAGAATGATGTTGCCTATTTTCTTTTTGTTATCAAAACAATCCTCAATATATGCCTCAGCTATCGCTGTGTACGTCCACTCACCATGACGTTTTTTGTTTGTAATATTGGACTTGGAGCTGGCTAATAATGTGGCAGAAGAGCGCCGAAAACAATGTCCTGTATATGGTTTGTGATTTGGGAGACCTAAGAAACTAGCGATGTTAGATGGCATTTTCTCGAAGCTGTTAGTACCCAGAATTGAATTCAGCTCCCTCAAAAGCCCAAACTCTCAATGTGAAAAGAGAATATTTACTTTTCTATTCTTCGTTGACAGTGTATTGATAGCTGTCAACGGTCAATTTGTCCAATCTGACATGAGGGTTGAATCCAGTGACCTCAAAAACATTACCCTATATATTAGAATAATTAAAATATGCTGTTGACATCTGTAAATAGTATTGAAAATGAATAGTTTTGCAACGGGTCAGGGGTGCTTTGGCAGCTCTGCAGCTGCCAAAATGTTCGTTTTGGCACTTTGTGCCCATAGAGACTTTTGTTCAGGATGACTAAATCTACAACATATCAAAAATTCAGACAATTTGACAGAAACCCAATTTCCATAAGATTATTGCGGGGTCCTTTTCTTTAAACATTGGTTTGCGTGTTTGGTATGGTAACAATATGCACATCCCCATTCTATTCTATTTAATAGTTCTTCACGACGACAGGCACCGGCAATTCCAAATATCGTGGCTACTTTGGTTATAATATATACGTTGTCTGGGGTATTTAAGAAAAAATTTGATTTCTACAAATATGCCACTAACTTGAGGTATTTTCCAATATCAATGCCTCTCCTTACTTTGAAGCATAGTTTCAACATCGAATACTTCGACTATAGAGTTGACGGAGAGTTACGTTTTGCAATATCGTGCAATTAGGCCAAGTCTTTTAAAGATGAAGTGTTTTTCTCCATGCGCCATTGGTCGAAGGCAATAAGCTCTTTTTCAAAACAAATTCTTAATTTTTCAGGAATTAATGCATTAGTTGCATTATTAGCGGTCTCCAATATCTCTGTCGGGACATCATTGAGAGATTCCTCACTCATTTTGGGTACTTTGCGACGAAGAGAAATGAAAAATAAATTAAACTCAGCCTTCAAACTGAACTGATTTAAAATTTGAAAGCTTATCTCAAAAAATATTAACAATCAAAACTGCTAGTTATGGAAACAACAGGATTTTTTATCGGTGATTTATATTTTCTGCTAGACGGTAAGCTACATAAGCACCTTGACCAAAAATCTAACGCAAACTTTTTCGCTTAATGCTGCCTGCATCCGCTGAAATACATTGGACACAAGCATTGTCACAACAATACGATAGGCATACTGCATAATGTAACAAAAATCGTGCGGAAAAGTGCAACTATCGCCACGAAAAATCGTGCGAAAAGGTACACTTTTTCACATAATTGTAGGAAAAAAAAAGAATTCCTACATAATCAATAGTAGATTTTACCCAAAATACTTATGAGAACAATATATAAAAAAAGTTGCTAATAATACTGATCTGAAATACCCAACGAATCCGCCAAACGTGGCGTGACAAAGAATCAAATTCACATTAGTCGTGTCGAAATGGCATGGAAAAAGTTATTTATAGCAACGGCCTGAATTTTTGTTTACGGGTTGCTACGACAACATTCATTAGGTTCAGTTTTTCCTCCGTTAAGCCTCCTCTGATCGCACTCCTACGTATTTCGGGCGAGGTAAGCGTACCGCAGAGCTTTGAAATTGAATCGGCCCACTGGTTTGCTAACGCGACCAAATTTAATTACCTGAGTGATACCGGTTTGAATGATAATATTTTTGCGGTACGTCCTTGCGGCTGTGAATTAGAGTGTGCAAAAATACGTATCCGCGACATTAAACACTCGTGGATCCTGCGATGAAAATAACGTTTATTCTGGGAAATGATAACGTTGCTTTGGTTTATACGAATCATAGAAATTATTCGGAAGGGTGACGGTGAACATTTAAACGTTTGCGATACCTGTGGGAGCGGAAACAACAGTTTTTACCTTGCTTATTCAGTTCTACCTACATTTTTAAAATGTAAATGAACATGGTGTATGAAACCCTTCAAAAAAATTCCAAACTTATTTATAAAGTGAAAAAATTTTTTTTTTCGAAATTACATTAAATCCTTATGCCGTCGACTATGCGACTTGTCCGCCACACGTTTATAGTAGGTAACATAGGCAACTAGCAACACGACCGTAAAATTTCCAGTCAAGTAATAATTTCATTCCTGTGTTTACATTGTGGTTTTGTGTTCTTCTTCAGTTGTTAGTGCCTTTTTTAATTTTTAAACGTTTTACAGTTATTAAATGAAGAAATTTGTGTTGGGTGCAGATACAATACAATATAGTTCGCCGGTTTGGTTTTCTAGGTTATGGCACAGGACTGCCGCGGGTACATTAAAAGTTTTCTATTATCTATTCCTTTCGTTCGATTTTGTTATAATAAATAGATATTTTATCTAGCTGTACCTACAGGAAGTGGGTTTTGTCGGTAGTGAGTGGTTATAATGAATGAAAATAATGAAAAACGAATGCAGAATAGTGAAGCTAACTGAATTAACTGTTACCTACCTAT
This sequence comes from Monochamus alternatus, assembly GCA_037114965.1. Lineage (NCBI taxonomy): Eukaryota > Metazoa > Arthropoda > Insecta > Coleoptera > Cerambycidae > Monochamus > Monochamus alternatus. The sequence continues at coordinate 12,936,377 of CM073427.1, forward strand.
CTATCAGGTATTTTTTCTAATAAGAATGTTAATTTTTGTCGTTTCTGCATTTAGAAATGCTGCAAAACAATGACCGCATAGATATTGTTGGCAGATGTAAGTTTTATCTATGGATCTAAGCCATCTCAGTTGATGCTTATCATAGGCGCCGCCGTAGGAAAAGAGGGTTTTGCCCCATTTTTTAAATATCGAGCGGACTTGACAAAAACGACTAATGATGTCGTCAATTAAATTTATCCCAGAAATATACCCAAACAGTTTTCCTGCTAAAAAGCTCTCTTTTTTCTAATAATCTGTCATTAGAGATTTTTTTCTTTATTACTTCCCGTTTAAAAGTTGTAAGCAATATCGTCCTAAAGCGTTAAAAGAAATACCACCTAAAAATCACATAGGTGGAAGGATCAAGTAGTCGTTGGAAACTAATTGAATGTTCGTTGTTTAAAGTGAATAAATGTCACAAAGTATTTGTCATTGCCAAATTTTATTTCAATTTTTTGTTTAGTCACAGTAGGCCCATGTACAGCATAGTTAATTGTCATGATTCTCATTATTATGGTGAAGATAAGTTTTGTGATTGGCTGTTGCAGCATAATGCTAAAGATCCCCTAGTTACTGCTGATGTACTAGTTACAGATGAAGCTTTATTTTCTCTCAATGGAATACAAAACATTCACAATACACACGTCTGGAATCTCGAAAATCCGCACGCAATTTAACAGGACCACTTCCAACGCCGTTTTTCACTGAATGTTTGGGCAGAAATTGTTGATGGGCGCCTGATTGGACCATTTATATTAACCAATCACATGCATGGTTTATAATCTCACGAATTTCTTCGTAATGACCTGCCCGTCCTTCTTCAAAATGTACTTCTAGTTGTCCGACAACGCATGTGGTTTTTATATGATGGGGCATCTCCTCACATGTTCGAGATTATCTCTATCAAGTGCATGAAGTACGGAGGATTGGACGGGGTGGACCGATAGCACGGCCTCCGTGGTCTTCCGATATAAACCCTCTTGACTTCTTTTTTCTTTTTGTGGAGTCATTTAAAAAAATGGGATGTACCGTACAGAAGTGGAAACCGTTGAAGATTTGCGCGAATGTATCACAGCTGTCGCGAATAATTTGCGTTTACAAGAACAACAACCAGGTGGAACATTTGTTTTAGTACGGCAAAATTAGATAAGACGTGCCCATATATTTCATATGGGCACGTCTTAATATAATATTTCTTCATATTATTTACAGACGTTTACTTATACTTATAATGAAAATGAATGAAATCGTTGAGCTGCTGACGCATTCGTAATGAAGTCTAATTCCAACTTTTAACATTAGTTCTTAGCTGTCCACTCACCAATAAAGATCTAATGAAATTTCTACTCAGAACTTCTAGTAGCTGAAAAATTGAATATTGTTTGTGAAATATTTATAGATCATTCCTTGTTTGTTAAAGGATGAAGCTTCATGGCTTAAACATTATAAAACCTCACTTGCCTCCATTGTTTTTAAACTTAATAGATCGATAATGCTTTATCCAAGTACGTCCTCTACAATGAATGTCATATAATTGTTCATGCGCCTTTATAAGTTCCTCAGTTTGCATAAAAGTTCGTTGCAATTGACATATTTTTTTACATCTATCTGTGTTCAACCCTAAATCGTTTTTAATGAAGATGTCATTGACAGATTTCGTTCCGATTGCAGGTAACTAAGTACACAGTTGCATATTATAGTACGTATTGCATCGGGAAGTATGACTACCTACATGCAATCTTGGCAAGCCTCATACTCAAGTCAGACAAAGGCTAACCTTGAGACGAGCTTGGTTAGGTTTGACATTAGAAGTTTCAGGTTATTCTTTAAAATTATAAACACTGTTAAGTGTAAGTTATGGATAGGGTGGAAGAATATTGGCTTGGGTCAATGTGAATGATTGATACCGGTTGACATTTGACCACCCCTTAATTAATGAGGTTTTCCAGATTTCACGTTCTCGATACCACGGAAACTTCAGAAATTCAAATTATATCAGTTTAAGTGTGTGGTGATAGAAACGTCAAAGTAAAGATTTGACAGTTGGTGATCATTCTAATTACCTGTATTTGTTGTATAACCAAATAGTGATAATAATGTTTGATTTTTTCTACGTTTCATAAACAAGGGAACATTTTTATAGTTAGATATTTGAAGGAGGCCACCTGAAGAAGCAATCCTAAAAATGCAGAAATCATATCTCATCTATTGTAGTTGAATTTTCGAGTTCCCACAGTTTCAAAAGTGAACTTAGATATTTATAGAATGTTTTCATTAAACCAGGTTAGTAAATTTAGCTAGATTATTATTTTTTAGATAATTATTGAATAAAGCTTTGTCTGTGGAATTGCGTTAGCATACCTAGATGTTTGGTATCAGATAACATACATATGACTTCATTGATAGGAATTATAAGAGATTTGATAGATATTAGCTTAAAATACCTTTCTAATACAGTAAAAAATGTTATAAAAGCTAATAATAAAGAATATATGGGTAGATACTGTGGGTGTAATTCAACGCTGGCCGAGGCTTTAGTCCGCAGAGTAGTTAGTTTCACACAATATTGTTAATACCTAAAAATATATATAAAAAAATAGATTCCTGGTTTATCGGGTATTGGAAGTCAACGTATAGGTTACAGTATATTATACTTAAGTACAGATACCGGCATAGGTATTACAGAGAAACTGTAGTTTCTGTTTATAATTCGTAAAATATAAATAACAGAGATTTCCCAATTAAAATCGGTGTGTTTTTAACTATAAAAATTCATTCGCAAGTTGTGTCACAGAAAACGAAAGAAAATCGAAATACGTGTTGTAGTTGTACAAAGAACCTAATAAAAATTCCCCAAACAACACTTCGCGCGACTTACGATTCCGCCAAGCGCTGCCGACGAAATAAAATTAGCTTCCTTAGATCTTAGTTGATCGCGTGAGGGCCGGTAAGCCCTCCACCAGAACTCTCAGGATTAAGTGGCCCTAGTCCAGTATAGATTTACAATGGGCCCTTTGATAATCTCGTTCCGCTAAATGGCATGTAAGAGTTCCTGCACGAGCACATTACGGCGGTTTTCCTAGAATCCGAGCGTTGTGCCTTATGGCAGGTAAGGATACGCGAACGGCCGGTCCTGATGGATATTTCCGGTGTTTTGAGGAATCGCCGTCTCAGCTTTGACCTCTCGAACAGATTTCCGTGACCTTTACGGCAGTTTTTTTATCATTGAAAAGGATACTTTTTTCGCCACGACCGTTAGAGAATCTAATAATCTCGAACTCATTTTAAATAATAGAATGTAAAAATTATCACTCTTGAGTATCTAACTCTTCTACTTTTTTTTTATTAGTTCCCTATTTTGCTTATTTAAAGCACGCCCCAGTATTTTCCAAATTCAATTTAAAAAAACGCGCGTGTTGGCGGAAAATCAACTATTCAAGAAAAGTGAAGTCTAAATGTCACCTTTTTAGTTATTGAATGAAATTTTACTAATAAATGTTTCAAAAACTTTATTCAAATATTCAACAATCTCATTTCTTTAAATGAATGTGAAAAGTTCAGTTGGTATTGTTTGAAATATTAATGCTTCGGATTTTTAAATCGGGGTCAAATTAATACTGATAACATTCTCAGAAGTCAATGAGGTTGCATTTCCATCAATGTCACTCCCATTAATGTTTTAAACATTAATCTCAGTATTAATACTCTCTTCAACGTAACCAGTTACCACAGCTGCTAATTTCCATCCTACTTGTCCTTGGATTTAATCTATTATCATGCCACTATTCGCCATACAGGTAGAGGACGTCCGTCAAAACCATGTCCAGTCTATTTCACCAGGATCGTCCAATTGAAGATAACATGCGATTTGCCAAATGTATTAATACGAATCACTTGATTTGTGCACTTCCTCTTATTATACCGTAAGAAAACTAGGTTTGTACTTACAGTTTGGGGACGCAATGGTAAATACTGTTTCGCATTCACTGTCTTAAATGATTGTATAGTAATAAGCAATACTCTTTCTTCTTGCTTGATGTCATGTAAGCGTAAATTGCACAATTCACATCTAGAATACTCAAAGATACCGCAAATGGCCACCACCTTCAAACATAAATACGTAATGTCCGGTGCCTCTGTGAAAAACTTCCGCTAATCGTCTTCCTTGAATACATATTCCTGCTTGGCTACATAATTCTTGCTAATTGCTCTCATGAATGCATTCACTTTCACAAATAATTTTAAATCAACCTCTTTGTTTGTCCTCAACATACTTTGGAATTTCGAATGAATAGCCCACAATAGCCTTGTACTGCTCCGACATTTTCTGAAGGTAAGCAAGCACAACTCGTTCATCTGTATCTGTTACCTTTTGCTCTTCCATCCATTTGCGGTATTAATCGCGATTCGGCTTTACTATTTAAGTAATCAATGTTAGAATTCATTTTTAAACAATATACAACCAGTAGCTACTGTCATGACATGAATTAATCTTATGTGACAGATTACAAATTAATTTTATTTTTCTCATTTTCATGACAACAAAGGGTATACTGATGTCATCACGAATTCGACTATTTTAAATTATCAATTCTTATTTCTATTTTGTGTAGTATTAATACCAGTATTTATGATTTCAAAGTGTACCAATAAAAAAAATATTGCTCTATTTCGAGCAATGCGGTATCGTCATCGTTCTGTATCACTGAAATAATTTAATGTAAAGCTGAATAAATTATATAATTTTTGACTATTGATTTTAAGTAAAATACATTTTTTGAGACAATGTTATGCTATATAGAAAGAAAGTAATAAGGATTTAGTTTTTTTTTTCGTAATAACTTCCTTTCTTTTTCAAAAACTCTGGATACATCACTGCAAAGGAAAATCTTAAATGTGCAGAAAATTTACACCGTGCAAGATCTTGCTTTACCAAATGAGAAATGCAAGGTGAATATAGGTGATAATAGTAGTATCCAGAAACGTATTTATACAGGGTGTTAAAAAAGAGTGTACAATTTTTTAGGAGGTAATAGTATGAACCAAAATAAGCAGAAAAGTGTTAATAAACATGGGTCCGCAAAGCAACTGTTGCGAAGATATGGACCTCTATTCGTTTTTCAAATATTTTATTTTATTAGGAATAAACCGACAAAGGAAGCTTTTAACAAACAAAAAACAAAATTACGGAAGATGTTCAAAGTGCCCTCCGTCCATTTCCAAGCAGGCACGACATCTTCGTCTCAACGATATTCGAACTCTTTCAGAAACACCCTCCTTGGTCTGGATTTCTTGACACTTTTGATTAATCCGTAGCTGCAGCTCTTCCAGGCTATTTACAGGAGTACCATACACTAATCTTCAAATATCCCTAAACAAAGAAATCTAGAGGGTTCAGATTAGGCGATATTGGAGGCCATAAAACAGGTCCGGCCCTTGTTGCCTCTGATTCAAAGGAATGTCATCCAAAAACTCATACAGCGTGTTCTGCAGAAAGTTAAGGCAAGCAGCGCCTGTTAATCGGTATGGTAAAACAACAGGACCTAGAAATCTGTCATCTACAATACCCATCCAAATGTTAATGAAAAACGTACCACATAGATGGGTAGGAAGGGCCGGACCTGTTTTATGGCCTCCAAGATCGCCTGATCTGAACCCTCTAGATTTCTTTGTTTGGGGATATTTGAAGACATTAGTGTATGGTACTCCTGTAAATAGGTTGGAAGAGCTGCAGCTACGGATTAATCAAAAGTGTCAAGAAATCCAAACCAAGGAGGGTGTTTTCGAAGAGTTCGAATATCGTTGAGACGAAGATGTCGTGCCTGGACGGAGGGGCATTTTGAACATCTTCTGTAACTTTATTTTTTGTTTGTTAAAAGCTTCCTTTATCGGTTTATTCCTAATAAAATAAAAAGTTTGAAAAACGAATAGTGGTCCATATATGTTTATTAAGACTTTTCTGCTTATTTTGGTTCATACTATTACCTCCTGAAATATTTTACACTCTTTCTTTAACACCCTGTATAGTTTGTAGATTTCGTATAAGTAACCAAATTTCGTATATACTCGCGTCAAGAATTCAGACGACTTACGTCATACGAACAAATGAATAAATCATCATATTTTCATCAAAATATTTAAGAAACTGCTACTGATAGTAATAAAATTATATACTACACTAAAAGTTTGCATTATATATTGCACTAAATTGCAAAAAATGATTGTTTTTAACACGACCAATTATCCAAAATTACGTTGACAATAAAAACAAATGTGTAACGTCAGCCGTGACGTAAGACGTCTGAATTCTTGACGCGAGTATACCCTCGAGTGATACAATCTTGCAGTTAAAAGTTCTGGTGACAAAATATTTTTTCGAATACCTTGCCAAGGAATTTATAATGACATAAATAAAAAAAATCGTTAATTTTTAAGCTATGAAGATTAAAAATAAAAAATGTATGTTAGTTAAAAATATGCTCTATAGATTAATGGTTGTTTTAGAAACCTAAATTATTTTGAGACATTTGAAATTAACAGACCTCTCTTCGGTGTAATAAAAGTGATATATGGTCCGAAAAAACTTGCGTAATATTTGTCTGCCGTCCATTCTGTGAAAGCTTGGAAGATGATCAATAAAACTATGATACTTGAAACCTGGCATAATTTACATTACTAGTTTCAATAAAACAATTTGGATATAAATAATAAACTTGAATGTAGGTAAATACGAAAATATATCTGTTGCAAGTACTTTTAAGTTTTACACAGTTTGCAAGACATGATGAATCATTTGAAATGTATTTAAATTTTGAATGTAAGTATAGTAAGTGAATATTGATCTAGAATTATAAATTTTGTATCCGTTTTAAGTTTATTTTTTTTTACAGAAAGTATCTTTCTTGGTTTTCCAGATATCCAACTGGGGAATTTTAGACTGAACACTCATTATATTTTTTGCGCAAAATCTAAAATTAACATTATTTGTCCTTCTGACATCAAAATTAATATTTTTATATAGAGATTTTTAATATTAGTTTTCTCTAGCTACAGCTGTTAGATATATATTTATTATATAAAATTTTAGAAATAATACTGTCAGCAAAATAATATTTTATTTTTATGCGCAGTAACAAATTTGATACAAATTTTATTTTGATAATATATTTATTGCATATATTTATAGTCTTTAATAATTTGGGACAGACGAAAAATATTGAATGATATAAAATATTTAATTTGTCGCAGATTCTGGCAAACCGCCATTTTTAAGTAATAGGCTATTAAGGTTTTATTAGACAAGTATGAGACAATTTTATAACTATTATTATTTACAAGTATACATCAAATATTGAAAAAATGAAAAACTAAAATAGTTATTTACCCTACAAGTGTGATAAGTGATACTTTTCCGCACGCTGATTGATTACATTCGATCAGCAATCGAGTGCGGAAAAGACACCTCCCGCACGTATTAGGTACACAATTTTTCCTACGATCATGAGAATTCTAATCAGGTAAAACAGTTTATTTTAACTGCCAATTTATAACAAAAACAAGTAATTAGTAAGTAGTTATTTAAAGTAATAGAATATGTTAACGAGAAACATTGAACTTAAAAAATGTACAATTTGTGGCATTTTCTAAATTCAGTACTGAGGCAATAACGGCTTGAGGATGTTCTTCACTCGTGGAATTCACTGTTGCTGAAGTATATGCTACAGGAAAAACATAAATTTTTGACGTGGGAATAGCTGCTAGATGCTGTTTTTGTGTCACGGAACATACTGTTATTGTTGTGTGTACTACGTGCTTCAGCACGGTTCTCCTGAAGTTCTGATGAGGGATTTGATGCTTTGAGAATGCTGTGGGCTATTTTCTTTTTGGTATTAAAACAATCCTCAATGCATAACTTAGCTGTGGACTTCCACTCACCATGTTGTTTTATGTTTGTAATATTGGACCCAGAGTTAGCTAACAATGTGGCAGAAGAGCGCGGAAAACAATGTCTTGTATATGCTTCACGGTTTGGGAGGCCTAACCAGCGATGTTAGATGACATTTTCCTGAAGCTCTTGATACTTACGCATTGCTTAGGTCATTTATCCCTTTTATAGAATAAGAAAAAACCGATCATGAAGGGTATCTTCTGAACGCAAAATAACGTAACTTCGATAGATATCAATATATTTGTTTCATCGCTGTTCGCCACAAATCTTCTTGAAATATTGGTTTTCGTGTCTGGTATGGTAATAATAAGCACATCCGCTTTTTCTTCTATATCGTGTAGTGTCATATTTGCTAGTTTTTCGACGAGAGGCACCGGCAATTCCAAATATCGTGGCTACTTTGGTTATAATATATACGTTGGGGTATTTAAGAGAAATTTGTCTTTCTTTCTAATAATTGATTTTTTGGTTTTGTAACCAACATTTGATTTCTTAAAATATATCGTTAGCTTGAGATATTTTCCAATATCAATGTCCTCTACTCATAATTTCATGGCAAATTGAATAAAAATACAAAACGGGGGTTTCCACTTAAAACAGTTGACCACGATATATATTTTTTTACTTCACCCTGTATACAGGGTGTCCCAAAATAGAAGGCCGTACCATTAACCACATATTCTTTGAACAAAAATAATGCGACTTTCCTTACACCATTTTCTATTTGGACGTCTCTGTTTCAATATACAGAGTGTTAAAGTTACATTTTAAAAAACTATTTTTGTTAATAATCCCCTTGTTTTCTAAGATACACACTTGAAATTTTGCAAGCCTATGCAGCTTTTTCTTGAAATATCAAACGTAGAATTTTCTTTTGATCATTTTACCTTTTTTGTAATTTTTTGGTTAAATGCCTCGTTTTGAAGAATAAATTTGTAGTGCCCATAAATCTATCATTCACTACCATTTTTAAGTGAAACTAAAATTCTGTGGATATACCTGTTGTTACAATACCTTGGCATCTTATCAAATCGTAATACTTACTGAATGAATATTTGCTAATTAAAATAAAAAGAGAATATCTTTCAAAATATAAGGTTTTCGCTACTTAAAAGGGCACGTACATATGTTAATGGGGAGGGTGGGCAAGTAGAACGTTTGTTAAATTAGTAGTAATTAATTAATTATTTTATTTAATGTTATTTAGGTAAAAAGTTATTATGTTGATCATTCATTATTACTATTACTAAACAAGACTATTATTTTTTGGTTGATAAGAGAACTGTATTACAGATTTTAATGCCATATTATTTTTTCAATTCATAAGTATTTCTCATTTTATAAAATTTAAAATTATCCATTCTGTTTTAATTAGCAATTATTCACTCAGTAAGTATTACGATTTGCTAAGTTGCCAAGGTATTGTAATAATAGGTATATTGAAAATGATGGTGAATGATAGATTTATGAGCACTACAAATTGTCGTTTTTCTTCAAAACGGAGCATTTAAACAAAAAATTACAAAAGAGATAACATGATCAGAAGAAAATTCTACGTTTGATATTTCAAGAAAAAGCTGCATAGGCGTACTTAGAAATAATTGGAGGGGATAAAGGGTCCTGCATCCCTCAGATACCTCAATTCACCCTTCGATTTTTTTCACCAAAATTACATGATAAGTATTTCGAAATAAGATGAAAGTACGTGCAAAATTTCAAGTGTGTATCTTACAAAACAATGGGATTATTAACAAAAATAGTTTTTTAAAATGTAACTTTAACACCATGTATATTGAAACAGGGACGCCCAAATAAAAAATGGCATAAGGAAAGTCGCATTATTTTTGTCCAAAGAATATGTGGTTAATGGTATGGCCTTCTATTTTGGGACACCCTGTATATAAAAAATTGACAGGTCTGGGCGGTTTTCCCAAAAACGGACACCTGATTTATTCCATACTTTTGTCGCTCAGTGTACTATGTAGCAAGTGTAAAAACAAAAATTACGAGTTATATTTCATCCTCCTTCGTATCATGATCACAGTTACCTGTAACTCTTTGAATTTTATGATATATAGATTAATATTAGTACCAGGAGTTCGTATACCTGAATGAAAATAACAAATTGTTTCATCTAGAACTTCTAGGATGTTAACAAACTGTTAGCATTTTCTCACTGAAGTTTAATCTCGCGAATGCACCTCTTGTGCAAGTCCATTTATTTTGCTCCAAAATAAGAGGTATTCTTAACGTACAGCTGCAGCTGATCGTTTTAAGTTAAGAACTAGATTATTGTACCTTAAAGTAATGTTGTTTCTGTCAAGTACGTTGAGAAATTACTTTATACCAAAATAAAAGAACTGTCGTTAGTTAGATACAGGTGATCTTACAGTTGTACGAAGCCGTTGGTTGTCAGCAGATTATGCAGTACTTAGAGAAAATGTAGATAGATGAATACGGTTGGTAAAGAGCGTATTTTTAATAAATGAGAAGAGACAGACGACACCATAGGCGGGTAATAAGCGAGTAATGTTTTTCGAAAAATAGTTATGTATACAGTATGCGCGAATAGTATGGAATAAATTCAATAAAAACGAAACAATTATTTTTTAGGAAAAATCCTCGAACAGGTCGATTTTTAATTTAAAAAATACATATTTTAGCGTAAAATGCGATTCTCAAATGTCATTTGTTTTCGAGTAATGACGATTTTTTTTTAAATGGAAACACCATATTTTTTTCCTTGATTCTGAGAGATCGTATAATTCTCTATTAGACAGTACTAAAATTTTGCCCTCTTACATAGGAAAGTTTTCGAGTAAATGACGATTGAATGTTAGAAAACGTAAATTTTATCCATAAAAAAGTAACAATTCTGAGGTATGTAAAATAAGATACAATTGATTAAATTTTATACTTAAATTAAATGTTCGAATTGCCATCCACCAACCTCTTGACAATGCGCAAGTCTGTGAAGAAATTCTTCTTGCACATTATGAATGATTTCTGGGGTAACTCTGCGTATTTCGTCCCGAATGCGATTTTGAAGTTCTTCTAAATTACGTGGTTTATTAATGTACACTTTTGACTTCAAGTATCCCCATAAAAAAATAGTCAAAAGGTGTAAGATCTGGCGATCTTGCAGGCCATTCTATCGGTCCGCGTCTGCCGATCCACCTCCCAGGAAAACAGTTGTCCAAAAAATCTCGTACAGGGCGCGCATAGTGCGGAGGTGCACCGTCTTGCTTAAACCATATGGTATCGTCAGGAATGTCAGGGTCATTATCGTTAGGAAAAATTACTGCAAGGGCTGGAACAAGGTTATTTTCTAGAAACTCTATCCTGTAAGGGTTTCTTCAAAGAAGAAAGGCCCTACTATTCTGTCGTCAACTATTCCAGCCCACACATTTAATTTCTGAAGGTGTTGGGTATGTGCCTCTGCCATCCAATGAGGATTTTCCCGACTCCAATATCTGCAAGTTTGACGGTTTACTGTACCATTCAAACAAAATGTGGCCTCATCTGAAAAAAGTATTTGCCGGTGTAAATTTCTATTTCCTTGACATAAATCCATTAGAATTTTGCAAAAGTGTAAGCGGCGATCGGGATCATCTTCATTGAGTTCCTGCACAAGTTGAATTTTGTAGGGATGATATTTTTCCTTCCTCAAGATACGTAGCACTGTGCTCTGACGAGTGTCATTGTTTAATGCAACCAATCGTGAAGAATTATGAGGATTATCCACCATACTTACCAAAATGTTCTGTTTCTGATTTTCATTAATACTTGGACGTCCAGATTTTGGAATATTTACAACATTGCCAGTTTCTCTAAATTTAGACTCTACCTTACTGACTGTTGATTGGCTGATAGGGCGATCTGGATATTTTTCATTAAATAAACCGCAAACTTCCTGCTGAGTTCTAGTCATATTCCCGCATCCGATAAGAATTAAAATTTCAATTCTTTGAGTAACAGTTAAATGTGCCATAATACTTTAAATTGAATAATAATTTCTGTCGCTTACAATACTTATTAGAAAGTCGGTGTGACAATGACACTTTGCAAAGATTTTCACCTACGTGATCCATAAAAGACCTATGGAATTGAAAAACTAAACTTGATAACGTTTTTGCTTTATTTTAATTGATTTACGTTTTCTAACATTCAATCGTCATTTACTCGAAAACTTTCCTATGTAAGAGGGCAAAATTTTAGTACTGTCTGATAGAGAATTAAACGATCTTTCAGAATCAAGGAAAAAAATATGGTGTTGCCATTTAAAAAAAAATCGATGACGTTATTACTCGAAAACAAATGACATTTGAAAATCGCATTTTACTCTAAAATATGTATTTTTTAAATTAAAAATCGACCTGTTCGAGGATTTTTCCCAAAAAATAATTGTTTCGTTTTTATTGAATTTATTCCATACTTTTGGCGCATACTGTATAATTCGATCAAATACTCCTATTTAGCTATGTCTAGTGATAAGATTCAATATGAAATGTAAGTTCTGTTAACAGAAGAAGTCACGGAAGAAATACGGATGAACATTTAGTCGCTATGAAAAATGTGGTAGAGAAAAAAATATATTTTACATAACTAACGAGAAAGGATTATTAGTATATTTCAGGCCGAGTTTGGCAACATGTTATGTGCCTAAAACGCCCATTTCACAACATGTGTGGAACAATATTTTTCGTAAAATCGGCAAATAAATATTCAAAATAGTTTCGACATAATCTTCGATTGCATTTGCTAATATGATCGCTAGACTATTTTATTTAAGCAATTTTAACTAAGTTGCCTATAAGGTTCTTGCCATGGAGCAGTTGCTATGGTACGATGTTTACAAACTATACAAATATTTTTAAAAATTTTGAGATCTGTGAACATTTGTGAACATTAAACCCCAACAATTAAACTAGGTACAGTGAAACCGAATAAATTATACCAAAAAACTTATACAAATTGTGATATTTGTCGAAAAAAGATATGTAATATTTTGGAGCAAATTATTCTAGCATACTTGTTCCAGTTATCTTTAAAATGTGCACCTTCTCCATTAAGGAGTAATTAGTCTATGCTACGAACTATAATTTATTTAAATACAAGTAAGGATATTAGTATATATACCAATGCTATTGCTTTCCTCAAAAGAAGATCAAGTGGGTATAGACCCAGAAAATTCAGAATATTTTACAAGGAACAGGTTGAAAGGTTTATCAAAGAGGCAGATGATGAAAAGTCGTTCATTAAAGTGACTATTTCCAATACCAAAACTAATGTTCCTGGATTATTTACAATACCAGAGGGAGATATAGGAGTCAATTTTTTTGAAGTTTTCCGCAAATACAACCGATTTTTTATCACGTACAGGAATTCAAAATGTACTATAGTCTGTTTGGAAATGAAAGAGAGTAATAAAACCTCGAGATAAGAACCGGCCATGGGCGTGATAATATTTCGTTTCAGGTAATTATCGGGTAACACTAATATTATGACAGATCAATCCAGTCTTAGAGCTGAATATACGAAGACGTGTTAGTGCAGTAGAGTAAAATTCGACTTGTGTTTAGTGACTATTGTGCCAGTGTATATAATATTGTGTATAAAATGTCGAGCTTATCAGATTACATACTTGCTAAACGCGTGAAAAGATATGCGCTGCCTCAGAATGAGAACATTATTATATTAAATGTATTTAATGCATTGAAACACCAAATTCCTACCAACAGTGTTGACGACATCGTGGAAAAGTGTTCCAAAATGACAGGGATTGGAAAATCGACTATATACAGACTTTTAAAGGAAACAAAAAATGAACAAGATACTGTAAATCTCCCAAAATCATCTACAGGGACGTCAAAAGTCGTTATAGATGATTTCTTCAAAAATGTAATTCGCAGAAAAGTACACTCATTTTATTTTAAAAAAGAAATACCAACGCTAAAGTGAACTTTCAGAGGACAACGATTTGCCAAAAATCAGTAGAAGCAAATTATGGACCGTCTTACGAGAGTTGAATTTTTGCTGGGAAAAGCAGAACAGGAAGTCAGTTCTTATCGATAAAGATGAAATTATTTGTTGGCGAAGATCCTACTTAAGATCAATTAGAAAATTCCGTGACGAAGGGAGGAATATTTATTATCTAGACGAAACTTGGGTCAACATGAAAGATTGTGTTATTAATATTTATAATAAATAAATAATTTAAAATATAAAAAATATTTTACTTTTACGCACATGTGCGTAAAAAATATTGTTTTATTTCGATACTGAAATGACAATGAAAATATTACTATGCAACAATTTTACGAAAATAAATTTGGAAACATTTCAACTCAATGGCGGTACCAAATCTGTGCTTATCAGAGTCAGGAGCCAAAAAAAAATATCGAATAAACATTTTCTACGAAAAATCTGAACTTATTAAAATCATAAACAACATGTAATTTCAGTATCAAGTCTTCATTCATTTATAGTGAACTATTTAAGTTACTCTTTTCATTTTTTAAATCTTTATGAACAGTGTTTTTTATACATCCAGATTTTAAGTATATTTTACAATGAAACAGTTAATAAACCTTCCTCGATTTAATTAAAAAAAGTAAATAGAAGACCTTTTTCTGCAGAATTATATCAAAAACAAGCCCCTCCTGACACAAAGCAGATAAATTTCAGTCATAAATTCTTAAAGGAAGTGATGGCTTGGTAATGAAGTTTTGTAATTAACTTTGGAATGTACAGAAGAGTAATGGTAACTTCTTTATATACATCAAAAGCATAGAGATTTGTTAATTAATACCTGTGTATTTTGTAATTAATACTCACGTCTCATGTTTCCGTATAAATCATGCATTTAAACCCTATGTCACGTTGTTGGTGGAAATTAAAACTGTCCATCGGTGATTTTTAATTAAATTGGACCACTCGATGTTTAATTTCCACAACAAAACGGGGTAAAACTGATGTGTACAGGAAAATACATTTCAAATATGTATTTAAGGCAGAATGATAAAATTCGATGTGTTGTTTGATGTATTTATCATTACAAATGTTGCTACGTTTACATTTCATAATTTAAGCTACAATAAAAACAGGCATTTTTCAAATATATGACAAAATAAAAAGAGCAAACATCAGAGTGTAATTTAACATTTAACATAATTTTTACATAATGGTATATTGTGTATCTAGTAGCAAAAGCAATACATCCTCGAACGACAAATCTACACATTAAATCCGACAATGTGCCTATGAGGTTTCTGAAATCTGAAACCTAACATTCTTTCATTACAATCTAATCGTTTATGAAATCGTTTCCTTGACAATCACTGTTTATTTATTGTGATAAAAATTAATTTGAATACTAATAAGTGCCAATAGTTATTTATGTCAATTTTTGTTGGTCGAATTGACAGTTATGACGGATGCCTAGCAATAATATTAACAAACGCGGTTTTCATGTACGCCGTATTTAATAAGCGAAAAACCTCTAGCATAGTGACAGATTTTTTCATATATAATTGGTAAATTATGGATTTCAATACTAATAGTAGTACAGAAGCGAAAGAAGACTGTTGTCGGAAAGATAAAAAACTTTACATCAAAACTTATGATGATTTTATTAAATGGTGAAATACTGCACTGAAAAGGTGCTCCCAGCATATTTATTTGCAACAAAACTATACATAAAAATAAATAGTTATAATAAATATATAATATTTGGAATATGTCCAATAAATGTTATATTTACTAAATAATGCATTTTTGATGTAAGTTGGTTTGCCTGCGTGTATTTACTGTATAGAATATAAATAAAGAACTGTTTGCTGATGGTTGCAAACAAGCTAATATATTATGATACAGAATTTTGGGCTCTGAAATTAAGCCGAGTTAGTACAAATTCCCGAACGATTTCAGAAGAAAAAGAAAGGAAAGGATAAAATACAGGGTGGTTCAGGACTTATCTAAAAGAATTTGGGAATAGATGCGTCATGAAAAATGGAATCGATATAGTAACAGTTTTTTTTTATAAAATCCTATTAGTTTCCGAGTAGAACATTATTGAAGTTGTAGTATTTTCAACCTTTACATCGCTAGGCCGCTGTAGTCTCTAGACAGGCGATTCCGAATATTGAAATCCGATTACTTTTTGTAGGTACTAAAGTTTTTGTGATGCCAGTGTTTAGATTAGATTTTAAAGTGTCAAAAATGGCTACGTGTATAGTAGCAACGCAGAGTTGATGGATATCGTTTTAATTTATTACGCTGTGAAAATGCTTTAGCAGAAAGATTTCCCGGTAAATATATGCCAAATGCAACTACTTTTATCACGGTGTACACTGAGTGCAAATGCAGTACAAAGCGAGGGAAATTTGACCCCGAATGGTGGAAGAGATGAAGGACCAGGACTTCCGCGGCCTATTGCAGCAGTGTGACGTATCATATACCAGGCTCAATTATATCCGTACCATGTACAGCATGTCCAAGCATTAACGCCAAGGGATTGGACGAGGTTGACCGGTACCATCGCCGCCACGATCTCCTGACTTTAAATCATTTAGGCTTCTTTTTGTGGGGATATTTAAAAAATGAAGTGTATCGCACCGAAGAGGATATATACTATTGATAATTTACGGAAACGTATCACAGTTGCAGCCGGGTAAGACGGGCCCAAAATGTCGTTGTAACATCAGATATGTTAAAACTATTTTATTAATTAAAACCACAAATTAAATGTATTAATAGTTGATAATATGTCTTTATTTCCAATTAGAAAAAAAAACAAAATACAATACTTTATCAAATTAAAAATTAATTTGGAAATCCCAAGGGGAAGTTCACACTAAGTGTGCTCTACCACTTAACCCTTGTATACATAAATATATTCAAAAGTCTAACTGAGAAAATGAACGAAGCAAAATCCTAATAACAAAACAAAAAATGAGAAAAGAGAATTTTGAAATTATGACAATATGAAAAAGGACACAAACACTCATAGATATTGTAAAAAATTATTTGAAATAGAAAAAACAAAATAAATTAAATAAAACAAATGGCCACAGGCATTTATTTCATGCTAAGAAAAGCATCACATAAATTAAACAGTGAACAGGGGTAGAATAACAAATATTTTATATCAAATTCTGCTCCATAAATAACATATCTCTAATAAAACTTTTAAATTTGTTTATGCTAAACGATGTTACTTGAGAAGAAAATCTATTATAAGTTTTATATATGTTATATTTAAAACCTCTTTTAAATAATGCAGTTTTGTGATAGGGTGGAGTAAGTAATCCTTTAGTTCGAATATTTAGAGTATGCACATCATTTCGAAAGTTAATTTTGTTGTACAAGTACGGAGGAGTTTCTGTCAACACAAGTTTATGATAAAAGCACAATAAATATAATTGTCTATGATTTGCCATATTTAACCATTGCAAATCTATTAATTTATGAGACACATGTTCAAACTTTCTTATGCCATACACGAAACGAATACATGAATTTTGAACACGCTGAATACGGTATTTAGAAGTCTGGTCCAAACAAGGTCCGTAGACAGGTGCACAGTAATTGAAGTGACTTAACACTACAGTTTCGCAGAGCATTTTCTTTGTACTGTAGTCAATATGACCTTTGCGAGGATACAGAAGTCTTAATGCATTATATGACCGTTGTATAAGTTTGCTGACTTGTTCTCTAAACCTTAATGACCTATCAAGAATTAATCCTAAATTTTTGACACTTTCAGAGATAGTTAATACTGAACCCATTAACTCAATTTTTAATAAGTTTTTCAACTCAGAAACATATGTTTATTTCCAAATAAATTTGTAGCTGACTTAGCGGGATTCAAAACCAATTGATGATTTTTAGAAATATCATAAATAGTCTGTAAGTCGTTATTAATCTCAACACTGGCCACTTTATAATCTAACAAATTAAATGAATAGTAAAGTTGAATATCGTCAGCATACGAATGAGTAGAGCAATATTTAATAAATTTAACAAACTGGCTGGTATAAATACTAAATAATACAGGGCCTAAAACGGAATCTTGTGGAACTCCAGAAGAAATTGATCTAGGTTTAGATAATTTGTCCCACAACCTTACAACCTGCATACGATCCATTAAATATGATTGAAGGAGTGAAGTAGCGTCATTTTGAAAACCACATGAAAGTACTTGATAGTTAATAGTATTAAAAGCTTTGCTAAAATCAAGAAATACCAGTGCAGTATTTTTCCTTTTCCTTTTCCATCCATTGCTTGAATCATGTCATCAGTGATATTAATCAAAGCTGTAGCACAACTGTAACCTGAACGAAATCTTGACTGAACAGATGGAAGAATATAATTAATTTCTAAAAAATTACGAATTTGATTTCCATTATTTTTTCAGCGACTTTAGACAAACAAGGTAAAATGTTAATAGGTCTTAAATCCGATAACTGTTTAGGGTCATTATTTTTAGGTATTGGAATCACAACAGCATTTTTCCATAATTTAGTAAACGTAGAATCCAAAAACATACTATTAACTATGTATATCAAATACTTTAAAATATAGGGACAGCACAGTTTAATTAGATTTATACTTTAGGTATCGGCAGCAGGAGATGTTTTTTTTTATTTGCCAGAATTTTATGAATATCTTCCATGGAAGCTAGACTAAAATTAAATGAATTATCACATATTTTATTTTCACTATAATATCGAATTATATTATCAGGAGAGACGTTTTGATGAGGAATATTATCTAAGAAAAAATTATTGATATCATCCGGATTTTATAAGTAATACGGCAGCGTAGGTTTTTTATTTATTACGTCAAGATCTCTTAATACAGCCCATAATAGTTTAGAATTTTTTTCCTATCCTATCAAGTTTTACAGTGGACCAATGCAGTGCCGTGCAGTAAATGCACTGTATTGTTAAATTAAGTTTAGTAAAGAGAGATGTAATTGTTTATATTTTGAAGGAATCAGAGAACTCTATTCTACTTCTCAATCTAGGCGATTGGAACATTTCCACAGTCGTTGTTTTTTTGTGGTTTCTTTAATGCATTGCACCGATCGCAATTTTCACATTCTTTCTCGGATTTCTTTGTCATATACCTAATACAAATGGAAATTTATGAATGAACGGTTTGATTTTCCTTCGCTTATTGGATATGGATACGATCATAGTCAACATGATTATGTACCTAATGTTTTTCCTAGTATTTTCAAACAGTCTGTATAATAAAACAAACTTGCCAGCGTTTTATTTTGTTGGCAAATGACATTTTTTTTTAAGAAATACCCTATATTCCGCAGTTCATCGTAAAGGTATCCAGTCAAATCACCCATCGTTTCGCGCCTTATTGCCTGGAATTTGTAAGTTTTTCAGATGTGATACCGAATGTGATTGATGGAGGAAGCTATTAGGCTATGCGCAATTTAAAGATAAAGTAGATATTTGGTTACCGACGGGGGATGTCTTCCCTATAAAGAATAACGTCTTCAATAAAGTTCTTGACGTGGGGTATATAATCAAATCATGCCTGAAGCTAGTTATCCAGAAAATGACGCCGGTTTTTTCTCGTACTTCTATTGCCGTGAGGATGAAAACATAATGTTGCGCTTTATAATTTCGTTACTGTATTATTTGAGGTAATGGTACAGTTTAATCAACATGTTACCGTGTTTGAATAGTTGGGTAATATAATTGAAGAGACGAAATATATTTTCAAATAATGTTCCATTATCTGTTGAGAGGTAATAATGAAAACCAATTAAAATTATATGTGTTTGCAATTTGTATATATTTTATCAAAATTTAACTACGGGTATATATTGCTATAATTATTTAAATTTTCCCATATATAGTTCACTAAATAATACAGCAGGTGTATATGTTGTAATTAATTAAAATCGCTAGTCATACAGTGTGTCCATAACTGTGATTTGAAAAAAAAATCATCTTTTTTTATGAATGTGCAAGAAATTTTTGGTCAATACCTTTTCAACTTTTCTACAGGGTGATTCGAAACACATACAAGAAAATAATAAGGTAAACACAAACTCGATCTCTACTTCATGAAATACATGTGCAGTGTTTTCTATAACCAATTGCAAATCAGTTATAGTTAAAATTTGCAATAAAAGTTAGTTCAAAAATGATGTTATATTTTTTGCGTGCGGGAAAAGTTTTTCCGTACTAGTTAACAAATATCGAACGTATTTCTTAACTCAAATTGGTTACTAAATGTACAACTTCTCAAAACACTATTAAAAAAGATTTTGCCACTATTGTTATTATTCATTAATAAAATTAATTTGTGGTTTTAATTAATACAAAAATTGGCACACCTGATATTACAGCAACTGTTGTTGTCGACCGGCTTGTAAACAGATTTTATCCAGTTTTTACGAATCAACTCAATGTCTTTGGTTCTTGTCTGTTTTGAACTCGTAAGTTATTGGCATAATTGAGCCTCGTGTATGATACGCCACACTGTTAATTGAAACATTCCTTATATTTGTTGAGCAATTTGCTTGGTACTTATTCAGGGATTCTCTTCAACAACCTGTAAAATATATTCCTCAGCTGCTGCAATTTGCCGTGGACGCCTTGGACCGCCATCTCTTCCACTATTTGGTTGCAAATTTCCCCTGTCATGCCCGCGTTGCACTGCCACGGTAAAAGTAGCTTCATTTGGTACATGTCTACCGGGATATCATTGTGTGTACAAACAGGGATTAAAACTATATCCATCAACTCTAAGTTGCTATACACGTATGCCATTTTTGACACTTAGACATACTATCGCAGAAACGTTACATTAGTTTCAAAATATATTATTTAAAAATACTGAAAGATACGGAGCAGATATCGGCAACACTCAAGTCTTGTGGCCCTTTATGCACGCAGCTAATTGAGAGTTGAAAACAGGGTGGTGCTACATACAAAGGTTGGCTTGTTTTGATTATTGACAGGTTTTTCTAATGTCCTTGGCACTAAGTCTGCCCAAGTTAAAATATGATTGACTATGACATTGATCCCTTTGTTGGTGTCTGTTATCTTTTAGATACCAAATCAATAAACGTTTTGTAGCAGTGAGTACCAAGATATTTTGTAAACACTTTAACTCTTTTGACGTAGTATTTCATTATTTTTTTATATTCCCAATTTTATAGCTTCATTAAAGAAGTGATTTTTCACTTATTACTTTTATGTAAGGCATTTTACGATACTTTTTTGACACTGTTTCTATTATTTATTTTTATTAACATTTTTTTTATATTACTTTCCTGTTGTTTGAGTATTAGAAAAAGAAAATTTAATAAGCATAAGCATAATTATATTAAAAATTTCAAGTAACGCGGTTCATTCAGATTTTCCCGTAGAAAATACTGTCCAATCAAACGAGATCCCCGTAGACTCCTGTCCATACATTGACAACAAATCGCCATTGAAAGCTAAACCAACGAGTAGCGTGTCGATTTTCGTCCGACCAAATGTGGCTGTTATGACTGCAAAGAAATTAGCTTGGTTACAGTTTAAAAAATATTTAACTTTGAAATTACAAAACTTCAACGTATCTAATAATAAACTGAGTAATAAACCATTTAGGTACACTACATAAAAAGCCTATACCCAATGGGTAAATTAATAAGAGAAGCTGAAAAGTGTTTCGTGTTTAAATACTAAGTAATAAAAAACCATCGTGTTGTCGACAAAGAAGTGTCCAAGACCGAAGTGGCACGCCTCTGATCTGATGCTCATAAAAGTTATCAAGAGTGATTCTTGACCTACCCTATTATTAAGTGAACCCGTTTAAAATGCCAGTTTGAGTAAAGCTGCACTCATCCGTCCATAGCATTATATTAATAAAATTAAGGTCAACAGCAATATGATTTTGATACCAATTGCAAAATTCAAGACGACTGGGGAATAGCAGGTTCTAAAACTTGAACTTTCTGAAAATGATATCGCCTTGAAATGGTTCTTGTAAAAATAGTAGGCTGCTTCTCAACAAAATATAAAGCATCCTCTATCACATTTAAGTCATGTCTCGCAAGTTTCCGACACGGTTTCGGGAACCCGTATGGCGAAGGCGTTGAAGCACTTGCACAAAGTTCGCGCACCTGGAAAATGTTGACTGTTAGGTAAACGTCTCCGATTTTCCGTAACAGCGGCATTCGCATTTCGTAAATATTCTCCATATAACACTACCATTTCCGCATATTCAAAATTTGTAAAATTAGGCTTTGTGAATTTACGACGAATACACGAGACCGAAATAAACAAACTACTGCTTGTGCTTGTATTCGCTCCATCTTCCCTCCAAATGTGTGGCAAATTTGGGAGAAATAAATGCGGGAAATGCAGAAAGTGCGACTAAATGGTGGTAAATTTGAATAACACGCTGAAGTGTTAGACGATATTATTTATGTAATACTGATGTGGCAACGATGTTTCCTTCAACGTTCAATTGTCATATGGCTGCGTCATCAGAAAGTTTGTAGAGTACCAGGAGCGTCTTGTTACCGATTTTTATAGGGTGATTTGTTTATTTTTTTTAAAGGTCGAGTAATTTTTTTTTTCTGCCTTTATTAGGTCTTCCGAATGCGTAGTTAAAATTAAATAAATAAATAAATAAATAAATAAATAATGTCTTTATTAAGGCGGGACTCAGCCTAAGGCTGCTTTTGTCCAACCTGAAACATTTATACTATAAAAATCCTTAATTATACATATGCAATAAGTACATAGTTATCTAAATTTTTAATAAATAAATTTTTTTTTCTTTTTTTTTTCTCTTCTTAAAGTATAATATACACAGCTCAGTACTGTATTATCGCTGACAATGTATCGATATTATGAAATATTACAAAAATATAATTTTATTTTAATTTTAAAACTATTAATATTTGTTAATAACTTTAGGTCTTGTGGTAAACTATTAAATAAAAAGGATGCATAGTAAGAAAAAGATTTTTTAAACGCAGAAGTGACGTGTTTCGGTATAAATAGTAAAAAAGGATTTCTTCTGGATCTATTATAAAAGTCATCCGCAAAAATAAGTTTTTCTTTTAAATACGTAGGGGCACTTGTAACAATTATTTTCTGAACAAAACATGCAAAATGTATGTCTCTTCTGATGTTCATTTTAAACCAGCCATATTCAATATAACTAGGTGTGACGTGATCTCTTCTTCTCAGGTTTGTAGAAAACCTCATACATGCATTTTGAACTACTTGAATGCGATGTGAATCATGACCTGACAAACATGGGCCGTAAACTGTATCGCAATAATCGAAAAGAGATAAAATTAAAGATTCGGTAATTTTAAGTTTAATAGGAGTACTTAAAATATATTTAAATTTATATATAGATCTTAACCTCCCATATGCAGTTTTAATTAAATTATCAACGTGAGAAGAAAATGATAAGTTTTGATCAATGATTAGGCCGAGACTCTTGCATTGATTTCGTAGTGGCAAAGATGTGTTATTCAAAAACAATTTATTTTGCAGATTGACTTTGTTACACTGAGTATTAGTTCCGACTAATAACACATTTGTCTTTTGTGGATTTAAATGTAGTGCATTTTTACAAGACCAATTACAAATATTATTTAGATCATTGTTAATTCGTTTCACCGCAATTTCAGCATCATCTGTAAGAAAAGGTAAATATAACTGGCAATCGTCAGCATACAAGTGAACATTACAGTTTTGTATTATCTGGGGAATATCAGCAGTATAAATTACAAAAAGTAAAGGCCCCAGAATCGATCCTTGGGGTACTCCACTTAAAATATCTAATGGATTCGAAAAAATGTGTTCAGTATCAAATTTTATTTTTACCTATTGTTGGCGATTAGAAAGATACATTTTGAACCACTCCAAAGCCCCCGCGGAAATTCCGTAGTATTTTAGTTTAGCTAATAATAAATTATGATAACAATCAAAGGCCTTGGAGTAATCCAACATTATAAAAGGGGTAACCATAGATTTATCAATACCACATAGTAAGTCATCTACTATACTAGTAAGAGCCGTAATCGTACTGTATCCACTTCTAAAACCTGATTGTTTAGAGGGTAATATGTCAAATTTTTCAATATATATTTTTAATTGATTATATACTATTCTTTCAAGACCTTTAGAGAGAACAGGCAAAACACTTATAGGCCTTAATTCAGTTAACTGAGTTACATTTTCTTTTTTTGGAATTGGTGTTACTAATGCATGCTTCCACCGCACTGGTATAACATGATTACTCAAGGAACAGTTTATTATATGTGTGATAGCTTTACAACAAAATGGTAAACATAACTTTATCATTTCAGCAGTTATTCCATCTACACCGCAAGCATTTGTTTTTATGTTAAATATAATTTCAGTTACTTGACCGCTATCAATATTTTTAAAATGCATATAATCAGTAACTTTATCAGATATGTTCATATTAAAAAACGACACTGTTTCTGGGTCCGCGTCTGTCTTTTCTATTGAATTAATAAAAAAATTATTTATTAGATCCGGATCTTTTAATTTAATGACATTATAACTGACTCACCCTGTATATATTCTTTTAATGATATCTAAATCATTCTTATAAAAAGCAGAGCTTTACTTAACAGAAAAATGTTAATAAAGCATTTATTATACCACTAATAGTAGATGCCCTTACGGAACTATTTATAGAATTGTAAAACTCATTATTAAATGAAAGTAGATACAATAAATTACATTCATATAAATGGAATTTGCAGTTTCAGTAATGACTGTTATAATTTTCCGTATTTTTTTTGGCAAACTAGATTATTAATTCGAAAACAAACAATAATAGGCATATTTGGACGGTGTCCAACGCAGCGACGTATCGTGAATAAACCAGGATTAGATTCAACTCCAATCTGACACGTCCTCCCGCAAATTGACACCTGTCGCGTATGCAGGCTGGTTCGCAGAATTACACGCTTCGAAATGCGCGAACGCCGCCGTCAAACGAAAATATCATTCAACAGGCCCACTGATGCCCTTATCAGATAATTGAAATCTGCGACTTTGCGACTTTTCTAGTTTAATTAAGAGCGAAATATTTGCCAGGCGCGCGCCGGGGCCGGTTACTTAATTCGGGGATGGGCCCGCCTTTGTTTTAAATCACCTTGGACGAGTGACGTTTATGCCCGTTTCGGCAACTTTATTCCGGGAGCTGCTTTTAATTAGGACGCCGGTACGCACGGAAGCGCGGGCGGTTCGTTTTTATTGCCTCCGGTATATTCCAGGTTTTTGCTACTTGATGGGTATTTAGCAGAGCGTAAAATTGCAATTGGTTACTTCGTCTTCAATCTATGACAAAAATCATTGTTCATCCATAAAGTGAGATAATGGTAATCATTCTAAAAGAGAGTCACTAGAGTTGAAATTATTTTCGTGGTCACAAAACTGGCGATGAGGGATAATTTTTTGCTTATCATAGCCAATAGCCTTTATGATAAAATTATCCCCGAAAATTTTTTCAAGACTATGAATATTTAGAAAATTAACTTTCTAAAAATATTTATGAACGAGGAAAAATTTCCGTAATAATTTGAGATCATGGAATATTCGGTAAGAAAATAATGTGATATTGCAAAACTTACCTTAGTCAAAAGTTGATGGTTAAAAAGATATAGAGTGACAAAGTTAAAATTTTATTTTCGATATTTGTAAATAATTGTTTAAAAAATCGGGCGATTTTGTGTGCGGGAAATTCAAATTTGTGTCTAATGTTATCGTCACATGTTTCTTTTAAACGACAGAACCTTTACGCGGCATTACGTATCCATCTGACTATTGAAACAGTCAATTGTTGTTTTCATATATTTTTAGGTATTAATAATATTGTGTGAAACTAACTACTCTGTGGACAAAAGCCCCAACCAGCGTTGAATTACACCCACAATATCTACCCATATATTCCTTAGTATTAGCTTTTGTAACATTTTTTACTGTATTAGAAAGGTATTTTAAGCTAATATAAATCAAATCTCCTACAATTCCTATCAATGAAGTCATATGTATGTTCTCTGATACCAAACATCTAGGTATGCTAATGAACAATTCCACAGACAAAGCTCTATTCAATAATTATCTAAAGAAATTAATCTATCTAAATTTACTAACCTTGCTTTAATGAAAACACTCTATAAATATCTAACTTCACTTTTGGCAGTTGGAACACGACAATTCAACCACAATAGATGAGATCTGACCTATTTCTGCATTTTTAGGATTGCTTTTTCAGGTGGCCTCCTTTAAATTGAGTTAAATACCTAACTATAAAAATTATTATAATATAATTATATTATTATATATTAAAATTATTTGAAGTTAAATATCGACAATGACAAAAGTGACAGCCTGTCAATGAATTAAATATGAGATTACCTACTTGAATAATGATAGAATTTAGATAGAATAATAGAATAATTTAGATACCCTTTATTTAGTTAATTTATTAACTGACCCATTAACTGATCTCATCTATTGTGGTTGAATTGTCGTGTTCCCACTGCCAAAGAGTGAAGTTAGATATTTATAGAGTGTTTCATTAAAGCAGGTTAATAAATTAGATTAATTTCTTTACATAATTATTGAATAGAGCTTTGTCTGTGGAATTGTTCATTAGCATACCTAGATGTTTGGTATAAGAGAACATACATTTGACTTCATTGATAGGAATTGTAGGAGATTTGATTTATATTAGCTTAAAATAGCTTTCTAATACAGTAAAAAAAGTCAATTATTGTCTTTACTTTTTTCTCTGAAAAAGGTATACCTTGTTGAAGTCGTTAGAAGTAACCGTTTTTGACATAATCCTGTTTGAAATATTGAGTGCACCGAGTAGAAACTGTTTGGGTTTCAGGTAAATAGCATTTTCCACTGAAAATACAGTAAAATATGAAGACGCACAAAATTACAAAATGATCGACAAGGTTAGATGAAATCGAATTTTCATCAATGACCTCATCGAAACACAGAGATTTCATCAAAGCCGATCTTCTTGTAATTTTGCACATCGTCATAATTCTGAATACCCCAAATTTTTTCATTGAGAATCCTTTAAGCGTGTTGGTTAAAGTAATTACTAAGCAGCACGCTTCAAACATTCTCAATGATAAAATTATCTCGGTATTGTCAAGACTCTTGGTGTATTATAGGTAATAACAGCATTAAGGTATGTTTTCAATCACTACGACACCAAGATTTTTTGAGTTTGACAATCACAAAGTATTTGACAACTTTTTATTCCAAATAAATTTCAAAATGAATGACTTTTTGGAAATGCAAATTTTGTATTCATTAACGCACTGATTAAAGAAAAAATTTTCGAAAAATACCTCAAACAGTACACGCAGGGAATATTTATTAGAAGAGCTGGCATTGATAATAAACGACTGAGCGGTCAATATGAGGAAGAAAGATGGGACAGAATTCAGACAAGCAATAATAAAGACTATGTCTAACGTTTCTTGCAAACTTTTAAAGAAGAAGTGCTCTGGAATGAAAATACCCCTGAAGGTGTTATGCATAAATTCTACTATATTGTTTGCTCTGTATAATCAGCATGGAGAGGAAACAGGGCAGTTGCCTGTCTCTTAGATTTTCTTTTTCAAATCAATGAAAATAATGATGTGTGGTGTATTTAAAGAGTATATAATTTCTTTACAAGTTTATTGTTCGACTTACATAGTTAATCTTCTATTTTATGTTACCCAAAAGTTAGTGAGGTTGCTGTTTTAATTATTCAGCAATATTTCGTAACACTATTACTACAACTAATAACTTATTTCATACGTATCTAAGTGGGTCGGTACAATATCCAAACGTGTTAAGCTATACAGGATGATTGTTTTGTCTTAGGACATTACACCTTACCTTTCAGAGAGAATGATCTTCACTATGGCCAATTATGAAGAGCATTTGTCTGAACATGTACAAATACCTAATAAACAATAATTAAATCTAATCTAGATACTAAAGAACATATTTATAAAGTACTCTAACTATTTCTATGTGCACATATTACTAAATATTAAATATAAAATACAATATGGACAATTAAGGTGGGGTATATTTTTGTAGACGATTTTTGTGTACCACAAAGTGTTCACCTTTATTGTCTAGAACACAATTAGGACCATCTGTCTTTATAACTGGAAACGGACCTTTATACCAAGAATCGAATTTTGTTCGTGCTTCATTAGTAACAATAACCCAGTCTCCTATTTTCAAATCTATCTCTGCTGTTTTACTGTCATATCGAGACTTTCGCTCCTCTTTCGCTTTATCAAGATCTTCCCTTACCCTTTTATGAGCGAGTTGTAACCTATATCTAACTTCCTGATCATATACGTCTTTGTTATAACATGGTTTGACATCAAAACCTGACAGAACATTGTCAAGATTGGCTTTTTTGCAAAAAATAGTTCATATGGTGTATACTTATGGTATGAACTAGGTGTAGTGTTATAACAAAATTCGTAATATTTTGCCCAATTATCCCAATCCGATTGCATGTCATTTATGTACATTCTGGTGTATTCATTAAACACACGATGATTACGCTCGTACGTTACTATAGTTTGACTGTGATATGCAGATGAAATTTTATGGTCAATTTTCATTAGCTCAAAAAGATTTTGAAAAACTTTATTTTTATATTCGGTACCCATATCTGTCCTGACCTGTTTCATGGATCCGTATATCAATATAAAATTTTCGAATATACCTTTAGCAACAGTTTTAGCTTCTTTATTTGGAATAGGAATAATGACTACATATTTTGTTAACTCACATTGTAAAGTTACTGCATATACATTACCTTGGTTGGATTTTTGGAAGGGACCAATTGTGTCTATACTAACAATATCAAAGGATGTTTGAGGTGTAGGTGTTAATACCATAGGTTCAGTGATTCTAACTTTAGCTTTATTTATTTGACATTTATGACATTTATTTATATAATTAGCAGCATCACGCGACATGTTTTTCCATCTATAAATACCTTTAAGTTTTTTGAGAAGTCTTTTTTGTCCACAATGACCTCCTAGTAAGGGATCATCGTGAAATTTCTCAATTAATTTTGTTTTTTCTTTTCTACATGTTATTAACCTACGTTCTGCATAAAGAGTAATAATTACATTTTTTTAAATGTTTTGCCCGTTCGTTTTTAATTCGTCGACTGTGTATTTTGAGAAAAATTTATCACCTAAGTTTAATTGTAATTCATTTACTCCGCATTTACCAGCCATATTGTTTAGATGAGACAATATTTGCCATTTGTAAATGGAATAGTTTTTTTCCAACGAATGGCATTAAATCTAATTCGGTGTTTAGTAAAACTTACTAAGGCGGTTCAAAAAGCTGTACAAATAGTAAATCGTTGATTGTCAATAGTGCGAGTCAAAGTTGCTCTGTACGCCTTTTTCAGAAACTGATATCAAAACAAGACGAACAGATTAGCTCACTACGACTGTTCTTAAAACCTAACCGACACTGGAAAACAAAAACCGATAATTGGTACGACAATTGGAAAAAATACTATTAATAAATGAACTAAATCGTCTGCTTGAAGTTGTAGGCTTGAATGTAAACGACAAAAAGATAACAAACCATTCGAACGGGTCAACTACTGTTAGTGAATTGGCAAAAAATGGTACGCAAGAACAACAATTATTGCTGAAAATTACTGCTCATAGCAATCCAAATTCTCTAAAATCATACTTAAACATCGACCAAAAATATTATAATAATATCATAAATAGTATGTGTTGTAATATATCTTCTATAGTAGAAAAAAATAATCAATCTAATGTTGGATTAAATTTTAATAACTGTACCTTTAACAACTGTACCTTTAATAAACAAATGGTTGTTTTGTTGTGTTGCGACTTAGTTGATTTTGTCGTTGTCAAATATAGAAACGACGAAATTAAACATGTTTGTTAATAATACCTAAGTACCTGATAGATAATAGTTGGATGTTGAATTCGTTCTTTGTCCCTTCGTTGTAGACTATAAAAACTACATTTTCATTCATTACACGTCCGTCAAGATCACCCACTAACAATACACAGTCGGTATTAAATAAAATACCCATATATTCTAAGAAAATTGAAATTTAATGTAAGTAATACTTACTAATAAAAATCTCGGAATGCACCCGCGACAGTTTTTAATTATAAAATCTTGTACGATTGCTGTAGCTCCGTTGGATTTGCTCTTCACTCTAGAAAAATAAACAGAGCATAACATGTTATAGAGAAATATTTGTACCCGACATAAAATACAAAAGCACTTGATATTAAGTCTGTTTCCACAAGAGTCTGGGACTAGTTTGAAACTGTTAGAAATGTTCATCCAACCGTTTGACTGACTCTTGTGAGAATAGACCTATTGTAAAATTTCTTTATTATACATATTCGACATAAAGTTTAGATACTGTACGACACATTAAACAAGAATTAATCTATCACTATTAATAGAGGCATACGCCAGAGACAGGGGGTAGTTTCTTCCCATAAATTCTACTCCACTGGTGGAATCGTCATTTTATTAAAAAATTTTTATTTTTTAACAAATTTTTGTATGAACATATAGTATTCTTAATACCTAAGGATAAAATAATTATTAAAATAATTGAAATCATAGATAGACCGAATAATATATTTTACTTTTAATATTTCATTTATCATATTTGTACAGCATCTTTACTTACAAAATTGTGTTGGTTGTCTTATGCGGAACACCCTGTATTTAAGGATAAAGCAATTACCGAAAAAGCATTAAAGAGATTGCTAACATTTAGTGTTTTTATTAAATACGAGTAATTTCCTAAATAGCCGTTTGCTTTAGGAAATAAAATAAGTAATAGATAGAATAAAACTTCCTTTACCGTAAACTAACAAAAAATAAATTAAAGAAATAACGACATTTATATCCTTTTACACACAAAAAAGAAACGGTTTTATCTCCCCAAGGTCGTATAATTTCCTCCAAGTTTTCTTACGGCAACGAAATCTTGTGAGCCGGAAAATCACGTTACTGGATACAACGCGTATACAAAAAATTCCTGGCACCCAAATCAACACACATGTTTTGTCTTTCATGTAATTCAATGAAACCGTTGTATTTGAACATCGCTATTTTGGAAAGTTGCAATTGCGTACCTGTGATTTCCACAAAGGACCCCGCAATAATCTTATGGAAATTAGGTTTCTGTCAAATTGTCTGAATTTTTGATATGTTGTAGATTTTGTTATCCTGAACAAAAGTCTCCATGGGCACAAAGTGCCAAAATGAACATTTTGGCAGCTACGGAGCTGCCAAAGCTCCCCTGACCCGTTGCAAAACTATTCATTTTCAATAGGGCAATCCAACGAACTGTCAAATCACTTTAAAAATGGCGGCTGTAGGACAAACAACTCAACATATGACAAGCAGAAATTTGTGATTTTGTGTAGAACTGTGTGTTTGGCTCATTATATTTTATACCTATTTCGAAATACAAAGGATAATTCAGACTATCATAATGGTTTTGTTTTGTTGTGCGAGTCTGCCATGTATCTATGCATAAATAATTGTTAAAATCAAATTACGTACCTCTGTAATAGTTTACTAATTAATTATATATAAATGCCAATATTGTTATAAATATATTTTTTTATTAATATTATATATAGTATTCTCCAGGACCCTGAATTGCTAGGGCTGGCGGAGGTGTAATTATACTACTATTTGGAGAGAAAAAAGAACTTAGGTACCTATTTATAAATAATATATTTAAAACTTGTACACTGTATTTAATTTTTTCTTGAGTTAGGTCTTGCTGTTTTATTGCACTATAGAGATGAGTCGAATCCGTACGATTCGTTTAAATTATTCGAATCAAGACACTGATTCGTATGATACGAATCCTCTATATTAAAATGATTCGTACCAGTCGTACCACATAACTGGACTTCCGATAGAAAACCGACACCAAATTTATCTGAACGGAACCGTACCTACGCGACGCGAATGTTGATTCACATTGACATAACAAATAATTATACAGTTCACAGTTCGGTTCGGAATACGAGCACGGACCGGGCTATTTGTTAGTACTTCTTACTTACTTTACACTCAATTTGTGTTATGATGATACGAATCTTTGGTACGAATCTCATGGTACGAATCATTTTGTAAAATTATTCGAACGATACGGATCTTGAAAAAGATTCGAATCGCCCATCTCTATTGCACTAAGCCACTTTTGCCGTCTTATATGAGAGTTCATTGAGATCAGTTCTGTCTATAATTCAATGCAGCAGGAATCCTAAAAAATCTAACTTGATCGTCTCGCTGTCATCTACTCCAACAATTCATAACACAACAAAACAAAACCATTATGATAGTCTGAATTATACTTGGTATTCCGAAATAGGTATAAAATATAATGAGCAAAACACACAGTTCTTCACACAGACCAATAACTAAAAGTTCTACACAAAAGCACAAATTTCTGCTCGTCATATGTCGAGTTGTTTGTCCTACAGCCGCCATTTTAAAAGCGATTTGACAGTTCGTTGGATTGCCCTATACTATTTACAGATGGCAAAAGCATATTTTAATTACTCTAATATATAGGGTAATGTTTTTGAGGTCACTGGATTCAACCCTCATGTCAGATTGGACAAATTGACCGTTGACAGCTGTCAATACACTGTCAACGAAGAATAGAAAAGTAAATATTCTCTTTTCACATTGAGAGTTTGGGTTTTTGAGGGAGCTGAATTCAATTCTCATGCCAGATTGGCAAAATTGATAGTTGACAGCTGTCAATTGACTGTCAACGAGGAATATAAAAGTAAATATTCTCTGTTGACATTGAGGTCGCTGAATTCAATTCTCAAGAATTGGAGAAAATGGTAGTTGACAAACTCTCAATAATAAAAGAGAATATTTTCTTCTTTATTCTACTTTGACAGTGAATTGACAGCTGTCAACTGTCAATTTTTCCAATCTGGTATGAGAATTGAATTCAGAATGTTCCATTAAGGTGTGTCCCATTTTTTATTAAACACTCTGTCGTCACAGAAGCGTCAAATTATCGTTGGCACTTAGAAGATGTAAATATCAAACTATCTTTTTGTAGAAAATGTACCAGCCTGTGAAGTATGAAATTCAATCTTCTAAAAGTGCTCTGCATCTGGAATAATTAGTGTAATCTGAGAGCGTTTAAAATTAGAGGGAAGTTCCGGCTAGGTTCATAAAATATTTTCAGTAAATGAAAATTAGGGAAGTTTGTTCGTGTGGAGTTCTCAAACAAATAATTACAGTAGTCGAATCAGGAAAAGTTTATACAAGCCATGGGGAGTGTTTATTGGATTTGAAAAGGTCTGATTCAGGGCACTAGTAATTCAACATTGGAAGTAAGGAGTTTCAATAAATAATTTAGAAAAATATGAAATCGATTAACATTTGCTGGTTTTATTCCAATTTCTGTATTTGCCTGTTTTCATTATTATTTTGACTTTATAACTCTTAACTTCTACTGCTTTCACCATTACTCCCAACCTATACATTGCTCAGTGTCTCATTTTTGACGTTTTCATTTTTATCAATACTGTTTTTTTAAATCGCTACGTTCCCAAGAAGTTTTGATATTTCCATTTTTTGTGCAACCATATTCATGCCCAAAAGTACTCTTCAGGACTATCACTTTAGGGTAACTTTGGTCTCAAATTCACTGTAAGGCATTATAATAATTTCAGTAATTATAATA
Source organism: Monochamus alternatus (assembly GCA_037114965.1). NCBI lineage: Eukaryota > Metazoa > Arthropoda > Insecta > Coleoptera > Cerambycidae > Monochamus > Monochamus alternatus. Next base: position 12,970,188 of record CM073427.1, read on the forward strand.
GTCAATTAACGGATTCTCCAGTCTCAGTTTCATTTGTTAAATTTCTTCGTTTTTAGGCATTTTTGCTACTTCCCAAAGTTAATTCTGATCTAATGCCTCTAACTTTCGCTTGCAGTTATATCAATTGTGAATTTTGGTCATAGAATGGTCTTGTTAATTCTTTCTTTAACTTTTTTCTTTTATAACTATGGAATATATGAAATTAGATGTAAACACCTTCACTACGTTTTTAAGATGAAGCTTTTATCAAGTTCGTTTCAATACAAAGTATAGTATTCGGTCAGTAGTCAAGCGGTTTAAGGCGTCAGTATTTGAATCGATGTGGCCAGACCGCTGTGGGTTCGATCCCCGCGGCCGGTAGACCGTATACACTTATATTCGTAGAGAGGATTGACATGCTCTATGCGGGTATGGTAGGGTGCAAAAATGTTGGCTTGAGTTAATGTGCGGGATTGATACCGGTCCACGTTTGACCATCCCTATAATTAATAAGGTTTTCCAGATTTCCCTCATTCCTGCATTGATTGGTGATTAGGGCCTACCAACGTAAGTCGTTCCTGGGCGCAAATGCGGCCTGCTAAATAATAATATGCCATCTCCTCTCCCGTACAAGTCTCCGACTTCTGAGCTAATCCTCGTGATTAGAATGAGGGGTAGAGATATTATTATTATTATTATTCAATATTTTATAAAAGATTGCATTTATTTAACTAATTTAATTTGGGATATGGTATACCGTATTTGTTGCTTCGTTCGCAGATGGGCGTTGGCAATAAATTACACCTTTTAGAAAGCTTACAGCCAACTTACTAAGTGAAATAATTTTTGAATAATAGCATAATTAACAACCTTTTAGCGTAATAGCTCTACTAAAGCCGTCATAAGTTAGAGATGTGTTCCAAGCTACGCGATATCCTTTTCCGTGTAGCATAATGACAAAATTTTTCATCTACCAAGATAAATTATTTTAATAATAAGTCCGTTGTACAGCACATCCATTACCTCAAAAAAAGCCGTGTGACAGATAGCCGGGATACTAGACATGTTAGGGACACTTTTTTTACTGTAGATAGAACTAATAATTCTATTTCTCCATGAAGTTAGTAAAACATGATTGATTTGGGGTTTGGTAGTGCATGTGTCCATGTACCATGTAGAAGGGTATTATTTTATACACGTATCTAGTTATTTTACAAAACTCGAGAAACAGTTTGTCTACATTTCGAGAGATATCACTTTCTTCTTCATAAGTAACTCTAAAACTGCTGCTCTATGTTGCACAATTGTGGACTTCTCTGTCACTATTTATTAAATGGTAAATAATACATTCTTTCGACCTTGTATTGATCAAATGAGACGCTTTTCAAGAGCATTTGAGCAAAGGTTTTTTTAACAGATGTTGATTTCTTGTTAGTGTATTAGTGTATATGTTATACACGATACTCCAATTCGGACAATGTCCCAAAAAGTATGCAAAACTAGTTCTGAGGTCAGAAAAGCTCCCATATCCGAAATTTTACGTTTAAACGACTTTTGACTATTGCAAAATATGGAGAACTGGTTCTGGGCATTATAAATTGTTCAAAACTAGTTTTGTGCATTTTTAAATGACCAGAACTAGTTCTCTTTATTATTTGAAGCTTATGAGTCGAAAAAGTATCCAAAACTTCAGAAAAGGTGATGACAATAAAGGCATAACCCTACTTTGAATTTTTTCATGTAACTTTCAGAAAAGAATAGAACTAATTCTAGTCATTTCAAAATGCACAAAACTAGTTTGAAAAATTTATAACGCCCAGAACTAGTTCACTGTATTTTATAATTAACAGTAACCGTTTAAATGTATAATTTCGGGAATAGGAATTTTTCGGAGGTCAGAACTAGTTTTGGATACTTTTTTCGAATTCCAGTATTGCATGCAACATATACATAAGATAGACAGGTTGCTACCAAGCAATATCCATTTGATTGATAATGTCCTCTTGATGATTTATCCAATATTTATGTTGACATATCCATTTATTCTGATAGGGGATAACAAATGATGTAGTTCTTCTTCCAACTGTTCTAATTCACAATTTACTCATGTTAGGCGGTAGTGTTGAAGATGAGCTGGGTTACCAGACTCAGAATTCAACCTGTCAATGTGAGTAGAGTAGAACCTCTGCAAGGATTAATTTCTTTCAACTCCTCAATGAAGCTGATGTCCGGATAGTGCGGTTCAGAAATGCTGTTATATCTAGGCGGCCATATGATGAAACATATCTTCAATATATCTGAATAAACACCTTGTGTTATACAGAATTTCTTTCTTGAAGGTTTCCATTATTAAACAGAAGAAGGTTCATCTGTTCATACTTCTACCAAGCCTACTAGATTTCTATCCTTGCTTAAGGCAAGGTGAGAGCTCGATCCAAAGGGATATAGTTTTCGCTCAGTAGCTCCTCAACGAAAAATGATAAAAATATACGGTTTTTTTAATAGACTTCAAATATTATTTTACGTCGGCGCTGTGTTTTGAAATTTTGAAAATATGCAAAATTCATTTCAAAAAAATTAATTATACACTTTTTCAAAATTTCAAAACACAGTGTCGACGTAAAATAATCTATTAAAAAAATCGCATATTCATTATCCGTTAAGGAGTTACTGAGCGAAAACTATGGGTTTGTTCCAACACAGCAAGAATCGATTCCGAACCGTCCAGAATTAGTCAGTCAGTTCAGTTGTTAATGTACTCTCGGCGAATGCGACGTAAGACGGTGTTGGTCAAACATTCTTCACGGTACTGAACCAGTTCTCGACGGTTGTTGGAACAGATCTTATATATCATTTGATAGAGCGCTCACCGTAAGCCTTAATAACAAGTTGTTATTTCAACTTGTACATAGATGTTGGTTGACTGTTCAATATATTTATTTTGTACTATGTACTGTAAGTTGTAATGGCCGTGCTCTATATGTTTAGATAATTACAAACCTTCATTAATTATCACTTAGATTGAATTGAATTGAATTTATTGTGAAAACAGTTTACAATAATTTAAAAGTATACAATTCCGGTACATCTAGTACATGCCAGTACAAAGTAAAATGTTGAACAATTTTGGACCATAATAAAAAACAAATCGCTGTATGTGAGACTTCTTATAAAAAATAATAATCATTGCCTGATCCCTTTTTTATTCTGGCATTATACATATGACACACAGGATTTTTAAACCACTGATAAATAATTTTCTTATATTAAATATCTAGATGAAAGTATAGATGAATTAAAATGCCAAAAGATTATATAAATAAACATCACATTCTAGGAAGGAACTTGCTAAACGTGCTAAACAAATGACATAAACTACGCTTTTGAGAGAATAGGTAGCCTGCTTAACAGTACTTATAACAATAGTTGAAAATCTGAGTTAAAATTTAATATAAATAACGTATATTACATTTTTCTTTAATGTTGAAATGTATATTTTGCAATGTACAATGAAATATCTGCTATTTTTTGAATGCACACGATTAACATCTTTTTAAGTTGTGAACTGAATACCAAGCCATATAGACTGCCTTTAATTTTTGCGGTCGGTAAATGTTCCTACTGATGGGGTGATTACATGAAGCTTAATATCTCTTTTAATTATGTACATAAACGTTAATTGTTAATTGCTGAAGGTTTTCCCTAGTACATAAATTGCGGATGAAGGTGGCTTTTAAAGCAATTTTGTTAAATTAAAACATGGTTTTAATTAAAAGTATGTGTAACGAAATGAGAATCTTTTTCACTACTAAGATTTTTGTTTTGTTTTGGATTTAGGTCTGGCGAACGCGGTGACTATGCTATTGGACCTAGTGAGTGCACCATCGTGCTGATATCATATATTTTGAACAATATTTAAGCTCTACATCATCAATGAAATCTTAAAGGTTGTTTTCCAAGAAAGGTCTATACAGATCTACATTTAGACGATCATTTAAAAAATGCGCAGGCAGTAAATTTTTGTTGCAACCCCAGACGTTGACACTGAAACGTTCCTGAAATCGTCTTAATCTAATTGCATGTGGCCTAGATATGTTCATTATGATTATTATTTATGCTGTCCCTAGTAAAACATGCTTTATCAGACCAAAGAGAAATAAATGTATAATGTTGTGCATGTTAAAGTAACCAGCGACAAAATTCTATTTGCTAAGGAGCATCTCCAGCATGTAACGCTTGTACATTTTGGCAAAATGTATGTAACATATCTCTGTTCAATACAAACCATACAGAATTCGGTGATAAATGAAGATTACTTGCTATACGCGGAACACTAATTGAAAAGTTGTCAATTACATCATCTATTATACCTTCAGTAGTACGAATGGCCTTTTTTGGAGCAGGATTACCTTCTTCTCAAAGTTTACGAAATGATGCACTAAAAAATGTGTGGGCAGATTGATGTATATTTGGGTATCTTCGTCATTATTCTCATATACAAAGACTGCATATTCTTCAGATGTAAATAAATGCATTTTTTATTTAGCACTAAGTGTCAAATGAAGAAACGAAAAGACACAAATACTAATTATTGTTATATTATTTTCTCAGGCTACTTTGATTGAAATAAGACTTATACTTTTTAAAATGCTTGTAACTTCTAAACAAATACGAATCGGACCTTTGTTCATAAAAAATATTTGACACTGACCAAGTTACCATCTGCCAAAGCTTGTCATAGAGCTTGTAGAACACCCTGTATATGCGGTTTTTATTTCAAGGTCATATATTTATCCATTTTGATGTTCCTTAGAAATCTGTGTTTTATGTTAATACAGAATTTGCTGGCTGGACATAATTTAACGCGCTAACAATTCTTTCACGTAATTTTCAGGTAATACTCGTACGTCCACTACAAAGTGAATTATTGTCGGCTGACACTAACTGTCATTAAAATAGTCAGTCGAGTTTTCTGAATATATAGAAGTTTTTATGAATTTATGTCCAATATATTAAATTGTATTTTTATGTCTTCTTATTATAAAAATGAAGATTTGGAAACTTAATGCAAATTTTCTACATGTATAATTAATACTGAAAATGCTTTAAAATAAATGTTATATGTCTATATTTTGCCAATAAGTGAAAGATCTATTAAATAATTTGTTAAGTAAATTATTGCTTAATATTTGACTACAGTGGCCGCAACATAAAGATGTCCTACTTGACAAAATATTATTTTTAAAGGAGTGGATTATTAATAGAAATGTTTATACTTTTATGTAATACTTGTCAATTGTTTTTGTCTATGCGCATGTGCGATGGACAAGGGCTTGAGCCGTCAGAATTTAAACAACATATGATACTGATTCGGACTGGAAACCTTTATGTTGCTGCGAGTGTACCTACATCTCTGAAAACAGTACTTGCAAACATCTCTAATCTCTCAATATCTGTTCATACTTCTACCAAGCCTACTAGATTTCTATTCTTGCTTAAGGCAAGGTGAGAGCTCGATCCAAAGGGATATAGTTTTCACTCAGTAACTCCTCAACGAAAAATGATAAAAATATACGGTTTTTTTAATAGACTTCAAATATTATTTTACGTCGGCGCTGTGTTTTGAAATTTTGAAAATATGCAAAATTCATTTCAAAAAAATTAATTATACACTTTTTCAAAATTTCAAAACACAGTGTCGACGTAAAATAATCTATTAAAAAAATCGCATATTCATTATCCGTTAAGGAGTTACTGAGCGAAAACTATGGGTTTGTTCCAACACAGCAAGAATTGATTCCGAACCGTCCAGAATTAATCAGTCAGTTCAGTTGTTAATGTACTCTCGGCGAATGCGACGTAAGATAGAGCGCTCACCGTAAGCCTTAATAACAAGTTGTTATTTCAACTTGTACATAGCTGTTGGTTGACTGTTCAATATATTTATTTTGTACTATGTACTGTATGTTGTAATGGCCGTGCTCTATATGTTTAGATAATTACAAACCTTCATTAATTATCACTTAGATTGAATTGAATTGAATTTATTGTGAAAACAGTTTACAATAATTTAAAAGTATACAATTCCAGTACATCCAGTACATGCCAGTACAAGGTAAAATGTTGAACTATTTTGGACCATAATAAAAAACAAATCGCTGTATGTGAGACTTCTTAAAAAACAAATCGCTGTATGTGAGACTTCTTATAAAAAATAATAATCATTGCCTGATCCCTTTTTTATTCTGGCATTATACATATGACACACAGGATCAATATCTCTCTGGATAGGTATCCAGATTTTTGTATGAAATTCCTAAAATAGAATACAAAATTAAAAATAGTCCATATTATTTTTTTGCTCAGCAAAGGAAAAATACCTACAGCTTTGTCTTACTGTTATATCTTCTATTACAGATTCTGTGATTTGTTGTTTTTTTAATTTAAACAATTTCAATTTAAAATATATTAAGTATCAACTAATTAAAAAGCCAAGTGAAAAATGGCCTTTTTAAAGCGATCTTTTGAATTTAATAAGTTACAAGAATTTCCCACCAACATGAAAAATAGCCACCTTGTGGTAAATATACATTTCATTTCCCTTACTGCTGTAAACAACTTTTACCTTGAGAAATCGTGATATAAATACAATTAATTTTGTACCTTCATTATAGTAAAAGAATTTCATTTGAAACTGTTTGTTACTTACAAAATGACAACTGGAAATATGTTTTAAAGCGGTGTATATCTTGTTTATTAAGTTTGCCTTTCATAGATTGTTATCGTTTTGTTCCTCATCATTTACCTAATGGAAATAAAATAATCTTCAAGGGATCCCTTTCAGTTTTCGATGGCCCTACATTAATAGGCGATTGAGTAATGGTATTAATCCTTTAATAGTTCACTTGATTCAGATGGGCTCACTGATGTTTACCCTGCCATATTAATCTAACTTAGTATGTGATAATACAAATTATTACGAAAGAGAGTACTTATTTCCATATCCATATATCCAAACAGAAATGTTAAGTTTACTGAAAAGATTGTTAACAAATAATAAATCATCTGGCTTATTTTTGTTTTTGTAATACATCACCTCACTACCACATAGAATTACTGGAAAGGGCACATATAAAAAATTGTATTAAAACATACATTGGAAAAATATAAACAATACAAAAAAGTAGTACAATAATTCTAGATAGACACAAGTGAGAAAGAAATATATGTTAAACATTTGCATTTAAATTCTTAATAGTATTAATATTGTTATGATATACAGATAGAGAAAATATTTATCCGATCATGGGGAGATTCTATTACATACATTTCAAATGCATGGGGTATTGGTGGGAAGATGACGCACGGCAGGGCGGGCTTAGTACACCCAGTACTCCCCTACTCTCCTACGCAACGTCGCGTACGAATACTGGTTTAGTTCGCCAAAATAGGGGAGGGCGCGTTTATTTACGTAACTACAGGCAAGCTTGGACGGCGAGCAGTGGAAGGGATTATTGTTAGCATTTTATATGATCGGTTAAATATTTTCCCTATCTGGATATCAAATTAATTTTGTAGAACATTATAGCTTTCACACATTGGTAAAAGAGGAGAACATTTTTGTGAAGTAATACGTATTGTAAAGCACAATGACGTGAGCTACGATGGGGTATACGAATTTAATAAACTACGAAGTAAAGGACACTGAATTATATTATGTATCAATTTATATAAAAATATCAGCTGTGCAACTATTCTACGACTTTAACGACCATCACATTGAATAACATCTATTTTTGGATAAACACCATCATTTTTATATGCTACAATCTTTAAGAATTGTCTTTGGACATTCTCTAAATTTTTAATATTGAAATTATAATGTATACTCCAAACAACAGAAGAATATTTATATTTTTTACAAAACACTAATATCAGTAAACTCATGCAAGATAAAATAAAATATAATGTTTTAAAACTTTCTGTTCAGTTCATATACCAACGATTTTAGTGAAAGATGTTATTGACTGTGTAATTTAAAAAATTATAATATGCCTGCACTAGGGCTAGCTGCTTTTTCAGAAAATTATTTGAGTATTTTATCATACAAGGTGTTCTACAAACTCTATTACAAAATGGCAGATGTTAGCTGGGTTAATGTCAAACAGTTTTTCTTATATGAACAAAGGTCCGATTCGTTTTCGTTTAGAAGTTACAGGCATTTCAAAAATATCATTTCATATTACAATCAAAGTAGTCTGATAAATAAAAATGATACTTGCTATAACAACAATTATATTTTGTCATTTTTATTCATTTGACACTTAGCGTGAAAATGCTAAATAAAAAATGCATTCATGCATAACTGAAGTGTCTTTACTTATAGGTATTCTAATGGGAACGCCAGACAAACAGCTCGAGAATACCGATGAAGATACCCAAATACACATCAACCCACACAATATTTAGCGCATTATTTCGTTGACTTTGAGAATAAAGTAACCCCGCTCCAAAAAAGCCATTCGTCGTACTGAAGTGAATGTACAAAATGAAGAAGATATAATAGATGCTGCTATTGACAATTCTTCCAATTAATGTTCAGCGTATAGCAAGTAATCTTCATTTATTACCGAATTTGGTACGGCGTATATTGAACAGAGTTTCATCGCCATAGCGTTACAATCTGGAAATGCTCGATGGTTACTTTACCAACATTCACAAAGTGATAGATTAATTTCGCTTGTCATTTAGCCTGATGAAGCGTGTTTTACTAAGAGCAACGTAAATAATAGTGATAATAAATATATCTGGATGAACATAATTCGCATGGAATTAGATCAAGACGATTTCAGCGATGTTTCAGTGTCAACGCTTGGTGTAGCACTTTCAACAATAATTTACTACCTGCACATGTTTTAAATGATCGTTTAAATGCAGATCTGTATATAACTTTCTTGGAAAACAACTTTTAAAATTTCATTGATGATGTAGAGCTTAAATATTGTTCAAAATATGTGGCATCAGCGCGATGGTGCAGCACCACATAGTGGGAGACAAGTAACTGCTTTACTCCGAATCCCTTTACTATGATGTGTGTTAGTTGCGACAGTGCACTAAGACACGTCGTCGCACTAGAATTGGATAGCAAATTCCCGGTAGTTCTATTATATACACAACGTCAAAAGTATTGGACCCGTATATAAAATGATTCGATTAAACCTAGTGGTTTTTTTAATGTGATAAAAAAGTACATGTACTTATGGAACAAAAAATATAATTGCAGACTATGAACCTTTACTTTACTACCAGTGTTTTTACAAATCTGGTCAGTTTGGCAGTGTATTCAGCCAAGTGTTTGTTTTCGTACATTATAATGCTAGGACGTGAAATTTTTGCATTTATCCGAGCAAGAATGACTGCTTTACACGGTGTAGGATATTCTAATCATCAGATATCGAACATGTTGGGCATTTTTAGATCATCTGTTGTATAAATAGTACACATATATGAAGAATTTGATACAGTGGAAAACAGACCACGCAATGGACGTCCTGGAGTATCTAATGAAAGGGAGTATCGGTATTTGGTGCAATATGCCCTTGGACATCGCACATCTTCAGCTTCAGCTCTCAGGGCCCACTTTCAAGGTGTTTCGTCGTGTTATATTGACACCTACTAATCAAAGACAACTCCACAGCGCAAATTTACGTGCTAGAAAGCCATTACGCGTCCCCACTCTGCTTCCAAGACATCGTTCTGTCCGTCTCCAGTGGGCGCAAGAGCATAGCGGCTGGCTTTTACGCCAGTAGCGGTGGGTCTTATTTACAATCGAAACCAGAATTGGGCTGGTTACTGATGACAATCGACAAAGAGTCTGGGGAGAACCAGGTCGTCAACAGTGACTTCATTTTCCCCGTGAAGTTGCTCCGTATAAAGGGGGTACCGTAATATTTTGGGGTGAAATAATGTTCAACCGCCGCACCGCATTAATTCGCATACCCCAGAATATGACCAGTCAAATTTACATCGAACAAGTTATTATGCCCATTATCTTCCCCTCACGTAATGAATTAGGTGAAAATTAGGTGAAAAGAGACACTCGAAGCAGGACATATCAATAGATTAGAGAGATTAGAGACCAACCAGCTCTCCTGATATGAATCCTATTGAAAACATGTGAGATTTCGTTGCTAGAGCCATTCATAATCATATTCCTCTACCTCAGACTGCGGATGAGTCAATGCACAGACGTGTCAATATGCTATTAGAACGTGGTGGAAGTCATACCGACTATTAGTCAAGTAGAGAACTTGCTTTGTTACTTCTTTTTGATTTAATAAATTTTGTCAAAAATGTCACACATTTGCTGGTTTTTAATTTCCTATGTACCCAGTTTATCAACCATATTCTTTTCACAAAAAAAAATATTCAGAAAGCAATATACCTTTATAAATATATTTGGTTTTTCTGAAAAAAAAAAGATTTCTTTAACAAGATTGAGGGGAAGTTCAAGACTTTTGACGTGTGTAATTATTTATGCACTTAGGGATCAGAATGACTCACTTGAGATGCAAAAGTAAAGTTATGCCATGCTAAGCAGTCGTTAAGATATCAATCAAACCTTTGACAAATTACTTTAATCGCTGAGAAGTAAATGCTGTATGTTAAACAACGAAGTTACAGTGGAATGGTAACCCTGTGCAAGTAAGTAAATTTTGATATACAGAAACGTTCCTTGTCAACGGGTTTGATTTTCTCTTTTTGTAACATAAGCCCATACAGGATACGATTATATAATTTCATTTGAGTTCCAAGAATATCGACTTCGGGTAGCTTATATTAATGCAATTTTTGTACAGATGGAATTAATTTCTCATTAGGCGAAATAACGAGTGTGTGGGTTTTCTCGATGAATATCATTCTGGCCATTCATATAGCCATTACGTTCCCCAGATATAATTAATCTTTTGTGTTACATAATTCTTTGCCTTTTGATGAAATCTATAGACAGCAATGGTATCCTTCTCTACAAGCTAAATATTGCCTTCAAAATTATGGAGTGTTACAAATATCAATGTACAAATTAGTTTCAGAAGCATTAAGAAAATATCGAAATACTGGTAGTGTCTATTTTTTATGCTTTCTTAAAGGTGCCATATTATTGAAACAGTGTTTTCTACAAATAAAAATAATTTTACACTTTTAAGAACAGAATAATATAGAGTTTAGCAAATAACAGTAATGTTATCCAATGCCACCTGCAAATATTAAAAAATACCAAAGTAAAACGAATATATAACAATAGAAAGCAATCTAGCCAGCAAATCTCTAGGTATGTGAATATTGTTATAAACTTACATGATTATGCATATAAGATTGGTCACTTTTGTTTATAAGTAAGTAAATATAATTGTTAAAATGTGGGGTTAGAATAGCTTGTTAACTTGTTACTTTATTTGAGGAGGAAATTTAAATAGTAAAAGTGGACAAAATAACAAGAATTTTATTTTTAATATTTTTGTCCTACGTTTCATTATTTTACGGCGAGAAATACGATGATCTTAAGGAAGTACAGGGTATTAAAGTTTAAAAAAAACAGATTTTAAATCAATCAATTTCAAGTGTTATTATTTTTGAATAAAATATTGTTGTTTTTTTTGTCGGATGGTAACTGTATTCAAACCATTCTTATTTGAAGAAAAATGCAATATTAAAAATATTAAAAGTGATCTATCAACAATTTGTGTAGACCATAAAGATTTTAAAATCACAGTTTTCTCGAAAACTGCTATGAAAAAGTGTTTTTTATGCATACACTTTACATCTTGTACGCATTTTATGCATTCAGGAACATACAAAACTCACTGACCATGGCCATAATTTCTCTCTGGGCAATCTCGTCTGCCTCTCTAGAGTGTGTTCTCTGGGGATCTAGGTGAGATGATAACCTTAGGGAAGTACAAGATATCTAAAGAGACTGTGTGATTCTTTATAAGTATATTTCTCTTACTTTTTTCACCATACTTATTTTTATAATCAATAACGTAATAAGCTTCAGCCAGATTATCAGAATGAAAATATTTTTAAATTTTTCAAATTTTGCAATTCTTGCTTTAGAAACACTTTGCTGCCGTGGTCGACAGGTTTTAAATTAAAATATGAAATAAATAAAATATATGAATCTACTGCTAATGACAGTCTGTATTAAATATTTATTTATAAAATTTTTTACACAATTATCAAAATACAAACTAGTAAAGCTCAGAGCCATGACTCATTTGATAAGCAAGTTTCAAATACATTTGTTAGTTAAAAGTATTTATATGTTATCTCAAGCGATTCAAATGTAAATGTTTAAATCAAATTCTTTAATGAAAGTCTTTAAAAAATTTTTCATCGCTTTACCTAAATAAGAAAATTTGGATGTTATAGATATATTCTTTATATGCTTAAGATCGCCGTATTTCTCGCCATAAAGTAATCAAATTTGCGGTGTTTTTACAGAAGTAATATCAAAAACAAAAATTGTTGATGTTTTGTTAATCCACTTTTACTATTTAAATACTCCTCAAATAAAATAATACCTTTTAAAAAACGTTTGTAAGACACATATTATTTTGCTATTCTAACCCCACATTTTAACAATTATTTTCACATACTTAAAGTGAACAATCTCTTCTGTGTAAGTTTATATTATAACAAATTCTTCATCTACATTTCAATTTAAAAATATACGTTTTTGAAAGATTTGTGTACCTACAAATTTGTTAGTTAGACCGGTTTCTGTCGTATATTCGTTTTACTTTGGTATCTCTGAATATTCGCACTGGACCAAGTTAAAATATGCTATGTTGTTTTGTTGTTGTGTTATTAATATTTTTGTATAATATGTTCAATTGAAATTGAATTTTGTAAAACTGATTCTGACAATCTACTAGGAGTTGATGCGTTCATGATTATGGACTACTTTAAAAGCGATAAAGAGTATATCACGACAGAAATGAAGGGAATAAAATACAGAGTTATTAACATAAAATTTTTCTATTTTGTGTTATTTCACTATGCTTCCATTAACATATTAAAGGGGTTCACTTACAATCCTACAACTTTTATTCGAAACTTTATTTTGTATCTCTAATAACGATGATAAAGGGTGAACTAAATATAATGAATAACTCTGTATTTTCGATTTATGAAATAAAAAAATGCTGAACAAGCTTATTGGAAGTACCACAATAACTTGTTATATTTGCATGGCATATCTTATTATCTTGACAAGGTAGTAGTGCCAACATCGGCCAATACCATTGGTTTTATGATAGAAATAAATTGTTTCTCTTTATGACACCATTAACTACGTCATCCGACGTAATTTAATTTTTGCGTAAAATGATCGAATATCAAATTTTCACTTAATATTTCATAGGTGTTTTGAAGACACATTATCTAAAAAATAGAAAATTACTTGGTAAATTCATGGAAGCGCTATTTTCAAATCAGGCAACTTCAAATAAAACATGTAAAAATTTTGGATTGGAGCTGTTCTCAATAAATTCAGGATGTTTGCCGTTCCAATTCGATAATGGAATTAGCAGACCCGCCTGCGGGTACACGTTCCATTAACTATTTTCTCTGCCACGCCACTTAGGAAATCAATAAGTCTGGCACTTTTTTGAATCCACAACAAGGGCCAAACACACGTCTCGATACCTCCGAAATATAAACATAATCTGCATAGTCAGCATTCTACATTCTACTTCTACTGAAACAATTTTATTTAAAGGAAAATCATTTGAAATCAGTTCGCAAAATAAATATATGTTCAGAATATGGTTGCCTTTATTCTACTGTAGGTATGAAATAGTGTTTTTTACATATACAGTTCCTGATAAAAATAAATCTACCTGTTTAAATTCTGATATTGCTAAAATTTTGTCTAAGATGGATAAAAAATTAGACGCCCTCCATGGAGATGTAAATTTGCTAAAAAATCAACAAGTTGAAGTCCAAAAATCGTTACAATTTTTTGGGGATAAAATTGATGATTTTAATAAAAAGATATTGGATTTTGCAGTTATAGTAAAAGTGATACCTGAAGTCGAAAAAAAGTACAACAAGTTGATGAAAAGATTGCTCATTTAACTACTGAAGTAGATTTATTGCAACAATAAGCTAGAATGAATAATATTGTTATTAATGGCATCCCAGAAAAGTCTGGCGAAAAGTTGGGAGATATCATAAATAAAATCTTAGAGACTCTTGGTATTTCTGAGAATTCGTTTCAAACCTTTCATAGAGTTGCTCATCGTGACTGCAATAATAAAAATCCTCGATCCATTATTGCCAAAACTACTGGTAGGTTTCAAAAACATGACATAATTTCTGCAATCAAGAAGAGGAAAGGTATACAAAATTTTTCCTTTACGCCGATGATCTTAAAATTTACAAAGTAATTTCTACAATAGATGATTGTAAAGTTTTTAAAAAAGATATTAATAATCTGGCTTCTTATTGTCAAAATAATAGATTATTTTTAAATTTTAACAAATGTTATTACATCACCTTCTCACGTTTGTTTAATAATGTAAGCTTTGCATATACTATTGATGGAAATGTTCTTGAAAATGTAGACTCTATTAAAGATCTTGGTGTAATTATGACAAAAAGTTGACCTTTGAGTTACATATTGATAGTATTATTAAAAAAGCGTATCGGTCGTTAGGTTTCATTGTACGTTCTACAGTGTCATTTAAAAACCCTTGTTCAATTACATTGTACAATTCATTAGTCAATCCTATGTACTACGTTTATATAAACAGGTTAGAAAAAATTCAGATTAAACTTATCCGTCACCTTAATTATCGTTTTAATAGACATTTGCAGTTTAAAACATATGATTTTTGTCTTCACCATTATAAAATGATAAAACTTTGTTCACGAAGGTATATAAGTTATGTTATATTCTTACATAAATTACTGAACAATAATGTAGATTGTAATGTCATATTAGAAAAATTACAATTTAATGCTAGGCATTATTATGCTAGATCAAACTCCTTGTTTTATATCAATGCCTATAACACAAATTATGCAAGTAATTCACCAATATGTCAACTTCAAAAAGTATACAATTCATTATTTTCTACCATTGATATATTCCATTTGTCATTGTCTTCTGTTAAGCGTTTAGCAACTTATACATTTTTATAATTTTGCACTTTATTTTTAGGTTAAGATTTACTTAATTTTAAGATTTTTCTCTTTTATATTCTTTCCTTTGTACACATAAATTTGTGCTGATTATCTGTGCAACCCTGCAATTGGAATGTTAATCCATTGTGTTGGGATGCCTTGTTCTTTAAATAAATACAAATAATTTTAGACATTTATGTGCTGAATAATATAGACGTTAGCAAATAACAGGAATGTTATTGCATGCCACTTGCGAATATTCAAAGGTACTGAAGTAAAACAAGTATACAACGAACGGTTGGAAGCGGTATAACCAACAAAAATCATTTTTAGATGAATATTTAACGGAAACGGCTGCTCCTAGGAACTTCAAGAAGGTGTACATTAAGTAGAAAAGGTAAGGGAAACATGTTTTTCTATTCCGAAAAGACATACACCGTGGCACAAAAAAATTGAAACGATTTAAAAATATTTTATGTATCCCTTAGAGACTGTTGAAGATTTCCATCCCTCATGCCGCTTAATTGTCGTTAAATTTGCTCCACTATCGGCTAGTAAGCTTGCCGACAAACGCCGAGAACATTGTCCAGTATAGAGGTTAGAATTTGGCAGAAAGCAATAGCACCAGGAAAGTTTCCAAACGTATTTTTTCCCACAGGGTTTTTCGTACACTTGCCTTTCACATACTTTAAGAAAAACCTCCGATGTCCCACATTTGCTGGACGAAGAACCATGTATCTCCGGTAAAAATCCAAATAAAATTCTTGTACTGTAAGTGCTCATAATTTCCAAGATGTCGAGAGTCAACTGGTAAAGCTCCCCTCTACGGCAGGCACCAAATATTTCCAAAATAGCATCTACTTTCATCATAAGATGGATCTGGTCAAGATCTTTGATTTTTTGGGTTGATAACCTTCTCCTTGACGTTTCAGAAATGCTTATAATGCTTGCTGGTATCTACGTCGTTATTTATGATTAAAGCTATGTTATGAACATAGCTTTAATCATAGAATAATTAGACCATAGAAATGAAAATTCGATTTCTTCCGGGATTTTCCAGAAGTCCAAAGTAGCTCGGTTGGCCGCTTCATCGATTTCTTTAAATGGATTGTTCTTATACATATTTTCTTTATACTTTTGAAGGGCAATAAGACACAACGTTTAAAAGCGACGAATCCAAAGCTTTCAAACCTTTTGTAACTGATGAATACAACAATGGTTGCCACCATGGTTACTATATATCATTGGCAAGTGCCCTCTTGGAAAATTTGATATAATGCCTACGATGCTATGTAAAACTGAACTTATTTC
The DNA here is from genome assembly GCA_037114965.1 of Monochamus alternatus. Classification (NCBI taxonomy): domain Eukaryota; kingdom Metazoa; phylum Arthropoda; class Insecta; order Coleoptera; family Cerambycidae; genus Monochamus; species Monochamus alternatus. The sequence continues at coordinate 12,986,670 of CM073427.1, forward strand.
TACCTTTTATTTTTAATGTTGTGTGTAGAAAAAATATTATATGATATTTGTGTTAAAAGTGTTTTTAAGGCACTGATGTAAACTTTTACAGGCGTACAGGCGTGCTTTAAAAATGCATTTTAACAATCACATCATAAATAACTATAAAATTAATTTTATTTAATGAAGATTACTTTATAATTGTAATATTTTCATTCGGAATACTAAAATTACCAAGTTCTTTACTTAAAATTCATTACTTTCAGATCCAATTTGAGATTAAGCGCTTTGTAAATATAACTCAGAAGAACTTTGTTTTCATGGGTGGATAAATACCTACATTAATCTCTTAAGTTAATTATAAAGTCGACTAAATCCTGTAATTATAATAGTTATGCTGGGCATGCCTTGAAATGTTAATCTTTTCCCGCTCTTCAAAAAAAGTTCCGTAAAATTCTCCAGTTTATGCGACTTCAGTTGTTGCTTGTTCCTTAACTTTTCCCAAAGCTCGTTAGCGTATGATCGTTTCTGAAGTCAGTAACCTGGAACCAATTATAACGGGTTTACATATGTAATTACTAATTACAGTAAACATACGGTTAGATTCGGCCATAAATTTCATAATTGCCTAGTTAATTGATTTCAGACAGTAAATTTGATCTGAATCAATATTAACACAATTTGGTATAATAAAGGCATATAACGAAGGGTTCATTTTTGGTTATACGTTTTATAATGCATTTAGCGTTGCGATATTAATTAATTACAATAATCAAATGTTCAAAACGTTGATGTACAGGATGACTCAACGATTGCTTAAATTAAATTTACTTAGAATTAATCTTACAATTAGTATTTTTTTTTAAATAATTGGAATTAATTAAAAAACGGTACAGTGTGTCCCAATTTCGTTGTAATTACAGGATAATTTCTATATGATCTTTTAAAATATGATCAAAACATGCGTCTTTAAATAGAACTCCTTGTTTTATGCCATTCAATTGCATTGCAATTATGAGGAATCTGCAAGGAATGAAATTTTGGTAGTGTGTAATGAAAGAACGAAGAACAAATACAAAATACTGCAGCTAACCGGATTAACTGTTATCTATCAGGTACTTAGGCATTATTATTATTAATAAAAATATTTATTTTCGTCGTTTCTACACTTGACAACGCTGCAAAAAAACTACCCCACCGTAGTTGACATATCTAGTCATTTCCGTAGAAAAAGAGGGTTTGCTCCATTTTTAAAACATTGAGCTAGAATTCCGAAATAAATTTTTTATTGTCTTTTAGATCTACCTGAGCACGTAGTTAAAATGTTTGTACTTTAGCCATACCCTGCATATCATTATGCCATTCCGGTCATTCACTGAGATATGAAGACTCCCTTAAAATTAGTTTTTCGTTAGGTTTTACCCTGTATCTCTGAATTGTGACTTGAGAGGTTATTGTTTAATTGTCGCTATAGACGGTATCGTAACGACCATATCTATTAAAAGGGAGCAAAATTATCTTCGAAATATTATAGAAATAGAAATCCGGGGTCACTTAACTGGGACACTTACTGAACTTATTAAAAAGAAAACACCACAATTCCAAAGAATAGTTTTAATAACAATAACAAGAGAGTGGGCAAGTTTCTTCAAACAAATATTAAACTGCACTTTATAAATCTTTTATCTGAATGCTCCCACGCCAAGATATGGGAAATAGCCTCAAGAACTGAAATTATTAATTAAATTTGAATACTGAATAATCACATTTTATTTAACCGAGACGCGAAGTACCCAACCGTCTGCACTCCAAACGGGGGAACTGCCTCTTCTGAGGTACTATTACTCCTTCGAGCAAGAAGGTTGTTATTAGCTCTTTCTCGGTCTTTTGGGTGGACGCTGTACTTCACTCTATATAATTCAAAATACTTTACACTACCCTTGTATTTTAGAATCCCTATGTCCCTTTCCGTTGTTTCTAGTATTAGAATATCGAATGTCGAGAAAATTTTCTCTCTTTGATGGTGTCAAAGAGGCGGACCAGCTTCGAGAGGAAGCAATAATTATTCATTATTTAAGTGGATGTACTGACGACAAAATGATCCTCTCAAGTTTACTTAAAAATTTCGTCAAGTTTAATACTTATGTATTGCTTTCTTTTTATCAGAGTATCAAGCTTAAACTAACAACATATTTGGGCTTTTGTTACAAAACTGTCATTTTATAGAAAGTTGCTATAAAAGCTACCTGAGAATACAATGAAATAAAATTACAATTCGCACTTAGAAAGCATTCGTGACAAATTTGAAGATATGACACACCCTGTATATTTATTTAGCAGCTCTTTCCATTGGAAAACTTCCAGATATTTTTTAGATAATTTTTTTGATGGATGGAATATTCAGGATTGCTTCCTACTTCGAGAAAACACAAACATACGCATCCCTTGTCTCTTATCCCCGGTTCAAAATAAAGAGGTTGCAATCCTCCCACGTGATACACCTCCGCAAATTTTAACATTATTCGGAATTCGAGCAGGAAAACCTTCTAAAGCGACTGAAAATTAAATCGAGTGTAGGCTTTGAACGAAAGAAAAGTGAATTTAAATATATTCATCATTCCTGTTTGTTATTATATTTAAGAGGAAAAAATGGAAAAAATCTATATGGAAAACATCTCCAGTTCCAATTATTTCTCGTATATTTTCCTCTTTGTGCCAAATAGAATGTTTCGTTAAGAACTTGAACTTCAACTCAGATTTATTCTAATTAGATCATGAACATCAATGTAAATATTTGTTTTCTCTTCAAAACTACATTCTTCATATCTATAATAATTATCATAACAGCATGTAATAAAAATACAGAGTGGGTTGAGAAAAATTTTGCCGATTGAGACCAATATACATAAGTTATAATTTTATTTAAAATATGCTCTTTATGGCTAAAGAATATTTTTAGATGCAGGCTAGAACACGAGTTTTGTGATACAAGAAAAAAACCTCGACATTACTTTTGTGCATAACCAATCACCATTTTTTTGCCGCTGTGTATGCAATTACTGATTGAAAATTCTTTATCAATTTTCTGGCTATAGTAAAAAAATTCGTTGCCAAAGTTTATCCTCAGTTTCCACAGGGGTATTTTAAATCGTTTGCTTCATTTACACCAGAAGAAGAAATCCAAAGGATCTAGATCAAGCAGACTTGGCAGCAATGATTCAGGTTCTGATCAGCTATTCAATAGTCTGGAAAAAGGAAAACTTTATTAAGTGTTCTCTAACTCTAACTAATAGAGTAAACTGAGGTGAAACTATATATAAATTTCATTGCTTGTTTGCAATGGAGGGTCTTTCAGATTGGGTAGTTCTCCTTGAAAAAATTGTAGACCCATTTGATCATTTAGAGAAGTAACTTAACAGGTTTTATAAAATCATTCCAATTGCTCCTGTCCACAAATTAACTTAAAATTGTTCTTGATGCTGAATTTTCGTCTACGTAAATTTGAAGGTTATAGGTATGTTCCAACAATACTCAGGGACTAGTTTGAAACTGTCGTAAATGTTCGTCCGACTACTTCTCGAGTTACATGCACTGAAACTACATTCACAATTGAGCTGATCGATTATTTCTAACAGTTTGAAACAAATCTTAGACTATTATGGGAACATACCTTATTTGAGTTGATAAACACATTTCTATGAAATTTGCTCCACCTGACAATGAAAAATCACTAAATTCATTATCTTGGTTAAACCTTTCCAAGAGCTATATACAAAATCCTACTTTTGTAGACTATCTATACAGAGTGGTCCATAAGTAATGGCTCGTGGAGACATACTGAACGTTTAATTTCAAAATATTACGATTTAAGCTATTCCCTTAATAAAATTTTGATAATAAAAAAATACGGGTGTCAAAGTTGAAATTTAAAAAAGTGATTTTTGTAATAATTACACTGTTTTTGACATATATCCGTCATATTTGTGACGTAAATGTGAGTGGATATAACGTTATCACGTTTTTTTATTAATCACTCTTAAACCTACATTGTTTCTGAGATAAAAGATAAACTTGTCATTAGTTTTTGGAATTAACCATTTTCGAGATAGCTTTTCAACAATCAGCTGCATGGTTCCTTGTACAATATTTCAATGTAGTAGACACCAATAGTATGTTAAAGTTTAACAATTACTAGACAAAATTTATGTTAAATTTTGATACAATAATTTTTCATTTTTTCATATGAGAGATGTGACTGCTATTTGTTAGCAATTAAATTTCAATGGACGTGCTGGGCAACGAGAATTTTTTTTAGAAATTTGGAGAAAAAAGACGAAAATTTTGTTCCCATTGCGGATTATCCACAAACTAATTCAGAACGTCTATCTGGAACTGCAAGAATCAGTATGACTTGTCGATCTACCTTCAGCATATACAATTTGAAAGGGAATTTTGGCTGTTACTGCATTAAAATATTGTATAATGAAGTATGCAGCCGATTGTTGAATAGCTATTTTTTCGAAAATTGCCAATTTCTGAGACTAATGACAAGTATACCCTTTTTCCTCAAAAACAATGTAGGTCGAGTATGTATTCATGGGTGATTAACTTACGGATCACCATGTATAGGGTAATGTAGATATACGGGTTTATGCATTGTACCTGATATAGATCAAGCAGTTTTTCTTGCAGAACGATAGTTACTATACATGCCTACACAAGTTGTAGGATCTTTATCGTATCCAAAACATATTCGTCAACTTCAACGTACGTACAGTTCAAACAAACAAAAAAAAAAACTCTAAAAAACTACCAACTTCAGGTACTTGTAAAAACTATAAGTTTGACATCATGTACCTTTTTAATTATAAATATTTAGACAGATATTTTTAGCTTAATGGACAATAATTTTGATCTCTTGTATCTCTAACTTCAAGATTCCCTTGTATTTCTTACATTTCAATTTTTCTGTACACACAAGACTAGAAGACTTTACAGAAAAGTAGAAGGAGCTACTAAATCGCATTTTCTACATATGTATCTGTCCATATCTTGACGTGTGAGGTTAAGGAACTGGAATCCGATCTCCGTCACCATCAAAGAAAATTTCTTTTCGCCGAGTTTAGTTGAGCGAAAGGAGCTATACAGATGTCATCCTCCGAATGGGATGTAAAGCCGCGGGTTCCGTGTTTGTGTTATCAGGCAGGGTAAAGATCCCTTCTCCCTGACAAAGAGGCAAAATTTACAGATTAGGGGTGCAGATGTTTACATAAACATCGATGAGTTCGCCTTCTAAAGTCAGTGAACGTACTTCGTGGCGGAAATAGGACAACAATGAATAAATTATAAGGAAATATTTTTCACGTAGGATCGGTTTAACTTAAAGTGACACTTATTAATTAATTATTAATAAGGTAAGATTTTATTAACATAATTTGGAAAATATGATAATAAAGACGTGACAGCGACAGCAAATACGTCACCATTTGTATTCTAAAGATGCGTATGACTTGCGAGCAGAGCGGCTCATGAGCCGCTCATAAGGCGCTCATGGAAAACATAAATGCCCGAATCTCCTACGAGCACTAAGTGAGGCAACTTTGGTCGCTAGCAAATTCACCGCACCATTCATTTTTTTCGCTTGTTTCAATTTATTAAGATGTCTAAACAAGCAACTTTGTTTGCCGTGATGGTTGCAAGTGGCGCAGGTATAATAATGGCCAATTTGTATAAGAAAAAGAAATCCTGTCGTTGCTAGCGCACTGAGCTATACATAAAACGAAATGGAGCTGAACTGATGTTGGACATGAAATTCCAGAGCATTAGTTTACAGTATAAAAATTGTACAAGAATGTTGCCTACTGATTTTGAAAATTTACTGTTTCTATTAGACTAAGTATCTCTTCATCTCGCCAGGTCGTCATGGTTTGATTCAAAAAACCTATCCACACTTGCGAGCACGTAGTTTTGCCGTCCGAACTGATACTGAGCATCTCTTTGTGCTCGCCGAAAAAACCGACTCCCGGCGGCTCACAGCAAGCGGCTCAATAATCAACGAATTCTTACCTTAGAAGGAGCTTTGTGAATGTAAAGGCGCGTATAGACTTGCGAGCTTATGAGCAGCTCACGTAACAAGTGTCGCCAGTGTGGACGGGGTTTTGAGTGTAGTTCGAGCCGACTTTGAGCCGCTTGCTGTGAGCCGACGGGAGTCGGTTTTTTCGGCGAACACAAAGAGATGCTCAGTGTCAGTTTGGACGACAAAACTACGTGCTCGCAAGTGTGGACAGGCTTTTTGAATCAAACCATGGCGACCTAGCCAGATGAAGAGATACTTAGGCTAACAAAAACAGTAAATTTTCAAATTCAGTAAGCAACATTCTTGTAAAATGTGTATACTGCAAGCTAATGCTCTGGAACTTCATGTCCAACATCAATTCAGCTCCATTTCGTTTTTTGTATAGCTCAGTGCGGCAGCAACGGCGGGGTTTCTTTGTCTTATACAAATTAGCCATTATTATACCTGCGCCACTTGCAACCATCACGACAAACAAAGTTGCTTGTTCAGACATCTTAATAAATTGAAACAAGCGAACAAACAGAATGGTACGGTGGATTTGCTTGCGACTAATGTTGCCTCACTTAGTGCTCACAGGAGACTCGGGCATTTATGTTTTCCATGAGCGCCTTATGAGTGGCTCATGAGCCGCTCTGCTCAGTTTATATGTCAACATACATATAAAGGAAAAACCAGTTCAATTGTCGATCGTCTCACCAATGACACACCGATAAGAGCTAACAAGCCTGAAACAGGTCTGTCTCTGGTGGGATAGCCAATAAAGGTTCTTAGTTGTTCACACCGATACTGCAGGTGTAATTCGATGCCGGTCGGGGTATTAGTCCGCGGAGTAGTGGTTTCCTGCAGTATCATTTATAGATTAAAGGGCGGCGTGTAAGTACCTGCTGTAATGTAGGTCGAGCCGCTTAGGCCGAGCAGGAAGTAGCAGACCACTTGTATCTCACCTAATTTCAACTTATTTTGACAACATGCTGGAAACATAATTTTTTATGAAAACGTCGTTCATCCTGTTTCATAAAAATAATTAAAGATTTTTGTGAACTTCATCATTCAAATTTATTTTAGCAAAAGGGGATCTGAAGACCCACATAATATTTCAACTAAATAACTAAAGTTACCCGCACGGCGTTGCAAAAACAGGTTTTATTAAAACCTCCCTCGAGTACGAAAGGAATGTCATAAAAAGGCCCGTTCCGGCGAAGCCCGAAAATTGTTTTCGCTAAATCTGAATAGATGATCGCATTAGGTCCGGCCGAATTGAATACCAACTCGACTAGATAAATCTTTTATTCGGGTAATTTAATATGTATAATATATGTTAGATTGCGCCCAGTGGAATGGAATTTGCGGAGCAACCCACAAAGGCTACCCCAACATTAAACATTGAATAATTTTTGAAGTTGCAAGGCTGAACTCGCTTTCTGGCAATATGGAAATAACCTGGACAGCACTGCGTATTTCAATATGCATGTTGTAGTGTCACCTCAGGAATTTATTTCCATGATTGCCAATATGAGTAATATCTATTTTACGTTTAATTTTATACAGGGTGTAGCGTCTTTAATGCAGATAATTTTTAATACATATTTCTGGGAATGAAATGCCTTATGGGAAAAGGTTCTATATTCACGGGACTGCCAAAAAATTTCAATTTTAGTATTGACTAAAATGTTACCATTTAGCAACTATGAACTTAGCGGTTGCCAAATACCGAGTCAGTGTTGCCAGATGGTATAATTTTACGGAAATTTGTAAAACAAACAAATAAAGAGAAAAGTTCCTGAAGTAGACTTACTGTACTTCAAGCGGAAGCTTAAAATTTGTTTGTAGCTGTTTGTAGTAACCTTTATTTCGTTTGTAGTTTCTTGAAATATAAATTAGAGTGACTGTATTTGAAGCAAAAGCTAAAAAATTGTTTGTAGTTGTTTGCAGTAACTTTCATTTCGCTTGTAGTGAAATCTAAAGTAGTCACTATATCTCAACCGGAGGCTAAACAGCTTGAATTATAGTGACTTTACTTTAGATTTTGAGGAACTGCAAATGAAAAAAAGGTTACTATAAACTACTACAAACGATTCTCTGAAAGAAACAACCCTGAGATTTTAGTGCTGTAAAAGTCGGGAGATGATTCTTTTCAAGGTCATATATATTTTTTGAAATTCCTACAAACGAAAAAATATTACAACTAAATCTATAAAAATCACAAAGAAAAAAAAATGAATTTTTAAGAGTCGGGTGCCGCTCTATTAGTTAATATTCTCCTTAGTTCACTTACATTTAAGAAAACTGAATCTTAGACATACAAAACCTTCGTATTCACTTGCAACGCAGTCTTTTGCTCACAATCTCTATTAATTCCATATTATACAGATGACAGTGTCCTGTTAAGAATCTCGTGATTTCTCTAAATATCATCATATACTTTCTGCGAAGCAAAATCCAAGGTCTCATTCACTTGAGTGTGTGGTCCCTTTAGTCTCAGTATTTTTTTTTGAACGCATCTCCCCAGAACCTGCTGTACAATATTACAAGGAATACCAAAAGCTGGTTCTAATCCTAGAAAGAAAAAAATTTGACAAGTTCATTTGGTTTCTTAATTCCTTTATATCTTGGCACTCAACACAATTGGAGACAATCCCAAACAAGTTTTGAGCTTGCTTGTTTCTATCTAAGATCTTTATCGTAATCTATGTTAGAACGTGTACAACTCTTCTATAAGTTATCTGTCAAATAATGGGAAATCTTCTAGGTAATCCTACTTCTCCAGCTCCTGTTCTACTGTGCAGCTATCCGTATAGGTTCCGTTTTTTGTGGTGTTTTGTATTCCCGATTGAATCTAGAATAATTTATGGATGTTGAATAGCCAGAACTCTGCCAGAATAGACACAGGCAGTAACATATTTATGATCTTGGAATGTCCCTTACTGTAGGGCTCGATTATCCACTTAATGTTATTAATATAAGCTACTATTCTTGATTATTTTTCCAATGCAATATGTAGGTGGCAAGTTTAATAAGACTTCCAAGGTAGCCGTTGTGATTGACGCCATTGATTCAGATATACCTACGCATCTAGTATTAACCTCAGATACTTGACTTACCTGGAAACTTCCCTATCTCATTTAAGTCTTTTCTGTTGGCTAATAGTATCACACCAGTTTTATCAGTGTAGACAGATAACATTTGCCAGTCACACCAATTATTTACCACAATTAGAGCTCTTTTCAGCAGTTCTAACACAACGTTAATGTTATTCCTGACTATTAGAACAATTAAATTCGTAGTCTTCGTAATTTTGGAAAAAATCTTATTATATTCAGAATCTTCATTGCACTATAACCATATAACCAAATTCGATCAACAGTGCAACACTGTGTTGACACTTAAATTGGTGCTACTTTCACAATTCAGCTCCTTAGCATTTATCCAACGATAAGTTAATTTAGGTTCTTATTACAAACCGTAATATTTATGAATTCAAAGGTATTACTCTATTTTCCTTGCAACAGTGTTCCTTTTAATGATATAATAAATAAATAGGAATAACCAGAATACAGTGACACAATTGTCCTTTTCATATCAAGAAATTCTCTCATTCAGGGTAGAACACACACGAGAGATGACACATCTGCTCCGGATAAAACGCATGTTCTTAATTCAGATCATTAAATCTTAGCCTGACATAACTATCTCATCTCGTATCTTGCAGAATGAGCTTATGTCGGGGTAGCTTTCTTGACGAGGATACGAGACTATACGCAAGAGGGCGCGTTGTTATTATAATTTCGGGTCTTAAGAGCCCTTATTATTCCCGGAGCATCGAATGCTTCGTAGATTTTCGAGCCGGGTAACTTAAGACCAAAGGTATGGTGGGATTAATTGGAACAGGCCTTTGGATCGTTCGTTGTAAGCATCAATCAATATTGGCTTGTAAATGGCCATGTTCAAATTGACGTACAACATTCAGAGTTTTAAATAATGATATTCTATTTTGTTTTATCTGTAAATAATAGTTTATTGATCTAACTAATTTTTATAGGAAAAGTCAGTAGTAGGTATTCAACGGTTCTAGTACAACTCCTATTTTTGTATATGACATGCGGCAGTTGCTTTTAATGAATTCTTTTAGAAGTGGTTAATTATTTAACAGGTACAGCTATTTTCAAGACAAAACAGTTGCTGTTGTAAGTACAGTAGAAGGTGGTACAAAAGGTGCGATAAGTCTAAATAGTCATCATCATACACAATCACGATATCAGTATCTCCCAATGCAAATAATAATATTGTTTTTAAGTTAAGATGTTAAGATGTTTATGAAGTGCTACTTTTTTAAGAAGAAAAATGTTATAGATAAAATATAGTCTCAGATATGAACTTTGAATATTGTATATGAAAATTTTTAGTTTTGGTTTTATTAAGATTAAGAAGTAGTTGAGAGACGTCTGCGACAAAGAAAGAGACAAATTGCATAATTGGGTAGCAAAAAAATATGCAGAACATATAAATAAAACTGCTCTACTTGGATACTTTTTATAATCCAAATATTCAATGGTAAATACTTTAATAGTAAATAAGAATCTTAAGATTGCTAATTACCATAAGTGAATATTTGAAGCAAAGTTCAAGAATGATTCAAACCAAAAAAATAAAGCCTAAAGTGCTGTTCAGAGAAGGCGTTTTAAACGTTTTGCATTAATAGGTATTTGGTGTTGGTAGTGGTGATGGATGTTGGTGATAAAAACTTTATAAATATGCTAGTTACTCAAGGAGAACACGGAAAAGGAAAGGAAGGGAGGAAAATCAGTTTTCGGATTGGAGACAAGAATCACTAAAAAGACGTTTGTTTGCGAAGACCATTGAAGCTTGTAAGACTACGTTCTTATGACTATATAATTGTTCAGAAAAAAAAAATCGTTTTTCTGGTCAAAGACTAAGTATCTATACTGTACATCTAGAAGTGCACGTAGGTCACATCGGCAAGTCTTCCGGTAGAGTTATAAACGACGTTGAAGCGCCATGGTGGGTGGAAAAGGATGACCATTGGTTTTCTGAAGGATATTTAGGGATATATCTTCATAATAAGTCAAAACTGTCTTCTACGTGTATTTATGTCCGCACGATCATAAATCCGTACGCGAGGGCCGTAAATCACCCGAGTGAATTACAGCCATTATATGCAAAAAGAACGACTACTGTATCCACGACTATTAACATTATTTTAACAAACCTTAATCAATATTTTGACATTCATAACTTGAACAATACACGTGGCACACAATACAAAACCATCAAAACACCATACTTTCAGGTTTGACATTCGTCGTTCACTTGATAAATTAAAGAAAACTAAACTTTAGTTAAATAAACTTCTGCCATCATTCGGTAAAATGTTAACAATGCCGTGGCTGGTATAGTGGGTAGTCTTTCAGACAAGACTTTAGGGTTCAGTGTTCAGTTGCTAACACCGGAAAACTTTTGTTTTGTTAGTTCATTCCCGATACTGCCACACTGAAGGTTGGCATTTATTATATTATTAAATTCTCATAATTTTCTATTGATTACACCGACTGTTTATAAATATGCAAATTTAATTATTGTTTGTTTCTGTTACTATTTAGAAGTTCTGCAGCGCTTGTCATTGAGTAAATCCTAAGCAAGTCAGTAAACAGAATCAGTCCGACTTTGTTTACCGGCTTCTCTAGATCTCGTTTAAGGGATTTTGCACATATTATAGTCCCGACATCTAGTCGACATGGTCCACAACTAAGGCCGGCTGACTAACTATACTTTATATAAACACTGGTACTATAAGAAAATATTTAAATTTGGCAACGTCGCGTCAGGCAGACATGGAGTTGAATTGCCACCATTGGTCAGTGACAGTATGAAAAGGAGGTTTAAATAATGATTTGAACATATTTTTAACCGGCGTAAATAAGCATTTAAATTTTTTGAAGTCGCGTATTATACAGGGTGAGTCAGTCATAATGTCATTAATTTTCACTACGTATTTGGAAGGCCTAATAAAGGCAGCAAATCGAAAAAAAAATTATACTCGACCTTTAAAAAAATAAACAAATCACCCTATAAAAATCGGTAACACGACGCTCCTGATGCGCAACGAACTTTCTGATGACGCACCCATACGACAACGAATGCCGGATTAAACATCGTTGCCACATCATGTTTACATACATAATATCGTCTAACACTTCAGCGTGTTATTCAAATTTACCCCCATTTAGCACTTCCTGCATTTCCCGGCATTTCTTTTGCGTATTCGTCATAAATTCACAATGCATAATTTTATAAATTCCGAATATGCGGAAATGGTAGTGTTACACGGAGAACCTTTACGAAATGAGAATGCCGCTGTTACGGAATATTGGAGATGTCTATCTAAGACATTTTCCAGGTGCGCGAATTTTGTGTAAGTGCCTTAGCGATACGGGTTCTGTGGTAAATATGCATTTAGATTTTTTTTATCGCGTATTCGCATTATTCCCTATCTCCTCTTAAAATTAATGATATGACTGGCTCACCCTGTATTATACTCATTTTTCCATATCGTCTCTTAAAATTAATGACATTATGACTGAATCACCCTGTATGTTATAGTCGTGGACAAAATAACATATTCCACTTGAACTTGAAAATATTGAAAATAATTAGCTGTATAAAACAATTTTACAAGAACCGGCGATTAAAATTCACTTACTTGCCAAATTCTTCTTGAGATATATACTCTTCGTGTAGATGTGGCCGTGTGGTCGATGAATTTTTAAGGAAGTTCTCCCCTCTTTATGCATTTAGTCCTATAGCGGAGAAACTTTTTAATAAAAGTTTGTGAGTCGTTCCGCACAGATTGCTTGTCTTTAATTCTACCCCTGTTGGTCACAGCTCCCCTCTGAAGGCATAAGAAGCAATAAGAAACTCAGGCCTCTAGGGTAGTATCAAGAAAGCCCCGAGTTAAGTATACCTAATATTTTGTGTTCTAACAAATATTGGTTTGAGTTTGAAATTTAAATTTGTAAGTATTATTTCAACATCCACCCCAACTAGCCATTTGGCATTTTATAACAGCTAGAAAGACGTCTTCGAAACAAACCTTAAAAAACAGCATGTCACAAAAATATTGTAAGAATGTCTATACAGCAACTACATAACTCAAATTGTCACTATATTATAAAGCACTTTAGTAAAACCTGTTGAAAAACAAAAGTTATACAGGGTGTTCCAAAATTTATGGGACACAGAGCAAGAATAGATTACTTAAATTAAAATAATGCGATTAAACCTTGGTCCATTTGTGGCTAATAAAAAAGTTACAGGGCATTAAAGTTCAAATTTTGAATTCGAAATTCTTAAAATTGTTAGAAAATTTTCTAAGGATTCTTTTGAAAATTTGGATTCGGAGGTTTTCTGACATGAAAAATTCAAATTTCCACTTAATTGTGTCATTAATTGTAGAGGACGCCACTTACGTCGCCTCTTTAAGTTCACAATTTTGCTGTGACGCTAGAGGCCCAAGTAGCAATTTATGGCAAAATTCGGGCACAATTTTCTTGTGCTTGAATCGTGTCGACTCTACTTGGAGCACTTCTGCCTCCGTTCAAATTGTGTCAAAAATTTTCAAGTTTGTGTCGACACATTTCGTACTTATTGTGTCAAAAGGATATGCGTGTCTGAATAGCAACATTTTAAACACATATATTTAAAATGTATCTATTTTGTGTCAGTTTGGACTCTTCAAATATATTTAGACACAGACGGGTCGACACTAACTAGACTCAAGTTTGTCTGATTTGTTTCTTAACAACATGTTTCTATTTTGTTACTGAAATGAGTTGAGTAGACACAATAATTTCCATTTGGGTACATTTTAAACGTAAAGTTTCTTTATTGTTTCTACCATGTGTCGTACAGGCACACATGTATCTATGTAAAAACATTTTGCACACATAATTTCCATTTTGTTTCTATAATGTGTTTAGTTCATCCGGTTAAAGTGTTTGTGTACTTGACACGGCGCCTATTATTATGATAAATGTTGATATGTGATAGTGTTAGTTTTACAGTTACAATATGATTAAAATAAAAAAGGTGCTACTCCAAAGGTGCACACTAGCACTTACTATCGACGTGTGAAAAAAGAAATAGACATTACACAGAGGACATTGAGTGAATTTATGAAAGCACCATTTCTATTAAACAACAAAAAGAAAAACATTGTAGTTGGTGATATTTCAGTGAATTTTTGGTCTATATGTAGAAACATTACTCTAAATTGTTTCTTCTATTTTCAAATGTGTTGGAATGGACAATTTGGGGGCAAATTTATTTCACATTACGGAAGCACCACATATGTACGCCATATTTCAACAAGTACTTCAACGTGAATGCACTTGGCAAAAATGGCGGCCTATAAAATATTATTTTAAATTAAAGCTTTTAAGAACTATTTAAGCCACAACTGTACTAAATATGATGTTCTAAATAATAAAATATCATTGGTTTTTGGTTTTTTTGAGAATTACAAAAATATATTTTTTATCGAAAAAAAAAACATCGACTAATTATAATTACTTGGTATTTTTAAGGCCTGTTTAATTTTGAGAAGTACTATGTCAACTATTATCGGTAAACTTTAGTTTGCAAGTGTACCTACGCGAGAAATAGAAAAATGCTCAAGATAAATTAAAATCCCATTGTTTTCTAGGAGATGAATGCCTTCAAGTCTGTGTTCATGATTATCCATAATGTATCGGGAAGAAATATGATTGGTGTCTATTAGGATTTATTTTGGTACACAATGAATAGAAAATAATAATTTCGGTAAAATTGAGAACACCATGTGTCAAACTTGTGGCTCTCATTAGAGTACAATAACGAACACATTTTGGAAACAACATGACTACATACGAGACACATGTAAAATAACTTTTGGACACATTATCGACACATATTTTGGCCAAGTTAGGAACAAAATAGACATATTGTGGCCACTTCAAGGTTCAATTTTAGATACATATTGGAAACGAAAGGCACAATCTAGACACATTTTTGAAAAATTTTAGGTATATTTCAGCCTCGCTATTGGACAAATTTTAGACCATATTTAGTACACATTTTAATCACCATTTTGGTTACATTTCCCGCTTATAATGGTCTAATAGTTGACAATCTGCCTTAAAAATGTGTCGTGTGCAAATTACAGTGTCGACACAGTGTCAACACTTTTCCCAAAATGAGTCGGAAATTGTTACTTGGTGGGCGCTACGAAATGTACTCTTGGTTGATAAAAACTGGTTATAACTATTTTATCAGTGTGTGTACGAAAGTTTTCTTTGTTTTGGTAACATTTCTTTACTTTTTCTCTAAATACGCCACTTTTTAAAATTTTTTCCACTGGATTAAACCTAAAATGTTTATTTTTATACAATGACTGTTAAAGCTAAAGTAGAAGCTAAAACTCGACTACCGTTCACTATGACACAAATAAAACAAGATCCCGCCAATTTGCTGTTTCAAATTTGTTTTATAGAATGGTTTGTCAATGTAATTTTGCAACAAAAAAAAAACACGTTTTCCCGTTGTAATTGTTATATTACTATTTTTGTTTTACAATTGAAAATATCATTGCATACTACATTACGGTGTATAATATAGCTAAGAGAGTAAATAACTCTTAGTAGTAAAATTATCTCCAAGTATCTTTTAATATATAGATATAGTTATATAGATTGACAACCTACATCTAAGAAACTATTATAATATTTTTTAAAATACGGTTAGAAAAATTACTGAACGTTACTAAAGAAATATTATAAAACAGTTTAGTTTTACTAGCTAAAATATTGTATAAGCTTGTCATATAAATATTTATAAAACAATTATACAATTGCCGTTTAAGCTGACTTATTATTTAGCTGCCAAAATGTAATAATGGTACTTGTCGCTATACTAAAATTTGTATTTAGAAAGTAATAGTAATACGGAAATAAAACATTGTCATATAACTTTATAAACTATATAAAATTATAAAACTGTTTTGCTGGTTGGATCTGACAAAAAATGTGTTTACTTACCCAAACATCAATAATAATCAGCCTGGGTTTTATTATCCACAACTGCATAAAAAATATTCAAGATAAGATAATTCTAATGAAGTGTTGTAGCCTTATACAAAATGCCGTACATTGTCAATAATATAAAAATGTGGGTATAGGTCACACTTTGACACTCAGATTTAGAAATAGAATTTTCGTTTAATTTTAATTTCCAAGCTTTCAATCTCGGGCGACATTTCTTTTGTAACTGACATGTAATACAATTATTTTCATCATTTGCTGCATTTGATGCTTCATTGCGGGATTATTATGCAAATTGGCACGAAGGAATCATAAATTATAGCAGACCGTGTTGTTTTGATGTGCATGTCACTAAAAATGCCAAAAATATGCGAGTGACAATTTATTTTTCATAAGATTAATATAGAAACTTGCTGCTGAATGTAACATGTATCTCATTTTTCTCTATCAGGCAAAACAAAGTTGCCAGAGCAAAATAAAAAGGCAGTTCTGTTCTTCGTTGTTTTCGAGGCGTATTAAATAGTTGGATGCTTTTTTGTTGTTATCGATATAACTTTAACGTGGAAAAAATTTCAGTCATCATGATTTTCCTTTTTTCTTTTAACAACAAAACTATTGCAAGAAACATACAAAACCCTGTATCACTAAACAATGTGCATGGAAAGAAAGCTATACTAATATCATAGTTTACAGAATAAATATTTATTCCGTAAACTTTACTAAAATCAAGATTAATACACTTTATTGAAAGACGAACTTATTCTTGTAAAGAATTACTTCAGTCAAACTAAAGTTGTTTTTTTTTTGTTTTAAGTGTTTTGAAAGAATTGCTGCAAATATTTGAAATAATATTAAATAATTTTGAATAAAGTAAATAATGTTTCATTAAGAAAAAATTAATCGGAAGTACATAATTAGTATTTCAGTATTCTTACTGAATTGCATTTCTATCTAGAGTTGTTACTACTCTACCCACCTTATATAAACAATTAAATACTACTCAGTAGCATTTAATTATATAAGGAAAGAAACACATAGCAAACTGTCAAAACCATTTATTAGGAGAACATCAGACATATACCGCATTTGAGCTAGTTAGCTCTTCTTAGTATGCCACAGCCGGCGAGGCAACCGACGACTTTTCTGACAAAAGGGAACCTGAGTAACATGTAACTACATCTTGTGGCCATATGCTGAATGGTGGTTCATCTGCATACACAACTTAATATAATTTGTAGTAAATAATAGCTACTACAAATGTGTCGCATTTTAAATTTTATACTATGACATTTGTTGACAAATCTATAAACCTATAAAGGAAGAATATGTTGTACACTGCGCATTCGTTCGGTGACAATTTCACCGCGCTTTCTCAAGTTCGATTAAGTTTCGCTTCTCTGGTACCTCAGAACTAGGAAATCCGGTGAAGTCTTCTACCGAATTGATTGATACCAGAGAACACGGCCATACATCTGTCTCAATGTCGCCACTACGTTTTGGAGTAGAGGCATCGCCAAGGTTTCTTGAGGTCATGGTTATATAAACAAACTATTCTACGTACGGTTTCTTCCACTTCCCTAATCCGGACAACAAAACTTTCCAACTTATAAAATTTAAATGCCTAGTCCAGTGTCACAAAAGTTTATATTGTTCTAATTGTCGGTAGTACTAGACACTCACCTAAATCTCTCACAGTTTTCTAGAACCGAAGCAACAGTTATATCTATTCACTTTCAACGGTTAATCAGTAAAATTAATTAATCAAAATTTTATTGTTTTCTTTCACGAGATGACTTTGACAAGCCTCAAAAATCCACTTGTCACAAAAACAAAAAAACTTCTCCTTCATTCTACTCCTACAATAAAACTATCGCCAGGCCTCTGGCCGACGGCGACAAATAACCTATTCTATAATTGGTAATATTACGAGTATGTTCATATTTTAAAAAAATATTATTCTTTAAGTAAACCTTAAATTTAGTGGCATTTTAAATTCAGTATAAGTTGTTAAATGGTAGTATTATTACACACATATTTTTCCGTTTGAAGTGAAACTAAATGAACCAATCACTGAAACGTTTACCAGACCACTTTAGACGAGCAATGGTATGTATCAGCAAAACGTTCAGTTTTTGAGGTTAAAATTATTAAATATATAAAGTAGGTTCTTCGGAACGATCGCGATAAAAAGCGCAATAAAGGAAGATGATTGGATTTATTCGGAAGCGCACCTCGAAAAACAGGGGCATTTTTATCATTGCCAGAGCGGACGTTCTGAATTAGGGCAGATCTGAAATATTGTTTTTTTTTTAGATTCTCTATTACTGTGATTCGATTGAGAACTAAATCTAAGTTACAAATGAGAACAGTTCTCTACAAAATGGCAAATACGTTATACCATATTTATATGTTACTGTTAAATATATAAATTTTTTACTGAATTTCGATGAAATCTACAAGAAAATTTTTTATGAATTTCGTCGAATTTTGATTACAGTCTCCGTACACTATAACAATTCATCATTATCATATTGTTATATCACTCTGTCAGCAAAATACGTTTAACACAAAATGATACTACACACATGCTACAAAACACTAAAATGATAACGATAACACGATTTGCTTTTGACACGTACGTTGACTTAGAATTGTAAGGTTAACTAAAAAACGTGACATGAAAGCGTGACATCCAGGGTTGTCAGATTAGTTTAATGAAATTCCTCCAAACTGTATTTTTTTTTCTCCAAAAATATAAGATTTTCACATTTTTCCCCAGATATATAAAACAAACAAATAATAAATAATAGTGCTTTTTTACAAAAGTAAGAGAAATTTGTTATTGCGGTAATTATATTTAAATTAGTTTAAATTAATTTTTAAACTAGTTCACTTTTTGGTTTTAATATCTATTAGCGATTCAAGTCAAGGCGTGCGGCAAAAATATACACTATATCTGTAAAATCATGGTATATAAGATAATATCGGATTATTTATGGAAATCTGTTATTTAATATATTTGTTCGAATCAACATTTGGAAACAGTACATTGATATTAATTTTCTTTTAAAAAATATCTCGAGTTCAAATTAATGATGGATCATTCCAAATTTTAAATCTTAGCTCTTCTGAATACTGATTGTGAAATCTCCCGGACAATCCAATTGTTTTTATTTCTTTTCTCAAAAACGACGCATTGCAGTTCAAAAACTGAAGAGGGCTCTTATTTTGCAAATTGAGTGGGAAATTCAAAAATAATATTTATCTGCGAGTAAACCATTGGCGTAGCATTTTTTTCTCTAAAAATTTTTAAGTCAGTGCTCGTGCGCAAGCCACTGTTAAATATAGAATTATGTATTACAAAATATGCACCTTTATTAATAGTTACCACATACCAAATTTCATGAAAATATCTAAAGCAATTTCGAAAGTATTAATTATTTTCCTTTTTTTTTTCCTAACATTTTAACACCTTTCTTATAACGGACCATTTTTGGACCATAGTTTATAAAGCAAACTATCATTAATTTTCGCCCCCTTAAATATTCGCATATGATTTACACCCTGTATAAATAATCAAATGGCACAAAGGGTTACCTATGTGATTCAGGAGTACTCTTTGATAGCAATATGGGTTTTGGTCGTCATATTTTCAATAAGTGCAAAAAAATGGCATACTAGATTTTTCACTTCAAAATATTCAACTTAAGCCAATATGTCTTAATAAAATGATGATAATGAAAACGATACAGGGTGTCAAAATTGAAATGTATAAAGTCATTTTTTGTATTACACTATGTTTGACTATCGACTTAAAAATTTGGGAATAGATGTTTTTGAATATTGAACATAACATACACACACACACACACATATATTTGTGGCATAAATATTATATTATTATTATTATTAAATTTAAGCGTAACTTTTTATTAAAAAATCCTTAAACCTACATTTTTGTATACGAGTAGTATAAGGAGATTTAAATTTTTAAATTCTCATTTCTTACTGAACTTTCGAATATAAGCACTTAAATCTATAAAATGTAACAATGAGCGAAATAAGGAGTGGCACATAACGCGTGGAATATGAGAAATATTTTTTTATGTGAATATACCTACGAGAAATTGTGTTCAAGCAATGGAGTGACGTGATAATACAAAAAGGCTTTCCTTGTACGGGGAGGCAAAAGGTAGGACGATGGAAAGGTCAAGGAAGCGCCGAATATGCTCGACGCCGACTCCACGACATTCAAAAGCGTTCTCATTTTAAGGTATGTAGTAGGCTGCTTCCTTTAGAGGGTGAAGGCACTTACCAGAAAGGGTCGCCCGATCGTTTTAACTCAATGAAATTAGCATTTTAATGGGTTTTAATCGAATTAAATTGCAGTTTCTCTTTTACTTAGAATAACATTTTTACACCGTCTTGCTTTGGGAGCACCTTGAGGAAAAATTAAATAAAAAAATCATTTCCTTGCAAGAGTCTCAGGTATATATGATTAAAGGCACTGTCATGATGATGATGATGATGGTGATGGTGATGATGATGATAATGATGATAAGGATAATGATGATGAGTCGCACTCTGTTCTCTGTCATTTTACTTATTGCTAGTCGCTGTTCATTAATATGACAAAAATAAATATAGGTCAATTATTCCAAATGAAGTTTGACATTGATATCGATCCCTAAAGAATAAGTACATATTTTTTCCATATACACTTTGAAATTTTTGCACTCTATTATAAACACTATACCTAGTAATAAGGCATTTGATTTTTTAACTAGGATATTAGTAACCGGTAGTGATTTATCTAGCGTGTCGTTTATATTTTCATATCTGGAGTGGTGAGTAGTGCTTGCGTTAAGAAACATAATATGGCATATGATGGCAAGGGTCAAGATCCCCAAACTGAGGTTCCAATACCATTACAGCATTTTTGAGACATGATGACGTCATTGGTATTTAATTTGATTGCCATCATCCAAGTGTTAGTTATATTTGAATTTTCAGTCTTTTTAATTATTCCTGTATGGATATACGTTGCTAAACAATACTGGTACAATATTATTAACCGTTTAGACCATATAACAAAGAAACAGACTGTTTATTCTGTAACCTCTAATTAAGTAGTTAGATCGGAAAAGTGTTCTCGATGTTGCTACAAAATATGAGTCAAGATATCGATTGAAATACGTTTACTTAACAAATAATAGTGTTATCACTTACTTTGAGCTTGAACAAGTTATTCTTACTAGGGGAGCACCATGTAGGTGTGAGGCCCTATGGAAACTAATAGATTCGCCAGTTCCCCTTTATCATTTTAGTTTTACAAGTAGTAACTGTTTTGGGCATCAAAATAATACTGTATTTTTTGTGAGGTTCATATTTACGATATGCTACATCTATGTTGACTTTTTCTGCATATAAATTTTTTTTTTTTTTTAAGCATCTGACGATATATTTTTTTTTAATTTAGCCAACGACCAACGCCAATACATAGCAAGTTTTGCTATATATTTTAGAATTACTTTGTATATTTAGAATTTATAGAAAACGCTTGAGACGCATAGTTAAATTTCAAGTTTCAGACACATTAAAAAATTATGTACGACTAAAAAATATTTTCTCTCAGACGTTCCCCAGGGATTTAAAAAATAACCGATAACTTTGTCTGACAGCATCCTTCCGCACATTTTATTTGTGGAGATGAAATGAGAAGGGAGAAGATCTAAGGCGGGCCAAATTCAGCTAGAAAAAGAACTTGACAGCAAATGAGGGTCTGAGGGAACGTTTGTAATTTTCTTTTTTTGGAGGAGAATATCGGGAAATGTTTACTGTACATTTTCATTATCAGTTATCGGCGAATGCAGAACGAAAAAGTATTCCTTTCCTTTAGAAAATATGTGTAGAACGAAATAAATGTTTTCCTCGAAATACTGATAGAAACAAATAAAATATAGAAAAAAGATGGTAAGAGAAAATACAGAGTGCTCCATTTAAAATTAACGAGTCACGAATTTGTAACTATTGGCCGCCCAATTTTGAGCACCCTGTGTAATCTAGGAAAACCCGCGACTATTCTGGACATTATGCCCTGTAATGTATGTATTATAAACAGTGCATTCATAAAGTAACGCATAAATTCATTATCAGATAAATAAACAATATTATTTATAATTCCCGAAATAAGTCAATATTTACTGTTTTTTCAAATAATAATTTAATATACACGATGACCTACATTCAAGTAATGACGTCATCATCGGTTTCTTTAAATGGAACACTTCATTTCCTATCTTCCCTTGATGAGCTGATTCCAAAAATGTATCACAAGTTGTTTTAAATTTATACAGGATGAGCAACAGCTAAATCAAGTTTTAATTTGTAAAATCTTATTCAACAATATTTACAATAATTTTTGTTTATCCACATTGATATTAAATACTTGAACAAGTATCAAAATTAAAGAAACCACTGAAACTGCCACTACCCTCATTCTTGGAGCAATTCTCAAAGCAGTCCAACACGTTTTCATTAATAGTTATATTATTTTCAGATGTGAAATGAGAAATGACAACAGTGCTTGGTTTATCATTACCATTATCAACTTTCAGTATTATTTCACAATACTTTCTTTATTCAAAACTGGGTCTTCAATGTAACCGTCCCCCGACCACAGTGCTCGATCTCCATCCTCATCACCGCCGTCATCGTCAACTAAAAGGGTAGCAGATGTTCATCGTAATGCGTGTCCACTGTACTCTTTCCAGTTGTCCAGCTTCAAAATTTTTGTCACTTCTTGCGAGACGGCACTGAATGAATACCTCCCACCATTTAATGGCACTTTATACTAACATATCTGAGAAATAAATCGTGGTCGTTTTGGTTTTTGGTATTGGCAATTTTTATAATTAAGGTGGATTTCATATCTTCAACATTTTCAATTGTTAACGGCATGCGCTTGCATCTCCCAATGTTAGGAGGACTTATAAAAATAGTACATTATACTATAAGGGAGAGAAATGTGTTATTTTGGCAGAGGTGCAATTTGAAGCCCGAGGGCTACAATGCACCGGGGACAAAACAGCATCTCTCCCGAATGGTATATACTATTTTTTCCACGGTCTCATTAACTTAAAAACACATATTTTGCCATTATTATTATTAAGTAGCACCAGAATTATTGTATTCGGATTTGAGCATTTATTTAGTAGTCGTAACTACAAAACAAACAAACAAAAAGAATTCTCAAATTAAGGTGCTAGTTTGGTTTAGTTTAAAGTTTGTTTAGTGCACAATGAATAATTGTGAGTTGGAAGAGATTGTGGAGGCTGCAAATATTGCAATAAACAATTTGCTACCTACGAAGTCAAGATTTTTATACGATATAGCCTACAATCGGTTCAAAAAGTGGTGCGCCCAGAAAAATGTTCAAGTATACAGCGAGAATGTTTTGTTGGCATACTTCAGTGAAAATGCAAAGAATTACAAGTCTTCCACATTATGGGCGCAATATTCTATGGTTAAGACATGCTTGATAATTTACGACAACATAGATATAAGCAAATTCCCCAAGCTGATCGCATTTTTGAAAAGAACCTGTGACGGATATCAAGCGAAAAAATCGAAAATATTGACAAAGGGTGAAATCGACCGTTTTCTATCAAGTGCAGATGACAAAGAATTCTTAATGATTAAGGTAAGATTACTTTTGTTGTTAGGTATTTCAATTATTAAGTATTTTGATTTTTTATAGGTTGGATTAATTCTGGGGATTGCCGGTGCTTGTCGAACTGATGAACTAGTCAATTTAACTGTAGATGATATTAAGGATGTAGGCTTTTCCTTGATTGTAAAAATTCCAAAAAAAGACAAAGATTCCACGAACCTTTCTGGTTACCAATGTGGGAAATATGCTTGAATTGTTTCGAAAATGCCTGTCCCTGCGTCCTCCCCACGTCAAGCATAAGCGCCTTTTTTGTACTACAAAGCAGAAAAATGTAGTTCGCAGCCAGTTGGCAAGAATACCATGGGAAAAATTCCGAGTGTAGTAGCTTCGTATTTAAAATTACCTGATGCTGCCTGTTATACTGGTCACTGCTTACGAAAATCTTCAGCGACATTACTGGCAGATGCTGGTGTGGATATCACGACAATAAAGCGTCATGCTGGTTGGAAATAAACGGCAGTCGCTGAGGGTTATGTCGAGAACTCCATTGAAAATAAGGCCAAAATTGCTAATCAGGTTTTAGTAGGTACCACTACTAGCGCAATCACAAAAACTGTAAATGTAAGTGAAAGTAATATTCCTTCTAATATTAATTGTGAAAATTGTACAAATGTAACATTTAATTTAAATATCAATAAATAATTTCAATGTTATCTTTTTTTTTGCATGAAAAACTTTCTCCATAATGTAAACTCCCTTGGGAGCATTATATCCGTTGGGAATAATCGACTACTTCTGTTTTAATTTTGTCATAGAAACTGATTTCTACTCCCGACCGTGGAAAAAAGTTTTTTAAAAATTTTGTCCTTTTATTTTTAAAGCATTTACGTTCATCATCAAATATAAATTTTCAGGTGCACTATTTAAAAAGCTACCAACTTGCTCCTTTGTAGATACTCGTGATTTTCTTGACTCATTTCTCTTGAGAAAAGCACGTAACTTGAAATATTTGCTTATATCAATCCCCTTTTTTATATCCAACGTTGACCGCAACATTCAATATTGTGCTAAGTTTGAGAAATACACCATCAATATACAATTGAATACAATTTAATACTTTTTTCAGCAAAATGAACCACAATCAATCGCAAATGTACTCAATTAGCAATATGGCGACTAATGTTTGACAAAATATCCATGACTACATCGATATATCCTACTTACCTACTTTGCATTATAATCCAAATTTGGTTTGAATAATTTCAAAGTACAAATTAATATTTAAATGGGGGATTTTGATGGAGAAAAAAGCATTTTTATTCATATTAAAAGTATATTTTTTGTCTCGTAATTTATTCATCACAAAAGTGACACTTATAATCCTAATATAACAATATACTATTTTATTGTCTTTTAAGACTCCCTGAGCAAGTGGTGAAAATGTTTGTACTTGTGGTTGTTAACCTTGTATATCAACTAATTTAGTTTATTAAATAATTAACTGATAATATCGTTTGAATAATTTATCCATATTCTCAGGAGTGTTTGTTAAGGACTGTGTATTTAAAAGCATTCACTTTAAAGTACAAAATACATCGATATTGTGCTTAAGAGAGTACTAAAAAGTAGCTATTTAATTGCAGAAGCAACTGGCACCATCCTGATGATTAGTTTTCTTTAAGCATATACATAAAAACGATTTTATTTACAAAAAGCATTAATTTTCTCGCTCCTCTTCTCTATAAGACTCGGTGGTGCACTTTTTGTAGATCAGCCATTAATCTTGTACGGAATTAGTAGCTAACAAAAAAATGGTAATAAATGTTCCAGGAAAGCTGCATTGCGCGTTGTTTCTTCACGTGTAAAGCAGTGTTTATTATTTTTCTACACTACAACTATTGGATGTTTACAATGAGCTTGTTGATTATTTCTAAATGAAATAAAATTGGGGAAATAATATTTTTATTTCACAATGTTGAGAATTCGATTTGACAGGAGTCATCAATAGTATATTATGATGTTAGGAAAATAAGATACTTTACGCGCTAAGCGTGGAAAGTTTCTGAAAATCCATGTGAAGCATATGAAGTATCTTATGCTTCAAGCAATGGACCTTTAAAAGCAGTTGACCTAGAAATATTATCATGAGTACTGATATCGCAAGATGTGGAGGATTCTTAACCGATGCAAATCTTCACACTTTAGTAGGTATATTAAAACATAAGTGGACATTAAGTACCAGTTATCCACGAATGCTTTACGTTATTTTTTTATTGGTACACTTTGAAATCATAAATACTGGTATTAATACTACAAAAAAATGAAAATGAGAACTAATAATGTAGAATGTTTGAATTCGTGATGTGACATCAGTAAGATACCTTGTGTTGTCATGAAAATCTGTCACATAAGAAATAATTTTGACAAACTGCGTATGTACAATTCCGTCATATGTTTTCTGTTGACAGAACACAAATGCCAAATGCCAATTAAGCATCCAAAATCAATCACAATCTCGTCCATGTAAGTCCAGCCACTTAGGCCGAGCAGGAAGTTAGCAGATCACTTATATCTCACCTGCATTCAGTTTATATGTGAACATACATATGAAGGAACAGCCAGTTCAATTGTCGGTCATCTCACCTATGGCATACTGATGAGGACTAACAAGCCCGAAATCGGTCTATGTCTGGTGGTGTGTCCGAAAAGGGTTCTTGGCTGTTCACACAGATACTGCAGGAGTAATTCAATACCGGTCGGGGCATTAATCCGCGGAGTAGTTGTTTCCTGTAGTATCATTTACAATCTCGTCTCACTTGTAAAACGTTTATTTATTTCACAATTATAAGTATTTACAATATTAAATAAATATTAAAAAATGGAGAATGACGTAGAAGAACAAAGTCAAGTAAGTGTGAATAACTTATTATTTTTAATACTTTATATACATTTTTTTTACAATTTGTAGATATTTAATTTTTGTTAAAATTGCCTTCAGTTAACAGGACAGGGGGGACATGTATGTACAGAAAACTGGAATGAACGTGAGATTAATATCAATGACAGTTCAGTAATAGGAGAAGAAAATTTATGTGCGATACTGATTGTTATAAAGCAAGACTGCAGTTTGTAAAATGTCTGTTCTTTGTTATGTATGTAATAAATCAAAGGTTAGGTGTTTATAAGTTTTACTTATATTTAAGTTGTACTTTATTTTATACCAGCTGCTTTGCCAGCCATCTGAACGAAAAAAAAAGTGAAATGACAAAATCTAGAAATTCCTGTTTTTTCATTGTTGCTGTCAAATTGAAAGTTTTATTTTGTTTACTGTCACATAGCAAGGGTTTAACTAGGTAACAAGAAATTTAAAGTAACTAATTTTCGCGTGTGTGCATGAACAAATGTAAAATCGTAAATCGCAACTCGCAAATCGCTAGTGCATGAACTTACCTTAAGGCATATATACCGGGTGTCCCGAAATAAATGCAACAAAATTTGGTCAGAAATTCTTAAGAGAAATTTAAGGGACCCGTATTTTTTACTTTTGATAAGTGCGGCCCCCTTTCGGAGATATAGGCCCCTGAAACAAGCCCCTAAAAATTAATTTTTTTTTATATCTCAGAGCTATATCGCACAAGAACCACCAAATTTGGTACACAGGGATTTTATGACATGTAGAATGCGATGCTGATAAGCTTTTTGGCAAGGGGCCCCCACAAGACACTTTTTCGGGGGCCCCCTTGCCTTTGGGGCCACCGAACATTAGTTGCATATTTAATTTTTTTTAAAATAAGTAGCCTCTTAGAAACTCCAGGAAATTTAAAAACTTTTTTGTCTCTTAAAATTTTTTCGAAAAACGCAGCGTTTCGAAAAAATGGCAAAATGTGATTGGATGCATATCGAGGTTCATATGAAATTTTGAAGTGTTAATCGTTCAGGGGGCTATATCTCCGAAAGGGGGCCGCACTTATCAAAAGTAAAAAATACGGGTCCCTTAAATTTCTCTTAAGAATTTCTGACCAAATTTTGTTGCATTTATTTCGGGACACCCTGTATATTCAGGGAAGATGATTTGCTGAAGTTTTTCACGGGGCATTACGTATTTATTTTTGAAGGTGGTAGCCAGTTGTGGTATCTTTAGCTCCTGTAGATGATGTGAATTGTGGTACTTACGCTTACATGAGATCAAGGAAGAAGAAAGCGTATTGCTCATCCGATCATCTAAGCCAGTGAAGGATCGACGTTTTACTGTTACCGACAGTGATGTAATTAGTTATGTGCGTTTGGTGAAGCAGTATTTATCATTGGATTCTCAAAATGTAAGTACGGACCCAGTTTTTTTTACGGTATGATAAGAGAAAGTGCACCAATTAAGTGATTGGTATTAAAATATTTAGATCATGCCCTTGCAAATTGGACGTTATCTTAAATTGGACGACGTCCGTTACCATTATGGCGAATGACAATGTATCAAATCCAACGACAAGTAGAATAGAAATCGGCAGCTGTGGCGAATGGTTACGTTGAAGAGAGTATTAGCAATAAGAAGAATGCTTAAAAAATTATTGGGAGTGACATTAATAGAAGTGCAATCTCATTGACTGCAGAGAATATTAACATTACTTCTATTTAAAAAACCGTCAATCAATATTTTAAGCAATACCAGCTGTATTTATTTCAAACGTCATATAAGTTGTCACTTATATGACGTTTGAAGAAAAAGTATGTCATCTTTTTCCAAAACTGCTGCACCTGCGCCTCAATTAGAGTGAGAGTGCAAAATGTCTGTGCCTTAATTCCTCCGCTTCCAAGAAAGCAAGGAGGTGTTATAAATAGCTACATTTATATCGCTATCAATCCTCAGCAGCTGCAGAAGCCCACTGGAGATGTCCGCCATCTCTTTTAAACACTCTTATTTTTTGTAAGGGGAGATTTGCTGAATTATATTCTGACGTTGATACCGTATATCTGTGGCTACGAACTCTTAAGTCATAAAGCTCATTTAAATTGCCCTGTTTACTTTTATGAGTGCCTCATAAAGACGTTCAATTAAAGAGATAATTTAATTTTAGAGGCGGATGCCTCTCGCAGTGATATAAATTTTAATTTTTTCTATTTGCTTTGCTACATAAATATTAATTAAGAACAAAAGCGGTTTAAATTCAGATTATACTTACGTCTCACCACTTAACCTTCTCGTAACTTTACTCGAAAGAAGAAAATATTTTTATTTATTATATTTAGGACTTTCATTTCATCCTATCTTGGAAACGTTATACGTGTCCATAATACTTTTCAAACTATTTCTTATTCGAAACTAAAGTAAAAATAAAAGTGTTGTTTAGAATAACCATAATTTTTTTTTTACTTTATTGTAAGGACATTTAAGAGCGCCCTTATATGCAAATTTCAACGAATTTATAGTTATCTCTAAAGACAATTAATTAAAAAACATTAAACAAGTTAGAAAAAATATTTCCAAATAAATCAATTTATTTTTGACAAAAAAATGTACGTCGTTACACTGAAAAAGATTTGTTTCCGAGAATAAATTATGTTTAAATGAATTGAATTGTTTGCTGATTTTTTTTTTTCAGTGGAACAAACTTAAGTGCGAGCTACAATTAAAATTTCGAATATTGAACTATATTTTCTGTGTATTTTAGTCTTTACACAGACTTAGTTTACCCCTAATGTTACAAAAAATATTCCAAAATTTTATCTCGATATTTAAAATATGGGGCAAAAGCCTCTTTTCCTACGGAAAGTCGACGCCTATGATAAGCATCAACTGAGATGGCTTAGATCCAAAGGTAAAGCTTACATCTGTTAACAATGTCAACTACCATGCGGTCGTCTTTTTGCACCGTTTCTAAATGCAGAAACGACAAAAATTAACATTCTTATTAGTAATAATACCTAATATATAGGTAACAGTTAATCCAGTTAGCTCCAGTATTTTGCATTCGTTTTTTATTATTTACTGGCAAAACTACATTTTCACTCGTTACAACCACTCACTACCGATAAAACACACTTCCTGTAGGTACAGTTAGATGAAATGCCTATTTATTATAAGAAAATCAAACGAAAGGAATGCGTAGGTACTAATAGATAATAGAAAAGTTTAAATGCACCCGCGGCAGTCTTGTTCCATAACCTAGAAAAACAAATCGGCGCACTATATTGTTGGAAAATATCTGTACCCGATACATATTACTTTATTTAATAATTATAAAATGTTTAAAACTAAAATAAGGTACTAAAAACTGAAAACGAGCACAAAACTACGAAGTAAACATAAGAATTAAATTATGACAGGATACCGAATTTTACCATTGCCTTGTCTGTAAACGTGCGGCGGGCGGGGCACATAGGCGGTGTTAAATAAGTATTATTTTATTTAATAACTATAAAACGTTTAAAACTAAAATACGGCGCTAAAAACTGAAGAAGAGCACAAAACTACGACGTAAACACAAGAATTAAATTATGACAGGATACCGAATTTTACCATTGCCTTGTCTGTAAACGTGCGGCGGGCGGGTCGCATAGGCGGTGTTAAATAAGGATTTAATATTTTTTGAAGGGCGATCCTTAATTTTCTCTATCCCCGCTTAAAATATTTCTACTTAGTCATAGTTAACCCTGTATTTTGGAACAGTTTTGTGTCAAAGAAAATACTGTAATTCACATTTGCAGTACTTTTACCTGTCTGCTGTAGAAATACGCCATAAATGGCATACACTGTATGTATTAGAATGTCCTGTCACAACGTTAGCCAGTCGTTGTGTGCTGCCTTACGGAACCATGTCAAGCTTTATGACTATGTGAGATGAATGAGTAATATCCGCCAGTCCGAAAGAATGTCCTAAAGAATGAATATGATGCCCTGGTGTCCTCTTTCGCTTCACTGTCAACGTGCGCTGTTTTTAAGTGATTTATGGTTTGTAAATATTGTAGGTGATGGATGTTTAGCACAGCTAATGCATGTTGCACTTTGCACGAAATAGCTTGAATTGAGTTCGGCCAGCACATTAAAGTTAAATCGCCCAGTGATCAATCACAGTTTTTATTTTGCGATTTGGGATGCGATATGCAGTTATAAATACCTGTTGTACTGTGGACATTTATAAAGAGATCCTTTATCTAAAAAATGAGTTGGTTAGTGCCAAGGGTTAACAATTTTCAATGGAATAATTTATACAATAGGGAAATTGCATGATGTTTCCATGCAGAAGAAAGGATGTACGTATTACTTTAATCGAAATTGCGTTTGTCCTAGACAATCGGTATATAAAAATTTAGTCGGGCCACGCCCCCATAAAACGGCCACCGCCACAGTGTAGACCTGTGACGTCAGACGCCGTCATATCTCTATTTGATTTTCATGCTTTCGGACAACTCAGACCATACCCTTAGAGAGAGAGAGTTAATTTCACCGGACAAATGGAAGAAGCATTGCATTACGCCATGTGCCGTTATGTACGAATACAGCATACAGCGCCTAATAAAAAATATTTACCGTACCAAAAATTAAAACAAAAAATATAGTGTAGGGCGATGAAGCGCGACAAAAGGAAGCATTCCAACATCGTTTGTTTGTGAAGACCATTAAAAAATTAAAATGTAAAGTTGTAAAGGATTAATTAAAGTTTTCTATTAAGCTACCATAATGTATACAGGGAGTTTAGAAAGTCAATGGTAAAGTAAACTTTTTTTTTCTTTTCATTTATTGCATTCACCACTTAGTTCCAATTCCAAATAACATGTTTTCCCTCCTCCTACTATTTACGTGATATAGTCCGTCACTACATTAAATTACAGGTTTTATTCTAAAAATATAATAAATAAAAGTAATAAATAAGTATTTTTAAAAAATGTTTAAAGATAAATGAAGTAGTAAATAGTAATAAATATTTATTAAATTAACTTTAATAAATTAATAAATGTTAAATATCAATTCATTACATTTACTTATTATTATTTAAACTGAAAGAAGTAGTTTAATGTGAAATCAGATGGCATAATTTTATAAATATCTGAAGTAAAACCATCTGGTACTTACCCAACAGCATTATCGCCGTAATTGTCACGAGCGCATCTATATTGTAAACAAAGTAGTAAATTACGTTTAACAATACCGTAAGTTCACCACATCATTACTAATAGTTATCGCATTACCTTCATAGTATTTGCACTATGTATCTATGACTCAAATGCCTCAAAAACGCAAAAATATAGGAAACAAACGCCTGTTTACATCACCAACACCGTAACCTGCACCTATATCTACGGAAACAAACCGCGCTGAACGGCGTGTATCGTCACAGCGATAACATCGCGTTATCGGCCACGTGGTTTTATTTGCATTCTATAGCAGTTTATGAATGTTAATATTTCATACTAATATGTTTCAAAGATTACCCTGTAATACATTTCAAACTAATACATGCAACTTTCTCATTCTAAAAGATATGCACAATAAAAATAAGATACGTGTACACATATTGTCAAAGAAACAGCATTTGTATTTCATTTTCTATTACAAACTTCTGATTTTAAAATTTAAATAATTGGATTACCTGGCACTAAACTAATTGAAGACATATCTATACGAGTATGCACAACGAACATAAGTAGTAAAACTTCGATCTTGGACTTTGTCGAGGCAACTTTACATTGTACAAGTTTCAGTTCGAATCATCTTGTTAGAAACTCTTCTAATTGAATATCCCCGGGAATTATGCAGTTCTGCAACTGTTAGATAACTGTCGAAATACCTCCTCCATGTACCTAAATTAATGCTTCAACTTTGCCTTTAGAGAGGCATAAATGTTGTGAGATTGTAGCTTTAGTAGTAATTTTAGAAGAAAGGTGTACTGAGAAGTATTTAGAAATTATCCATCATACATGGATAGAAAAGAATTGTTCATTCAATTAAATATATTTTGTTAATTATAATTAATTAAAATGTATATGTAAATTAATTAGTTTTTCTAGAGTCGTAAGCGTAGGTCGTACATTGATAACGTAGCATTCTGTTTTAAGAATGTCTGCTCACATTTGTGTTGTGAATTTTGTTGCAAACGACATTTTTTAAAGGATTATGCCTAGATTACGTAGATTTGGACAGATTTATCAGCGACTTTGGGAGGAGGCGGATTATTGAGTTGCTCAAAGCAGATTTTTCAGTGAAATAAATTTCTAGAAGAATTAAAAGATCCTTACGTACCATAGTACAGTGTTACCAGGCGTAAACTCAGAAAGGTCTTGGACAGAGAACGAGAGGCACCGGCTGTCGTAGAGTCCAACGCTACATCCAGGAAGTGGTGGAGTTATCCATAATATTATTATTCCATATCTTCACTCCATCCAAAACGCCATTTTTCAGCAAGACAATGCTAGACTCCATGTTTCTAGACAAACAATAGTTTTTATGGACAACAGACCAACCGTTTACCCTGGCCAGGAAAATCACCGGATCTGTCACCTATTGAACATGTATGTCTAAGACATGACTACCCGCAGACTGCTGCATTTACAACACCTCTCACAGACTTTTGTAGTTCTTACGCATGAAATTCAGATAGCTTGGAATAGAAGAAGAACTTGTCGATAAGGTCTTGGAGTATCTCATTCCTTATTAGATCCGAACCCAAGCGTATCAATAAATGTTTTAGGAATCGTGGATTTTCGACACACTATTGTACCAGTTTTTGCAATAGGTTCTCTGATCTTGCTGAAAATTTAATCATTCAATAAATGGCCCTTAAATTGTGTAAAAAAAATTATTAAAATCTAGTGAATATTAGTGTACTTTTCTGTCACGTAGTATATTTTTATTATGTAGAATAAAAACGAACAGAGTATTAGTAAGTGATCATTAAAGAACAGTATTAATAATAATAAGTATATAAATCTTACAGCAAACCATTTAGAAAAAAATTAATAATGATCCATTCAGTACAGTAACTTACATCCACATTTACAGCTTAAATTACTTTTAACATCTTTGTACAGTTAATTAGGAACTATATGTTACAAACGAAGTTGGCAAATATTGCTTATCTCGTAATTTTCGTTATCTTGAACTTTCTAATCAGTGAAGTTTGTAGCAAGATTCGTTAGTTCTACAAACGTATATCTTTGAAATAAAGCAAACATTTGACTTTGAAATTCAGATAAGATGACGTCTTTGGGTTAGATTTAAAGAAAATGGAAAGTAGATATGCGATATTTGTTGTGTCAGATGTAAAACTTTTTTTCGCTTTTACACAAAACGTGGTATAAAATAAATTACAAAGAAACAAATCAATTGATTCAAGTCTAAATTTGAAGCAAATAAAACTGCTACATAACTAAAATTTATTGTGACGTTAGTTTCATTAAATAGTCAATACATATTAGACAATACGGCAAAATAATAAAGACTAGTCTCATTCTGGTATTATTTTGCTCGACACTGTATACAGGGTGTTACAATATATATGACCTCCCTTAGAAGATACAAGGTGTTAAAGTTGAACTTTTAAATTTGTTTTTTCGCTGCAATTTCTTCAGACAAAAAGTACGCAGTTAACGGAATGATTTTCTTTTTTGTTACACCCTGAATATATTTTCTTGGTATATCAAACTTTACTAATAAAGATCTAACGTGTATTACATTTTTCACAGCCAACAAAGCAAAAGCTCAGTGTAATTAAAAATGCTGGTAATGTAGTTTTATAACACAAAGATGGAGACGGAGAGAGGTCATTAATACATAAACTTAATTAAAATTGTCTTGTTTGTTGAAAATTGTAGCACCTATGCACGTTGCTAAGCAAAGTTCGTCTACAAATTTGTTTTTATTGCAAAGCATTTATTTTCTCATTATATACAACGACGTAAAGAAGGAGGAAATGGGGGATTATTCTTTCTTTTATTCCTTAGAAATTGCTTTCTCATACAGTTAATCTTGCCAGTTGTTCTGGATCCGTGTTTCCAAATATAATTATGTCTCGTGCATTAGAATGTTCTCCTTCATATTTTTGAAGACCAAATTAAGTGAGATTTTGAAGAAAATATATTTTTCCTTATTAAAAACTTGTTACACATGACACTGAAATATTGACGGAACATGTACAGAGATATGCGTATTTTGGCATCAGTTATTAATGTTTATTGATAAAAAATTGTATATACAAAGGTTGCAGATATTTTTTTCTTATTTTTATTGTGATTTTGAAAAAGGCACGTAAAAGATCCAATCTCATGTTTATATTTTAATAGAATGTCCTAAATAAGGTAATTCAGAACCGCGTATTCAGAAGGTCGAATAAAGACAGAAAATAAAAATCTTATTCTACCTTTCAAAAGATAAGCAGCACAACCCATAAAAATCGTACGTTCCTCATACGCTACAAATTTTCTGATGACGCGGTCAAGTGTTGAAGCGAAACATCGTTGCCATGTCAGGAACATACGTGTGCATGTTATTCAAATACTTCATTCCTTTACGCATTTATATCTCGCATATTTGGAAATCACAAAGAACAATAAACTACAACCAGCAGTACATGCCACCCATCCCGTTAGTTTTTAATTTATTTCGAATTGTCTTATGTGTAGCTCGCAATGCAGAGTCGACCCCCAGCCTTTAATGTGATAGAAAGTGTTTTAAATTTAATCGAATTTTGCAACTGGTTTCAAAATTAAAGTACGGATGATCCCAACCCAACTTTATTACTAGAGTGCTATAGACTGAGTGTCGTTTTATACGTGCTGCATTTTAAAATGGTAGGTTTCGAAAAGCAGCAAGTTTCTAGGTATGGTATACGCTGCTACAAAACAGAATAATTAATTGAACATAATACTAAACATAATATTCAATTATAAATACGTGATGAAGATATATTAAAAATAAAAAAAACTCTAATAAACTAACATTCGAAAACAATAATTAATTTCTACTACGTGAGTATATTGGTAACGGTCTTTTTGAATTTTCCTAGGTAAATTTTAATTTTTTTTGTCGTTGAGTATGCACTAAAAACTAATTTATTGACTTTAATAATACGGTAGGTCAGGATTCACTGTTGCCGGATTGCTTATCTTTAAATATGTCACAGACTGCTTTTTTTGTCTACAACACTTATTCTGTCTCAATTAGTATTTAAATACGAAAAACTTTTCAGCTAATTTACCTACATAGTGACTATTGGTTTTTTTTATTTTACTATTTGTGTAATAAAATGTAATTGGTTTATATTTGATCCGTTGGAGTTTTGTACCTTGAATATTAAATATCTATTTTTTAAACTGAAACTTAATATGTTAATTGCATTCTTTTAAGAAATGATTTATAACATTCTTTACATATTTTAACATTTTAAATTATTATTGGCTGATGTGAGCAAGAAAAAACATGATTTTCAAAAATAGTTATTACATGCCCAATACTTACTAGCAAAATATTTAAATTTGAATCAGCCCTACACGAGATCTGGGAGCTGAATCGAGGCCGCGAACGGGGAAATAATGATTTGAAAATATTTTTTTCGGTGTAAATATGCATTTAAAAATTGTTTTAATCTTGGTATTAGACTCATTTGTTCCTATCTTCTCTTACAATTAGTGATAGTAGGACTGACTGACTCTGTATATTTTTGGACATATGAAATCCATAGATAGTAACAAGTAAAATGGCGTTAAATGCTTTACATAAATATTTTGAAAAGTGTGTTTGAAATAGACGGCAAATATTATTTTTAAAATCAACTGTTTTGTATTTCAAAATATAGGTCAGTTAAATGCTTGCACTATTGCAAAGTCTGAGATCTCTGGACAAGTAAAGTGTGGAAATACCAGATTTTCACTTGCAACATCAGCAGCTGCAAATTTTACATCCGTACGTGTTTTCAGTAACAACTTATTTCGAACTTTTCACATTTGCATGACGTCTTGGTTGAATTTATATGTATCGACAAGGAAATACTTTCAGCAAGACGATAAGAACATGTCATTAGTATACAACGTAGAAATATAAAAGTAGGGAAGTACAGAGTACCTACATTGTTTTGCTTTCTGCAACATGTTATTTAGAATGCATATGTTTGTAATGAAATATTAGAAGTTAAAATTAATGAATCATAATTATTTAATGAATTAAATATAGATGACTATGAAATTTGAATTATCTCTAATGGTAGTAATCAAGAAAATCAAATCAGTCGATTTCACTAGCCACTGTATCTCTGCATCGGTCAGAATAATATTAAGGCTTTGTGCAGGAAATGCCACAATTATTATCTATAATTGCATACAAAATGAATGTTTTATTAGTAAGATTTAATAATAATATAATAATGCGGAGTCACTACTGGAGATGCCAACAGTGAAGAGCAGCGAAACGTTTGAAAGCATTGGATGAGTTCAGTTACAGAGCACCATATAGACGATCCTAGTCCGAGAACAACAAGGTCAAGTCAAAGAATAGCAGCTTTAATTCTGTTACTAGCAGCGACCAGTTACCGAGTTCAGAGCATAACAACCTGGAAAATCACTATATATAAAATAATACCTTCTTAATGTCGCATTAGAAATTGCAGTTTTCGAGATATTTGCTTTTAAAAGAATCTACGTATGACAAGTTTATTTTAACACCAAAAGTAAAATTGTAAATACAAAATTTTACAGACCATTTAATATCTAGAAAATATTTTTGTATCTATTTTTAATAATGTTTGTATTTGCCATGGCGTCTGTCAAAGTTTATTAACTAAACTAAAATTTGAACCACCATGGGTATACTTCTCATGTAATCATACATGAGATACGATTTATTATACGCTTGAATTAGCAAATAGGGGGGAAGTCTGAGAATTGTAAAAAAGAAACTCCTAAATTTAAAAAAAATATATAGGGTTGGTCAGTGGTCGCGCGGTTTAAGGCGTCAGTACTTGAATCGAGGTGACTAGATCCGAGTTGGTTCGAGCCCAGCTGCCGGTAGACCGTATATAAGCTATATTCGTGGAGAGGATTGGCACCCTCTCTGCGGGTATGGTAGGGTGAAATAATGTTAGCTTGGGTCAATGTGAGAGATTGATACCGGTTGATATTTGACTACCCCCCTAATTAATGAGGTTTTCCAGGTTTCCCTCATTCCTGCACTGAATAGTGGTGCCTACCAACGTAAGTCGTTCCTGGGTGCAAATGCGGCCTGCTTAATAATAATATGCCGCTCCCTCTCCCACACAAGTCTCCGACTTCTGGGCTAATCCCTGTGATTAGAATGAGGGTAGAGATATTATTATTATTATATTATTATATTGCTTATGTTTTTCTTGATGTGCCTAATGTTGCTATACAAAATTCCGAATCGCCTAATGTTATATTTCAACTAAAATAAATTTATATGACATTATATACCTAACAATAATAATATTTAAAATATGCAAAACTTTATAAATTTCAAAGCCTCACAAAACATTTTTTTTTCCTCAGATATGGATGTCAGATCATGTTTATTATATGTTGAATCCGGGGTCCGTATAATTAAAGCTTTTTAGCTTTATTAAACACATATAACCCTATAACTCAAACTTTAACCACAAAACCCAAGCTGTTAACCCCCAAACCCATAAACTAATCTCCCCATAATCCCATAACCAACAAAGCCAATAATCGTCATTGCTCTTTAAGCAAGCCATATCCTACCCTACAAACTTATAACCCCACAACCCAAGAGTCCCATAATCCCACAACCTATAAACAATAACAGTCCCGAAAATTGAAATGGGGCCGTTGACATTAGAGTTACCCAACGAGGAGGTTACGAGAGCGGATTTTGTACATCATGTAGTCCTTAGAAGATTGCTGGATAATACAGATAAAATGCAGACAATGTACTTGTACTTATTTTTTATTCATTTTCTTTTAGAGCTGTAATGAGTTTTTTTTTTTTTGGCTCCTCGTGGTTTCGAGAAAAACACAACTGTTACCTATTGTTTATGGGGTTATGTTGTTACATTATAGGGTTCTTGGGTTGTAGGGTTCTGGGGTTATACGTTTGTAAGGTAGATTATGTTTGGTTAAAGAGCACTGACAAATCGCGTGGTGTAAGGTAAGTTCAAGTACTGAGTAACATGGTTATTGGGTTTATTGGTTATGGGATTGTAGGGTTATTGGGTTATTTATTTATGGGTTAGGGAGTTAACAGCTTTAGTTTTATGTTTAAAGTTTGAGATACATGCGTTTAATAATGCTTAAAAACTTAAATTATTAGGTTCTTTGAGGTTATGATAAAAGCCTGACGTGATGCATTTAGTATCGCAGTGTTAAAATTTGTATTAATAGATATTTTAGTATCTAGCATATATTATAAATAACCCTCGTACATGCACTGCCGTAACTAATGCGATGAAGAACTTGTTGATATCCCTTGTGACGCGCCTGTCAAGTTGATTTACGACTTCAGGCAACAAAACCATGTCGGCTCTGATGACACAAAAGGAGTGGTCTAACTGTTTATATTTAAACTGTGGTCCTACTGGCGGATATTAGATTTTAATCGATCACCGCATTCTAAGTACATTTTAAAGCGAACGCTTTGTACTAAACCCAGGCAAAGACCAAAATTTCATCGGTGTAGTGACAATATTTACATCATGTTATGTGTCGCTCATGTCGAACACTGATTAACAAATCCAATGAAAGCACCGGCTGTTGCAGCACATCGCCGTCCATTAAAAACAAGTCGATTAATTCTACTTTGTCACGAAAGGGTTACCAAAAATAATCGGTGAATATAAATGGATGTCTAGTGGTACACATACATTTTAAACCGTATGGTGTTTGTTTTTTATTTGAGGGTCAACAGTACTCTGAAGTGTATTAACGATAATTAACAGTTGATAACTTTGCCGCAAAGGACTTCAACAAATACCAACTACGCTGCAGTATTTTCGTTGCATTGTAGTTCCATTTACGCAACAGTAATTTCACAATAAATTAGGTAATTGTTTGATTTCTGTTTCAAATGTAAAATTCCATTAAACGTAAAGTAACTAGTGTTACAGGCGGTTTAGAATGTAGTAATAGATCTGTTCTTTGCACGATTTCAGAGTTATTTCGATACAACTTCAACCGGTGGTTTTTCCACTCCAAAACTTCGGCGTATGGAAAAACTAAGATCTGTATGTAGTTTATTCCTCTGCAAAAGGTAGATTTATTATTATTATTATGCTTTTATCTTTATAGTTTCTACGAAAATAACATAAATTATCACTGGGAACCAGACAGATAAGCCATAAAAACTGTTTTTACAAGCTAATAACTTAACAGACAATTTTACAAGTTAGTAGCATTATTTACCTATATTAGAGAATTCTATTTTATTTGTATCATATACAGGGTGAGTCATGTCGTTAATTTTAACAGCGTATTCGGAAGGCCTAATAAAGGCAGAAAATCGAAAAAAAAAATTTACTCGACCTTTAAAAAAATAAACAAATCACCCTATAAAAATCGGTAACATTCCTGGTACACTACGAACTGTCTGATGACACAACCATATGACAATCGAATGTCGAATGAAACATCGTTGCCACATCATGTTTACATACATAATATCGTCTAACACTTCAGCGTGTTATTCAAATTTACCACCATTTAGTCGCACTTTCTGCATTTCCTGCATTTATTTCTCCCCCAAATTTGGAGATCACACCACACATTTGGAGGGGGGATGGAGAGAATACAAGCAGTAGTTTGTTTATTTTGGTCTCGTGTATTGGTCGTAAATTTACAATGCCTAATTTTACAAATTTCGTGGAAATGGTAGTTTTATACGGCGAATGTTTACGAAATGCGAATGCCGCTGTTGCGGAATATCGGAGACGTTTCCCTAACAGACAATATTTTCCAGGTGCGTGAATTCTGTGCAAGTGCTTCAACGCCTTCGCGATACGGGTTCTGTGAAACCTCGTCGGAAACTTGCGGGATACGGCAAAATAACTTAAATGTCATAGAAGCTGTTTTAAATTTAGTTGAGGAGCAGCTTACTATTTCTATACGAACCATTTCAAGGCGATTGGAGATATCCCAAAACAAGGTATGCAGAAAAAACTCACTGAACCCATATCATTTTTAGAAAGCTCAATATTTAAAACCTGCTGATTTCCCCAGCCGTCTCGAATTTTGCAATTGGCTGACTCTAATTTTATTAATAAAGTGCTATGGACGGATGAGTATAACTTTACTCGAACTGGCATTTCAAACAGGTTAGTACCACACTACTTAAAAAATACTAAATTTCTAAGCTAGATGTATGTAACTACAAACTGAATAATTAATTGTACTTGCGAGTACTCCTAAAAATTCATATCCAATTGTAAAACGTAGTGGAAACGTAATATCAAAATAGGGTTGTCTCCATAATTCAGAATTCAAATAAGAATTTTTATAAAGTAAATAGTATATAAAACATAGACATCACATTAATTAGTATTGTATATACTGTTTTACTAAATTATATGTTTTTTAAAATGGTTTAAAATTTAAAATTTTAAAACTGATTCGAAACGCGTTCTTATTGGCGATGACGTAGGAAAGTAGTTCTAGAAAGGGCTGAGTTATGTTGGTTGCGGGAATTTGGAATTTGACTTGACAATCATTCTGTCATTTCATTCGTGATTTGGGCATATCTCTTCTAACTGCTTTAAACCACTTTCTACAATATTCCGTTCGCACAGTTATAAAATTTTTGTTTGGACTATTCATCGAAGTATTTGTACAAGATGGTACAAAACACCACTTATAAAATTTAATTGTTGCAGCCATCTTAACGTGCATCTGTCATTTATCTTATAATGACATATGATATGATCGATTTATGTAACTCAAAATACACCACGCAAATATGTTTTTGCGGCAAATTTTACGGTTTTAACTTAGCAATGAAATTACTTCCAAAATAGAAAAAAAAATAATTAAAAAATATATATAGCGTTATCATAACTAAGTCCTAGAACCAATCTATGCCATTTTTGAAAAAAAAAATGATAAAATCCTAACTGTAACAACCTAGCATTCGAAAACATTTATTTACTGACTACATTTGTTTTTATTAACAAATAAATCAATATTTAAGGAAAATTCATTCATGTATCTAGATAAAAGAGTTAGTTTTACTCTTTGTCATTAAATAACAGTACAAGAAGTAGATAACTAGGTTATTGACCTAATAATACAGTAGATCAAGATTCACTCTCGATAACTTTTATGAGCATCAGATCAGAGGCGTGCCGCTTCGGTTTTGGACAGTTTTTTGTCGACAACACGAGAGAGTTTTTGTTACTTAGTATTTAAACACGAAACACTTTCGAGCTGCTCTTAATAATTTACCCATTAGGTACAGGTTTTTTATATAATGAGAGTCTGAGTAAATAAACAAAAATTTTTCGTGAACTTTAGCGCTCTCTAGCGGCTAAACGAAGCAATTTTCGAAATAAGTACATTGGGCTAAATCGGCTTATTTTGAACCCAGGAGTCTGTGGTCTTCCGTTGTACAAGTCTTTTCCGGACACCCTGTATATAAAATGAGCCACTCTCTACTAATTTGAAGCCCGACTATAGTGAGGTCATAAGGTAAATTTTCATCGCATTTTGTTTTCTACGTACCAATATTCATTACTAGTAAAAGGCAAATTCCCGCTTATAACAGACGTCGCC
This sequence comes from Monochamus alternatus, assembly GCA_037114965.1. Taxonomy (NCBI): domain Eukaryota; kingdom Metazoa; phylum Arthropoda; class Insecta; order Coleoptera; family Cerambycidae; genus Monochamus; species Monochamus alternatus. Next base: position 13,029,202 of record CM073427.1, read on the forward strand.
CATATGGGAAATCCTGTTTTCAATAGATTGCTTCTCTTCAGGGCTGCACGCCCCGGTAAATATTATATCAAAGTTCAATAAAACTTATCGCGTTTCCGCCGAGAGACTTCGACACTATATCAAAAGTCGCACATGAGAAATAAGGCTCCATTTTTTCTGGAATATTTTACAGCGGGCGTGCGTTGCCAGCCGCGTCGAAAATTGAAAATATGAAATTGCTTTTAAGTTGAAATGTTTTATTCCGCCGGCAAAATATTTACCAGCTTTTATCTGCCCGCTTTCACATTGAGAAACCTTTCAACCTATGCCGAAGCATAGTCTCGAAACTATACAGGGCGATGTGAATATTATCAGCGGATAAATGAAAACCGTAAATTATGTTGTTATAGAAAAATCGGGAGGGTTTAGGGAAGGAAGTCTCGATGGCCATGATATGATAACGATCATCCTCCATAAATGTATTTCAACTACAGAATTGGAAGAAGAAAATCATCATATTCTGGATCAACAAGGTTAATTGTATAATTTTTAGCATATTCAGTAATAGAAAATAAGTCAAATTTTAAAAAGGATGATTTAAGTGCTACATACAAGGTGGTCCGTTTTCCATAGTCACCATTGGCAGGTAGGAAACCGTAAAGTTTTCATTGTGGCTCAAATAAGGAAAAATGTGGGTCTTTTCATGGTCCAGCTAGAAAATCGCGCACAATATTTCAGCAACGGCAGCAGATATCTTAATTTGAATCACTCTGTATATTTTACGATTTTTTAGATGACAATGGTGAGCCATGAAAAATTGACCACCCTGTATAATTTTCAGTTAAAATACTATTCTTGTTCGTTTTTATTCATTGAGCGCTGCATTTTTTATATCTTTTTGTTCTTATTATTTTTGTTTGTTCATTCTGTAATTTTATAGTATTTTATTCTATAATTGGTTTCCTTTTCAGTCACTGAACTAAACTATAAAATAAACAAAAGTTTGACACACCCTATACATCTAAAAAATTAATGACATCATAAGAAATGGCCGTTCTATGTTCGGATGGAATGTATAAAGTAATTTTAAGTTTTGAAAAATGAGATAATCTTTTTAAATGCTTTAAATAATAACTTCATTAACTTTCACATTTGTTAATTCATTGAAAAATTGTGAGAAGAACTATGAGAAATTCATAAAACTCTGAACGTGCGGTTGATATCAAAGCACTGAAATATAACGCCGTTCATAAATAAAACGGAAATCATCTATTTAAGACAGTCGCACAATGTTTTTAATGAAGATTAATCCGAATATTAAAATAAAGCTTGCGGGTTGGATAAACTTAAGATTCTTCCTACTATTAGTTAATTATGAAACCGAATGATCGTTATTTTTCAAAGGATATCCTATCAGCAATCCTTAGTAGTTACAGCTCTTATATATCCTCTTCTTTTCCTGAAATGGGATGTTATCTGAAACGTGACTGTGTTGCGAAACAGAAGAAAGCAAGAAATTAAATTTCTTGGGGCATGTGTCTTATTTGGTCCTGATATACTTTTTCAGATAAATACATAAGTTTCTTTCGAAAGTGTTCTGCTGTTCATTTGGATATCTAAAATAATCGAATGACAACAAGAATAATACGTTTATTTTCAGCAGTATTAAACCAATTTAAAGAAAACAATAAATATTAAACAATTGCTAAATAAAAAATATCTCAGTATTGAACACAACTAAATAACTATGTAAGTCAGGGTACCGAAATATGCCAACTGGAAATATTAAAAATGTGCATGTAAATATGCACAGAATTTAGTCAGAATATTCACAAAATATTGAAAACATGCAAATAAAAAAATAATAAAAAGTTATTGATCCACTTAAAAATAAATAATTAAAACAACTACAATAACAACATAAAATCAAATTTTGCATAAACATAAACATAAAATGGATTATTTGCCTACTTGGACTATCTCTCATATTATAATTTATCAAGAATTTGTTTATATTATCTTGTCTGCATACCAGAATCAGCTTTCCAATCGTTTGGAGCATGATCTAAGAAGATACCTTAGCGATCAAGACATCATTTTGTAGGTCAACCTCTTCTAAGCCAACTATTTAATTTTAATAAACAAATTATTTTTACAAACTGACCTTTGAATAGTTTTTTTCCACGAAATAATTTTTTCTTTATCATACTGTATACATACTTGTTATGCCATTAAATAGGTCATGAAAGGAGCTTGATATATAGGATGATAGCTTTTGCTATGTAGTAGTTTTGTAGTTAATGGTCAAATCATGTTTGGCTTTCAAAGTGTAATGGCAAGGAAACACTATCCGGACATATTTACATCTTCTGAATCTTCAGGGTTTGTAAAACCTTGTTAAATGATATCAAAAATGTTTGGAAGGATATGGTGACAATGTAAAAAAAATAACAACTATGTATTAATTTAGTACATTTATACATTTTTTAATGTGTTTATTGTTTATGTTCATAAGTATCCGAAAAAGGCAGTTCGAAAATGATATAAAAATACACTTCTGTACACCACTCAAAACTAGTCCACTGTAAAACCTGATAAGATGGCAAAGCATGCAATCAGCAACAGAACAAAACTGGAAAGAAATTCCTAAGGAAAGAAATAAATAACATTTTATAACCTCTATTTTTTATTGCAAATTGCCGCTATTGTTATTAATAAAATTAATTTGAGATTTTAATTAATACAATAGTTTGAAATACGTGATGTTACAACAACAAAATCGGTTTGCGTAAATCATCAGTAGTAGGTATCTACTTCGGCGTGATACGCTTAATTTTTTAAATATCACCACAAATAGAAGTCCAATTGATTTAAAGTCAGGAGATCGTGGCGGCCATGATACCATTCCTTTTCGTCCAATTCTTTGGTATTAATCCTTGGACACACTGTACATGATACGGATATAATTGATTGATACGCTTGGACCTCCATCTCTTTCACGATTCGGTTTCAAATTTCCCGCCTCACACTCGCGCTGCACTACACTTGCACTCACTGCACACTGCGATAGAAATAGCTGCAATCGTTCTGCATTTTTACATCGCCATAAATTAAAGAGATATCCATTAACTCCGAATCGCTATAGACGTAAGCCATTTTTGACACTTGCAAAACTAATGTAAAGATTCCACTGAAATGTACGATGTGGAATGCTCTTAGATTTATCCATATAAAGTGACAAACCTAGGAGTCGACAAAAGGAGGCACATTAAACTCAGCATTGGTTATATATGTGGGTGTGAAAAAAAAAGTCATCTGCGCGTACGATATGAATTGTGTTCTTAATTTCCCATTATTTTGTTTGTAAGCACGTCATTGGTGTACAGTGTGGTTAACCAGTACAATCTTTTATCTTGTATCTCGTTAGTGTTACTCTTTGTGTATTTTTGTGGGTGTTCTTGTTGAAACATGTCATGTTTTATAAGGGACTGTAAAATTAACCAGCATATATCACCAAATAATTCTTCATATCCAGAATTCAATTTCATTTCAATTCACAATCAGCTAAATATGTATTGTTCCGCCATTGCAAAGAGACACAAAACAAATATGGCGCTGACCACGAGTAATCCATTTGCGCAACTTGACGAGCATTCCAGTCATCATAATATAAAATTTCATTTCAGTGAAAGATTCACTCACAAAAACGGTTCACGCTACAAAAAGTAATCAGATTTCAATATTCCAAGTCGCCTGTCTAAAGACTAGAGTAGCCCATTGATGTAAAGGTTGAAAATACTACAATTTCAATAATTTTTACTCTGAAACTTATTTCAGAAGGATTTTACAAAAATTTTTTTACGATATTGACTACATTTTTCATGACGAATCTATTACCAAATTCTTTCAGATAAGTTCGGAATAAGATTTATATGTGTGTTTCCTCAATAATATGTTGTTATTGTATTTAATACAGTAATACCCTATATTTTTACCACATATTTTTTATCAAAATAATACCAATGTCCGTAATCCCATAACAGCTTTTCGTTTTTTTCATTACAACCGTACAGTCATTTTATGGGTAACTTTTACAGTGTAATAAATCACGTAAAGTCTGTACAAATCTAAATCTCCCCTGGCCGATAGACGCATGAATTATTAGAATTTGTGGGGCCATAATCTGATTACGTTCATTCTTCCGTTTTACAGCCGTTTGGAAACATACGAGTCGCACGATATTTTTGTTTTATGGCGTCTGGTTTCAGTTCATCGTCAATATTTGATAACCCTCGGAAAGTTCATGTAGATGCGTCTATTTTTGTCCTTTAGCATTGTCACACGACTCAAATAAGGTCTAAACGTATTTGGATATCATTAATGTGTCTGTATATCTGGATATGTACCCAATGAAATTCAAAAGATGGGAAAAAATGTTCAATATAAATCGGTCTTTAATTTTTAATTTCATGGATGTTCAAAAACATTTTTAACGTCTTTTGGAGTCAGGCTTATTTCAGAAAGGTTCAATTCCGGAAAGATCTTTGAATGTTAGAACGCCTGAGTTGGAAGAAGATATTATACACGAAATTGAAGAAGATCCAAATATTAGTACTAGAAAGATCACTGCAAATCATAATGTGAATCATAAATTAGTTTGGTCCCTTCTGAAGCAACAGTTATACCCGTATTACATAAAAAGGGTTCAAGCCGTACTGCTGCAATATTATCTTGCTCACCTACAATTTTGCTACAGAATTTTGCAAAAAATTAATAAAATACACACAATAAACACGTTTGGTCTGATAAAAACCCTAATGCCATAATGGAACGTCGATTTCGACATCAGATTTCTTTAAATATATGAGTGGGTATTATTGGAAATTTTCTTGTTGAGCCTTACTTTTTACCAAGATATGCCTCCTACAGACTGAACTACTTCTACTAGAATGTGAAATGAATATTAATAATAATAATAATAATAATATCTCTACCCCTCATTCTAATCACAGGGATTAGCCCAGAAGTCGGAGACTTGTGCGGGAGAGGGGGCGCATATTATTATTAAGCAGGCCGCTTTTACGCCCAGGAACGACTTACGTTGGTAGGCCCTAACCACTATTCAGTGCAGGAATGAGGGAAACCTGGAAAACCTCATTAATTAGGGGGGTAGTCAAATATCAACCGGTATCAATCACTCACATTGACCCAAGCCAACATTCTTCCACCCTACCATACCCGCAGAGAGGGCGCCAAACCTCTCCACGAATATAGCTTATATACGGTCTATCGGCAGCTGGGCTCGAACCAACACCGATCAGTCACCTCGATTCAAGTACTGACGCCTTAAACCGCGCGACCACTGATCAACCCAATATTGGCCACCTAGATCACCCCATATGAATCCTATTGATATTTCTGTTTGGGACATCAACTTACATCAACAAATTATAGCTGGTTGTCATGTGATAATGGCTACTCCTGCAATTTTTGCATGTGTTCGCTGCAATTTCAAGAAAATCTGAAACATGTATTTGCTGAGGTTGCAGTTTCCAACATTTGTTATAATAAATCATAATAAAATAATTTCATTGTTACTATTATAAGTAATATAATGAGCAACGAAAAAATGCATTTGATCAAATAAAACAATTTTGCTGTTAATAGGTTTGGAATACTAAAATGTGTAAAGAAATAAAAAGTTAAAATAATACAATGGCGCAGGTGATGATCTAATTTATTTGTAATATTATACAATATATAAATATTGTTCTTTTGGCAAATAACAATTGATGATATCTACACCTCCGCCACTGGTAAGTTTCTAAAGCTGGTAATTTTTTGCTTCGTGCCTATTGTCATACTAAATGTGCACACCAAATTTGGTTAAATTATTTCAAGCGGTTTAGAAATTAAAAACTGATATTTTTTTAATTTTTGATACACTGTAGCTGAACAATGGCTGTCCTAAGACAAACCCTTATTTTTTTCCACAGTATACGTCTCTGGATTTTTTATCTTTACTTAATAAACACCCTGTATATGGTTATGTATAACAAATAGAACAGTTCTTAGGATTGTGACATATTTAACTATTCGTTTTGCAAATCGTAACGATATAGAAACCTGTACAATTCTCAGTTGTTATTTGTAAATTAACCGCAAATAAACCACACCTGGTTTTGCCATATTATAAATTGCACGTTAATCTGAGTATTCAGTTTAATATTAAATTCATAAACAGCCCAAAACGTGTAGTAAGTTAAATTTTACTTTACCCTTTTCCATTCCAATAGGGCATAAAAAGCTCACTTAAACTTAAATCATATTAAAGAAAATTAGTCTTAATTGTTCTGCTCAAAATAAAAGAAAAATCACTCACTTCGTAGTAGCACAAAAAGAGTGATATAATAGTTATTTATTCAACAACTACAAAAAGTAAGTGTTTATTGCACGCGACGTGAAATTGTCCAACGAGGCCGTCAGACCGAGTAGGACAACACGTTGAGTGCAATAAGCACTTTTTGTACGAGTTTACAATATATTTTCTACGTTCATGCAAAAACCAAAAAATGTTATTTATATGACACTAAATCTAGGAAAATGTGACGTCGATTTGAACGTTTATGATTGTCATGATGACATAACGCTGTAGTAGAATGACAGATGAATGCAATAAACATTTTATTACACTAGCGCAATAAAGAACCACTTTTTCCACTAAATATGATTCAATAAAGTTTTGTTTTTTGCATGAACGTAGAAAAACATTTTTTCGAAATTATTTTTTTAAATTATAGTACGATTTATTTCTACAAGCTCGTACATTTTCAAAAGGATCTAAATGTATCCAAAATGAAGTTGTATTGGTTTCTTTTCATACTCCATTTACACTTATATGATTCAATTGATACTGAGTGAAGTCATCCATTGAAAACCCTATGAATGTCTTGCCTTGATTGATTATCACCATTCCTTGGTATTCACTCTCACCCGAAAATTGAATTTAGTCGTTTAACCCCACCTAATATAACTCCGTACGATGAATGTCAGTCCTTCCACGCGAAGTCTAACCTCCATTTTAAACTTTAACAGGTTGCTTGTAGTTCAAAGTTAACTTGGGAAGAATGACAGACTGCACCGTGTCATCGCTTGTAGTTCTATGTATAACATGTCGCCTCATAAACGTAAACGATAATTAATTTTCTCATTTGGAACTCGGATGTCTGAAAGTTTCATATTAATTTAGTTTCAAAGAAAAGTAAAGCATCATCAGCGTTCATCCGATAATCTTGGTATTATTTAATCTACAGGATGTTAGGTGTTTGACCATAACTTCAGTATAAGATGGATAAAATATAAATGAACAAAACATTTGAATGTTATAAAAGTATTACTTAAGCAGTTCTTGAAATAAGTCTAGTTATTATGTCAAGGAATTTTATCGCAACGTGGCAACAGTGCAAATACCCGAACTAATTCGCTGCGCCAACTAAGCGCGTTTACAGGTTGCCTACCACGCGCCAGCTTGTTTTCAATGATGACAAAAAATTCAAAAATAAACAACTATTATGAAAATTAATTAATTTAGTGTAGGCAACTGTTTTGCAATCTTATTTATAAACAGAGAATGGTAGAATTAATGATTTTTTTCATATTAAATTACTGTTTTAACTACTGTTTACTGTTACTGTTTTACATTTTGGTAATTTTTAAATGTTTACATAACTTCAACTAAATGAGAATTTGATTAATACCTAAGTAATAAAAATTTCTAAAAAGACTCATGTCTTAGAAATAATCATAATTATAAGTACCGAAATGCAAAATACAGTGCTGTTTTTAGATACCTAACTATCATAACACATATGTTCAAAATGTCCACTGTTATTTTTCCCATATTCACGACGGATTCAGTTTTCGCACACTCGCTGGAAAATACCCGGATTCATCCTTATTTCATGGACAGCGGCAAAAATCCGTTCTAACAAATCATTTTCTTTTTCTGCTTCGGTGGCATAAACTAAAGCCCAGCAATTTTCAAAAATATGAATTAATCACTGAACGCATCAACTCTCATAAGCTGGGGACCCGTCGTGCAAAAAACATATATTTACTATCACGTCCAAAAATGTACTTCAAGGAATATAAATATGCCTTTTCTGTCAATTTTGCTGGCAAGATCCTATTAAATGATCTCCTATGATGTCACACCAAACATTAATCGAAAAACGATATTGGAAATTTGGTCTTTGTTGTGGTTGATGGTATGATTTTCCTCTGTCCAGTTACGGTTTTTATGAAAATTGAAAACGCCATTTCTAGTAAAACAGACCTTATCAGTTGCCAAATTCTTGAAATAAGACGGGAGTTAAAAAGTATCTTCAAAAATTAAACTGAAAGTCGAAATTCGGGCTAACAGTGCCTTAACCCATTGTAGCTGATGGATATAAAAGTAATAATTGTTATCGCTACATCCCAAAATAAGTTCTTCCGTATTCTCTTCGATCTGTCACACTTCGCAGTTCAGATACCAACTGACCTGTACTCCCAATCAGTCCTTCAGCACATTCGCGCTATTGCCATATTCCGCGTTTTCAACATTATCAAATTTTATTGACTATAAAATTGCATTTTATAGGCATTTATTGCGGAAAATTATGGTGAGACTTTTTAATTTACTGAATTTTTACACATGAAATTGGAGATCTGTTTATTTTTTTCTCGAACATGGGTTTAGAAGCCATGCCATATAAGTTTTTTTATTTATTTTGATGTATACTATCGTCTGTTAAGTTTATGGAAGTCACACTTATAACACCCTGTATAATTCTCAGAGAATATTAACAGATGCAGTTGTTGTTAGAAATAATAGAACAATTTTCAGGCAAAAAACCTGGGACGGTAAAGTTTCAAAAGTACTTTAATCAAATTTATGATTTCACCGATATTAAAATTTTTACTTCGTGCGACGTTTGTGGCCTGTAAATGCACTGCAGTAAAACTTGATGTGTACCGGCAAAAATTTGTGAGCTTAATGATATTGTTTTGTTCCAGAAAACAAAGGAAGCGAGAGCAGGAGGATGGTGGATATAACAAGAGACAAACCAATAAAAGTTGCAGTCAGAGTCGTCGTTCCAGTTCGAGATCATCCCAAAGTAAGTTGCCGCTAGAATTATTTAAATTTTGCAGAACCGCGTTATAATTTAAGTGTGATATTCTGCTCTCAGCAACAAAAACGAATATGGACTTATTTTTAAATGATACGTTTTTATTCAATAGCTAATAATTCAGTATATAATTTCACAATTAAACCATCTACCTGACTTTGTTGTTGCTGCGTTATCCATCAATTCATTCAAGAATGGTTATGACCGTCACAATGTTGAGTGCATGAGTTTGGTTGTTATTCCATGTGTGGATATGGCCTGTTTCGATTTCTTTTTTATTATTTAACTTTTTAGTGTATATTCAATCATTTTGCCGTGTTTTTTAATTATTTACAATTATTTTGTTTAAACGAATAGGTATATACTTCTATTCAATTAAGCTGTTTTTATGTTTACCTATTAGACATAATAGACTGTGTCTCTGCCCTTATCTCATGTTAATAATATTAATTAATTAATTAATTTGATGACAAAATATTTATTCTAGTTATTGGATAACGCAAATTTATACCTCTGCATACTTAAATGCACTTGTAAATTATAATGTTAGTGGTATTTTACTCAGTTCTCATAAAGGTTTTTTAACAGACAGCAAACTAATCAGTGTTCAGTATTTTAACTGTGACCACCATTACAGTATACGATAGAATGTACTCGTATAAATATAGTAAAAGAGCACAACAATAATAAAACACAGTGTAGGTACGTAACAAGCACACAAGACCTTACATACATCTTACATATGTAAATCAAGGAAAACGTACAATATTACTAAAAATGAAAAAAAAAAATAGAAATTGTAAAACAAAAAAGAAACATAAACAAAAAATATATTATTTATAAATAGCATTTTTTAACTGCTGCATGCTAAACAAGAAAATATCAACGTGGTTTTTATATTGGGTTTGTTCCAACAACAGCAAGAATCGATTCCGAGCCGTCCAGAACTATTCATTCAGTTAAGTTGTTAATGTATCGGCGAATGTTATGTAAGACGGAGTTGGTCAAACATTTCTGACAGTTCTGCACCAAATCTCGACGGGCGTTGGAACAGACATAATGTAGTATTGCAAAATCATTTGATACAATGGCGATGACATCAGATCATTAGTACGTGTTGTGGGAGGACCATAGAAATCATAAAATATATAGAACGCCAGAAGCCTTTACATTAGGCACTCAAAAATAGTCAAACTATGGAGGAACTTAGAAAGCAACCGTCTAGGGAAAATTTAATGTTTGAATTTTGGACCATAGAAAACATATGTTTCTACAAATTGGACGTAATTTTCATATTTTGAAATTCCCGCCTATTAGTGAGAAGCTGCTCCATTAGTGCAACCAACTCATAAAAGCTAAGTTACTGCAATATTACCAGCAGTGGGACTTTGTGACAGATCGAATTCTACAAATCGAAATGTTTCTATACGTTTGGTACTCAACATGATACGATAGAATTGTATTTTATAACGTAATGAGCATAAACAAAATATAATTATCTATCAATTGTTATTATGTTTTCAGACTATTTAGCAGTACACGATCTTCCCTAAATAGATAAAGCGATAGTTAATATGCTAACATGGTAAGAAATTATAGAAATATGATATTCTGCTTATGCTCGATACGTCACAAAATAGAATACTCATGTTCAGTACCAACTGCATAGAAACATTTCGATTTGTAGAACCCTATATGTGTTAGAGTCCCAAGGTTCAGACTCGCGTTGTCTTCATAGGTTGACTATTTTTGGTACCTCTTTTGATGTTCTATATATTTTATGATTTCTATAGGGATGCCATATTATAACGTTATTGCTGCGAGCGGACATGCGTGGAAGTAATTCCTCACAATCTAATAAGTTATTTAGAACTTTATATAAAAACATAACCTGATGCGCATATCTTCTAATTGCAAATTCATGTAAATCAAATCTTGACAGCAATAAGTTATGTGAGAAGCTCACTTATCCAATATGCATGATGCCGGCTTCAAGAACCGCCTTTGTACTTTCTCTAATGCAACAATGTGAGTCCCATAAATCGGGCTCCAGACTACAGATGCGTGTGTGATTTAGAACGTATAAAGGATATATAGAGCAATGGAAAAGTAGAACCGGTTAGAAACCCGTTTGAGTTCCTTATAATAAAACTAAGGTATTTAAATGCTGAAGAAGCAATAGTTTCTATATGTTTTATAAACATAGTTTAGGATTTTTTTTACTGTTTTAGAAAGGTATTTTAAGCTAATATAAATCAAATCTCCTACAATTCCTATCAATGAAGTCATATGTATGTGCTCTGATTCCAAACATCTAGGTATGCTAATGAACAATTCCACAGACAAAGCTCTATTCAATAATTATTTAAAAAAATTTAATTTACTAATCTGCTAATGAAACACTATAAATATCTAACTTTGGCAGTGGGAACACGACAAATTCAACCACAATAGATGAGATCTGACCTATTTCTACTAATAATAAGGAATATATGGGTAGATTGTGGGTGTAATTCAACGCAGGTTGGGGCTTTTGTCCACTGAGTAGTTAGTTTCACACAATATTATTAATACCTAAAAATATATAAAAACTTTTACATAAAAGGTGAACATTTTTCAAGTAGGTATTGTCATATTTAATTCATTGACAGGATGTCACTTGTTGTCATTGTCGATATTTAACTTCAAATAATTTTAATTTTTATAATAATTTTTATAGTTAGATATTTGATTCAACTTAAAGGAGACCACCTGAAGAAGCAATCCTAAAAATGCAGAAATAGGTCAGATCTCATCTATTGTGGTTGAATTTGTCATGTTCCCACTGCCAAAAAGTGAAGTTAGATATTTATAGAGTGTTTCATTAGCAGGTTAGTAAATTAGATTTTTTTAAATAATTATTGAATAGAGCTTTGTCTGTGGTATTGTTCATTAGCATACCTAGATGTTTGGTATCAGAGAACATACATATGACTTCATTGATAGGAATTGTAGGAGATTTGATTTATATTAGCTTAAAATACCTTTCTAAAACAGTAAAAAAATGTTACAAAAGCTAATAATAAAGAATATATGGGTAGATATTGTGGGTGTAATTCAACGCAGGTTGGGGCTTTTGTCCACTGAGTAGTTTGTTTCACACAATATTATTAATACCTAAAAATATATAAAAAATAGTTTAGGATCTAAAATAACCCCAAGATTATTTAAATAACTAAGCCGGCAAAGAAGAGAGTCACTTAAAACAATTATAACAGTATTCTATAGTTAGTATGTAGGAGTCTATATCTACAAATAAATTTTAAAAATACGTATTTTCAGATTTCTGTACCTAAAAATTTGTTGGTGAGACGCTTTCTGTTGTTATATATTCGTCTTTAAATATTCGCAGGTGGCATGATATAATATTCCTCTTATTTGCTAAGTTCTATATTATTCAGTTCTTAAAAGTCTAAAACTATGTTTTGTAATTGTAGAAAACACTATTTCAAGAATACGGGATCTTTAACCAAAAAGAACTTAAGAATAATAGCGTATTCTCACATATCCTTGCCAGAGCTGCCATGGACGTAGAAAGACGCCTCCACTGCGAACCCGGTTAATGTGCCTTCAAGATGCAACAGATAAAGGAGGGTTCAGACTTTTTTACTGATTCATTGATACTGAGTAAATAATGAATACATTTTCAGTAAAAATGATCATTAAATTCATGGTTCAGTTAAAGTCAAAAATAGGTCTACATTTTTTTCATTTGCGCGGATCATTTCTAAGGAATTAATACAAACTGAAATGTGAGAACTACATATTTGTGAACATTTTTGTCCGTTTCACATAAAAGTATCTTTTTTTGTATATTTAGAGCAATTTTTTGCCAAAGGTCTGCAAATTTTTCTTCGTTTATTCTTAAATGACTTCTATATATTTCTGTATCTTCCAAAGCCAATTCTTTTAATATATTTCGCTAGAACTGACCCACCATCTACGCCGTTTTCTTAGTTTCTGATTGATCAAAATATACTGTAATTCATTTGTTAATTGTAAATATAGTTCGCGAACAACTGGATTCAATTTTTGTTTTAGCATTATATAGTACGTGATAAAGAAAGGTAAAAACTATATTTTAATAATTTTTGGTACACAGCCACACCATTCACTATTGAATAGGTACATTTGCAGCCAGATCAGAAAATATATCTCAAAAATTGGTTCAATAGTGTGTTGAGAACCCACGATTCCTAATACACTCATTCATACGTCTGGGATCGGATCTAATAAGGTTGTTGATAAGTTCTTATCTCATTCCAAGCTATCTGAACTTCATGGATAAGAGCTGTCTGGTGGAATTGTAAATGAAGCATTATGCGGCCAGTCATGTCCCACATACGTTCTTTAGGTGACCAAGGTAAAGGGTTGATCTAATGTTGATCCCTGAAAACTATTGTTTGTATGACCACATGTCTAGCATTCTCTTGGTGGATGGTGTGAAGGTATGGAATGACAGATTATGGCACCACCACTTCCTGGATATAGCGTTGGGCTGTCACGTTACCTCTAATGAAAACTAGTAGTGACCTGCTACCATACGAAATAGCACCCCATACCAAAAGACCTTCTGTGTGACAGACATGGCGCTCTCTGTCAAATTGTGAATTGTCGATTATCACAATTCGTGTATCTCCAGACAGAAACGGGATTTGTCATTAAAGATCACCTGATTCCATTTTTGGTCCCACTGAATCCTCTCTCTACACCATTGTATGGGGTTAACTCGATGTTGACAGTGGCAGCAGTCTATAAGGACGATAAGACAAGAGGCCAAAATTTCGTAATCGGCGATATATTGTAAGCATGCCGACCATTCCTTCCCAAGTTTTTCAAACCATTAATTTGCTGATAAATTTCTGAGAGCTAAAAGTCGCAATCGACGATTTTCACGCTCCGTGCTTCTACGACGGTCTGTGCCTCTCGCTCTGTGTCCACGGCCTTTCTTGGTAACAGCGTACTATGGTACATAAGAATATGTTAGTCTTTCTAGAAATTTCCCTCACTGAAAAACCTGCTTCGCGCAACCAACAATCAGCTGGGAAATCTGCCCAAATATACGTAGTCTAGGTATAATCAGCTATAAAAAATACACTTGCAACACAAATGTGAGCAGAATTCTTTAAAACAGTTTTATTTTCATTACTACTGAATCAGTTGAAATGAATTATAGAAAGTGACAAGTCAGAATCCGCCTTAAATTGCTTTGTTGCTCTGGAAAGGTATTTGAGACATACTCGAGTAGTATAACTACTTACTCATATTAAAGGCCAGAACCAGAGAGTTTAGAGGTTTCGGAGACCATTAAAATATTCTGTTGATTTGAATAGTGATTCGAATAGTAATTAATTAGATATAATTAATAATTCTGTAGGTTGTGAATGTATAGGGTGATTTAATGAAACTTATGAAAGTTCATTAGTTTTACTTTGTATACATGTGGGTTTGAGAAAGATCTGAAGGTAACAGGTCTGATATGATTTCTTTATACATATTTATAGTTCTCTGTAGGTTGACTGGAACATTCTTGTATGTAATTTACGCAAAGCTTAAATGTATTGACGGAGTGTCCAAATATTGTCCCAGAGAGTATCGAAGCGTGAGGATGTTGGTATTAGAGGAACCATAATAAGGACACAACTAGTGAATGAATATGCATTAGACAATGTTTTAATACCTTAGTGTTTGTGCTATACCTTATATCTAATTGCTTGTAAATGTAATGTTGACAGTTTATATCGTATTCCCATTAAATACTTAGTTAATGGTTACAAATTTTGTCGTTTATAGATAGTAACTACTTGATTTTTGTACTAAAGGAGACCACACACGAACAGTTTTAGTAAGCAGTCGTGTGCTAAACCGTGTTTGCTGAGAAAAAAAATCTTGTAAATTTTGAAAAAGTCTTTGAGTTGAGTGTGTTGCAAATTTCTTGTCTCGCAATTCTGCACTATTGCATGATTCTTGCGTGATTCTTGCATACAAATGAGAAACGTAGAACTTTATTCTGAATTTGGTAATAGTGGTGGTTACTCTCGATCGAGTACGGTCCAGCTCGGAGCTCACAAATCGATTGTCGAAAGTGGTTGATCGATAGACGTTATAAAGTATAGAAACTGTCAATTTTACATCATAAGTAATAAGTAATGGACGAAATAGACTAAACAGAATCGGAGCTGAGGTCATCAGTCAAGTGGTATACATATAGCGAATTTATAATTAGTTCTAGTTCAGCAGAACTGGACCTAATACCTAATAAATTTAATTTAAAAAAATATATATACTGGATATCCTTTTAATAAACGACCTATACAGGGCGATGCTTAACCTATACGCATAAACATGGGAAATTATAGTTGCGGACAAATAATGACGAACAGTGAAAATAAATATTTTTCAGTTACGGGGACGCGAATTTATTTCAAACAAAAATAAAATAACGTGAATTTAATAAAATTGAAAATGTCTTTAATTTACCATAGTAACTGTTTAAAGTTATTTCTGTCATTTTCAATAAATAAGGCTGTAGTCGAATTGCCTCAGCGACAGTATGTAGCTTTGCGACTTCCCAATCTTGTTCAGTTAACTTCGGTAACATACACTATAGTTCTTATGTGACCCTAAAAATAAAAGTCAAGCTGATTTAGATCGGGCGATCGAAGGGGTCACCCAACTGGACCACCTTGGCCTATTCATAATTCGGGAAACACATGATCCAAATGTTATCGCACTAGTCGCGTAAAATATGGTGGAGCACCATCGTGAAGAAATCACATATGTTGTCTAACGGTGAGATTAACTTCTTCGAGAAGTACCGGCAAATTATTACGCAAAAAATGTAAATAAAGAGTTAACCAGTTTTTCGGAATGAAAAGGTCCATAAGCACTCCCTTCACAAAAAAGCATTGAAAATTGCGAATACCATTCCGCGTGAAAATTACCTCATCCGTAGCTAAAATGTTCAATGTTCATAGTAAAGTTTGGGTATAAGTGCTGCTGATGTATAACAACCACTCTAAGCAGAAGGTCCCTCGAAAATAAGGCTTGTATATACTCGCTACATGTTAAAGAGGTAAAGTAAGTCATGTTTTAACGTTCCCCAAACTGTGGATTGTGGTATCCTAAATTGCGCTGCAATTGTTCTAGTGCTTCAGGCTCCTCGACGGTATTTAAAATATCTTCCTCACGATTCACAATTTGCCTAGGTCTATGTCCATGTTGCTCAGGCCTCGGCCGCAATTTGTCAGTTTCTCTACTCCGCTGAACCACATGTAAAAAGGCTTCACGTCTTGGATGATATCTTTGAGCATAAAGATGAGCTGCATCCACTAAATTTTGTGTGATTCCCCGTATGCCAGTATAAGTCAAGTCAAGTCCATAAGTTTTTCGTTCGAGAAATTATGCACCATACCTTTATAATCGAGTGAAAATAAAATCGAAAGGAACGACTGATAATAAAGCACTGTTACAAATACCAATGCCAATTTTTTTTACAATTCGTCATTATTTGTCCTCAGATCAGACAAATTAATGCGTATAAGTTAAGAATCACCCTGTACCCCTATCAGTCACGCGACTATAGAAATGCAATATTTATTTTTTAGTTAATTTTCGCAAGAACTTTATTTAAATCCTGATTTGTCTTGCAATTCGAGCTGTCAAGACTTGCCTTGGTCTTGTCTTGTCTGTTTAAAACAAAACTAAGAAGAAGCAAGATAATATTTCCACTAATCTTAAATCGCTTTAATTATCAAAATTTCTAGTAAAGAAACTTTCCTTGCCGAACTTTCTTTATCTCAAATTACATTTAAATATTAACTACATCAGTTTTTTGCAGGTGTACTTGATATAAGCAATAAAATTTGCATAGACAGCAGCAATTTCTTTCCCTGTTAGACACCAAAACTTGCTTAATTAATTTACAACAAAAGTAATTTGTTAATTTAAGTCCTAACTGGATGCCGAGTGTAACAGTGGTTGCAATAGACGATAATTACATTGCCTTAAATAAATTTCGCAATTAAATACAATTAGCAAACTTTCCGCTAACGACTCTGGGGAAGTTCTGCCATAAATCAAGGCCGCAACTGCGAGACGCTCCTACTGATGACTAGCGTGATGCGTTCAATAACTGAATAGTTTCTAATTCTTCACTTTTTATAGTTAAAGCAGATGCTGGAATTGTAAAAGTCTTGCAGACATACAGTAAATGATAAAGAGGAGTGATACACTGCAGTGTCTTCAATGTGCGAGACCCACGTGATCAGATTGCTATGGCGCCAAGTAAATTTAATTATCTTAAGTTGGTATTTAAGAAATTACCACGAAAAAGTTATGAACTAATTTTCTGTTGTGTCTGTGCCTATTAGTTTTGCTGTTTAGAAGTATTTACCAGCATTTCTGAGTTACCTGTTAATTATTTTACAGAAAGCTCCGGAAATAATACATGACGATGAACTGGAACATGAATTATTTTCATCAATACACAACACGTACTGTAGCAGAACCATAAGCACAGTTTAAACATTCTAGTAGTTGGACCTCTCTTCATCCCCTACCCTTCGTTCTCCCCTCTGTCAAGAAACTTCCTCTGGTCCTCCAATTTAACATTGTACATTGCTGTCGGAGAACATAAATTTGCCAAACCAATACATGCATAGACCAATAGGCGTATAGGAATATATGCTGCGCATTTAAATTATGAAGCATTCACTTATGGCAAGATACTATTACACTAATAATATGTAATAAATTGATTTAAGAATGAAGTTTAAGACATTTTCATACCACACCAAAAGGTGTTAATAGAAGAAGGTATTTTTCGGATAAATGCCTTAAAAAGCATTCATATGATACTTATTTAAAGTATTATAATGAAGCACTCAGAATATTTTCAACAGAATTTTAAGATGTAAGGTTTGAAAACCTATGCCCAAAGTTCTAACTATGACTGTATGTACAAATATTTTAAGAGGGGATAGAGAAAATTAAGAAACGGAATCACCCTTCAAAAAAATTCCTTTTACATTTACAGAGTCAAATTAGACAACCAATAATACCAGATAAAATTCGTTGCCATATCATAATTTAATTCCTGCGTTTACGTTGTAGTTTTGTGTTCTTCTTCAGTTTTTAACGCTTTATTTTAATTTGAAACGTTTTATAGTTATTAAATAAAGAAATTTGTGCCGGGTACAGATATTTTCCCACAATATAGTTCGCGGGTTTGTTACCCTAGGTTATGGGACAAGACTGCCGCGGATGCATTAAACGTTTCCTATCATCTATTAGTACCTACCTATTCCTTTCGTTCGATTTTCTTATAATAAATAGGCATTTTATCTAAACGAATGCTACCTATCAGGTATTATTACTAATTAAAATGTTAATTTTTGCCATATCTGTTCTTTGAAGCACTACAAAAATACGACCGCATGGTAGTTGACATTGTTGACAGATGTAAACATTATCTATGGATCTAAGCCATCTCAGTCGATACTTAACGTAGGCGCCGACATTGAGGGTTTTGTCCCATTTTTTAAATATCAAGCTAAAATTATGAAATAATGTGTTTATTGTATTTTAGGCCCCCTGAACACGTGAATAAAATTTTTGTATTTAGTCATAGTTAACCCTGTATAGAAGAGTTTACAATTACGCTTAAATTTGTAAATAGGAAAAACAATCTAAGAATTCTAAAAAGAAACTCCTAAATTAAAATTGTACAACATTTATAATTAAAACAAACAAACAAAATTTAAATTGCTTCTGTTTTTCTTAATATGGCCGATATTGCTTATACAAAATCTTAATTCGCCTAATTTTATATTTCAACATAATAAGTTTGTGAATGTATATAATATTGTGTTATTATTTATTATCACAATGTGTTAAAATTTGTATTAATAAACATTTTAATATCTAGCACAGCAATATTATAAATAACCTTCGTATATGCTCTTCCGTAGCTAATGTAATATAGAACTTGTTGATATCCCTCGAAAAGCACCTGCGAGGTTGATTTACGACTTCAGGCAAAAACCGTATCGGTTCTGATCACATAAACTGTTTATATTTAAACTGTGCCATAAGATATCTGCAAGAATTTTATGGTGATAGATTTGTCAGTAGGCGATTGTAATCCGGTGTTATAAACCTGAATATAATACATTTTAGTTAGCTGAATAAATAAACCTGTTTGTATTTATGTGAGCATTGTGAAATAAACTGTAATTTACCTATTTATTAACATTTTATTAAGATCGTCGTATTTCTCTTGTTATTACTAAACTACGTACTAATCAGTTCTTAACTGTCCAAAATTATTTATATTTGTAGAAAACACTATTTTAAAAATACGGCGCCCTTAACGTGGAACATTGTTGAATCCACTGTATTATTAGTAGGTAGCAATAAGCTATTGCCTAATTCTTCATTTTCACTTTCACTCCAACATTTATTGCAAAGTAAACTGAACGAATGCTGAGAATAAGTAAAGCTATACATTTGTTATCACAATTATTGCTTCTTATAGAAAAAAAAACATACCTAGGAACCAGCTTTTGGCAGCTTTCAATTAGAAACAGTTTTATTAGTATTAACTTTTGCTACGTCTGCCGTAAGGAGTACGAACCGCAATAAAGACGCGGTCTTCCACAAGTTTACGAGTTCCTTAGTTTTCCTTCATAAAAGTGAACTCCACATTTTACGATTGGTCTGGTCTGCTGAGAATTTACAGTCGGCAGCTTGTAATAAACAATTCCAAAACTGTTGACAATTGCATTGTTAAAGAAGGAATCCTTTTATAATTAAAGTCGCTGGTACTAAAACTTCATTGCGTCTGCAACGTCAGTTAACTATTACTGTAAATTTCTAAAGCTAATAGACACACAGAACAATAGTCAAACAAACTTACAAGTTCTTTGGTTAATATTTTGAATTTGGAACAAAATTACGATGGAGAAGTTATTAGCGATGGTGAAGATAAGGATAACGATGATGATGATGGTGACGATGACAAGGACGAGGATGACAATGATAATGATCATGATAATGACGCTATGATATTGATGATGATGATAATGATGTTACTGCTGTTGATAATAATGATGCTGATGTTGTTGATTTTAATGATGATGACATTGAGGATGATGATGCTAATGATATTAACGATATAGTAATGCTTTTGTCAAGGATGATGTTGACAAATAAGATAATATGCTATTTTATTGAGGACATTTATTATTTTGTTAGGTTGTGGATTGTTTAAAATAATCCTAAGTAACATTGACGCATATTTCCTTTTGTTCCATTTTCAACGAGAAACAAATTCGGTTGGATCTTTATAAAGCTTATTAAAATAATAATACTAATTTGGGATTTCAGCCAGGATTAACTTTACAACTATCTTTCGAAAATTATGGTCTGTTGCATGAAACTAACTTCCTAACTGGCCGTTTCTGTAACACCTATAACCTACAATAGTACGGGAGTTCCAATATAATTACGACGGTTACCACAAAGAGTCGCTAAGGCCAAACGTTAAACCAATTTGTAGGGGATCAAACAGCTTAACAATGAGTAATTACGTTTTCTGTGATCCATTCTGAAACAACTAATATATTAGTGGAGCAGCTATTGTCAGCTTTAACTCAACAAGTTGGTTTTGTAATCAATAAAACGTATTATTTTTCCTACTAAAATTATTATCTGCGTTAAATAATATTTAGGTACTGAAGTCAAAGAAAATATATTTGAAAAATATTGCTTTATATAATAAAATGGATAAGTTTATTTTTTTTTTGTAATTTCAACCTTTAACAACTTTTTGTGATCACACATATAGTCCTTCCTCCGTTTAAATTATTTCTAGATTTCTATTGTACCTCTGTAGGGCTCTGTTAGGAGTTTCTACCACCAGAATCATGGTATTGGACCTATTTAACTGCTCACTTCTCACTGTTATTATTTCATAAATGTCACCTCTGTTGATTCAACCTCATGTTAATGTGTCCGATGTTTATCGAGTGTATGCATCTATAAAGGATGCTGTATCGTTCTTGTAGGTAGTTGGTCTTAAGGAAGGCTGCTTCTATTTTTATTAGCGTTATTAACATTGATATAGACAATTTCTTTCAAAGCTAACCGCAGATGATGTAGTTTGACGATACCTTGTTTTTAGGCTAAATCGATATGAGACTCACTATTCTCAATGTTAGTTTAAATGCCATCTACTTTTCTCTTCACAAGGGCATATAAGAAGAAAAAAAAACTATTATTTTCTCCATTCCAGAATTTCTATTCGTATACTTTTATATACATGAGTCCATATGTTGAATGTATCGTCAATATATCTGAACCAACACTTTGGTTTTAGAATTTCATTCTCAAAGGCTTCCTCCATATAGAAGTTGGCCATTGCTGGAACCAATGTGGTGAGCTTTATATTAGTATTTCCGTTTAAAAAAAACAATTCCTACAGGAGTATAAGGTTCAAGTAGTGCACACTATTGCCAAGTCTATCAGATTAGTCATCTTTGTCTTATGCGTTAAATGTTTTTCCAAAGCTTCTTTGAACGACGTTTGCGAATAATGACGTCACCACAAAAGTGACAAGAATGTCAGAATGGATATGGTTGCATCTTCCTTGATCTAATTGATAAAGCTACAAGTTGATCCATGATGCGTAAAGGACCTTAATATTCAATAATATACTAAATTTTTCATTTTCGTTTTTAATTTTGTTTCCTACCTAATTCTTGTTCTGATTTCAATATGAATCCAAAGCCTTGTTCTGCAAGTATAGAGGTTCCCTTATAACCTATAGATATAAATGTTCTGTTACAACATAATCATGTTTTGTTTATTAAAGAAACCATTCCAACCATGAGTTTCTGAATATACAGCATTTGTGCTACTATATTTGAAGACACTTTAAAGTCTAGAACCTACTACTCCAAGAATATTATAATCTTATTCCTCTGTGTGTACTACACAGTACTCCTCAAACCCAAACTGCGACGTAGCTTCACTCTTACCGTGCTTTTATTTGAGATATATGACCCAGTACAAAAATAGTTGGTGCAAATTTTGCTACACATTTTACTCAGTGCAATTATCGTTGAAAGAAACGTATATATGCACTTGGTGTATAAAGTGTACACAATAGTCACAGGAAAACCTCTTTCTTTATAAATATCTCTCCATATATTACTAAATTGATCTAAACATTATAATAAATCTAATCCGTCTTTCCTCGTTTTTGGAAAATATGCTTCGTATTTGAGCTCGCTATCATTCCATCCACTGTTATTAAAATACGAAATTTATAGTGTGTCAAGTCGACTGGCAGCAATATGAAACTTTAAAACGTTTAATACACGTTTTACGTCAGTTCCTGAGACGCTGAATATCCCGAATTCCGAGCAACTATCAAAAGCCACGCAGACCTGTTACCGAATTTGAAATTGTTTAAGTCAACATGTTTCCCCTTCTAATTTGATATATCTACACGAAGTTATATATCAACCGTATATATATTTTGCCATGTCAATAGCAAGGAAACATATTTGCAGAGGCATGAATTTGTCAATAAGTAGAAGGAATTTGGATTTTCTTTACACACTGAGGTCTTCCGTGTGTGTACAATATGTATCTATATTAAAGATTTCAGTGCGAAATTCTATAAAATAAGTACAAAATCAGTCTCTACAATGTCGAATGTTGGACAATAAACAGTGTTAATAAACCTGCTAACATTCAGGAATTCCTAATTTTCTTTTGTCAGTTAATTTTACTGGTCTTTTTCTAAACTTCTTTAATAGATCTTTGCACCAAACACTTGTACAACAGCATAGGTAGACCAGCAGTTTCACTCCATTGCGGTGACCTCGAAATGTGAGTGCGATAGCACATCCGATAGAATTGACAGAATCGGTGATCAGGACCGGAATAAGAAATTTTTATTTGCGCGTGAAAGCGTAGTTATTCCACATGCAAGTTTACGTTATATCTATCCACATTATGTAATAATTCATTATACAGTTATAAATGGGTAATTCAACATGTACATTCATCATTTACTGCTACTAACATACAGTGTGAAAATTTGATTTACTTCCTTGGACTCTTTAAAAAAAAAAGTTTAAAATATATATTATTGCACTACAAAACATTTTTATTTATTTACTTACTTTTTTTATTATTAGTGATAATTACATTTTTTGGGGATTTTTTTAAATTTAAAATTTGACGTTTGAAGTTTAGTGGACAAATAATTTATTATGATTTTTTTTCGTCTTAAATGATCTACGTAAACCAGAAGACAAGTATTTTTCAGAACAGAGAAATTATGTTTACTTAACTTTGAAAATTGTTAAATTCGAGATAAAAGTGCAGTAAAATGTAAATTTGGAAAAAAATTATTTTTTATTATTTTGTTTTGAGACTTACTCTCATTATAGTGACTATAAGAAATATGATCATCTACATAATTTGAAGATGAGCCGTCTTGTGCAGGAAACGTTGGAACGGCCTCTTTGCGTAATCTATTGCGCGAATCGTTAGAAAACATATTATTTTAAAAATGTATTTGACATAGTTTGTATGAACTATTACTAATCCTGAGCAACTTTTCTAATAAATCTTCTCTATTAGAAGCTTCTGCACAGAACTTTGCTCTAAAATAAAAATTTGTATTTGTGAATAATATATAATAATAAATATGTATATTTTAAACTTCACTTTCATGAGAAGTATTTATATTCCAATGTTATGCTTAAGAAATAAGTTAATAGGTAAGACAATAGCAGTAAAATATCATTTATGGTTTGTAAAGTATATTATAGATTACTTATTACTTATTTATGTCTTTAGCCAATTTAAAGAAACTTAAATTACTATTTATAGATGATATATTTAAACATCTAACTGCTGCGCAGCGACTCGTTCCTCGATCAGACTCAAAATATTGCTTTAATACGGCTCTATATAACCGATGTTCGCACTCCCAGAGTTGGATGTAAACTGAGGTCTCTGCAGCTTGAAATGGATGCGCGAGCTGCTATGCGCGACTTATTACTTCGGCCCGAGTGTTTTTACTGGTCTCCCTATACTGTGCTTGTACATCGAAAACTTAACAAGTTCAATACAAATAATACAAAATCAAAGTATTTTGTAACAGGACGATTGTTTGTACAGTTTTTTTTATAATAAAAAATGATTGTTGTTTCATGAACGTAATTTCTGACGTACGACGTTCAAAAAAATCATCTGACTTTGATCATTTCAGCGTTTTAGTTCATGATAATCCATTGTAATCGACAAGGAATAGACGAGAATATGATGGATTGTTGATTTTTGAATTTCGTTGATGTATTATACATCAACGAAATTCAAAAATTGATTATTTGGGTGTCACGTGTTTTCAACGAAACATCGGAAATCAACGACCTATCAAAAAAAAATTATCAAGAAAAAAATAAGTTTGCGAAATATAAGTATTATATGTACAGGGTGTTTTTAAATGAAATAGGAAAGAGTGAGACCACAGATTCCTTAGGTGAAAATAAATCAATTTAACTTTAACATACCTGTATCCCAAGTTGCATAATAAAAAAGATACAGGGTGTCAAAGTAAAAATTTTATTTTCGATATTTGTAGATAACTTCTTAAAGAATCCAAATATTTACATAAAATTTGTGAATCGGGGGTTTTTGCGGACGAAAAATTCAAATTTGTTTCTAAAGGACAATGTTAAAAATAGCCGATTTTTGGCTTCTCCGGGGGAACGCATAAATCATAAAAAATCAATTGATTAACATTAGGAATGGCCCAGAAATACGTCAGATAGCTGGGGAAATGTCGCTACTACCCCTAAACTTATATAAACTACCCTTAAAAAGCTTTAAATGGATAATCATTAATTATTGTTATAAAATTCGTGTAAAATGAAAAAAATGCTTGAAAATGATTTGAACAGACAGTATGTCAGTATAAAAAGTGATAAATGACTGTAAAAGTGCCCATTCAATGGCGAAATAGCGCCAATTCTTCTCACTTTGCGCGTAGTGAAAAAATGGCAATTTATTCTTGCGCCCATTTTTCAGGTCGCAATAGTATAAATGAACCTTAAACGTGATTTAAGCATTTTTTTCATTCTAAACGAATTTTACAACAATAAATAATGATTATCTATTTTAAACTATTTAAAGGTAGTTTATATAGATTTAGGGGTGCAATTAATATTTCCCTACTTACTTAATGTGCTCTAGTATCAGTTTTTGCATTTTTTCACAGTAATCTATAATTTTTTTCTAGCAATAGGCGTTCCCTTAAACATTTAAGCATTATATATTTTTGATGTCGAAGTAAGCTCAGCATTAACTTTTGAAAGTTTGAAAGTTTTTTAATTTTTAGAGGTGGAATGGACATTTTTACAGTTATTCATCACTTTTTATATTGACATACTGTCTGCTCTAATCATTTTCAAGCATTTTTTTCATTTTACACGAATTTTATAACAATAATTAATGATTATCCATTTAAAACTATTTAAGGGTAGTTTATATAGGTTTAGGGGTAGTAGCGATATTTCCCCAGCTATCTGACGTATTTCTGGGCCATTTCTAATGTTAATTAACAATAATCAATTGATTTTTTTATGATTTATGCGTTCCCCCGGATAAGCCAAAAATCGGCTATTTTTAACATTGTCCTTTGACGTCACTAGTAGAGAAAGCCACTTATGGCACATCATGTTTCTGTTAAATGGCAGAAATTTTTTGCTGCTCAGTGTATCCATCTGACTATTGATACAATCCATTCTCCTACCTGTTATATCTGAAAAAGGTATACCTTGTTCAAGTCGTTAGGAGTATCAGTTTTCGCGATCCTATTTGAAATATTCGGTGCACCGACTGAAAACTGTGGTCTCATTTTTGCTGCTTCATTTAAAAACACCCAGTATTATACAAAATTATAATAATTTTTAGTAGAGGAGTTTTAATAAAAAATAAAATACATGAGGATCGCTTTGACTTGTGTAGATACTGCTTTGTTGATCATATGAACATGAAAAAGGATTAACCAAGACATCACAGAGCATACACGAAGACAAATAGAATCACATTTTTCTTTACTGTTTGGATTTATAACTTGAGAAGTATGTAGCAGAGTGCCTTCAGTATCTCTAGCGACCCTATTGTTACTCTAGAAGTAAAATATGTAGTTTGAGCATGAATAAGAAAAAAAGGAAAAGGGCCCACTTTTATAAAACACTTTGGTAATGTAACAGTTCTATTAAAAATGTATACAACACTTTTAAAACAATTTTATACAGCAACTATAAAAACGTTTTGTAGTCTGTATTTTGGTATTATTTAAAGAAACATTATATTTTTTAGTGAAGAATATTAGAACCAAATCATTTTAAGATTGGTGTATAACTCACATTCATAATTATTTATACTTATATTTAAAAACGGGGTCACTCAATGGCGATCATTTGTGTAGATGGTAGATATGTTTAATACTTACAATATTATCATGTCAACAATCAGTGTTTCAACAACGAAAAATTTATTGCGCCGTAAATTTTATTAATAAACTATAGATATGTTTGTGACAAAAAAATTATAAAAAAATAAATTTAAAAAATATTAAAATTATGCTTTCTTTAATTTATAATATCGTTGTGTAATTATGTTTAATGATCTTGTAAAATAGTCTTCCAAAAATAGCAAAATTATGTTTTGGATATAATTTTAATAAGGCTTTCAACTAATTCTCCATAATGGCGGAAGTCGCTGATCCAACAAATCTTCATTTAAAAATGGCGACGTATAATACAATGATTTTATTCCACATAAAACATAACAAAATATTTTAGTGTAAATTAGAACTTTATATGATAAAATGTTTTTATAGTCTTAAATATATTTAAAAATGTGTGCGCGCAAGTAGATAACGTTTGCATCGAAAGAAGTTGCCTACCTATATTAATATTGTTAGGTATTAGCAGAATAGTATTAGTTAATTATAATAATAGGTATTTAATTTAAAACTAACCTACTTATTGCATTACCAAAAAATTAAATCAAAGTTACTTTCTCGTACTGGTTTTTTGTATTTTTTCGCAGCCATGAAGTGTTTTTAATATGAGTTCTGGATGGACACCAAAATTATATAATAAAACCTATAAGTTAAATGTAACGTCGCTACGTTTGACTGGAAACGTTACTTTCAAGAATTGGTTTGTATTCTTTCTTGATGAGTGCTTGGTAATACACTATACCTTAGGAGTTCAAAAATTAAGGTTAGGTTTGGAATTTTATTACGCGGTATATACAATAATTTTGTTTTTTCAAGTCACAATTTTGTTCTATAACATATTTATAAAACAGAATATTTTTATAAATTAAACACAATTATAAAACTATTTTATAAATAAGCGCATTTCGAGGCTAAAAAATAATTTTATTAATTTCCTTATATATCCTTAATAAAACACGTTTATATAACTATTTTATAAGATTATAATTAAAAGTCATTTGCCTAAGTATACAACTCTTTCACGAGATGTTTACAATCCTTACATATAATTTTTTTAAATGTTGTATAACGCATTACAATACTTTTATAAAAATTTTAAAGAACTGAAAATTATTTGTTCCATAAAACACGTTGTAAAAACTATTATAAAATAATTTTACACAATTACTTTTTTCAGGAACAAAATTATGGTAATTATTTGCTCTATAAAATGAAACTGTTCATTAAACGCTATTCGATAGTTATAAAATAATTCGCTTCTTTAAAAGTTCCATTTTGCTAGTTGGGTTCTTACGATTTTTTTTTGTATTAGGTACATTTCACATATTTTCATTAATAATAATTATTTTCAAACAATGAATAGTATTATCGGACATGGCGGGACATCTATGAGCGTAAATTAAAAATATTCAGGTTTAAAGACCGTGATCACAGGTCTCAGTCGCAATAGATAAAACAAACGGTTTTTTTTGAGTTCTTCCTCCTTTTTCAATTCGATAAAAATGGCCAGCTAACGTGGACGTGAGCAAATAAATGATTTTGTGGAATTTGTCGTTATTTATACGGATTGAAACGCCACGAGTAGCAAGAAAGGACGTCGCTTTTTATGGGGAAATTTGTAAAGATAGGCGTCGTCTTATAGTTGTGTTAATTAAGGCCATAATCTTTCTGCAACGTCTCGTTTGTTAGGGAATTCGGCGTTGGAGGTAAGCGTACTTTAACTTCATAAATAAATGTATATCAATTGAAGTGTTAAACTCATTACGTAACCGCACTATGCAAGATACTCATGCGTAACTTGTATTTTTAGACGTTTTTTTTCTTGTGTGTACCTGGTAGGCAAATTGGCTGTTCCTCCTCAATTTTTTTCTCTTTTTGGGAGAACGATCGTTGTGCAAGTCCTGAATGCCAGAGGTTTACCATCTATATGACAGCAGTAGAAATTTAGGGATAATTCACTCCTCCAGCACGGTCATCCGCAGTCCAGTACCCCCCAATACGACTTCTACCGCTATACAGGGCGTAACAGATAAGTACCAAGTACCAAATAATTACATCACCACCGTTCATTGATTCACCTGATAAGTTTTAATGCGTATTGCATGAGCAAAAATTTAGAATAAACCTAAACCTAAGTACTTATTAGCATAAGCATTTTTTTCTCTGTAAAACTATAGATACGTTACTAGTTGATAATCTTGCAAGAAAAAGGCCCCTTTTGGCTTATTTTTTTAAATATTTTATGTTGATTTTATTTATATATATATATATATGTATATATATAAATGTTTGGTAAAATGTAAGAAAATTTCACACTGCAATAAACTTATATTGAATATTAGTGTTTTCTTCATTATAGTTTTTTTCTCTTGGTTGAGGGCTCTTTTAGGAAATCACTTGGCGCCCAAAAGACATCATTGTGTTGTTTCGTTATTGGTTTTTTTATTGTACGAAACCCACGCCCCCGCTGAAATTCCAACTAGTCAAAATAAAAAGCAGTATTTTTTTATAATATTTCATATTACCTAAGTTTGTAGTATAAAAAAGGGTAACAACGTGATCCAAGAAAATAAAGGAACATGCTAAATTTTCTTACCACCATGCCATACCAACCATGCAAAATGTTTTGGTAAGAACAAATTTTCAATTAAAAACACGCTCGAAACTTACATACTTCATCCATTATCTTCCTATAATTTTAAAATTTATAATGCTTATTCGTTCAAAAGATCACAAATTGCATCTCTTAGCTTACATGAGAAAAAACTAATCTATTAAATTCGTTATAAACTCCGCTCGTAAATACTTTTCGCTACTATAAAGCTCCGTCGCTGAAGCTTCGAATTTGTCGGATAACTCCGTACTTTTAATTCGATTACCCATTGAACTCCAAAACTCAAACGGGGACGTCTGAAAGCGCGGCGTATTCGTGAACTACTTATTTTGACTCCCGCTCCCAAGGAAATGTGGAGCGCTCAGACACTCCAACTAGAGGGGTCCTTTATGTTACTCCTTCTAATAGAATCTTTATACGAAACAGCGTCGCAGACTCACTCTCGGTGTCACATCTGCATTCTCGGCACGATATTAACGGATTTATCACAGCTACGAGCCTCGACAATCCGACGATAATGAAATCGTATTTCGTTTACATGCGTCCAAGGGGCTGGAGTTTTTTTTTGCGAGATCCTTTTAAGTTCTTTAATAGGTAAGGTACTTGTACCAAATAAGGCCAAACTCCTAATAAGGCCACTGTCACTTTTTGACAAACCAATTTATTTAACCAAAAAAAAAGTTTACAGTAATTTTACAGGTTTCATAATATGTCTAAATTTGCATATGTATTAAACAATTGAGTATCCGGCAAAGAGTGACAGTATATATGGACATGCCTAGTTTTCGTTGTTGGTCTATAATACAATTTTTATAATTTGGAATAGGTGTGCCATATGTCAGTAGGACAAAGTTCAAGACATGTGACTGTGTATTATTTGTCTAAAATACGTTCACGAAAAATACGCAGGATTGGGTAAAAGCGACAAAGCTAAATTTGTTTGTCCAGAATGTCAAAACTGAAATTTATTTTTCGATTTTGTTTTAGTTTCACATATGTAAGTTTTATATTTGATTTTAGAAATTGTATTATTGTTTTTAGTGAAGAAAGTTATATTTTTGTTTCAATGAAATATATGTTATTAAAAATCTAGTGTCTAATAATAATTATTGATGTTTATTTGCAATATTTGTCAAATGGCTTTATTAGGAGCAAGTGTTCCTAACAAGACCATTTGTCACTTCTTTTTTAAATTATAATTAAAAATAATCTAACTCGACTTTTTTAAATTTACAAGTATACAACCGTTTTAAATAAAGAGAATTTAATATACTCTAAGTTTTATATATTTTTGCCAAATATTAACAAAAAAAATAGGGGCTCAATGCTTAACATGGCCTTATTTGGTACTGGCACTTTATGAGGCCTATGTAAATCGCTGTACTTGCCCATTTTTGTATATCTTCTTGTATGAAGAATTTACACAAGATTTGTTTCACGAACGAAATTCAATACAGGGTGTGTACTTTTAATGTAGAAAAATAAAATGCAGGTTGCTGGGAATATTCGGGAAAAGTCTTATATCAAAAAGTTCTATATTCACGTTTTGCAAAGAAAGTTGAACAATTTTGTACAATGAAAGAAAGCTATACTATCAAGATTAATACACTTATTCCAAAGCTAGCTTCCCAAATAACACAATACATTTTATAGCAGTAGTTAAAAATGTCCCTGTAACTAATTTTTGGAGAGTTAAGTTGCAAGACAAAATTATATAATTGTGTTTTTAAGAGTTCTATGTACAGGGTGTTTATTAATTGAATGCCGATACTTAAGGGTGTGAATCCTTCAGTCATTTTACGAAGAAAACTTAATATCAACATATGTCCTAAACCTCTTAATTTTTGAGCTACAGGGTGTTAAAGTTTTAAGAAAAAATTTACTTTTTTATTATAATTTTCTTATCTCTCCAGATATTTTTATAAAATTTTGTACACACCTATTGTTTTAAAAATCTGTCACCACAAGTGTTGACAACAGAAGCAAACAGCAAGAAATTTTAGACTTTCTGACGCCCAACAGTTCCCAGAAGTGTCACATTCAACAGTGTGGCGCATATTACATGAGGTTTCTACTGTAGCCTCATCACATCCAGAGGTCCAAATATTGTTACCTACATACAGCTTAAAGGTAAGATTTTGTGAATGATTATTAACAAGAAAATCCTCGTATTACACACATTTAGAAAAATCTTCATATTACACACATTTAGGATTTTAAGAATGTTCATGCAATAGTTCGGAATAACATCCAACATCATTTTCCTTTGAAGATGCGGACAAGATTTTCGATTCAATACGTTCTGCATTTATAATAAACCAATGTCCAGCTTTTTCAACTTTATTTCAGGTAGGATAATGTCGTGGTTCCGTGCGAAGAAACCTTAACGAGGAATTCAAATTGCAGAAGTACATTTAAATTACTCGCTTGACAAGTACGTACGGGCGACTCAAGTCTCGCTTTCATTGCCGAGCCAAGCGGTAAATTGAAAAACTAATCGCTGAATAAAAAACAGCTTTGTCATTTTAGAATTGAAGTAATTCTCCCTGCTCTAAAATCAACCAACTCCAGCTTTGACCATTTTTAGTCATCAGTTGAATGCAAATGTCTACTTACTTTCTGTTTTACATTTGCTTTGATGCTTTGGTAAAAAATGACTGCCTATTAAACCAAAATAAATTAGGAAGACGAAAATGATTCTCGATTGCATTAAGTGTGTCCCATATTCAACGAGGCAATCGGCTTTAGCCATCAGGTAAAAAGATCTTCGTGTGAATAATCTTAGGTTTATCATATAGACAAGATCAAGAAAAAGCGAAACAAGATGCCAACACGAATTGAAATGAAGTTATCGTTAGTTTATTCAGTCATATACATTATAAACACAATTGGAGTGCAGATAGTATGTGTAGTAAGCTACACAAGTAAATGTTGCATACATTTTAATAAGCGTTTGCAACATTTGCCTAACGCTTTAATGGAACGGAATGAAATATTTAGCTTTGAATAACTCAGTAAAGTGATGGTGGACATTGTTTTGCACGTAGGAAGTGCCTAGAGTTTAAAATATCGATGAAAAGCGTAGATATTTAATATTTTATATTGATATTGCTACTGAACTGCAGTGTTTTAACAAAACATGTGATTTTAATTTACATTTTACACAGAATGTAATATATATTACTCAACAGACGTCTCAATTAAAAATAATCAGATACCAAAGGAATTCTCAGAAAACTCAAATCTAAAAATTATTAAAAAGAAGGTAAAGGAATATATTAACTTTCTTTTCGTATTACATAAAAGGTAGTTTTCTCACACATCCAATATTTACTTCATCTAACACTTGTTTCATATTATTTATTACTAATTGATTTGTAATTGGCGACTGATTATGTTTTCAACACGTTGCTCTATGATACCCCAAATCATCTCTATCGAATTAAATATGCACTAATATTGTGAAACTAAGTATTCTGGGAACTAATGCCCCAACCAGCATCGAATTACGTCCACGATATTTTCTATAACCATACATGTTTTTTATTATTAAGTTATATATAATTTTATACTTTTAAAACTATTTAAACTAGTTCAATACTGTGTTGTTAAAATCGACCACTTAAAGCATAACTTATTCTTGTCTAGAGTTTGCCATGCCGACAGATATACTATGGGTCGGTTATGATTCTTAAGGCATACAAAGATAAGGTTAAATATAATATTTAACATCTTGATGCTTATTGGCGTAGTGCTTGGTAAAGAGTTAATCCAGTATAGATTTTTCCCTAGAATCCTTTAAGAAAATGTATAACAGTTAACCGCAGTAGGCGCAAAGCAGTTGTTAATATACACGTATGTTAATGTACTAACACACACATGCGTTATAGTCGAGGCAATGAACTAAAAAAGTTCTAAAACTAGTTGTGGTGGACGGATCGGGATGCGTTTTTTTGCATTCTCTTCCAAAAATTATTTGTAAAAAATGTGGCGACATGGAATTTCTGACAAATCGGAAATTGAATTGCTGCAGCCAAAAATGCATTATTTGAGAGGCCTCTTGGAATATGTCAAAACTTGGTAAATAAGTGTCAGAACTGGCCCAGATCGGGTACTCGGGGATTTAGGGTCGCTGATCACGAATATGATGTTCAAATTGACCCCCCGAATACCTGCAGCTCAGGAACGCCGATGAACGTCATCTCCGTGGGACTCTCCCACAAATCACGCGGGAAAGAAGAGAAACTCGGCGCCCGGGGGTTTTTTTGGGTCGCTGAATCCAAATCTGACATCGGCGAACACCCCACGGGCACCTGGTGCGCCGGAACCTGGACGCGGACGTCATCTCCGAGAATTTTCCTGAGAAGAGTGCCAAAAACCACCCGAAAATCATAATAGGGGCGTTTTGTGGGTCGTTGAATCCGAATTTCACATCGGAAACGACTCCCCGAACACCTAGTGCACCAGAACCTGACCTTAAACGTCATCTCCGTGGCTTTTCCTGACACAATCAAAAAAGGCGAAGCGAAAATCGTTATGGGGTTTTTTTGGGTCGCTGAATCCAAATATGACATCGGCGAATACCCCACGGGCACCTGGTGCCCCCGAACCCGGACATACATCGCCGAGAATTTGCCCACCGAGATCGCTAAAAACGACCCAAAAAATCATTACAGGCGCGATTTTGGGCCGCTTAATTCAGACATCTGGTGTACCGCGGAACCTGGACCTGAACGTCGTCTCGGAGGGTTTTACAGACACGACCGCAACAAACTCACCAAAAACCGTCTCATAATTTGACACATTTATTAATGTGTAACTCCCGCTAGGGCTTTCGAAAAAGTTGTTCCAGTTCCAGGCGTTGGGAATGTAGTTTTGGGCGTGAAATTTGGATTAAGCGGCCCAAAAACGCCCCTACAATGATTTTTCGGTTATTTTTGTAACTCTTCTCATGAAAATTCTCGGAGATGACGTGCACGTCCGGATTCGGGACCACCAGGTGCCGGTGGGGTGTTCGCCGATGTCATATTTGGATTCAGCGACCCAAAAAAAACCCATAACGATTTTCGGTTCGCCTTTTTTGATTGTGTCAGGAAAAGCCACGGAGATGACGTTTCGGGACAGGTTCCGGTGCACCAGGGGCTCGGAGGGTCGTTATCGACGTGAAATTCGGATTCAGCACCCCAAAAAAACCCCATAACAATATTTGGTTCGCCTTTTTTGATTGTGTCGGGAAAAGCCACAGAGATGACGTTTAGGTTCAAGTTCTGGTGCACTAGGTGTTCGAGGGCCGTTTCAGGCGTGAAATTCGGATTCAACGACCCACAAAACCCCCCTATTAAGATTTTCGTCTGGTTTTTGGCACTCTTCGCAGGAAAATTCTCGGAGGTGACGTCCGCGTCCAGGTTCCGGCCCACCCGGTGCCCGTGGGGTGTTCGCCGATACCAGATGTGGATTCAGCAACCCAAAAAAACCCCGGGCGCCGAGTTTTTCTTCTTTCCCGCGTGATTTGTGGGAGGGGCCCCACGGAGATGACGTTCATCGGCGTTCCTGAGCTCCAGGTGTTCGGGGAGTCAATTTCAACATCATATTCGTGATCAACGACCTCGAAAACCCCCGAGTACCCAATCTAGGCCAGTTCTGACACTTATTTACCAAGTTTTGACATCTTCCAAGAGGCCTCTCAAATAATGCATTTTTTGAATGCATTTTTGGCTGCAGCAATACAATTTCCGATTTGTCAGAAATTCCATGTCGCCACATTTTTTACAAATAATTTTTGGAAGAGAATGCAGAAAACCGCATTCCGATCCGTCCACCACAACTAGTTTTAGAACTTTTGGACTTTTTACTAGTTTATTGCCTCGACTATTAGGAAAATAATGCACAGGTGTCACTATCATATCTTTATTATACAATACCATAAATTTATATTTATTATTAATTATTAATAACAACTTTTAAAATAGCTTATTACACCAATTCCAACTTTGTAATAAAAAACACATTATCTTTGTATTAACCCTGGCAGTAATATCAATATTAATATAATAAATCCGGTGGAATATACGGTTCCAAAGTGCGGTGCATAGAATGTGACGATTTGCAGAAATAGACTGTCTAAATGCAGAAGCGTCTGGCAAATTACAAGCGATTGGCTGCCGCTTGCACGTTATTTCGATTTAAATATTATATATACGTTTATCATGTCAAAGCAACAAAATATATAATATTATTGATTATTTCATTTGAATATGATAAAAATGAATAAAAAGTAATATAAAATGGATACGGATTGCAGTAGTGACGATTCCACAGATTGTACCTTGCCTTTAGTTGTTCAATCAGATAGAAAATCATCACTAGAACTTGTTACCTGAAAAATCCCGTGCAAGATACATACATCCCGTTATAAGAACTTTATGGAAATGGAGAGCGGACAAGATATTTTCTAAAAATATTTTAACGGCTTATGTAGGTAAGTTATCTCAAAAACATAAACCAAACAGCTTATGGACCCAATATTCTATGCTACGAAGTACCTTTAGTATAAATCATGACGTCGATAATGTCCAACAAATTTCTTCGTGAAGCTCCTTACAGTCAGTATTTGTTTACTAAAGTAGTTTTAATTGTTGGCATTTGAGGAGTTTGTTTGAGGCAATAGTTACCACAACTTAAGTACAAAGACTAGGAACGGCAACTCTTATTAAGATATCAGATAATGAAACAACCGAATTCCATGAAATTTTTAAGAAATATGCTGGTCTTACACCAACTGATTTAGAAGAATCCCGTTATTTCTTAAAGTACCAGAAAAAATGCACCAAGCAACCGGTAAGTGTCAACAAAATTGGAAATATATCAAAAGTAATAGCCAGTTATTTAAATTTACAAGGTCCTGAATTATTTACGGGCTTTCGAAGATCATCAGCAACAATTCTTGTGAACGCTGCTGGTTACATAACGTTACTTAAGCGACACGGAAGATGAAAATTGACCGCTGTGGCAGAAACCTACATTGACGAACAAATAAAATGGAAATTCCAAACGAAATTTTGAATCTTTTGACACTTCAAAAACAGGACCGTATATTCCAGTTGAAGCAGAAACTGTGCAGTTGGTTCAAGAACAATCCTCATTCCACACTTTAAACACATTATACATACATTTTCTTATCCTATACATTCTTTTAATTGTAACAACAATACAATTACTATAAACAGTTTTAATCAGCGAAAAACCAGAATAAAATGTTAAAAAAAATATAATATTTAGTAATGTTTTTCTTTTTCTTTTCTTACGTTGTGGGTCGTGGCTGGAAACAGCATTAACACACTCGTGTGAAATGTCACACTCTTATGTTAATGCTACTTTCCACGCTCGTGTAATATACCATTACAATACAGCTTGCCAGTAGATTCTGAAAGAAAAGTTAGCTTAAGGTTCAAATGAAATTTTAGCGTTAAATTAAACTTTCTATTGGGCAATTCAAATATAGAAAAGATATTTTCGGCAAGTAGCTCCCTTTTGTTGCCAGCACCCTCTCATTCCCGATATCTTGCTTTTGCTAATAATACCTTTTTGTTGTTTAATATTAGCCCTCAGCTCCCCCTTTTTCAATGAAATTCGTAACCCTTGCGAATCACGGTGCAAAATGTCACAGTTCGCCTGACAAATTAATATCTTAATTAAACCTGAGGCAGAAGTATTCATTATTTCAATAATACACAAACAAAAATGTTATTTAATTTTATAAACGAATTAGCAATGGGAAAGTTGCATAATAATTAAAATATCGTTAATAAATTGCCATAGAATGTAAACAACGTGACCGAAAATGCGATATTATTGGTGTAACGTTACATGCCGTTCAGCGCGGTTTGTTTCCGTGGATACAGGTGCAGGTTACGGTGTTGATGATTTGAACAGGCGTTTGTTTCTTGTATTTTTGCATTTTTGTGACATTTGTGGGTCATAGATACATAGTGTAAATATTGTGTAGGTAATGCGATAATTATTAGTGGTGATGTGGTGAACTTATTTCTTTGTTTACAATATAGATCCACTCGTCACAGTCACCTTGATAATCCTGTTGGGTAAGTACCAAATAGATGGTTTTACTTGAGGTATTTATAAAAATATGTAATCTGATTTCACATTAAACTACTTGTTTTAATTTGAAAAATAATAAGTAAAAGTAATGACTGATGATATTTAACATTTATTGATTTTATAAATTTGTATTGCTATTTACTACTGGCTTCGTTTATCTTTTTTATTACTTTTGTTTATTATATTTTCAGAATAAAACAGGTAATTTATTGTAGTTACTTACGTTAGATAGCCAAATTTTATAAATGCCAAAAATAGAACATGTTATTTACTGTTAAGTATTTTTGTTAGATTAACAATAATATATATAGGAGACACTGTAAAAAAAAGATATATAGTTGTCATAGTAAAGTTTGTTATACAAATTTACTTATGTTCAGCTCTGCTAAATAAAAACCACGAGTTCAAAATAAACATTTACAAACGGAAAAGAGCGCTGAATAAAATAAATGAGAAAAAAATGCAAATTTGCTTTATTACTAATTTTCTAAACACTGTATACATTCTGGTAGCTAAATAGAAAAATTTAATTGATTTTTTACATTTTAATTATTTTGATGAACTTAAACCTAAATGTGTTTCCAGTTAAATGGTCTTCACAAACAAACAATGTTGTAATGTTTCCTTTCGTCGTGCATCATCGCCCTACATCACATTTTTCTTTTCAGTTTTTGGCACGGTGAAATATCTTTTATTAGGCGCTGTATGCTATATTCGTACATAATGACATAATGTCCAGTGAGATCTACTTTCTGTGTCCATTTGACGAGTCTATTTTGCGTCTTTATTCAATAGAAATGTCTATTTAACACAATAACACCTAATAATATCACAAATGACAAATTAACTTTTCTAAAGGTATGTACCACGTTGTCTGAAAGCATGGAAATCATATACAGATATGAACTAAAGCACTATTTAGATATTGTATACATGCGAACGGCAATGGCGTTACAGGCGTGACCAGACTAAATTTTTAAATACCGTTTTTAGGTTTCTTATTCCACAAAATTGTCTAGGACAAACGTCATTTCGATTAAAATAATACATTCTTTCTTGTGCACATATTTGGATTATGCAATTTTTCTATATAAACGAAGGACAAATGCATGAACGATGTATGAATAGAATTTAATTTTTTTGTAAAATTCCTATCATAATCAATGTTTAGATTGCGTAAATATTAGTATAGGAAATAGAGTACGGAACAGAAAAAGACGACTATTTCCGATATAGGTATATTAAGAAGAAATAAATTGGAAATGCAATAAAACTGAAAGAACTTATACATCTACAGTAAATTATAAATATACAACATAAAATACAACTTTAAACTATAAATACAAGTGAGATTGAGTTGCTTCTCTGCTTGGGATACGATTAAAAACTAACTGAAACGTCGACGCTATATCCTTTGATGTTTTATTACCTAAAACATGAAATTTTCTCATGCATGAAATCACTTTACGTGAAGTATTTATATTTTTCAACCGGTTCTCGATGGAATATTTATATAAAGCACGAGGAAACGTAATCTACCAGAAGTTGAAAATTTTTTGATACGAAATAAATTGAAAAATGCACCTTTTTCTAAGTTCTTACTGTAGAAAAGTTTATAGATGCACTGATGGAGGTATCAACTTCGCTCTGATCGAATTAAAACTTTGTCACAACGTAAACATCATCAATCACTATTTCCGAAAGTTATAAAAGTTGATTTTCTTATAAAGCAGATTGTGTTGCATGAAAAATGAACTGAAATTATTGACTACTTACTTTGGTTTAAAGTTGCACGCTATTAATACTGTGTTTAACGTATCGATTAGAATAGTTGCTATTGCTTACTAG
Source organism: Monochamus alternatus (assembly GCA_037114965.1). NCBI lineage: Eukaryota > Metazoa > Arthropoda > Insecta > Coleoptera > Cerambycidae > Monochamus > Monochamus alternatus. The sequence continues at coordinate 13,068,521 of CM073427.1, forward strand.
ATGCAATGCAACTCGGCTGCATCTTCGGGAACAACAGGAAAGAGGAACTACTGCGAGGAAATTCGATTCAACGGGCCCAAACTTGCTTTCTAGTGAATGGACACAACTTTGTAGAAATAAATAAAAAATGGTATGTTATCAATTTAAACGATTTTGATAACGTTTCCTGTTAGATTTTCTATTCCCTTTCACACAAATACTTTTCTCATTCAAAAGTGGAAATGGTTAAAAATTGTCAGATAAGTGCACAGCTATAAATTCTCATAAAGCTGGAAATTCACTGCCTTCAGTTTTAACAAATAATGATGCAACACTCAGTTCACTTCAAAAAAATAACGGATGGTTTTTCACATACCTACATTTAATCACTCCTTCAGTATAACATCTGACCTGCTGAACTACATGAATATACGAGATATTGCATATACTGGAACGGAAACCTAAGCCAATAAACCTTATTGACTGTGCGTTTGCTTTGGTTACTCCTCTTTCTATTATTTTCAATTTATCACGGAAGATCGGTGTTTTTGCCGATAATTGGAAAAAGTCGTAATTCTCCAGTCTTCAAAAAGGGTGCCAAATTTGAAATTAACAATTATAGGCCTATTACAATCAGTCGTAGTTTCTTGAGATTGTTCTTTACAATTTATTTTATCCACATATACAAGAAGTTATATCCCTCACCAACATGGGTTCATGAAAAATAAATCCTCTGTGACAAATATGACATGTGTGATCCAGTACATCTCTCAACATCTAGATGTAAATATTCAAGTTGATGTTTCGTATACCGATTTTTCAAAGACTTTCAATAAGTTAGATCATAATATATGAATTCAAAAACTCAAATTCTTTGGATTGTCGGATATACTACTAAAATTGTTTAAATCTTGCCTGGATAGTAGATATCAATATGTTCATGTGTTTGAGTCTATGCTAGTTACATCGGGTGTACCTCAGGAGCCCATTTTAGGACCTCTATTGTTTGTTATTTATATTAACGACATAGTTTAAGATCTTGAGGAATGTATGGTGAGATTACTACCGTTGATGATTGTGAAAAGTTACAGCATTCCCTAAGCTATAGGTATTCGTAACTGGTGTATTATTAATAGTCTTTCTCTAAATGCACTATGATGATTTATCTAAGAAACGCTGTCCTATACTATATGATTATAATATGAATTGCATTATCCTGAAACGATCTGAAACTGTTTATTTAGATAATATTTAATAATATCAATTCATATTGACAAAATTATTCAGTGTGTTTATAAAAGTCTATGATTCTAACTAGAATGGCCTATGGTTTAATTTATATATTTACCTCTAGCATAACTGCAATTAAGAATCTTTTTCAAAACTAAACTTTCTTGTTTTGTTTCTCTTTTACTTTCGTAACTAATTTGTTGTATCACTTATAAGTTTTAGTTTAGCAATAATTTTTTTTTGTATTTATCATTTTTCTTTTATTATTTGTGGTTTCACTTGCCTTATAGTTCTGTTGGGTAATGTATTAAATAAAATAAAAAATAAATTGATAAAAATACGTTACATAAGGTTACATGCTATCTTTTCTCAAATCATGATCAAGCTATGAAATTCCACGTTCCTATCCCAGGTTCCTTGAGCACAGCACTGGTAATGATAACCGACCTTTGTTATGCAGGAAAGTTACTGCATTCATTAAAAGTAATTGGAAATAAAAGACTCGTGGTTACAACGAAATGAGGGATGTTCCAAAGTTTTCACTGCCAAAATTTAACTATAAAAACTTTAGACACCAACCATATGCTACATTTGCTACGAAGGAAAAATGAAAATGTAGCACTGAAGAGAGAACGAATTAAATATTGATGCATTAAAAAGTAAAGTTAAATCATGTATTATTTTCGTTATATTTCTTCTTATAAATAAATATATAGTTAAATACATTACTAACTATAATAGACACAATCATACTACAGAAAATAAAATAAACATACTTCTTGCCATACATTACTAGTTAGAATAAAATAAATTGTTGTTGATGTTATTTATGACTCGTTACTATTTCATGATATCCTCATTTTCCTGCAACTTAAACAACAAAGCAAGTTTTATGAAAAAATCCCATGTAAATATTTGTACGCCGAAGGTATCATGGCTGTTTATATTTAAGTTTATTTCAGTTTTGAACTGTAAAATTCTAAGCACAATACCCTGCAAACATAGTTTATTTAGATTTGGGACTGGTGCGGGTTTTCCCACATTTATTTGGGCTTATTTGTTTTCTCCTCTTTTGTTCTAAACTAAGCAAAATCAACAGGGTGGAAATAACTTCCGACTAGGCAGCCATTTTTGATTTACGACTGACTGATCGACCTATTTTAACTAGTTTATACGAGAGTTTATATGAGCTAATTATTTTAGAAGTAACTATGTACTTTCAAAAAAAGTATCAGTATGTATTTTTACTACAACATCCCACGCGACTAACCCAGTTACTGGATGAGGTCACAGCATAGTATAGAATAGTATAACAAAATTATAATAAAGTTACAATTTAGAATAAAACTTCGAAAAAATATTAAATTAAAAAAACATACCAAACACAAAATATGTAAAGAGATAACTATAAGACGAAAAAAATGTAAATCAGAATTGTATAACAAACATTCCTTTCAAAAATACATTAAGTAATACATCTAAGAATAAACGTAAGTTGTTGAATAGAACAAACAAATTAACACATCAAGCGAATCTTCGATATCGAAGTAATGTTTAATCATGAATTGAATTAAGTGTAGATACTCTGAGAAAAATATATGAAAGAAGCTGCTCAGATTTAATATAACTATGTTTATAACCTTGAATAAGAAGAGAATTGAACAAACTGCTCCACGCGATGCACTAATTAGTACGCTGCAATAAAATCTCATTAGCTATTCATTTAAAGGCATATTCTTCATCGATTATCGAAATTACAGGCTTCATGAATTTGCGTTGCACTTTCAATTGCAGTCAAATTATTGCTATATATATAGGAGACCAAACGACCGAAGCATAGTCAAGTTTAAATCTCACTTAGTGATGTTATTTATGTGTTCAGTGAATTTTTCGTCTACATAGTGTAATATGATTAAGCTTATAAATAAATATCTTGTTTGATTTCTTGTCGTAGGGTATAGCATTACATTTCTAAACATTTAATAGCATTTTATTTATTTATTTTAACAGACACCATTCATTAATATTATTTAAACAATGCTGAAACATGTAGCAAGAGAGTTAACTTCTATACAAAAATAGGTCGTTAATAAACCAGATAAAAAATATGAGGCACAGAACAGAACCCTGAGGTACCCCTGACATCTGCAAAATTTCATTAGTTTTGTAGAATACGAGACGAATAGATTGATTAATGAATCTGAGAAATCATATGACTAGCTTTAGTAATAGAATGTTATGATCGATTTTATCAAATGCTTTTGAAAAGTCAGTATAAATTATCTAGCCGACTTTTAATGTCAATAGCTTCACTAATAAATTGAGTTTTAATACAAGGTTAGATATTGTTGCGTGGTCAGCTATAAAATCATGCTGAGATTCAGAAATTTGCAAATAGTGGAAGATATAGTCATGCAATACAGCTTTAAAAACGTAAAAATTTTCAATTTAATTACGATTACCTCTTTTGAATATAGGGAAAACTCTAGTTCCCTTCCAATTGTTTGGAAAAGTTTATTTCTTTAAAGTAAGATTAAACAACATACAAAGTGGTTTGCATGTAATGATAGATTAATTACAAGTAGTGACAATAAAATATGTTTTTCCACGTAAAATATTCCAAGACTAAGTCATAGAGGTTACAGTAACTTAAAACAATTTGCATATGAATAATAATTAGTATGCATATTACAAATTTCAGATTCACAGATTGAGCACATGGAGAATAATCTGCTTTAGTGCGACATCTGAAATATTTTACAGTTGCAAAAAGGAAAAGCCCTTGCTTATACAAATGTGTTTAGCTCGGTTTTATTTGTCTTCAAGACGTCAAGACATTATTTCACACAGCTATAATCTGCATCAACTACATCTCTGTCGACATTTCTTGAAGTAGTTACACTTTATTTTATGCAGGTAGAATTTATATGTATAATGCCACACGGCTTCTCTCAAGTTATACCTCTATTTTGAATTTGAACCGAACAATAAACCTGAAATTTACTAACAAGCTGCTGCAAAACAAACTATGCATTTCCATGATGGAGCTCGTTCAAGTTTATATCAAATCTGACACGAAAAGCTCAGTACAGTTATTTTCAGCGCTAATTTGTGTGCATATACAGGGTGTCCGGCATATAAATTCCTTTATGTTGCTGTATCATAGATTGTACCAAACAAAACATAATTGAACATATTTTTTCTGACTAACGCTATTAGAAGTATGGCAGCAAACACTTTTTGAATATGTGGTAAGACCTACGTCTGGTGTATCTACATAATAATTAGAAATGCCTCTAAACACACTTGCTGTGAAAGTATTCCTTAGACACGGAATAAAATTTGAAATAGTTGTAATAACAACACAATATTTGGATTTTCTTTTTAGTTATAATAAGTACTCAAAATGCTTCAGCGTAAATTAACGATATGGCATGCAGTTCATCGTTACTAAAATGTTCCATTTTTGTGTATACAGGGTGAGTCAGTCATAGTGTCATTAATTTTAACCACGTATTCGGGAGGCCTAATAAGGACAGAAAATCGAAAAAAAAATGTTTACTTGACCTTTAAAAAAATAAACAAATCACCCTATAAAAATCAGTAACATGACGCTCCTGGTGGGCTACGAACTTTCTGAGGACGCACCTATACGACCGGATTAAACATCGTTGCCACATCATGTTTACATACATAATATCGTCTAATACATCAGCGTGTTATTCAAATTTATCCGCATTTCCCGCATTTCTTTCCCCCCAAATTTGTAGATCACGCCACATATTTGGAGGGGGACGGAGGGAATAGTGAGAATACAAACAGTAAGCAGTAGTTTGTTTATTTCGGTTTCGCGCATTCGTCGTAAATGCATAATCTTACAAATTCCGAATATGCGAAAATGGTAGTGTTATATGGAGAATGTTTACGAAATGCGACTGACCCTAATTTTATTAATAAAGTACTATGGACGGATGAGTGCAGTTAACAGGTTAGTACCATACTACTTAAATAATAACAAATTTTTAGGCTAGGTGTACGTAACTACAAACTGAATAATTAATTGTATTTACGAGTAACACTAAAAATTCATATTTATTTGCAAAACGTAGTGAAAACGTAATATCAAAATTATTAAACTGTAATAACCTAACATTCGAAAACATTTATTTATTATCTACATTTGTTTTTATTAACAAATAAATCAATATTTAACAAAAATTCATTCATGTATCTAGATTAAAAAAATTGTTTTACTCCTTGGCGTTACAGAACGTACAAAAACTAGGTAACTAAGTTATTGACCTAATAATACGGTAGGTCAAGGGTCACTCTCGATAACTTAGATTAGTGGCGTGCCATTTCGGTCTTGGACAGTTTTCTGTCGACAACACGTTGGTTTTTTTATTATTTAGTATTTAAACACGAAACACTTTTCAGCTTCTCTTAATAATTTACCTATTGGGTATAGGTTTTCTATGTAATGTACGTAAATAGTTTATTACTCGGTTTATTATTAGACACGTTTTGTTGCAGTCATAACAGCTACATTTGCTCAGAGAAAAATCCACACGCTACTTGTCGGTTTAGCTTTCAGAGGCGATTTGTTATCAACGTATGGGCAGGAGTGTACGCGTATCGTTTGATTGGCCCGTATTTTCTACCGGAAAACCTGAGTGGAACGCGTTACTTGCAATTTTTAATAGAATTACTTGATTTCATTGGATATTAACATTTTAAATTATTATTGGCTGAAGTTGAACTGAGCAAGAAAAAATTATATTCTAAAATAGTCAGTACAACCGTTTATTTGTGATGTCTAAAACCTAGGTAGGTAGGTACGAGAAAAATATTTCAACTTGACAACATTGCATCAGATCGACATCGAGTTGAACTGTGAGCTGTAAACCACCAAGGCTGTGAGCGGTCAGTGACAGTCTGAAAAAGGGGTTTAAATAATGATTTGAAAATATTTTTTTTCGGCGTAAATATGCATTTAGATTTTTTTTAATCGTGTATTCGTATTATACTCATTATTCCTTATCTTATCTTAAAATTAATGACATTATGACTGACTCACCCCGTATAAGTTCAAAAATATCAAACAAACACTATGTTTTAAAAAACGTATTGTATTGCACAACGATTTCTATTTAGTTTGAAGTTAACATATACAAGGTGGTCACGTTTACGACACCTAGAAACGATTATATATTCAGAACGAAAATGTACTTTTTCAGTTTTCTGTCACTATTTCAGGAAGTACGAATAATATATTACTTTTTAGAACATTGAAAAGGCATAAAAATGCAATTTTTTTTCTTAATTTAAGCCACGCATATGTGCACATTACCGCTTCTAAGAATCCTATACTGTGTGTTGTAAAAGTGACCATTCTGTATAATTTATAATTTAAAAATAAAAAAAGTAAAGATACTTTTGATATGAGTAGTCAAATATGAAAGTATATTAATCAATATTGATTCCACAGGGATCAATTCTTGGCCCGACTTTTATTTCTGATTTATGTTAACTGTTGTTAATGTTGACGATACAGTTTGCCGATAAAATGAATGTCACAAATCGAAGTAGTGTATAATAGATGATTTGCAACCCAACAATCCGCCTCCTCTCAAAATCACTAAGCTGAGAAATCTATCAAAAACTACGTCCTGTAGTTACAATCATCTGTAAGAAATATCGTTTGCAGCAAGTTTCACAACACTTGCAACACAAATGTGAGCAGATTTTTAAAACAAAATATTACATTATGCAAGTACGATCTATGCACACTCCAAAAAAACGTAACAGATAAACATGAAAATTTAATAATTTTTTGACTAGAGAAGTAAATATGCAAAAAAAATATCAAAATAAAATTATATATAATGGGCGTTTACCTTTCTGTGTCATAGTATATTTTATATTGCAAAATGACATAAATATTTCTTTTCTATGTTTTATTAGATTTGTTTTATACCTATTATTTATTTATTTATTTATTCTGCCTCGGTTTGTGTCTTTTTCCTACATTTTCTTGTCAGATATTATACATATAAGCAGAAACGGTGACACAGAACGAAAGTCGGACGATAATTCTTGGATAGTTTTAATGACATTTGCCATTACACAAAAAAAGTAAGCAGCTCCTATCGTTTCTGTGGGAAAAAATTATGGGGTCAGCTGGATATATCCGATACGGGAATAAAAATATTTTAACAACGCCCCATTTATTTTTAATAATTGAGATATGGAGGATAACGACCGTTTTCCCGATTTTATGTCTTATGAATTTCGTGAGGGTCCCAAGATCGATATCTTTAATGTCACCCTAAATTTGAAACTCCGTCTTTTTAGGAATTTGTTTCGCATATTTATAATAATATCCGATGTCGATACTGGGTAGGATATTTTCTGTCCAGAATTTCTGAATTTATTTCCTTCGTATTTCGTAATTATATTTGAGAACATATCTTACATCTATTCACATTTGATTTTTTGAAAAATATTCCTTTTTATTGTATGTTAAATTTTCTCATATTTGAGAAGATTAGAAAAATTGAAATGAGTCAAGTAATGAGTTTTTCTCTTATTTGATAAAAATATGCAAATAAAATAATATACCAAATTGTAAGATTGCCTAATTTGTTTGTAAAGGGCCACAAATAAGGGATTTTTGTTATATAATTGTGGTTGGCGTGTTACAAATGAAAAAAAAAGTTTATAATTTCTAAATTGCTTGAGATAATGTAACCAAATTCGGTGTGCATATTTAGTATGGCAGTGGGTGTGAACAAAAATTTACTAGTTTTAGAAGCTAACAAGTGGCGGAGGTGTGGTTATCATCAATAATTATTTGTCAAAAAAAAAAAATGTGACCCTATATAATATTACAAATAAAATCGGCATCATCATGTGCGCCATTGCATTATCTCCATTTTTTATTTCTTTACACTTTTTTGTATTCTAAACCGATTAACAACAAAATCGATTTATTTGATCAAGTGCATTTTTACGATTTTTACAAAATTCCAGTAGTTATTATCTAATCACAACCAGCTATAATTTGTTGACGTAAGAGCTCTTCAGATTCATGTGAACCTTGTAAACTAATGGCTTATTCCTAAATAAAAATATCAATGAGGTTCGTATCGGGTGATTTGGGTGGACAAGGTCGACCTGGTTCTTCAGTTTCTCGACCAATCACGTTATTACCGAATCTTTCTCTCATTTAAAAATTTACGGGCAGTCAAACTAAAATCTAGGGAAGCCCCGTCGCCGTCGTGCATCAATCACATTCTTGGTCTTCGTCAAGTAGTTCAGGTCAAACGTTTGCAAGAGAGGCATCGGTTAAAGTTCTTGGTAAAAGGTAAGGCTTAACAAAAAAAAATTCTATAATACGCACTCCATATATTCAAAGAAAACTGATGCTGAAATTGAGATTCGATTATGGTATTTTCATCAGACCAAACGTGTTTATTTATTGTGGAAATTCATTATAGCATCTCTGGAGGAATTAGCTTCGTCGTAAATAATGTGCCATCGGTAAAAAAACGCATCTTTTCTTGTATTTGAATACTGAGTACCGTTAACACTAATTACACAAATATTGTACTGAATACTATTCATGAATTGTCTACTCTGGTTCTAACACCGTGTATATATATGAAATTTTTAATTTTTCCTTAGGTTTTCAGCTTGCATAGTTGCATGAATATAAATTAATAAATCAGACATAAAACAACATATTATACACGTTAATAAAATACTTCCAATAAATGACATACATTTTCTTGATCTTTGAACTGTAAAAAAATTGAAACGTCGACAGTGTTTAAATAAAATTGAATTTTTATTGAGTCCCAAGCCCATTATTGCGAACAGAATTGTCTTTTCTAGATGTTATAATAGCGCGTCAAAGTGGCTATTCTTAAAACTGTTTCCAAAGCAGCAAATAAAAACGGAAAACAACTGGATCCGCGTCAGATGTGGAACATAGGTGCTTACGCCGCATTTTCTTTCCCGCGTGCATTCGCTGCGACCCAATTCAGGACTACAGCGAAGAGCGTTAGTGTAAAGTGACTCGTTGTCTGAACATGGAACGGTTTATACTTCTTGTTATAGTATACCATTTCGTTTCAATAATGGCGTAAGCAGTTTGTTCTTGGTGCTGCAAAAGACAATGTTAAAAATAGTCGATTTTTGGTTTATCCGGGGAACGCATAAATCATAAAAAAATCAATTGATTATTGTTAATTAACATTAGAAATGGCCCAGAAATACGTCAGATAGCTGGGTAAATGTCGCTACTACCCCTAAACCTATATAAACTACCCTTAAACAGCTTTAAATGGATAATCATTAATTATTGTTATAAAATTCGTGTAAAATGAAAAAAATGCTTGAAAATGATTTGAACAGACAGTATGTCAATATAAAAAGTGATAAATAACTGTAAAAATGTCCATTCCACCCCTAAAAATTAAAAAAACGACTTTCAAAAGCTAATGATGAGCTTACTTCGACATCAAAAATAGATAAAAAAAATTATAGATTACTGTCAAAAAATGCAAAAACTGATACTAAAGTACATTAAGTAAGTGGGGAAATATTAATTGCACCCCTAAATCTATATAAACTGCCTTTAAATAGCTTAAAATAGATAATCATTATTTATTGTTGTAAAATTCGTTTAGAATGAAAAAAATGCTTAAATCACTTTTAAGGTTCATTTATACTATTGCGACCTGAAAAATGGGCGCAAGGATAAATTGCCATTTTTTCAGTACGCGCTCGCAAAGTGAGAACAATTGGCGCTATTTCGCCATTGAATGGTCAATTTTATAGTCTTTTATCACTTTTTATATTGACATACTGTCTGTTCAAATCATTTTCAAGCATTTTTTTCATTTTACACGAATTTTATAACAATAATTAATGATTATCCATTTAAAGCTATTTAAGGTTTATATAGGTTTAAGGGTAGCAGCGACATTTCCCCAGCTATCTGACATATTTCTGGACCATTTCTAATGTTAATTAACAATAATCAATTGATTTTTTTATGATTTATGCGTTCCCCCAGATAAGCCAAAAATCGGCTATTTTTAACATTGTCCTTTTCTAATAGAAATAGTAAAAATCGACATTTTTTAATTTTGAAGTACTCCTGAAGTCCCTTTTATTTCAACAGAACTGAAACTAATATAATTTTAGAAATCCGAAAAAAATTGTATTTAATCCAAATGTAATTTACGTAACAAAATACCAGTGAATCTTCAATATAAATTTCCGCTACCGTAGTCGATTTCCAACCACCATGATGCTTCACAGTGGCAATACACTGCCAGATTAGCCGGTAATGTTGCCCAAGACCGCTTCACTCCATGTCCGGTAATACTTTCTGGATCAGGGAGCCCAAGAAATGCAGCTATTTTTGAAAACGTTTTCGAAATTGTGTTGATGCCTACATGTTGTGTAGTACATTTTCTAGTCATATATCGCAAGAAAAATCTCCCACCGGCATTATTAGGTGGCAGATTGATATATTTTCGATACATTTTTACAGCGTTGACTGATCTCTTGTAATTGTATTTTCTACCTTAACTTGCAAATATTCCTGATCCGGTGCTATTTTAAAAATTCTTCGATTTGGTTTCTCTCCAGTATCTTTGCCTTCTTTGGTTTATAATTTCCTGAATCTACTTTCAAATATTTATTTATTTAATACGTATCCAAACAGGCACATGCTCAATTACTGGATACCGTAAAAAGTATAAATAATGTAGAAAACAATACCATACAATAATATAACATAATGCACCTAACAAGCATACAAAACCTTAAATGTATATTACATGTAAAGCAAGTTGGACATACAGTATTGCTAAAAAGGAAAAAAAAAACAGTTAAAACATAAATATCAAAACAGAAAACAAAACATAAACAAATAGGATGTATTATTTATAAATAGCATTTTTTAACTGCTGAATGGTACAAAAAAATATGTCAACCGTGGTCTCTATGTTGTTGTACCGCAAAATCATTTAATACAACGGCGATGACATCAGAACATTAGTGCGTGGTGTGGCTAGACATAAAATGTTACTGCTGCGAGCAGACAGGCGCGGAACCCGCAAGTTGATATTACTAAGTAATTCCTGACAATTTAATAAGTTATTCAGAACTTTGTGTAGCGGTCACCGACCTACATCTGTGATCCCTACAATTTACGACATTTTCACTAAGGCACCAAACAAATCAATGCCAACAAAACCATAAAACTAACCCTTAGATCTGAGCCCATTTATGAAAGTAAACACATGGCCAGACATTACCCAGCCTTCCGAGACCTTCTTCGAAAGGTCCGGCGAGGACCACGGCAGTGACTTTCCGCTTGCCTTCAGCTAAACATCCGTCCAGACTTCTATATTGGTGGAACATTCTTTCCGAGCTGTTGTATCTTTATTAATATATATAACGTGTTACAAACCGTGGACTTGTTATTCCTAACCTAACAACCCCACAAATTGGTGACCCCGACGTGATCGCAAAAACGCGTTAAGTTAATAAAGTGCCCGACGTGATTTCAAAAACTCGTTAAGTTAATAAAGTGCCTGACGTGATTTTAAAAACGCGTTAAGTTACAAAGTGCCCGACGTGAATCACACAATGGAAAACAGCACAGAAGCCAGTGGAACATCCAACGCGTACGTGAGTCGCGTAGGAATCAAAGTCCCGCCATTTTGGGAGAAGAATCCGGCAAGATGGTTCTCGCAAATCGAGGCGCAATTCGCGCTTAGCAATATCACAAACGACGAGACCAGATTCCATCACATCGTTGCTAACCTGGACCCACGAATCGCTGAGGAAGTCGGCGACATTATTGACTCACCACCTAGTCAAGGCAAGTACAAAAAAATCAAGGCAGAGCTCATAGCACGCCTCTCAGCATCGGCCGAGCAACAAATTCGCCGCCTTCTAGAGGGCGAAGAAATGGGGGACAGGCGCCCCTCACAATTTCTCCGCCATCTCCGCGGACTAGCCGGGACCGCTGTGAGTGACACGATCCTGCGATCCCTCTGGATAAGTCGGTTGCCAACCCAGGCGCAGACCATCCTAACCTTGGACGACGACACACCGCTAGGCAACGTTGCTCAAAAGGCGGACAAGATCGTAGAGACGATGAGGCAATGCCAGCCACAGGTAGCCGCGACTTCGGGGGGAAACGACAGCCACCTATACCAAGCGATCGCAGCGCTCGAGAAAAAAGTGTCGGAGCTGTTCAGTGTGCAAGAACGACACGCGAATAGGCCACGCTCGCGAACAAACTCGCGCCCGCGCAACCCCGCAGTGTGCTGGTACCACAACCAGTTCTCTGCGAAAGCGAAGAAGTGTACCCCGCCGTGTAGCTACGCAACGGGAAACGAGAACGCCGAACGGTAGACGCGTCCGCCGGCGTGGACCTCCAATCGCGTCGCTTGTGCGTGACCGACCGCGAATCCCGAGTACAGTATTTGGTAGACACAGGTGCGGATTTGTGTGTGTTTCCCCGCAGCCGAATGCGAGAGAGAGCCTTACCAACAGACTACAAGCTGTTTGCCGCAAACGGGTCGGAGATTGCCACATACGGTGACGTCACATTAACACTCAATTTCGGACTACGCCGCGAGTTCACATGGCGTTTCGTGGTAGCCGATGTGACGCGACCGATTATAGGCGCCGATTTTCTCGCGCATTACAGATTGCTCGTTGATCTGAAGCGCCTACGTTTGGTCGACAGCCTCACAAATCTTTGCACCAACGGACATCTCGGACCGTGTGAGGCCGCTGCACACATAAAAGTAATATATGGCAACACAAAATATCACCGCATACTCGCTAAATTCCCGGAGTTGTCGAAACCCAGTGGACTGCCAAGACAGGCAAAACACTCTATCGTCCACCATATCAAGACGACGCCTGGTCCACCCACCTCAGCCAAAGCCAGACGCCTAGCGCCGGACAGACTGAAAGACACCAAAAAAGAGTTTCAAACAATGTTAAAACTCGGCGTCGCGCGACCGTCGGACAGCTGTTGGGCCGCCCCGCTACATCTCACACGAAAAAAATCGGGCGAGTGGCGTCCGTGTGGCGACTACCGAGCGCTAAACGCGAGGACCGCCCCAGACAAATATCCAATCCCGCACATCGAGGATTTTGCACAAAGTCTCGCGGATAAAAAAGTGTTTTCAACAATAGACCTTGTGCGCGCGTATCACCAAATCCCGGTACACCCCAACGACGTCGCGAAAACAGCAATCATAACACCGTTTGGACATTTTGAATTTCCCGCAATGACGTTCGCGCTCCGCAACGCGGCCCAGACGTTCCAACGGTTTATGGACGAGGTACTTCGCGGCCTAGAGTTCGCGTACGTGTACATAGATGACATTCTCGTCGCGTCGTCGTCGGAAGACGAGCACGAGAAGCATCTACACAAACTTTTCACCCGTTTACACGAGTTCGGTGTCGTGGTAAATCCGACAAAATGTGTTTTTGGAAAACACGAAGTTCAATTTCTTGGCTACACGGTGAGCGCAGGAGGCGTGAAACCGCTCCACCAACGAGTCCGCGCAATTAGCGACTTTCCAAAGCCACAGACGGAACCCAGCTCCGCCGTTTTCTAGGTATGTTGAACTTTTACCGACGATTCATACCACACGCATCGAAGCTACAATCGCCGCTAAATAAATGTCTATCGGGACCCAAGATATCTAAGAAAACTCCCATAACTTGGTCGACCGAGCTAGAAAATGCATTTTCCAACTGCAAGGAAGCGTTGGCGCAGGCTACAGTGCTAGCACACCCGAACCCGCAACTACCGCTCGCGATCTTCACCGACGCGTCCGATTGGGCGGCCGGGGCATTGCTGCAACAGCTATCACCTAGCGGTTGGGAACCTCTAGCATTCTTCTCGAAAAATATGAGTGAGGTACAGAAGAAATTCAGTGCATTTGACCGCGAATTATGGGCCATCTACAAAGCTGTGAAACATTTCAGGCACATGGTTGAGGGTCGAAATTTCAGTATTTTCACCGACCATAAACCCCTAACATTCGCGTTCAAACAAAAACTCGACAAGTGTTCCCCGCGACAATTCAGATACCTGGATTTCCTAGGCCAGTTCACCACGGACATCAGGCACATTGCAGGCAAGGACAACGTAGTAGCCGACGCATTATCGCGCGTAGAATCGATAAGTGAAGCTATAAACTTCGAAGCCTTAGCCCGCGCACAGGAAAATGACAACGAACCTAACAACCCCACACTTTGTATAAAAATTCAGGGTGTTAAAAAAGAGTGTAAAATATTTCAGGAGGTAATAGTATGAACCAAAATAAGCAGAAAAGTCCCAATAAACATGGGTCCGCAAAGCAACGGTTGCGGAGATATGAATCACTATTCGTTTTTCTAACATTTTATTTTATTAGGAATAAACCGACAAAGAAAGTTTTTAACAAACAAAAAACAAAGTTACAGAAGATGTTCAAAGTGCCCTCTGTCCATTTCTAAGCAGGCACGACATCTTCGTCTCAACGATATTCGAACTCTTTCGAAAACACCCTCCTTGGTTTGGATTTCTTGACACAATTTTTTTATCCGTAGCTGTGGCTCTTCCAGGCTATTTACAGGAGTACCATACATTAATGTCTTCAAATATCCCCAAACAAAGAAATCTAGAGAGTTCAGATCAGGCGATCTTGGAGGCCATAAAACAGGGGATATTTGAAATCCTTAAATATTTTACACTCTTTTTTTAACATCCTGTATAACCTGATGCGCAGATCTCCTAATTGCAAGTTCGTGTACATCAAATCTTGACAGTAATATAATAATATGAAGTAAGTTCATCATACTTCGAAATATCAATATCTTTATGCACTTTCAATATTGATTTTAGTATGGAATATTTTCTCCCCATCGAAGAGGCAGCAAATCGCTTTTCCACATTGAAAAAGTAGGATAGTAGCACCTTTTCTGTAATTTCTCCTTCTCATATGCTCCTGTTTTAGTTATCAATTTCCACCATTCCATCTCGTACACACTTTTGATTTTCACTGGCAATAGACGTAATGTTGCTTCATGGGTTTCTTGCTGGATTTCAACCGGAATGAAGAAATTCTCAGCATTTTCACTCATTTTTGTGTCGATTTTGCATTTTTTTTACGTTTGTATACAAATAAACAAACGCATGTTATACAAACGATTCCAAGACTTTATAGTATTCATGTGACAATCAATATTCCTGATTAAAACAAATTTGTCATCGGATTTGTCTTGAAAACATATAACTCTCGGCTGCGGACCGAGTGTCCATTTTTTCTCGTGAATTAAAAGCTTGTTAATTCCCTTAGATGATTAATAACATTTGAAATTTCGCGACAATTCGTTTATGTGCAAGTTATTCTCATAATTATCTCTCTGTTACTGCACTGAAGAGGCTGTTAACACCTACTTAACAAAAAAAAATAAAAAAAACAATCCATTAACCGAATATCAAAGGATGGGTATTCTATCCTATCATATAATTCATTGGTGACTAAAAAATTGTGATTCAAATTTCGATTCAAACGCCTTCAGTGCATTAATTCTTTCTGTGCCAATGTTTCCTAAATGTAATGGGTTTTAAAGTCATAAATATCCACCAATAGCACCGTAGACACTTTAGGATTTATTACAGATCACTGGAAGTCAAACTTCATTCGTGTAAACAGGTCCAGATCCATGTTTAACCGATTTATTTTGTTTTTACCTATGTTGAACTGCAATAAATATACCCAAGTGCAGTAATCCTATTACGTTAATAAGATTTTGCTGAAAGCAGGGATTTAACTCAGTGTAAACAAATTGCCGATATTTCCTGACGTTCAGAATTGTTAGTAATGTGCAAACTGCTATTATCCGTAATAGTTTCAGGCTATTTAATATTTTGAAAACACGAAACAAAATTTGCACCAATTTCCATACAACTCAAAATGCAAATGTTGAGCTAATAATGGTATTAAATTGAGGAAGTAGCCTAGTTTGTGTGCAGATTGTAGAAATACTCTACAGCACCCATACAATAGAAAATGTGGCGTTACTTTATTCCATTGACGGAGTATGCTTTGTTTCGTCCGGGAAAGATACTTTCATAAATCTATAAAACAATATTCAATTTAAATATTTTTTTCTACAAAACTGTTAAAAGTGGGCTTTTTAATTGTCATTTATGATGTTAAAAATGTCATTTTAATAAAACGTTTTAACAAACACATGAACAACTTTTTACTTTAAATAAGTACAAACCAACATTTTAACTAGTTATTACTATTAACATTTATAGTAAAATTAGAACAATTTGAAATTGTAATTCTCTGCGGAGTCATCATACTTAAGTTGGTTTTACTGTCAACATGTGTGACACATCTATTTTCTGTAGAAATACTACTGGTGGTCTTGCTAGTAGTTGCAGCAGTAGGAAGTATTTGGCACGCAATTTCCTTCTTCTGTTCCAGTGAATTTTCAATGTAGCCTTCAGCTACCGTCGAAGATTTCCATCCTCCATGTCTCTTGATGGTAGTAAGATTTGGTAGATTCAAGAACTCTGCAATGTCGGCAGGCATTTTACTAAACATGTTAATTCCGACTGGATTCTTCACACATTTATTCTTCATATATTTAAGAAAAAGTCGTCTATGGTCAGCGTTGGGTGGCCGGAGTGCCATATACTTTATAAAAAAGTTTAAATAGAATTCACCAACAACACTGAAAGTCCGAGGCATTTTCGTTTTAGTATCTGGTATGGTCACAACAACCGAAGTGCCCAAATATTCGATATTGTCTATGGTCATCTGACAAAATTCCTCCCGGCGACACGCCCCGAAGACACCTACTATTGCTGCGACTTTCATCATCAGATACTTTTCGTCTTCTGCTTTTGTGAGAAATTTGTCGATATGCGTCTTCGTCAAAACTTTTGACTTTATTGCTTGATATCCTTCACCCTTCCGTTTTAAAAAAGCAATAAGTTTATAATGTTTGCTTATATCTTGATCTTGCTTTATTTTTAACATAGTTTTGATCATGGAATAATTTGACCACAGTGTTGACTATTTCCATATCTTGGCTTTTTCCTCAAAATATGCCAGTAAAACACTTTCGTTACATTTCCTAGGGACCTTTTTAATGTTACATCATTCCGAAAAGCGTCTATAAGCGATTTCGTACTGTTCCTTTGATTTCGCCGACAATAATTCCAATGTTGCTCGACTGGCGGCTTCTTCGATTTCAGCAGGGATGGATTCGTTACGCTCATCATCGAGATTATTCATTATACTTATAATATTACTAGAAAATGCTGTCAATATTTTTGCGTTTCTTCCGTAACTAACAAGAGCACTGGTTGCTACAAAAATTTTCGTTCATAAACATTGCGATCTGTGTGGTATTTTTTGATTTCTTATTTTTATTGAGTTTAAAGTTCTTCCGATTGTTTTGTAGAAAAAAATAGTGTATGATAAACGTGTTAAAAGTGATTTGAAGTTAAAAAATTCGCTACGCTCGTTTTTTAATCATCTTCACTCACAAAATAAAATCTTACTTTTAACACGTATATCATAAATAGCTATTAATTTTCTAAATGTTTGTATTTTGATTTGTTTCTATTTTAACTATTGGCTTTGAATCTATCATTTTTGTGCCAAGGTCTTAAACATTTGGATGACTGATTTTTGTACTGTGAGTCATGAGATGTTGTTAATTCATTAATCTACGACGCTGTCATTATTGCACATTTAGTATACTCATTTGGATGCCATTATGACATAATAACACTCACTCCCATTATTAATTCATAATAATACGTAAATGTTGAAGAAAAAAGTAAACAAAAACAAAGTGAGTCACCACTTTTACCTAATTGTTACTATTGACTATAACAAATACAACAACATGTATTTATTGTAAACATTAATTATAACTTTTGAAACATTTGTTAAATTAATTAATGATAAGTGGGCCGTATTTTTAAAACGTAAGTTTATTTCCCTAGTGCTTGAACTTGTTGAAGAGCCATCAATGCCTGAAGCGTTACCACAAATGTTATTGGCCATTTTCTTCTTATTTTCTTTGGAATCTTCTATATAGCTATCTGTCACTGTGTTAGAGCGCCAACAACAAGCTATATTACATGGCATTTTCCCAACAGTATTAATGCCAACTGGCTGCTTGTATCCCACAAAAAATCGAGTATGATTTGTGTTGCTCGGTATCATTGCTATATATCTTCGAACCATTTGCGGCATATTATTTATTCCTTCAAAGTTTCAATTTGTAATAAAAAAAAATCTTTGTTTTTGCAAACGGAATAATATGAATGTATTGTGCTTCATCTTTAACAATTTGTAGGTGCATAGTGATAGTGTAACAAGCTCCACTATCAATGCAACTTTTATCATAAAATGAGTTCTATCGTTAGCTTCCAGCAAAAATTGAGTTATGTTTCATTTTGTTAAAATCTTCTTTTTAGAAACGCAATTAAATATTAGTTTAAATAGACTAATTCTCTTCATTGATATAACAGAACGTAGCATAGAATAATATACAGAAAGCGACAGAAGCTTGCTATGTTCTGAAAAATGCCAGAAGAACCTTTTCATTACTGCTATTCTTGATTCCTTTCTCTTTACACCAATCTTCAAGTTTTGCATAACTCGTACGTCTGTTTTAATTTCTCTGTCTTTAGAATCGACAGCGCTTTGCAATGTCTTTAATATCCGAAGGGTTAATAATAAAAATAACTAAAATAAATATTGGTTATTTCTTTACTGAAAAACATATTTGTTAGACGACTATCTTCATAAGCAGAAATTTGTCATTGCCCACATTCATTAAAAATCTGGATATATACTTCTATGCCAATACCTTTGATTTTTTTATTACACTCTTCTGATTTAGAATATAGTAGAATAGAATATTCATTTATTTAGCAACAAATGCTATTTGCATTACTATACATACACAAAGACATACCAACAAAAGACAATGTTTACCATGCCCTATCATTACGAAAAAAGTTAGTGATATTTCTAACAAATACTTTCACATTCACAGATCATTTGTTGTTTTCATGGTACTTAACCTAAAAGACAACAGATTATATCAGGGTAAAATGGCATACGTCTTGTCCGGGTAAAATGAATGTGTCATTTTACCCGAAGTAGCTGACTCTCGGAAAAAAAAATTCGTAAAAAAATGTATTTTGAAGGCTATGGATATGCAATTTTCTCCAGCGCTAGATCAAATAACGACGATTTATATGACTTGCAGGTCAAGTTACCATTCGCCGATATGTTTTTGTTTATACATTTTTAATATAAGTCTGATATTCTAAATATTCTTTCTTTTGCACGTCAAGTTATCGTTTGCCATTATGTTTTTTTTTATAAAGCTTTAATGTAATTTTACTGTCTGTAAGTAAATATGTCTTGCTTTGTAGATGGTTGGCAAAAGAAATCGTACTACAAACAGGCAATCCTGGGAGCAGTCATACACGGAAAAGGCAATTAACGCCGTCAAAAATAACGAAATGGGCTGGGCAAAGGCACCAAAGACCTTTAACGTTCCTGCAGCTACCCTTCGCAGAAGAGCTGCAAACAAAACCAAAAAATTCAACGTAGTGGAGAAAGGTTTAGGCCGTTATCAACCAACATTCAATGGTGTCCTGGAACGAGAGATAGTGAACCACTTGAAACTACTTGAATCTCGACAATTTGGAATGACTGTTACAGACTTAAGACGGCTTGCATTCCAAGTAGCAGAGCAGAATGGAATGGACCATGGGTTCAACAAAAAAAAATGGCTGGTTGGAACTGGGTAGCTGGTTTCAAAAAACGAAATCCTGACATTAGTCTAAGAAAACCAGAACCTACATCATCAGCCAGAGCAATTGGTTTTAACAGACCAGTTGTAAGAAATTTCTCCAAGTTTACGAGGAAATCCTTGAAAAATACAACATTGCACAAGTAAACATTTATAATGTGGACGAATCTAGCTTAACAACAGTCCAAAAGCCACCAAAAGTCTTTGCACAAGTTGGTAAGAAGCAGGCAGGTGCTGTTACCAGTGCAGAACGTGGTATTCATACCACAGTTGTTTGTTGTATGAATCCTAACAGATTTGTGCCTCCTATGACGATTTTCCCAAGAAAAAATTGGAAACATCAATTGACTGATGGTGCTCCTTTTGCAACCCTTGGTGTGGCCCAGGAGTCAGGCTGGATGACTGGGGAAATTTTTTTACGATGGTTGCGGCATTTTGTGGATTTTGTTAAGCCATCTTTGGAAAACCGGGTTCCTCTTTGAAATATGCTAATAATCATTATGTTTAACATCTTTTTTTCTCTAGACGATTTTTCATAGCGTCAAAATGCTTGTTTCTATTGACCGTTGCTTAAGCAGTCGCTAGGAAAACTACGATTATTTTACCAAGCTGTGCGATTTTTTTACTGTACGTAATAGGAGTCTTACATTGATCGTAGACGGTGTGTTTTTACAGTATCAGTATCACATTTTAATTTTTATTGTATCAAAATTATGAAAATTTGATGTGGTGTGGGGTTATAAAATAAAAAGTTCGATTAATTATATTCGTCATGTTTTATTACTGAATAAAACCGCAATGAAAATAAACCCGATAGTGACGAAGTTTTAACAGGCTAACTAAAAATTTAGGGGAGATTTACGGGCAGCAGTGATTTTCTGTGATGTTCCATTAATAGTTATGAGCTGTTAACTGTGAAAGTTTTCGGTTCGAGCGAACCCTTTCACGCCACTGTTCATTTCGCTGGAGGTGCAAACTTGGGAAAGCAACAGCTTCGTGAATGTTAATGGAACACCCATGGCCCTATTTCCTAAAATGTTTCTATAATTGTCAATGCCGTACTCTCACATGACACTCACTTTGTAGTGGTGCATTTCAATCGTACGATATTCGAAGCGGAGGAATATTTTAACAAATAAAACGTAAAGTTTCAGCGGATATTTAACCAAGAAAATGAAAAGTTTCATTTAAATTTTAGAAGGAATCGTTATTCAAATTATTTAGGAATAGTTACAAGTAATTTGTAAAGTGATAATCCTTTGTTTTATATTTTAAAATAATATAAATCAAATGTAGGAGATTTCATTTATATTAGCTTAAAATACATTTCTAATGCAGTAAAAAATGTTACAAAAGCTAATAATAAATAATATATGGGTAGATATTGTGGGTGTAATTACACGCTGGTCGGGGCTTTAGTCCGCAGAGTAGTTAGTTTCACACAATATTGTTAATACCTAAAAATATAGAAAAAGCGATTACATAAAGGGTAAACATTATTTAAGTAGGTATTTGTCATGCTTAATTTAAAATTCATTGACAGGTTAGTCACTTTTTACATTGTCGATATTTAATTTCAAATAATTTTAATTTATTGGTATAATAATTTATATGGTTAGATATTTTTTTTAATTTAAAATTCATTGACAGGTTAGTCACTTTTGACATTGTCGATATTTAATTTCAAATAATTTTAATTTATTGCTATAATAATTTATATGGTTAGATATTTGACCCAACACAGTTTCAAAAGTGAACTTAGATATATATATATATATATATATATATATATATATATATATATATATATATATATATATATATATATATATATATATATATATAGTGTTTTCATTAAATCAGGTTAGTAAATTTAACTAAATTAATTTTCTTTAAATAACTATTGAATAGAGCTTTGTCTGTGGAATTGTTCATTAGCATGCCTAGATATTTGGTGATGATTTATATTAGCTTAAAATACCTTTCTAATACAGTAAAAAATATCTAGATAGTTTAAATATTCCAGAGGTATTTGATCCAACTGCCTTATATATACATATATGATCATTTTTTGTGGTATTTCTCTTAATATATCTATATAATCCATGGCATATTTACCGATAGAATTCCAAAAATTTGACACAATTGAAGGCTTATCTGTTCAAATTGTCTTAATTCTTAACAATTCTTCATCTTCGTAATACAATCGTAGTGTTGCAGTTTGTACCGATGATTGGTAATTACGTTGAGAATATTTTATTTCTACTATACCATTGAGTTTTTATGAATATACAATAAATTCATTCATATACCACTGAATATCCATTCCAATGTGTCAGAGCTTGGTGAAGAATTCTGTAATTTTTTTTTATTGAATTCATGAAACAGTATTTGGTGGCACATACTTTACAAGCATTTTAAATTAATACAACGTAATATTGATCTTAATTTCAATTATGTTTAATCCAAACTGAATTATAATAAATAATGTTGCCAAAGAGCAAAAAATGTATCCCAGCTTCCATCAAAACCTAGTTAAGGAAAACAAGAATTAATTTTCTTTTACCAGGCTGTCTGCTTAGCAGAATTCCAAATATTTTTCGCTGTCCTCCAGCATTATGTTCTTATAAAACAATATTCTTTTTGCAGTTGCTGAAAGCATATCGACAGGAAACGATTACCGGTATTAGATTCGTCTCTTGATACGATTTTATTTCACTGATACGAACATCCCAATTTCTGAAACCCAATTTAGCTTCAGACACATCTAGTAAATTGGCCTTATGGTATACTAAATAAACCAGAACTTATAACACAGTTAAATGAATGCGTTAATTAAGATAAAATCATTTTTAGTTACACTGTCGGAAGAAGACTTGGATTAATTTTAAGATTTAAATTATAACCCTTTCAAACAATTGAAAGAGCACATAATTGTCACGCGGAGCTGTTTTACATCAAAGTAAGCCTTGATAAAATAAAAGTTCTGTGATGTGTTATATTTATCTTCTTCTTTCGGAAGGGGCGCGAATTATAATTAGTACTTAGGTACGCTAAACAAAGATTTAAGGAAGGGTAAGTTTTTTACTCAACCATTTTGTTTTATAATGTAAAGTTCAAGTATTTTATACAGGGTGATTCAACACATCCAAAAAAATTTGGGAATAGATGCGTCATGAAAAATGAAGGCAACATAGTAAAATCCTTATATTTTCCGAGAAAAAATTATTGAAGTTGTAGGTTTTCCAACCTCTATATCGTTGGACTACTGTAGTCTCCATGTTGTACGCTGTGCGCTCTCTGTTTTAGCAGCTTCTAGTTTGTACGGAGAACGATTTGCTGGTAGACATGTGCCAAATGCAGCTACTTTCACCGCGGTAGCCCAACGCGGGTGTGAGACGAAAAATTTACAACCGAATCGTGGACGAGATGGAGATCCATGACATCCACAATATATTGCAGCCCTAATGTGTTTACACGTCGGTGGACAAAATTTTGAACAGTTGTTGCAACATCAAATATGGCAAATTATTTTATTAATTAAAAACGCAAATTAATTTTATTAATTAATATTAACAATAGCGACAAAAACAGTTAAATTTGTTGATGTAAAATAGGTATTATAAAATTTCATTTATTTATTTCCTTTGGTAAATTCTTTAAATTTTTTATCCGTTAATTTTTATTACATTTTCCCGCCGTATCGGTCGCCGACTACATGCTTTGCCTTGCGCAAGGTCAGATTTTATAATGGACCAGTTTCTAGTACCGTGCAGAAGTGTATTTTTAAATCATTTTCGAACTGCCCTTTTTGATTTATTTTACAAAATTGTATTTGAAAGAGTCCCCTGTACTTTCAATTTTCTTTTGGATAAGTTCCGAATCAGCCTTTATAGTTTAACAAAAATAGTTATTTGGAATGAATATGCCTACAGGCAACAGGTTGCTTCCGGGGGGCGCTTATGTCCGAGGAAAGCCAGTTGCCTAAGGGCATAATCATCTTAGTATCATCTTCCGTGGAGCATAAACAACTATTTTTCTTAAACTATACAGGATGATTCAAAACTTATATAACGTTTTATATAAAAACTATAAAAGATCATAGCTTTAACGTTT
This sequence comes from Monochamus alternatus, assembly GCA_037114965.1. NCBI lineage: Eukaryota > Metazoa > Arthropoda > Insecta > Coleoptera > Cerambycidae > Monochamus > Monochamus alternatus. Next base: position 13,092,746 of record CM073427.1, read on the forward strand.
CTTGATTTATGGTTATGACTGATGCTAGATATCTTCAAACACATCCATAACAACCCATTCGTCATTATTTTCGTGTTTTCATGGTAGCGGGCGTGAAAATATAAATTTTGCCCGCTACTGTGACATCGGACATTATGAATGGCGGGAGTGATATTGGTATGTTTATCCTAGGTATTATAACTAAATTAAAAGGAAGTGAAATATAAAAAATGTTATGTGCTCATCTTCATACTTTTCGGCTTAGGAAATGAAATTATACATCGTGTTAAAGTAATAATTCTCAGGGTGAAATTTGCAGAGTTCATGTTGCGAAGGGTGGGCAATTCCAGGATTGAAGCGTTTCCACATTCTGGGGCGCAGGCAGATTGTGTTGTCGCAGTTTATTTTCATTTCGCCTGGCCGGGAGTAATTTAAGCGGACGTTTTAATTCAATTTGTAAGATTCGAACCATCGGAGATAAATCTGACCATGATCTGTTTCCGTGGATATGTTTAGGTCTGGTTTCCATTCAAATATATAGAGAAACATTTTAAATAAATAATTTTTCTACTCAATGGCCAATAAAGAAATGTATTTTATATTTCACTTCCTTATAGTTTAGTTATAATACCTAGACACAAGATATACGAGGGGAATTCAAAGTATTCTCGGTATCAGCAGAAAGGAAAAGAAATAATAACCAAAAATAATTTTTACTTTTAAAATCTCCCATAACGTCAATAGGTCTATTACATCTAGAAATTAACTTTTCAATTCCCTGTAAACAAATCACCTTTGAAATAAAAGTAACCATGGAAAAGCATCATATATGCAAAACACTGTATTGTCAGCGTTGTCCTACGCCCGCTACAGACTATGCGTGAATTCACGATTTGCGATGCGTGGTTACAATGGAATTCGTGTGAAGGGCTTTTATGAACCGATTTTTAACGAATAGCACCCTTCACACTATTCGCGAATTCCTCGCATATCACGAATGGCGCATAACGAATCGCGAATTCACGCATAGTCTGTAGCAAGCCTTAGGCTTTTAATTCCTTCTCGGGTGGATCCGCAGGAAGTGAGCTCCACAGGATTTCTAACATTCGCAGAGAATCTTCAAATGCAAATTCACGTTTCATTTCAAATAGGAGCCAGCGGTAACAGAATAGCAAATCGTCAGCCTAGTGCAGTTTTAAATATTATAAAATTCAAGATCGTAATACATCAGGCCTTCAGCTAGGCGAGTGATTTTTTGCGTCATAGCTTCGTCATTCATCATATCTAAAAGAGGAGATACAAGGTGCTCATTCCTTGACAGTAACTGACTTTCGGGTGGTCCAGTGCATACGTTGTAAGGATATTACAAAGGGAAGCTATGTTCTGGTTATCACTTCCGGCATAAAACGGGTGGCGTCTATCGGTTCTCAATACGTCTTTCCTGACCATTCCTTGCTACAGAATATGCATAAATTCGCGATTCGTGATATACGAGGATATTCGCGAATAGTGTGTAGGGTCTTGCAAAAATCCATTTATAAAAACTACACACGATGCACGAATTCCTTACAAATCGCGCATCGCAAATCGCGAATCCCGAATCGCAAATTTACGCATGGTCTGTAGCGGGCCTAATACCATGCGGCAGAACTGAACACGAATTTATTATCAGTAAATCAAGGTCAACACACACGACACACACGAATATCAACTTTTTAAATGGCGAAATCTGAACAAAATCAAAACTGTAAGTGACGATTTCTTCTAGTCTAGAACTTCTAGTTTAATTTATCGAAAAAGCTGTCTATGAAATCTTTCACGTTATGCAGTCGATTTCCAAAGAGTTGTTTGGCCATAAAATAAAATTCTGACATTAACAAATATCCAAAAGCTTTATCGTAAATGTACAGTTCTACGACATAAAAATATGAACAGCAGAAGATTATTTGTTGCATATCGAAACGGCAGGTGTTACGCTTAAGACGTTGGATGACATACCATCAGTGCTGTTCCGAAAGTTGTTGCAGGATACTTAAAACTAGAATATTCTAGTAAATATACCGGGAATGGACTAAGACATTCTTCAGCAGCCATGTTGGTGGAAAGCGGTGCTGATTTCTTCACTCTAAAAAACACGGCGGATGGGGTTCTTCCAATGTAGCAGAAGGATATATAGAAGAATGCATACAAAGAATAATTGAGGTATACTCGCGATAAGAATTCAGACGACTTACGTCATACGAACAAATGAATAATTCACAATATTTTCATCAAAATATTTAAGAAACTGCTAATGATAGTAATAAAACTATATACTACACTAAAAGTTTGCATTATATATTGCACTAAATTGCAAAAAATAATTGCTTTTAACGCGACCAAATATCGAAAATTACGTTGACAATAAAAACAAATGTGTAACGTCAGCCGTGACGTAAGACGTCTGAATTCTTGACGCGAGTATATAACGAAAACTGTTAAACTCTTCTCACTTGCAAAATATGATTATCATTCTTTCGAGAAAATCAAAATATTTGCGAAGAGTCTGCTTCAATAACTGCAGTTTTACAAAATGAAACCTCGGAAGGACTAAACCTGTGCAACAAACATAATCATAACAATTCAAACTAAAAACATTATTAGCTGGAGCTGTTAGTGGTAAAACAATGCAAAACAACACAATTTGCTTAAAAATATATGTATCTTCCATTTTCTTACCATTTTTCTTTTGGACATTCCCAGAATGTTTTTATAACAAAATATAGATACATGCTTATATAACCATACTTACTCCCTTTTCCCTCCGTCTTCAATTATCCTCTGTATCTCCGCTGCACTGAAAAGAAAATTCTATGCCTTTAGTATATTATTGCAATCGACAGTTTAAAGATTTGCACCGAATTTCATTTCATTTTCACCGAATTGGATCGCTATATTTTACCATTAAGTAATTCAATTCGATTTTGAAATATTTTTGTGAAATGAAAAACTAAGTCTGTAAATTCGTATTTAATATAGTGAGAGCAGTCTCAAATAATATAAAATAACCCTGTCACTGCAACGGAACAAGAGGGAATATCTCATTTAAACCGGTTAGTAACGGCGTTGAAGATAATTTGAAACAGCGGCCAGTGTATTGTTCTATATTTGATGAGCTCTTCCCCTTCAGAGTCCAACCACAACAGCCATGGTGAAATTAAATAAGAACATTTCTATTAACTCTCTCTCTTTTTGTGCCGCCTCGGTCCACAGTATCTTATCGGATTATAAAAGGGCTTGTAAAGTGCTGGAAATTTTGTACGCTTTGTTTCATCACCAAAAAAAAGGAGTGGAATATAAATCGCCATCATGTAAAGTAAAGAAATTAAGCGAAGCACAGATAGGAGGATATTTTAAAAAGCAGGAACAGGTTTAATTTTTGAAATATAGATGATATATCATTTTATATGCTACCACTACACCACTCAGATCTTTGCACTACACTTACTTTTCTTTTAAATCAGAAAAGAATGTGGTTGGACGATTTCTGGGGTTGTTGCCACGTCGTCAGTTTGGACGTTTCTTGGAGCATATCGCTTTACTTTTCAGAAAAGCATTTAAGAGTTTGCTTCTGAAGAAGAAAGCGATATATCTCTTGAAATGTCACGAAGTCTAAATTTACGACGTGGCAACTAGTGCAAAAATTCTTCAACAACTGCTATAAAAGTCTGTACACACGAACAAGTACTAAATAAATCATTCAAACGCTTCGATTCTTCGAACGTTATTGAACAGTTTTGTTTTTGATAACATACATCGCGTTTGTAAATCAACGACTTTCCTTATGTTCATACTTTTTTCGAATTTACATAAAAAACTACAGAAATTCTAACCAAAATATTAATAATTTAATGCCTTTTGAAAAAAATCAATTCCAAAATCAGCACCAGAAAATTTGACCATTAAAAACTACGCGGACAGCTATGTTAATTATCGAAAATTGATCTATAGTCAAAAGTATTAAAAAGTTTACTTCGTTAGGTGTTTCATTAAAAAAATTTGTATGTGCAGCGTGTGTATGGCTAAGCTGCAGGATTCTTCAGTTACAGTATACTTGCGATACAGGAGTTGTTTTCAGAAACAGTGAATTAATTCATTCGACGAGTAGGAGCTTGATAGAAATATCTATATTTTTCATAATAACTTTTATAACAAAATATAGTAACGACGGTCTAATAAAGACGTACCTGATGTAGAGGTACCTAACTCGAAAGAATTTTTTCAATCAAATTTCCATTTCTTTGCAATTTATTGAATGTTATATATGTAAGTTCCAAATACACATTTTTTCCATTCAACTTAATTCAGTTCTCCTTTACATTGTGATTGTGACTTTTATATTTCATTCTGTTATGGGCGTCTCTACGTATACAGGTCGTGAACCAATAGAAATAACTGATTATACTTTGTTGTCTAGCAAATAATACTATATAAATATAAATACACAGCAAACACTTACTGAGTTACCATCAGGATCGCCCACGGGCAATAAGCAAGGCATGAGTACCCAAGCATACTCTTACATTCTCTAAACATAAACATATGCTACTTTGATCAACTTTCACTATGTTTGAAATATATTCTCTATTAGGTATCTATATACAAGGTGTACCAGTAGTGAGCTTGTAAAACAAGTCGAAAAATTACGAAAACCTTAGTACATCTTTTGTCAGTGATGGCTCCTAAGGGAGATACGCTCACTTAAAGGGAACAGTTTTTAATGCATCACATCAAAACGGTTCAACATTAAAACATGAAATTTTGGTGAGATATTAACCTTGACGTGTTTAATAAGTCTCATAAAATACATTTCAAAATTGTCTACAGGAGCCTGAGAAAATGAAAGACACAGGGACAAATTTAATCATATCTTTTTAGTAGTTAATTTTTTCTAGTTTACACTCGAAAATATTGAAATTTGAAGTATTTATCATAAAAAAGGTACTCTTATTAAATTTCAATAGGATGTAACGTTTTTCAGTAAAATCGATTTCAATCATTTTTAACGTGCCCCACATTCAACATCCACAGCCAAATAAATTAATTGCAGTGTGCCATGAAGAAAACAACTAATCTGACAGTTAACAAAAATGTCAAGTATTTTTAAAACTCTTAACAGTAACAATTAAAAACAATAGTATCAATAAAAATATCGTAACAGAAAAACAACAAAGAAATATTTTATAACACGCCCATGACACTCCACTTAACGCAAAAGCATATGTACATAATTCAGAATATGTATACTGTTGCATTTTTAAATAATTTTTATCTATTTTTGTTCACTAGAAAACAGGACTGCGTACTCAAATTACATAATTTTCAAACTAAAAATACTTGACATTTCTGTTAACTGTCAGACTAGTTGTTTTATCCATGGCACACTGCAATTATTTTTTTTGGCTATGTATTGGATGCTAAATGTGGATCACGTTAGGAGTGATTGAAATCGATTTTACTGAAAAACGGTACGTCTTATTGAAATTTAACAAGAGTACATTTTTTATGTTAAATACTTAATATTTTAATATTTTGGAGTCAGAAACTAGAAAAAATTAACTACAAAAAAGATATGATTAAATTTGTATCAGATCTTTGCATTTTCTCACACCCCTGTAGAAAATTTTGAAATGTATTTTATGAGACTTATTAAGCACGTCAAGGTTAATATTTCACCAAAATTTCGTGACTGAATTATGAACCTTTTTTATGTTACGCATTAAAAACTGTTTCTGAGGTTATCTCTTTAAGTGAGCGTATCTCCCTTAGGAGCCGCCACTGACAAAAGTTGTACTAAGGTTTTCGTAATTTTTCGACTTGTTTTACAAGTTCACAAGTTTTGAATACTTACTACTGTTACACCTTGTATTGTTTGAAATATATCTCACTGCAGCTGAATATAAAACTAACAATGTACACTGACCAGACTGCCTCTGCAGATATAGTTCATAGCAACACTAGGTTTTTAACGAAATATCCCCCATATCTCACGCTAATAGCACTAAGGTATTCCATATTTCATGTCGTGCCACACGCGGCTTACAGCCTTCACAGATAAAACACAAAACAATAATAGGTAGGTCTCCTCAATAACAGACTATCGTTCATAATCTTAAAATAATTCATTAATAAAATATTAAATTAGTCAATAAACAAGTAATAAGCATGCTAAGATACTCAGTGATAACTCGCCTAATAATTCGACTAGTCCACTATTCAATAGTCATTTACCACTGTTAAAATCCTATTAGGGTCTGACCTAAAACTTAAGACAGCCCTACAGCCCTCTCTTACATTATTAATGTTTATGTCAACCAATGATGAAACATTACCCTGTAATATATATTTCTTCTTCACATTAATATACAATCCATGCAACTTCCCCATTCCAATAAATAAAAAAAGAGTATTCTGTTCATTTCTAATCAAGCGCAACGTTTTAATTACACAGTATCAAGCTACATATATATATATATATATATATATGCACGCAACTGTGAGACAAAACCGTCCTGGAATTCTCGCACTTCCAGTTCCCGATTAGCTGTATACGACACCGCCTGTATATATACATAAATTACGTCGCGTCTCTCAAGTAGGAAAAAATTATCAACAAGTAATTTCTCGCGGTTGTTCACGAGACGACGCTCATAAATTTCACGGAGTTGGCACTCTGGGAATAATACATCACTCCGATGCTCGAGGGGATATTATTAAACCATATTTCCTCATAGCCAGTTCCTGCCTTGATCTCTGATGTTAAAAAGCCGCCGGAACTCCGATCTAACTAATTTTTACAGATGAATTAAACTAAAACAGGGGTGATAATTCTTGACAATAAAGACAGTCATGATGGAAAAAGCCTCTTTTGCCTTCAAATACAATTTTTGCGTATAGTAGATTGATAAAGATCCCCACTGAAGATGTCTACAGTGAAGGGCGGCGAAATGTTTAGCAGCTATCGATGCCGCCATTTACAAAGATTACTACGGAATGTTTTAGATAATCAATGTTGTATACGGAACGGTTCCAACTGTAGAATATAAATTGAAAGCAATATTTGCCTAGTCCGAAAATAACAAGAGCAGATCAAAGATTTATGGCCAAGGCGAAATATCATAGTAGTTTGAGTTACAGAACATGCCGTAAGAGTCTAAATAGTTATTTATGCAACAAGTACAAAAAGTAAGTGTTTATTGCACGCGACGTGAAATTGTCCAACGAGGCCGTCAGGCCGAGTAGGACAACACAATTATTCACAATACTATACATTACGCGCATAATTAGAAGAAAAATAAAATACACTACACTAAAAACACTGACACATATTCAAGGTTTTTTGTCTCACACTCAACACGTTACAGTTCTAGCGTCGGCCACCGTGTAGGATCCTGGGCACCGAACGGTCCCCGAGACGGGTGAGGAGAGCGGAATTGGTAGGGCGGGGCGTGTTCGAGAGTGAAACAACTTATATATTGATTGTCCAAAGGTTTGGTAAATAACATTACTACACTGGTACAAACTTGATAGAAATAATTATTACTACAGAGATTGAGTATGGAATTACTTATTCTAATCGTAGTTTCTCTAACTCTAGATTTGTTTAAGTAAATCCATATTTCTTTGATTTAAAATGTTTTAATTGTTTTCTATTTTGGCACCAGTGTTAAAATTAAATCACGATTTTTATTTAACAGCAGTCCTAAAAGTGAATTACTTTTAACACCAATATCTTAAAGTGACATTTTAGGCACTGGCAGTTAGTATACGTTAAAAATTATATGTACTTTTGTAGACATTTGCAAAAAAAGTAAATTGTGTATTTTTTAAATTCAAATGACTTAGTTCCGTCTGGAAAACTTTTACAACACATATAGATGCATTGTAACACTTAACGTTAATATGCAAAACGAATACTCGAAGAAAACAAGATCATCCAGAATGCAGTGTACCTATCGACTTTGGGCACTTGGGATCCTTTAAGCAAAGATTTTTAGTATTTAGAGTATTTTCAAAGTTCGGATCTTAAAATAAATTAGGTAACACATTTTACATTAGCAACGTAACGTAGCTCTTACCAGACTTATAAGTTTTTAAAATAGGACTATGTCTCGAAGCTATTAATAGTTTGACACTTCAGTCTCATCTAGCCGACTTTAAAGTTTTAGGAAACAATAAGTTGTTTCTAAGGCAACGAAATAATACGTTTTTACATCTCAATACTACGAATTTTACTTCCGAAGACACGAAACTTTGCTTGTTGGATATCATTTGAAATAAATGACGAAAAACAATGTCTCTTTGGGACACACTGAAAGTAGTTTCAAGAGAGAACACTGTACAAATTATTTCCAAAACAAAAACACCGAGAAGTGGTCCACAAACCAGGACGTTCTGGGTATATTTGCAAATCTAGTATTCTTCAAATACTTCCAAATACATGTTAATTAACATACACAAAAACCCATTTATTTTTATATAGAAACAAAACATTATAGTTATTAGAAAATGATGTAGTTTACTTTCTCCCAGGAAACATACATCCGTTTATTAAACGTTTTTTAAACGTTGAAACAACGTTATACGTTGATAAATTCAACGTTGATAACTAGTTGAACACTCACGTTATATATTTCACGTTAATATTACGTTTAAATAAACCAGTATTCAACAGTCAATTACTTTACAACGTTAAACCACCGTTTTTCATTAACAACTAAACAACGTGTTATAATTAATGAGGTTTTCCAGGTTCCCCTCATTCCTGCACTGAAAAGCGGTTAGGGCATACCAACGTAAGTCGTTCCTGGGCGTAAATGCGGTCTGCTAAAAAATAATATGCCGCCCACTCTCCCGCACAAGTCTCCGACTTCTGGGCAAATGCTCGTGATTAGAATGAGGGGTAGAGATATTATTATTATTAATTATAAAATGTTTGCTTACACAATCTGCAAAGAAGAATTTCCCACCAAACGAAAGGAGTGACATGATTATAACTAATACTGTAAAGGAGTGACATTGTGTAACTCGTGAAAAATTATTACAATTTTTTTCTATTCTTTATAATAAAAGATATGTTTTTACTTAATAAACAGATACATAGAAGTTTTCCTTATTTTTATTTCAATTTATTCTGGTCTTAATTGATAGGCACTACTTGAAGAAACTGCAGAAGAACCAAAATTGTTTTATTCTACACATATTAGTGTTGGTATTTGCAACTATTTTTGAGATATTTGCATTTCAATCTTTAGTGTAATGAATTTAATCATTTGGTAATATGTGGGAAGTCCATGTTTATAAAACACGATTTTTGAGTATGTACTATCAGAAATGACATATTTCATTGATCCTTATAATTAAAAAAAATACATGATCAGATTTAAATAAATATACCTTTCTTGCATTAAGGTAAGTGTGGTTAAATCGTTATATTTTAATGTAATAAATTTATTATTTTATGTACCGTTACTTATAAATCATCCTGTATAGTATATTGTAACTTTTCCTTTACCACTTGTCAGTGACAGTTGCTGATGCTTCCAGTTGTATTTTACATCTAGGCCCTAAAACATGAATTTACCTACAACTAAATGTTCCAACTGATTTGGATGATGTGAAGATCAGTTCTGTTATCATTTACCAGATGTAGTTTTACTGAATCTTTATAAAGTAAGGTACATTTTAGTTTTCTTTATTTTAAATTTAATACATTTCCCTGTATTTGTTCACATTGTATCGGTTTTTGTTATTACATTATAGTCCTTGTTTCTCGTTTATGAAGTATGTAGATGTATATGTTCTTATATATAACAAAATCTGAAAATTAAATGAGAAAAAGAAACAGACCTGAGATATTAAAATTGCAAAAAGAACTGCCCCTTATATATTTTTTTAATTTAAAGATTTCTATCCAAGAAATTTTATGTTTTTAGGCGCTTGTTGATATACAGGGTTATTGGTTATCAATTGATTCCTCTTTTTGTGTTTATATTTTAGAAAAAAGTGTTAAATACAAAAGTTGTAGGTGTTGAACTCGGTTCTTAGTGGCGTTGTTCTGGAAAAGTTTAACAAGCTAAACTTTGTTTGCCGAGCTCTTTTAGAACACTGATAAAATTCAATATTACCTCAAAGAACTGACATCCACAACTTTTGTATTTAACATTCATTTCTAAAGAAAACAAGTTAAAAGATGGGGTCAATTTATAACCAACAATCCACTACAATTTCTCAATTAAGAAACGTTGCACAATCATCAAAATAAGCACTGCTATTAGACGTTATTTAAACGTTGTTTAAATACTGGATTGTTGCGTTGATAAGCTCAGATAAAATAGAGAGAGATAACAGAGTGTTATATGAAACGATGCCTAAAACATCTTTTAAACTAAGTTTGTCCACGTTAATAAGCATTGCTGCTGATTAAAAATAAACGTTGCATGTTTACTAAAAGTAAACGTTACAGGCTTACTAGAAATAAACGTGATACGCAAACGATAATTTTTAGGTGATTCAAAAGTTGTCTGAAACGTCGATCTCCGGGACATTTTTCCGCTTGTTCAACGTTAGAATAAACGTTTATTAAACATTTGGTTATGGTTTTTCTAAACGTTTTTTTAATGTGGTCATGTTTACTGGACTATATTTTTTTTTTGTTCCATCATCACTATATTGTTTTCAGTATACTTAATTCAATAGAATTTTACATTGAGGTAAAAGTTCAAATTGTCTTTTAATGGAGAACACAAGACAATTTTCTTTGTATTGGCTAATAGGTGTATTAAACATTTAAAATTTTATTTTCATACAGTGAGAGTATAACTAAAGCATTTTAATTGCACTGTTCATTATCAGCAAATTTCCCCACTATTTTGCAATTTCAGTCGAAGCTGAGAGGACGCTGGTCCATGTTTTTCAACAAAATATTATTCGGTGACGAAACAACATTTACTCATTTACTCACCATCATATTTTTAACTTTAGAGACAATTGAGCCTGGAAAATTGAAATTCCGCATTCAGCAGAAGCGAGGAAATTTTCAGTGAATATTTAAAATTAACGTTTGTTTGTGTGGGATCCCCCTAATTTGTTTATTAACTCTTGAGATCATATAGAAATTTGAATTGACATTCTGATATATAAATTCGGTTAATTTGCTGAATTTCATCAACCTCTACTTCAGTCGTTTTCATAAATATCGCTAAACAACGACTGTCATAGTTGTTTGAAAAACGAAGTTGCCATTAAATGAGACTTTTTGTTAAAGATCGTACTGAATATTATCAATATGTGCCCAAAGCATTTAAAAATAAAGTTTTCAGCAACTAATGTTGTTGTAATGCAAAATTTAAACGTTTTATTAATAATTCTGTAATTACTACATTTTCCAGAGCAATTCGAATAGCAGCACATCCTGATGTTATCCTATTCTTTAGCATCTCTTAGTTTTGACTAGCATAACTTTTTAAATAACCTCAAAAAAGTAATACTAATAGTACTAAATTGGAGCATCTCGGAATCTCTCAAAAAATCTTAAATATAGTATTATAGTATTTGACAAAATTACCAGTAGTAGTAGAACATATTCTAATAAGGGATTTAAACATTAAACAAAGATGTATTTAAGCACTACATAAGAGGAGTTTACAAAAATTAGCTGGTAGTGACCTGAACATATTTTCCTTATCTAAATTTACAAAAAGTCGGAATACAGAGTAATAGAAAGCGTCAGAGAGAAGAGTTATAGTCCGAATTAGTTTTAGCTTTATCACAATTATCAGCAATATTTGTTGCACTTAGGTAAGTACTTACCATTTTCTTTGATCATATCTCAATTTAAATGTTCTCCATTTGAGCACAGCGATCGAAAGCTAACTGGACACAACAACGTTATACGACCAACATGACATACTGACGTCTCATTAAATTTATAAGTCAAAAAGTCATGTTCTGTTAAAATGTTCCTAATTTAAAATTGATACACCTTGTACATGCTTAAATAGGCATATCAAATAAAAGATTATCGAACTTATTTTTTGTATCAACACCACAAAACACTTAAAAAATTCAAAATTTTAAACTATCAAAGCATACTGTTTAGAAGCAAAAGTAATCATACAAGCACTTCAGTAAAATTAAAATATTTTTAAATATTTGTTCATCTAATAAGAAACCTAAAAGCACAAAAAGGGTGTTACATTTCATTAAACGCAGATTCTTTCCGGGTTTAGTGAACCGTTTTCAGAGAAAACCCCACAAAATCTCAGCAGGCAAAGGTCAATCACGGTCGCCAACTTTCCGCGTTGACAGAAAACTTCATCCGAAGTACAATAGAACTGTACGGGAAGCCTCCCAGAGCCTTCCTTTCGGTTTACTGGACTTTTAGTTAACAAATCTGAATGGCGTATAAGAGAGGCCCGTCAATTAAAAGTTTTAAAGAGTCACTAAGTGGAAAAGAGGGCTCTTTGCTGATTTAATTATTTTAATTAAGTAGAACATCCCTCGTTTGGTGGTGTGTAGATGTTTACCGAGGTTTTTTCGCGCAAATATTACATCTGCTGTTAATTGCTTTAAACTTGTTATACACTTAAAGCATTTGACCCACCAAATTGGTTAAGGAGTTATCAGTTAGCTACACTTGTAGCACTCTTTTTAAATGAAACCATTTGTGTAATGGGCTACGTTTCGTTTTTTTTATTACATCTTCAGAAGAAGAGTCATAGATGCTTTTTAGATAAAATTGCTGGTCAAAACATCATTCCGCACTCTATCAAGTGTTTAATTACTTTTCTAAGGTCTGTTGTAAGCGCATTTGAGTATGCTGATCTTAGTAATTGTTGCCAGTATTAAGACATTTTTTTCTATTGGTCAAGTTAGAAGAGCTGTTTTGGAGTCTCCAAAGCTATGCCAAGGGCTAGTTTTATTTTAAAGTTGAAGACTTTATTTAGCTAGGCCTTCCTCGTGTCTCTAAAAACTTAAATGACCAAGTACCCAAACTAGCTACTCTGTTGCTAGCTCCTAACTGCTCCAGAGCTTTCTGACAATTCCATACCATTCTTGAATTATATCGATAGAATCCAAGCGCTTCAAAAGTCTTCGAGATTCATACTATCTAGGCCACAAATAGCCAGTTATTGTCCATTATGTTTCGTCATTAACAATTAGAGCGTTTTCATAATACACTTTAACAATGAATACGCCCTGTGGAAGGCAGTTCGTAACAGATTCTTGTAGGTATAACATATAAAACCTTAAGCAGGACAATGCAGTTTTTTATATTCTCATCATTCTGCTGTACACCATGATGTTAGTCATCAGTAGAGTTGCCAGCTGACTCGAACTACGTTTTTAGTTTTAGTTATTTACAGAACGCTGTAATAGTCGGTGTCGCGTTGGTATTTTGTGCTGCTGCTGTATATTATTTTAAATGTGGTTTGACAGTGATTCCGAAGGTTATAGGGACATAGTATTAAAGGATATGACCTGTTTTGAACTGTGAGTGAACGTATTATACATTCTTCTGACAAAACTAAAGTGACAAGATATTTGAAAAACCATGCCTCATCCAGCGCTGTAGACTCTATATTTTTCTATGAACTTACAGACGCCTTTCTTACAAGCAATATTAATGATTAGAAGCCGTAACGTTTTTTATAGGTATTAACAATATTATGTGAAACTAACTACTCTGTGGACTAAAGCTCCGACCTAAAAATATATAAAAAACGATTACATAAACATAAACATTATTTAAGTAGGTATTTGTCATATTTAATTTAAAATTCATTGACAGGTTAAAGGCATTTTTGACATTGCCGATATTTAATTTCAAATAATTTTAATTTTTTTATATAATAATTTTTGTAGTTAGTTATTTGACTCAATTTAAAGGAGGCCAGCTGAAGAATGTCAAAAATGCAGAAATAGGTCAGACCTCATCTATTGTGCTTGAATTTTCGAGTTGCCACAGTTTCAAAAGTTAACTTAGATATTTATAGAGTGTTTTAATTAAACCAGGTTAGTAAATTTAGATAGATTATTTTTTTAGATAATTATTGAATAGAGCTTTGTGGAACTATTCATTAGCATACCTAGATGTTTGGTATACATATGACTTAATTGATAGGAATTGTAGGAGATTTGATTTATATTTGCTTAAAATACCTTTCTAAAACAGTAAGAAACCGTAACATATTACGATAAACATTTCGATCGATAAAAGATGTTATTTGTAGATTTAATCCTAATGACAGCAGAGCCATACACACACTGAAAGACCAAAATATTCGTGATGACATACGTTACATAAGTAGATAATATGATTTCTTAGTTAGCCCAACAAGGGCATTGGAATCATATGGACTATCCTTAAACAATTTGATATAATAGATGATGTACAAAAAAAATTATATACGATGTCAATAATATACTCCGTCAGTAGTACGATAAAATAAAAAATGCAAAGCGTGTTGATAAAGAGTCCAGGTTTCATTCATTTTGGAAAACAAACGTAAAGTTTTAGCTGGTAAAGGGGTTTCCATTAGAAGTGCTCGATTTTTGTAACGCAATTGTGAGAATGATAGTGATCTATTTTTATTTTTATTATAAAGTACATGTGTTAACATTATCTTTTAAAAATTATATCAGGTAAATGTCCGCCGCAGCTTTGCCTGGTTTGTTGAATCCTGGATACCCAATTTGTGATGACGTTATCGAATAAAAGTGGCTCAATTTTAGCAATAACGCGTCTAATGTTGGCCTTTAATGCGGCAACCGTCCGCGGTTTGTGAACATAGACTTTGGATTTTAGAAAGCCCCAGAGAAAAAAATCTAGTGGCGTTAGGCCGCAGGATCTGGGCGGCCAATTAACGTCACCATTTCGCTATATAACGGAACCGTCAAATTTCTCATGCAATAGTGTCAGTGTATCACATGCCGTATGACACATAGTACCGTCTTGCTGAAACCACATGTTTGTTAGATCGATCCCATCCACTGCAGGCCAAAAAAATCTCTTATTGAAGCTCTGTATCGCTCACCGTTAACAGTAAGTGCCACTTCTTCTTCGTCTTCGAAAAAATATTAATATATAGTTAATGTCTCAACAATTTCTCATACTGTCCGTTGTCAACAGTAGACGTTGAATGCTCATTATCTCTGCACAAAGTATTGTTAAGTGGTAATTTATATTGTGACAGGATTTACCCCGATCGCACTCAATTTGGTGACTGTTGCCCCGATCGCCAACGCAAATAAAACGATGATGCCATCGATCGAGGCATATCAGGAAGATTTGCGAGCCGCTCCAGAATGAGATCCAGAGCTACTAACAAATACTTAGAATATTCATTTTGTCTATATAAGGAGAATAGATAGTAATTAGTTTAGTTGTATTTAATATTCAGTGATGTACAGAGTGTTTAATAAAGATTTCTGAATAATTAACTGATTGATTTTTTTTGTAAAAGAAGAAGTTGGGTAAGAAACCTGTAACAATATAGATATTTTATTCTTGACTGAACCTTCCTATTTGGTAATAATACTATGTTGCGACATATTT
The DNA here is from genome assembly GCA_037114965.1 of Monochamus alternatus. Lineage (NCBI taxonomy): Eukaryota > Metazoa > Arthropoda > Insecta > Coleoptera > Cerambycidae > Monochamus > Monochamus alternatus. Next base: position 13,108,323 of record CM073427.1, read on the forward strand.
TCTGTGACCATATTAATATGTTCATTCGTAAAATGACTACGGTCCTGTTAAACACCGTGTTGCACTGTCTCTGGTCATGAGCATATTTATAGCCACTTATCTTAGTCTGTATACTGCCCACCTGGGCTTTCCCTTCAATAATACTGCAATACAGGAAAGGTGTTAGATTCAGTAAAATTTCCAAAGCAGTTGATGGTGTTGAGTTTTTTTGTCGTCGAGATATCTATAGGGACTGTTGAGGACTTTATTCTGATAGCAGTTCCATACATAGTCTAGTTATCTATCTTCAGAAGATATATTACGAAACATATTTGTTGCAATTTTGCCATACGGTAACAGATCAGTACATGTAATCATTTGAAAATAAAACTTTCCAATGTTAAACGGCACCACCACAATTGAAGTTCATCATAATTCAACGGTGCCAACAGCAACGTGATGGCATTTCCAGGATGAGAATAGTTAAACTGACTGTCTTCTATTGCTCTGAATATTTGGAATTTCAAAATACCCACAAATGTTCGGTGTCATAGCTCTGGCGAATATAAAATCTTTATAAAAGACTCCGCTTTGAATTGGTAAAATATACTTTGCATGTACTCTAGGAAACTTTTCCCATTTATTAGCGGTTTTTGAGCATAAGATGTTTTTATATTGGCATTGTCGACGGAGTTTGCGAAGTTGTAGTCAGATGAATTTTAAATAGTTGCATAGATAGATTTAATCCATAACATTGCTGACAATTTGGAACGGAAGATTCTGGTTTTATATCCCGATATCATTTTTCGGAAATGTCTTCTAATTTACACACAGTAAAAAATATCATTAAGTTAAAACTCATTTATGAGTGAATTAATTTGGTTTTCCTTTAGTAAAAAAAAAATAAAGATTATTTAAATAAGCCCTTGCTCCAAACAGATCAGCAAAAGTTCTTTTTGAAACTAAGTTTGCCTAACCAAAAAATCTCACACTGAAAAAAACAGATAAGTAAAAAATAACAAAAATCACATCACTATCGCGCAGTTCCGTATTATTGACGTTTCGAAAATTTCTCTGTTTTCGTTCTCAAAATAGTAGTAAAAATATTAAACGTATGTCAAGTGTGACAGTTTGAAATTTGTTTATCTGTTTCCATAGAGATGTTAAATGATTTTTATTTTATTATTACTTACTTCTTCTTGATACAACTGCAGCCAATAATGACCAATGTTTACTGAACAGTTTGACACGCATTTATCTCCGTTCAACAAAATAATCGCGGTCTCTTTTAATTTACTTTTTGCTGCATTATCTTCCTTCTCTAAAATTTTTGCCGAATCCCATTGAATCAAATGACCGTTTTCCCAAGAATTAAAAATTATATAAAAATACGGGAAATTGAAAAATCCAAAATTTGCGAACACGTGGAGTTCCTTGGACTCTCCAACGCCAATTAATACACTGGCCAATGCTTTCGGCGCAGCTCCGCAACAATGTTGGCGGATTCTGGAGCGGACATGACACTTTTAAAGCGACATGGAGGTTGGCAAAGGTTATATTGAAAATTCCATTGAACAGAAAAACCAAAAAGCAAAAAGAATCATAAGTCAGAAGGATACACCAAATAAGAAATTAAAAGAAGTTCACGCAGAAAGTAGCAGTATTGCCACTACCAGCAATTTATTCATTCCGACTACTAGTACTTGCATTGTTCTTAGAGAAGAGAAGCTGGCTGCCTCTAGTATTCACTTTAAAAATTTACAAAATTGTACCTTTAAAATTTATAGTAAATAAATATTTTCATTGTTTTTAATGTTTCATTTTGACTTTTAGGCACTAGTGCCTAAACGAGTCTCATTTACAAATTCTAATCAATATAAAATTTGTCAATTTCGAAAAGCTTTCACAAAAAGTTTTTTCACATTTCTGGTACTTCATATTCCGATCATGTCGCTTTTGATTGCAGATAAAAACGTATTGAAAAATAATAAATCTACAGTGGCAAATATTTTAAACAGTTGAACGAAAAATATTGTTTACATTTCGTGCGTGAAATCAGTGTTTTACGACGGTTTCGAATGATTTTTTGTTTCGACTTACGGTCTCTCACGCGCCATTGAAAGCATTAAAAAGACACTGATTTTGTGCAGTTAATTTAAAAATAACTATTAATGATGATATTTCCGACATCTATTGCACATCCTGTATTTAAATACAGTAATACTGAACCTCTAAATTTTCAGCAGTTTTAGAACAATCATATTTATCATCAATTATTAAAGCTGTGATTAAATTTAAATGTAAAACTGAAATCCATAAACACTTTCTTAACAATAAAGTAGATTTATGTCAACCTAACAAGTTTATTAGTATAGAAGAACCAAACGAATGGGATCTCGAAGAAGCTTTTCGTTTTTTTTAAGTTACTTGGAACACAGCAGCATTGTGATCTTGAAAATATATAACAAACTTCGTAAACTTTAAAAGCATTTTTATTCTATTGTGTTTTATGTATTTATGGAGAACTTCGAAATTATGTGCCTTAGATAAAAGGCTGTGTTATTTGAGTAGGGTTATTTTTTTTATCATTTAGGAAAATGCAGATTCCGAACGGGAGATATTACATGTGTAGAATTTTTAGAAGGAATTTATATATGATAAACATTTTTATAATATGTATTCAAAGCTTCTTATATGCATTTAAATAGGCTAGAATGATTTTGCTATGCTGTAATGTAATATAAACAAATTCTCGTAAAAATAAAATAACCGAATTTTAAATTATTTATTTATTATAAATATTATTAACACAATCTTTCAAATCTGGTACTTGGATATTAGGTGAACATATATTTTTTTCCTCACTTCAATATTGTAAGAAGATAACACTTAACAGAATTACCCTTATTATCGCCTGCTCGAACTCTAACCTCCGTGTCCTTGAGCATCGATATGTTGGCTCCTGCATCTGCAAGGTTGCAGAACATCGTTTAAAGCAGTGCCCAGTATACTCAGTTACATTGGGTAATCTAAGAAATTCTTTTTAGGAATTGAACCTATATTATTTATACCCACTACTTATGTATAGTCGCATCAAGAATTCAGACATCTTACGTCAGGACTGACCTTACAAATTTGTTTTTATTGTCAACATAATTTTCGATATTTGGTCGCGTTAAAAACAATCATTTTTTGCAATTTCATGCAATATATAATGCAAACTTTTAGTACAGCATATAGTTTTATTACTCTCAGTTGCAGTTTCTTAAATATTTTGATGAAAATATAATGAATTATTCATTTGTTCGCATGACGTAAGTCGTCTGAATTCTTGTCGCGAGTTATAATACATTTTGAATTCCTGTACCTGATAAAAAATCAGTTGTGATCAATGGTGGATGGACGTAGACTTGCATATTTGCGGAAAATTTCCAAAAAATTAACTCCTATATCTCCCACTGGTATTGTAAATAATCTAGGAACATTAGTTTTGGTATTGGGACTAGTCACTTCAATAAACCACTTAGTATGAGACGTAAATAATCTTCTTTCCTACAGGCTCCAAATATACCAAGATAATTTTTTGGAATAAGAACTTTTCATCATCTGCCTCTTTGATAAATGTTTCAATCTGTTCCTTGAAAATATTCTGATTTTCTGGGTCTATAACCACTTGATTTCCTTTTGAGGAAAGCAATAACATTAGTATATTTACTAATATTCATATTTTTATTCAAATAAATTGTAGTTAGCAGCATTTTACACATTTTAAAGATAAATGGAACAAATACGTTAGAATAACTACCTCCGAATTATTAAATACTTTTTTTTCGGCAATTTTTGGTACAGATTCTTCCATTTCTGAGGAATCATTATACATAAGGCAACTTCCGTCCATTTTCTATTTCAGAATCAGCGTCACACATACTGGAGTTTTATGGAGAATTAATTAATACCGAGTTTAGCTATTGGGGTTTAATGTTCATAAACGTTCACAGATTTCAGAATTTTTAAAAATTTTTGAATAGTTTGTATATAGGCAACTTAATTAAAGTCGTTTAAATAAAACATAATCGAAGATTATGTTGAAACTATTTTGAATATTTATTTGACGATTTTATGTGAAATTTTGTTCGATACATGTTGCAAAATAAGGTGTTTAGGCAATAACAGCTCCATAGGCTAACACTGGTCTCACAATGGCAGCGTATATCCACATGACCACCTTTGGTTTCATTCCCCAAGTTTTGCCAACGGTCCTGCGGCACTGCTCATAGGATAAGTACGCCTTTTTTAGTCTTCTCTCCAAATGAAGATTCCATATTAACTTCGAATCAAGCGTGACTCCAAGGTATTTCACATCCGATTCGAAGCTTAACGTAGTGTTTAGGAGAGTTGGTGTCTTTTTGGGTCCCATTTTCCTCTTCCTCGTGAAGAGTACCATTTCCGTCTTCCTGAGGTTGACGGACAGAGCATGGCCCTTACACCACTTTTCAATGGCTTTTAGGGCAATTTGCATTCTTTGGCAAAGAATCCCTTCAAACTTTCCACTAATCAGCATGGTAAGATCATCAGCATAAGCGATGGTATAGATGCCAATTTCCGAGTTGAGGTGGCGCAGGAGACTGTCCAGGACCAAGTTCCATAGCAGTGGTGATAGAACACCTCCCTGCGGGCAGCCCCTTGCAACAATGCCTCTTTTAGTGAGCATATTTGATATCCAACCACAGATGATAGGAGAAACTCTTTCCACAAGGTCTGAATTGATTTTGGGGAAGGTTGTTTTATCAAATGCTCCCTCTATGTCTATAAATACCCCCAGAGTGGACTCTTTATTGTCCAACCTACCTGTTTTTGAAATAAACACAACCCTTACTTTTTATTAATCAAATTTACTAATTTAAGTTGGGTTAATGGTCAGAGATTGATCGACACACGTGCACTACTCCTAAAATGTTAAATTCCGTCCTCTAAAAACAATCATTGCGACAGGAAATTCCACTCAAAGCGGCCTATTTACAGTATACACTGGTATAGATTAACATGAAGTTTGGTTCACAGTTGAACGGGCTTTCCCGAATAAACCCTCTCGCCAAGAAGTTTTTAAAAGGCGTCAGTGTTAGATTTACGAGGGTTCATTATGCGTCCACTATTGTTTTATGCAAAAATCGCGCGGCAGATATAAAAGGCTTAGGTCAGTAAAAACATACATTCGTCTTCTACATGTCGAGTTTTTTAAAATCATATCAGAAAACTTTCCATCCAACGTATTTATGAATACAACATTCAGAAATATTGGTAGAATTATGTGTTACTTTTGAAATTTAGACATGTTAATAAATAAATATTGATTTAATTGTGTTTAGGCACTTAACGCGCAAACTTCGCGTCGCGTGCCTAAAACGCCATTATTTCGCAACTTTATCGAAAATAGCTATTACCATGTTATGCCAAATTTGTCAAGAATTGTAATATAACTGACCTTCCTTTTTTACGGTTTTATATTATATTTGGTATTATAGGTAGCTGATACTAAGAAGTTCATTTTGTTGCAGTTCAATTTCGTTGGGAAACTCCTTGGTCCAAAAGGCAACTCCCTAAAAAGACTACAGGAAGACACAATGTGTAAGATGGCGGTACTAGGCAGGGGTTCAATGAAAGACAGACATAAGGTAAATGAAAATCTCTTATATGCTTGCTAAGTTATTGAGTTGTGTAAAAATTGTGCGTGTAAAAATAAATACTCCAAAGTAAGTATGGCGCTAAAGTATAATAAATTTTATGGTAAGCAGTAAAAAGTTTATGAACAAATGCTATATAAATATCGCTAAAATTCATAGGCTGTAAATTTATGCATTTGACTTCCATTCAACGTCGATTTAAAAATAACAATATTAGCATACTTTCCTACAGCAATAAAATGTCTTTACGTTTATTGAAAAGCATTTTAACCGGTTCTGTAAGCATAAATTTATAAATGTGGTGGTAATAGAAGGCTCGAATAAACTTAAACTACATCTTGCTCTAAAAATGTATACAAAATTTTATGTGGAATATCTCTCTTTAATAAAAATACATTGTACGAAACTTTTATGAAAAGAAAATAACGCACTTGCTTAAAGTGTATATAGGTGTGTATAGGTAGGTAGTTATTAAACACAGGGTGGCCAATTTACCTTGGTCCAAAAGTTCATAGTGGCAAAGTTATTATTTTTTAAAACTCCTTTATAAATATTTAACTTAATAATGGTATGATTTGCACAAAATGTGATACTTAGGGTATTTTAGGCTGAGAAATCGAGGTCTGATCGCAGTTTTCGTGTACATTGCAGAGGGGGCCACTTGCAGCACTTCGCCTAAATCTAAAGCTTAATATTTTTTTTTGCCTTGGAATATTAAAATTCATATTTAGTTTATAATGGGTGTAAAGGATAATTTTAACCATGTTTATATACAGGGTGATTTAGTTATAATATAATGGCATTAATTTTAAGAGAAGATAGGAAAAAATTAATATAATAATTTTGAATGCAGATTTACGCCGAAAGAAACTATGTTCAAGCCATTATTTAAACCTCCTTTTCAGACTGTCACTGCCCGTTGGCGATAATTCAACTAGTACCTACTTATTTTAATATGTAATTAATGCTATCAATTATTAAGTTTCAACACAGCATAGGTAGACCAGCAGTTTCACTCCATTGTCAGCACTTTGAACTGCTTTCAGTTTCTGCGGGGACCTCGAAATGCGAGTGCGAGTCCGATAGAATTAACAGAGTCGGTGATCAGGACCGGAATAAGAAATTTTTATTTGCGCGTGAAAGCGTAGTTATTCCACATGAAAGTTTACGTTATATCTATCCACATTATGTAATAATTCATTATACAGTTATAAATGGGTAATTCAACATGTACTATACATCATTTACTGCTACTAACATACAGTGTGAAAATTTGATTTATTTCTTTGGACTCTTTAAAAAAGTAGTTTAAAATATATATTATTGCACTACAAAATATTTTTATTTATTTACTTACTTTTTTTGTTATTAGTGATAATTACATTTTTTTGGGATTTTTTAAATTTAAAATTTGACGTTTGAAGTTTAGTGGACAAATAGTTTATTATGATTTTTTTTCGTCTAAAATGATCTACGTAAACCAGAAGACAAGTATTTTTCAGAACAGAGAAATTATGTTTACTTAACTTTGAAAATTGTTAAATTAGAGATAAAAGTGCAGTAAAATGTAAATTTGGAAAAAAAAAATTTTTTATTATTTTGTTTTGAGACTTACTCTCATTATAGTGACTACAAGAAATATGATCATCTACATAATTTGAAGATGAGCCGTCTTGTGCAGGAAACGTTGGAACGGCCTCTTTGCGTAATCTATTACGCGAATCGTTAAAAAACATATTATTTTAAAAATGTATTTGACATAGTTTGTATGAACTATTACTAATCCTGAGCAGCTTTTCTAATAAATCTTCTCTATTAGAAGCCTCTGCACAGAACTTTGCTCTAAAATAAAAATTTGTATTTGTGAATAATATAAATATGTATATTTTAAACTTCACTTTCATGAGAAGTATTTATATTCCAATGTTATACTTAAGAAATAAGTTAATAGGTAAGGCAATAGTAGTAAAATATCATTTATGGTTTGTACAGTATATTATAGATTACTTATTTATGTCTTTAGGAAATTTAGAGAAACTTAAATTACTATTTATAGATGATATATTTAAACATCTAACTGCTGCGCAGCGACTCGTTCCTCGATCAGACTCAAAATATTGCTTTAATACGGCTTTGTATAACCGATGTTCGCATTCCCAGAGTTGGATGTAAACTGAGGTCTCTGCAGCTTGAAATGGATGCGCGAGCTGCTATGCGCGACTTATTATTTCGGCCCGAGTGTTTTTACTGGTCTCCCTATACTGTGGTTTCAATAAAAAAAATATTTAATATTGAAATGACAAAACTCCAACGTATCAAAATAAACCATTCACTAGGTTAAATTATTAAGAGAGGCTAAAACGCTTTTTGTATTTAAATGGTAATAAAAAACCCTCATTCTGTCAACAAAAAACAGTCCATTCAGTGATAAATAATCCGGCAATCCGAGTCTTGACCTACCGTATTTAGGTTAATAACCTTGTTGTAATGTCTGCTCAATGAGAAGCATTGCAGAGCTTCAGAACCGGAAACCAGAAACCAGAAATAATAACAGAAACAAATAATAATTAAATTTGCACTTTTATAAACATCCGATGTAATCAATATGAAATCATGGGATTTCATGAATTCATCCATCAGTTATCAGCTGTGGTTATCGGTTATCATTTTCTTGTGGTAGAGGTTGGCGAATTTCGTGTGCTTGTGTCGTCACTGTAGTTTATAATAATTATTAATAAAATTTTCTATTTGCGCAAATAAAAATGCAATTCAGGTTGGATAAAGTGAAGTAGGGAGACAGCGGTTGTCCTCTGCTGAACTGAGCCTTGGAAGAATTTATAAAAGAGACGTGTGCGTCTGTGGACATCTGTGTTATTCAGTATCTACTGATTATGAGTAATGGATTTGATTCTGATTCATATTCATAATTAAGAACATAATGAAAAGGTAGCAAAAAATAGGTTTTTAATGTTTTAATCAAAATTGTTTACTTTGTATCGTACCATAGGAGCGTCGTGTTACCGACTGTTATGGGGTGATTTGTTTAACTTTTGAAAAATGGAGTAAACACTTTTTTCGATTTTCTCTCTTTATTAGGCCTTATGAATATGTGGTTAAAATTAATGATATTATGACTGGATCACCTTGTATATTTTTTTTGTAGATAAATAAATTCTGCTTTCTTTTCTAACATTCTGGAATTCTGGAATTGAGGGGAGGGTAGCAAAAAGGATACTGCACTTAGGCCTCATTGGGCCCCTTGTACCTTCTCCCATTTGCAAATCAATCCACCTGATACGCCAACCAACTTAATAAGGAGTAAAAGGTGGTGACGTTGCTCTCTAATGTAGGCCATAGAAGACCATCGCTCTCCCAACACGGATTCTCTTATTGACGAGATGGCAGTGGACTCATAGAGTGCATGAAGCATTGTCTTGTAGTCCTGTTCGCAACCCCTACAAAGAGGTGTTTTGCGCTTCTTCATGTAATAGAGGTGATTCTTTAGCCAGCAATGTCCAGTTTGAATACCTGTCACCAGACGAAGATTTGTACTAGACATAGCCAGGTACTTTTTGGCTGTATTCTTGCAGAGGTACTCTAGGAACTCCTTAGCAAATTGACAGCCATTTGTTTCATCTCAGCGTTTCCTAAACTCTTTGTGGGTGTCCTCTTTGATAATTTCAAGAAATGCTGACAAGGGGAGCAAACTGGAGGGACCAGGTCCATAAATAATGAGACCCGATGCACTTCTAGCCAGCTTGTTAGCTACTTTATTGCCATTGCACGGGTCGTGTCCCTTTACCCAGCATACAAATATGCTGTTGTTGGTTGAGGCCACTACCAGTGCCTGATGGCATTCCCATGCTGATCTAATTGTTATCTTACGATTACGTAAGATCAGTAGTGATTGTCTACTATCTGTGTAGATTCTAATAGTTATGCCCGTTGTATGTTTACGGGTAATTTCCTTGGCGACTATGGTTATACCTGTTAATTCTGTTTGTACCACGGTAGCATGCCTATCCATCCATTGCCCACTGGTATCGAATATGTAAGGATCTGGAATAAATCCCACATCCTGCTCCTTCCTTCTTTTTTGATCCGTCTGTGAAGATATTGATTACATCTTCGCTGGCGGTCTCCTCATTCCTGATGAGCACCGTGTAGAGTCTGACAAACACAAACTTGGGAGAAATACTGTCAGTGTCTGCCTGCAAAATGGGAATCTTCCTGACGACTCCATTCCACAGGCGACTCCTAACTTCTCTACATCCTACATCAGGTATAATACCAATATTTTTCAGGCGAAATCATAGTTGAATCATAATTGTCACAGCCACCTTTTTTAGATAAATATCCAAAGGTGGTAGACATAGCCTTCATCATCACTTTCACCCATCAGCCATCACCTTCATCGCTATGGTAGATGTCGTACGCATAGCTCCAGTTATGATTAGGCAGGCAATCCTTTGATATTTCACATCCGATTCGAAGCTTAACGTAGTGTTTAGGAGAATTGGTGCCTTTATGGATTCCATTTTCCTCTTCTTCTTGAAGAGTACCATTTCCGTCTTCCTCAGGTTGACGGACAGAGCATGGCCCTTACACCACTTTTCAATGGCTTTTAGGGCAATTTGCATTCTTTGGCAAAGAATCCCTTCAAACCTTCCACTAATCAGCATGGTAAGATCATCAGCATAAGCGATGGTATAGATGCCAATTTCCGAGTTGAGGTGGCGCAGGAGACTGTCCAGGACCAAGTTCCATAGCAGTGGTGCCCTGCGGGCAGCCCCTTGCAACAATGCCTCTTACGGAGGCATCCGTCACGCTGATTTGTATAGCTCTTTTAGTGAGCATATTTGATATCCAATCACAGATGGTAGGAGAAACTCTTTCCACAAGATCTGAATTGATTTTGGGGAAGGTTGTTTTATCTAATGTTCCCTCTATGTCTCTGAATACCCCCAGAGTGGACTCTTTATGTCCAGTGTCCAACCTACCTCTTTTTGGAAAAAACACAACCCTTACTTTTCATTAATCAAATTTACTAATTTAAGTTGGTTTAATGGTCAGAGATTGATCGACACACGTGCACTACTCCTAAAATGTTAAATTTCGTCCTCTAAAAACAATCATTGCGACGGGCAATTCCACTCAAAGCGGCCTATTTACAGTATACATTCGTATAGATTAACATGAAGTTTGGTTCACAGTTGAGCGGGCTTTCCCGAATAAACCCTCTCGCCAAGAAGTTTTTAAAAGGCGTCAGTGTTAGATTTACGAGGATTCATTATGCGTCCACTATTGTTTTATGCAAAGATCGCGCGGCAGATATAAAAGGCTTAGGTCAGTAAAAACATACATTCGTCTTCTACATGTCGAGTTTTTTAAAATCATATCAGAAAACCTTCCATCCAACGTATTTATGAATACAACATTCAGACATATAGAATTTGAAATTTAGATATGTTAATAAAAAAACATTGTATTATGATGGATATGTATGGTCTGCAACAGTCATAAAGTTTGATTTAATTTTAGATTTTCAACTGTGCTATTACTGCTCATACTAACATTCCCAACCGGCAAAACAGTTTTATAATTTTCAGATTATACGACAATTATATTTTAATGCTTTCGAAAAATATATTTGGCAAGTACCATTATTTCGTTATCAGCAACTAAAATATTTTATAAAACAGCTTATACGGCAAATAACTATTTTATACGTGACAAGCTTATAAAACATTTTGGCTAATAAGACTATAGTGTTCTATAATTATTTTTTAGTAATTATAAAATTATTACATTTAAAGACTCTTGAAGACAATTTTATTTCTAAGAGCAAATAGCTGTATTATACGTTGTAATATAGTTATTATGTAATGATATTACCAGTTGTGAAACGAAAATATTAATATAACAATTACAACAAAAAAACGTTTATCTTGATGCAAAATTCCATTGAAAAACCATTCTATAAAACGAATTTGAAACAGCAAAATGGCGCGACCTTGTTTGTGTCATAGCGAACGATAGAAGTCTAGTTTTACCTCTTTCTTTAGCTTTGTAGTCACTGAATAAGAATAAACATGTCAGTGGAAAAAAATCAAAAGATTTAGAAAAGTAAATAAATGTTATCAGAACAAAAAAACTACTTTATAATGAAATTGAAAAAAATCATACTTGAACGGTGTGTTATCTCACCCGTTTCATTGAAATGTTTTGGAAATAAAAATCGATGATTTTAAATGCTTTCATATATACTATTACGATACGAACCTATTATGATCATATTTTTATAGAATCATAATTTCCAGTGTTTTATATAAATCGCTCAATCAGTGTACTTAATATTTACTGTTGGTTCTTACAACCAAATTGTTTTATAAGTGTCAACGATTTTGACAATGCGGAACATTTTGTTACGTATAATTTTAAAAATATCAGAAATTTGGCCAGTTTCCTAACATTGAATAGTCAAAACGAAGATAATTGTGAAAAGTTATGATGATTCTACTGCTTTTGGCGCAAATTTTAAGGTTATAAGCCATGAAATTTCTAAACCCCGTTTTTGTTGATAAATTTTATACTACAAAAATATTTTTTTATGTTTATGTTGATGCAGAGCTGGGCTTACTCGAATTAATTGTATTCATGAGTATAGTAATCAATAACAATATTTGGGTAATCAGCATTCATATATTGAATACTTTTGTATGACGATATTTAGTAAGGAATACTGAGGAATTATGATTACTGGAGTATTAATAAATCTTGAGAAATGTTGCTAATCTTGCACTATACTTTACTCAAATTGCTAAATATCAGGATTTTAATAGAGCATTTACATTAACTCAGTGTCATTAAATTCCGCTAGGGGCGCTAGCGTCAAAGTTAGGTTTTAATATTAATGTTCTATGGTCTAGTTTATGATTTGATAATTTTTTATTTGAATTTGTGTAAGTCAAATAGTGATTGTAAATCTAATTTGCATACGTATTATCAAAATATAACTTATAATAAATCAATAAAATGTTTGTAAACACACAAAGACAACAGGAAAAAAATCGCTTGAAAAGATATATTAAATTTTATTTATATTAACCTCACATAACCTTGTTTATCTGAATTTTACATTAGCAATTTGGAAAGAGACGTAATAAAACGTTATTTAACACAGAAATTATTAACGTTGGAGTACCTAAAGAATTTCCTGGTAATTCTTAATTTAAATCACTTTGTTTTTAAAGAATTGAAATTTTATATATTACGAATCGATAGAAAAATGGTTAGTTGTCCCTCCGATTGCAAAAATGTTGCATGTAATATGCCTAGTAAATAAAAGTACATTAAATACCCAGTTTCTGAAAAAATACGAATATATAAAAAAATCAGTATTTTAAATAATGTACATGTGGCATAAATAAATAATAAACATATGCAGTTTTTATTTGGTATTTTTATTACAGTACAATACAGAAAAAGTTGAAAACCCTAGTAGGTGTTTTAAATGGTTTTCATTAAAAAATTTGAGTGATATTAGTTGTGCTCTTTTATAACTAATAACATTTTGAATCGCCATATCGTAAAATAACTTGTTACTACTAGATGCACTTGCTATACTCTCAGGATTACCGGCGTTATTATTATTCAAGTAATTTTCAATTTGAGGAATCGTATTGTCACATTTCTCAGTTTAGAAGTCTATGAACTCGTGTCACATTTCTACTTTGTTTCCATCTGCAAGTTTGCCTACATTTTCATCCTGTTTTCGCCTTTTCAAGTACCGTTTCATGCATTCATTATTGTTTACAATATTGGTGTCGTATTTTCGTGTACGGGTAAATATAATGTTGAAACAGCTGTTTTTTGAGAATTATCCATTGTCCTAAAAATAAGAATGCAACCTTATCAAATAACGAAAAATATACATCGAAAATAGATTATGAATGCTTGTACTTACGCATACTAGTAATAGTATAACAATCTTCTGTAAAATGTTTTGAGCAGATCTTTGTGTACTGGGTTGGTTTCTTGCTGGATGCAATTGCTATTAACCATTTTTTTCAGCATTATTGGGGAACTTACGAAACATGAAATCTTTCTTTTATTAGCAACAGATAAACACTGCGGTACACAACAGTTATATGGCTATTTTTTTTACACAAATTGAAACACAACAAAAATTAAATAACAAATATTTGTGAGGTTAGATTTAATACAATAACATTGATCGCAGCGCCGCCTACATGTAAATGCTCTATTTCACGCCTTTTCGTAGTTGTGTATCTTAAACTTGTACAATCTTAAAACACACAGGAAACAATATGCAGGTTACAAAGTTTTACACCACTAGTAAGCAAATACGTTGAATAATCTAAAATGTGCATATTTTCTAAAATGTCGAAGGGAGAAGATACAAGTAGATGACGACACACAATACGCGATTTATAGGATAATTATTCATGGATTGTATTTTAAAAATCAACTTCCTACAATAAAAAACGAGTTGCTATCTCACAGGATGAAATAATAATATAGCGCAGAAACTATTTAAGATAAATATTAGAATGTATAAATCCAAATGGAAGAATATACGTCTGTTCAAACAAGGAATCCAGACTAGTCCCAAATTGTCAAAATCTTCGTCCATGATGTTCATCCGTGCATGAACTGACTGAAAACAAATTCATGACTTTACTGATCGAATATTTCTGAAACCCTTCCGTATTTCTTAGTTGAACAGACTTTATATTACATGGACGAAAAATGAACAAATGAAGGCTCTTTGAAGACGACGCAGTGATGACAGTAATAGTGACAGAGCTGTGCCACAAGTGCTGTGAATGAGTCACTTTCTATTCTACTATTTTGAAACTCGGATATGAGCGGTAACTACTACCTAATTTTTGTTTTGTTTTGGAATGGACAAAATTCAGTATCATGAAAATAGCATTAAGCTCGTACCACTTCGCTATAAGTGGATATATAAACTTGTTCCGACACCCAATTCAGGTAACTAGAAACGACAATGCCAAATTAATTCCAAACCACATGAACCATTGCGTTCTACCCTGCATAATGAGGCGGTTATGTGCGCAAATTAATTTTCAAGAACAGATTAAAACGGGAGCCTCCAGGTGCTCGGCAGGTTTGCGTGAATTATCGAACACAAATATAGTTTGCGTACACAACAGGAGAATTGACTAGTCGTGTACCTAGTCAGCTTCGGACTGATTATAAATAAGGCTGGCCGGATCCGAGTGGAATCCCAAATGAAACGCACGGGGACGCCTTGATTTTCACGGATTACTTTGATTTGATCCCTAGTTTCTGTTTACCTCTATAAAAACAATAAGGTCAAACAGAGAAACTGAGGGAATAGGGTCGTATCCCATTTTTATTTGCAATCGTATCTGCTTAATTTTCCATCATTGTATGCAAAAATATACATATCAGAAAATATCTAAACAAATTTGGATATAGATGCGTCATGAAATATGGAGCCAATGTCGTAAAACAAATTTATTGGAGTTCTAGTAATTTCAAACTTTACATCGCTGGGCTATTGTAGTCTAGCCAGGCGTTTGCAAATATCCGATTACTTATCGTATTAACTTTTTTGTGATACAAGTATTTACATTAGTTTTTCAAATATCAAAAAAGGCATCGTTTTAATTTGTGGTGAAGTGAAAATACTATAGCAAAACGATTTCCCGGTAAACATGTGCCAAATGTAGCTACTTTTACAGCGGTGTGCAGTGAGTACAAACGCAGGCGCGATGCGGAAATTTACAGCTGAATCGTGGTAGAGGTGGAGGGCCAGGGCGTCCACGGCGTATTGCTGCAGTGTGGCGTTTCATACACGAGGCTCAATTATATCCGTACCAAGCATTAATACCAGGGGATTGGACGAGGAGGACTGGTACGTTGACCGCCACGATCTCCTGGCATCATTTGAACTTAATTTTGTGGAGAAATTTAAAAAATGGTGTATGTGATACCGAAATGAACACTATCGATGAATTATGCAAACGTATATTTGTGTTAACTTATAGAAACTACGTAAGACGAACCCAAAATTTTGTTGTAACATCAGGTATGTCCTCGAGTATGTCACTATTTTACTAATTAAAACCACAAATTAATCAATAACAATAGCGGCAAAAGCAGTTGAATTTGCTGCATTAAAATGGGTGTTGAAAATGTAATTTCTTTCAATATTTAGTCCGGTCGCCGATTATACGCCTTATCAGGTTTTACAGGGTACCAGTTTAAAGTGTCGTGCGGAAGCGTATTTTTCAATCATCACCAAGAAAGTTAGTGCTAATTTGTGAAAGTCAGGGCCGTACTTAGGTTTTAGTAAGCGTAAATGCAAGAAGAAAAAAACGAAGATTAAATCTAGTGAAATTTATAAGAACTTATTGAAAAATAATTTCTAGTGTATTTAGCCATTTCTTACAAGACATTGTCATTTTCCTCGACTAGGTGCAAAATATCCTTCCTACAGATATGTTGCGGTCTTTCCTGTTCACGGTCTTTAAAGGAGCAGAGGTAATTTAAAATAATATCACGTATCAGTATTGCAATATCTGGGAAATCAAGTACTAAATTAAAATTTTAGAATAAAAAAAAATAAAAGGAAGAAAGGGCTACTCTAACATATATTATATTTGAATCATAGATGTGTGTAAATAAAGTAGAGATAAGGTCGACTCGTGAGAAACTCTGCTGTTAACTGCTTGATCTAACTTTCTGTAGCACCCTGTATAACGCTTTATTGTCATAATGATCTTGTTATCACAGAGAAAGATGAAAATAAAGAAGAAAACATACAACAATAAGAAGGACCAAATTGTCAAGAAAAATAATCTGAAATTTATAGAAAGAAAGGAACTGACATAGAAAGATCAGGAAAATAAAATTTTTCTATAAATAATTGTGAGGCTATTCTTGTTGAGTATATTTTTATTCATTTCTGCAAGGATTTCACCTGAAAAATTGAACTGACACTTCTTACTGTGATTAAAATTTTGTATCGGTCGTAGCTTAATATCGTTAAATCATGTCTTTGCAGCAAACCAAATTTATAGTTGGGGTTAAACTTCTGGGTATTTGTCACGTAATTTTATCCCAGTAACGTCATGCAAGAAGCGCAGCCCACATAAACCCTAATAAAGGGATTAAACCTAGCCACCTGCACTGCATTCAGCTGAGGCTTACACTAAGCCAATTTTGGCAACTGTCACTGCAGGAAACTGACTATTGCTCCGTATTTATTCCTGACTTAAAAAGGTCAATTTGATACAGTTTTGAAAAATTAAAACTTGAGAGAATTGTATATAGAATCTGACACTTAGAAGTCCCATGTATAAATCACACAAATTGATTTTTGGACATGTAATGTTTATATATTTATTTTTCTTTCTTGTAACACATTTTAATAACTGACAGATATTCTTGAATTTTTTGAAAATTATCACGACAAATAAAAACAGCAATGGACCTAAGCAGACAATGGTCTTAAATGATATAAACATATCAAAGCATACATATGTAGAAACTATTTTAAAGAAGATTGTAAATGTCAAAAATGTTTTGTTAATAATAATAGTATGTTTTAAGCAAAGTGGTAGATAGGTAGATTGTAAAATAATTCAATTTTTTTCAAATGTTTATAGACGGTTGAGGGAAAAGTAACATGGAATTTTGTAGATTGTGGGGCGCAAAGTATTGCACGAACAGTGGAAAATCAGGAAAATGTTTTACAAGCGGTTGAATAAAATCCTGCAATAATTACAAGATGTCTTGCAAATGAATTAGGGAATATGAACCATGTTAATATATGGTAAATCCTCCAAGAGCAAAACTATATCATCTGCAGAGAGTTCAAGCCCTCTCTGAAGTTGATTTTCCAGTCATACTTCAGTATTGTCAATGACAAAGCCAAAGATCGGTAATTTATTTTTTCATTTTATTCACGGATGTAGCTTCCTTTACTAGAAACGGTGTTTTAATTCTTACAATAAACATTCTTGGGCGGATGAAAATCTATACATTATTCATGAATCGTGACACAAGCAGTAGTTTTCAGTCAATGTGTGGGCATGAAATATTGGAAATTGTTTGGTTGGATTTTTATTTTACCGAGAAGATTAGATGGACGAACATACCTGGATTTTTCACAGGAAAATCTATTTATCCTTCTAGAAGCTGTCCCTCTTAATGTTCGCTGCCGTTTATAGTTTATGCACGACAGAGCACCTGCCCATTTTAGTCGCAATGTAAGAGACTATTTAAATCTTACGTTCCAAAGAAACTGGACCCAACTTAAATCCGTGCGATTTCTACCTTTGGGGGCATCTAAAGCAACGTATATTCTACCCACATAGCGAATGCTTATGAAACAATACATCAAATACCTGGGATATTCCGAAGACTTAGAAGATAAATGCGAAGGTAATTTAGAGCATGTATTGTGACGCACCTACGTCGCTTCGGCGGCGGTGCGATGCAACGCGGTATCACTATGACGCCTGAGCTGCGACGGTCGGTTACCTCGGGCGCCAGTTTCGGTTTTAAAGTGTAGAAACACCACTACTGAGGCAGCTACAGTGAAGATACGGTATGTCCAACGGATTTAGGGAAAACAGTTAGACTTCACGGACAGAATAAAAAATCACAATATATATCACTATCTATATATTAAACACCCATACCTAATGTTACAATATTAAACACCCATACCTAATGTTACAATACTAACTTAAAACTAAAAACGGAATTGAATGAGTAAGTTAAACGTTCGGTGCAAGCGCTAAATGCGGGGCAGTTGCGGTTGCGGTTATTGGTGGTCCTGGAAAGAGAGTTACGAAGTTAGCTGGTCGGTAGTAAACAAGCGGTGGTAAGCTACGGACTAAATACCATGAGAGAGAAAGCAAACAAGCAATAAGTACAAGCAATGGCTACTACTAATAAATACACTTGGCTACAATCACTCCTGAAAGAGAACAATTAATATCAAGTCAAAAACAGATGATGATCTCTCGAGCAGGCTGGCAGGATGTCTAGTTGTTGCGCTGAAAGAAAAATGACAAGACAAGTCAGTCTACGACCTACGTTTCAGAGCAACGGGTGATCAAGGCAATCTCCTTCCTCCAAACGCGCAGTTAGGTTCGACGCACGTGATCAAGGCAACCGTGTGCGTCACCGCGCCATTAAACAGACAGAGAACAGGTCAGGTCGGATAGACGGAGCACCGAGCACGGCCTTTCAGAGCAAAGAGGTACCTCTTTCCTCCAAACACGCAGTCAGGATCGACACATGTGATCAAGGCAACCGTGTGCGTCACCACGCCGCAAGACAAACAGAGAACAAGACAGGTAAGACGGACGAGAGTTAAAAGTAGCCAAGTGTTACTTACAACTTCCTACTTACTTCCAATGCTCGTTGTCGGACACGTCTTCCTTCTATGCACAGCAGTACGGAACTAACTTTCGGATTCTGCTCTCTTACCAGTTCACCCGGCGGAATTCGGAGACCTCCGCACTGGCGGTGAACTGGTACGACTGCTCTTCGGGTCTCCAGGCAGGACTGCTTTGCTCGCTCTCTGGACGGCAACTAAACTTGTTAGCCGATAGTTGGAAGACCTAATGCACTTGTGAGGTTGACGGCTGCGCACTAGTCCCCAATCTGGACTGGAAAAGTCTCACCAAATACGGCTCCTCCACGGTCTGGAAGGTCTTCTGATGCTAGTGCGGACAGGCAGGACTTCTCACAGTGAGAGCAGGACAGAAACTGAATATCCAAACCGACGCCGACGTTTGGAAGCCCTAATGTCGATGCGGAGGTAGCAGCACACTGGTCGGTTTTCGGACTTAGTACAGTACCTCGCATATTCGGCCAGTAGACGGCTTGAGACAACGCATCTGCTCAATGTGGGCCAGGACAGGTATTGAATTTTCGTATATTCGAAAATGTCGGGCTTGATTCGAAATCGCCCGATGGATCGAGTGCGCATCTCTACATCATATCTTCCGTGGTGGTGGACCGCATCTGACCGCTGATTGATGCGCGTTCGATTCACGCGGTCTACCTCGCGCGGGCTGGAGTTCGAGCATCGACAGGCTCTCAACCTGGATAATCAAATACTGTTACACTGGTTTCACGGACTAATTGATTAATAATAAAATAAATACATTACGGGGTAGTTAAAATCACTTCATTACAGTATTGATGCACATAGTAGCCATTTCCGGCATTAAATTTAAATTTTAAGTTCAATACACTTTTTTTAAACTAATAAAATAAAAATACAAATTTGCTATATGTATTTGCTATACTATGTCAAAAACGAAGTTCTATTTGTTCTTGCTGAATTTTGACACACAGACTAATATTTACAGACGCCAACTATTTTTTATGTAAGTTTTTGAAAATTTTTTCTATATTGTAATGATTAATAAATTAATTGTTATCTCAAAAACGGTTCATCAGAAGGAAAAACTCCAAGAGACAAATTTATACACGTAAAAGTAGCCTTTCACTATACATTGTATTTAAGACAGATAATTTTAAACAACCTGTATCTCGAAAAGGAGGCATTTCCGGATCCATGTTTATATAAACTTTCTTCATTTTCAATTACTAGTGACTAGTTTCTTTTAAAATTATTAAAATTAGGATACTGCATTGAATAAAACTAAAATAACCCTAAAACATGTAATCGTTTAAATAGAATATCATTGACATCAAAATTTTGAATTTTCTGACGGTATAAAAAAATTTAGCTTCGTGACATATTACGAATAACGATTTTCAAATAATTTAATAAATTTTATAGATACCTACTAAACTAAGTAGAAGGCTAATTCGAATTTAGTGCAATGTAATTAAGGAAAAATCGCATTTATTGAAATCGCCACATTAGTCCGACAACTTCAGCAATATATTTTACTAATTGTGAGAGTTTCAGAGAAATTTTGAGCTGTGTTTTAGACTTTAGTGAACAAATGCTGATTTTTTGTTCTTAACTTTGATAAATAACATGACTATGATAGTCCCTATTGGATACATGGCGTTATAAAAATATTGTAATAATATAATAGATTAGTTTAAAAAAAATAAGAAAAAAGATTAATATAAAGGCATATGTTAATAAAGAGGTAGTGAAATTAATGAATGTGATAAAAGGCATTAAAATTATAGTGAAATTAAAACGAAGTTTTAATGGAAGGTAAAAGGAAGGAAATAGAGTACGAAAATAAAAGTTTTTTTTTTTAAGTTAAAGAGATATTTAAGTAGACGATGTGTAAATTTTATAAAATGTCAAAAATTAATTTGATTGATTGAATGGAATATAATATTTAAAAAAATATATGTAAAGTAGAAATAAAGCTGCATTGAAAAAAAAATAAAAGGAAAAGGTAATCAAGGAAACGGGATAACAAGAAGTCTTCTTTTAAAAGAAAACATATATGAAAATTATAAAAAGGACAAATATGAAGATATTTATTGAAATTTGAAATTAAAAATTGAAAATAGAACACGAATAAGCAGTTCAACAGTTACCAGCAATAATTAAGAAATAAAGAAGACCAACTTAAGGATAAAAGGCATTAAACAAGTAATAATAGGCAAGTTATTCAAATTATATTGCTGATCATAGAGCATATCCGGAGAACATCGTTACACAAAATTAATTCACGGATGACCGATTGATAAGTACGATACGAGGAGCAGTCGCTAGAAGATGAACTTCAGAATAAGGAAAAGAGAAACCTGGAAACCGAGACAACTATAAGGAATTAGAAAAGGAGCGGACACCTGTATAAAGGAAGGACCTAGATTGAAGTGAGAAAGGGATTAAATTTAATGAAGAAGGAATTTTAGAAGAAAAATCGGTAGCAAACTTTGTATTTCGTAGAATTTATTGTGATTAGAGTATAAGATAGAGCAGGATTTAGGTAGAGTAGAAGAATTTAATCAATCAAATTTTTAAAAGTTTAATATTTTAAATGAAACAAATCAGTTAAAATTGAACATCTCAGTAATAAGTTGAAGTTATCCAAGTAATTAGAAAAGTTTATTTGAATAGTCAATATTAATCCTGTTTTGAACCTACCATTGAGATAAAGAGTTATAAAAGGATATAAGAGTTAATTTCCAAAATTATTATGAATCAAAATCAGTAGACATATAAAACAAAATTTATAATAGTTAATCATCAGAAAGGCGCAAATAAGAACTAGCTCGGGTATGTAAAGATAGATGTTATCAATTTAAAAATTTTCAAATTGAGCTTTAAATTTAAATTTATAAAGATTTAAACAAATTATCATACTAAAAGACACAAAAAAGACAATACAATAAAAACAATAAAATATAACAATATATTTAATTTTCTTTTTTATCTCCTAAACAAATAAATATTTTTCCTTCAAACTTGGTAACTTTTTTCATCCAAAGCCAGTTGCATAGATTCTACACTAATGGTGAACAGTATTTTTTCAACCATATTTTTTTTATTAATTTAAATTAACTATAATACTTTAATCTGATATACGTAATATATTTAACTTAAAATTGTTGCGAACTGAATAGAAACCTTTATAAATAGTGGAAATGCAATTTACTGCATAATCCAACTTGCAGTAGCAGAGGACGTGGCTTTAATATCATTTGCTAGCTTTAATCATTGTTATCTGCTGTTAATTTCCCGAGCATAATGAGATATTTAACACCTGTTAATGATGTACCATATACGTAATTAAACTTTCTCCCTTAAAAATAGTATTTATTAACAAAGAGAAATTGCATTTAATTTTCTTTATTTTCTGTATTTCCCGCTGGAACAAAATGGTACGTAGTAAACTCACTCAGTTGTCCTTTTTTGTCTTTAATTTTAATATTACAAAGATATTGTCATTAAACTACTTGAATAGTAATGCCCACATAGAAAAATATATTTTGTTGAAGAACAGCTAATTGCGTTGTCATAAGATACGTTATTCTTAATCTGTTCAATCCACAAAAAATATAACGGACTATTGTGTAACGTTGCCTAATTCCTTTGTGTCGTTTGAATAGAGATCATTATGAAAATAAACTTTGTTGGGTACCAACGTGTTTTCTTTAATCGTGGTGATAACAATGACTAGTTAATAACAATATGTTAATTAGTGTATCGCTCGAATTATATGTTGACTGTTCACCGAACATCAGAGAACATACATATGACTTCATTGATAAGAATTGTAGTAGATTTGATTTATATTAGCTTAAAATACCTTTCTAATACAGTAAAAAATGTTACAAAAGCTAATAATAAAGAATATATGGGTAGATATTGTGGGTGTAATTCAACGCTGGTTGGGGCTTTTGTCCACAGAGTAGTTAGTTTTACACAATATTATTAATATCTAAAGATATATAATTAAATAGATGTTGTTGATAAGCGATGGTACCGGATAGCTCAGCGACACATTCACAACTTAGCTGGTTGAATATTTCTAACAGTTTGAAACCAATCCCTGATTTTTGTAGGAATAGAACTTACGTCGAACTAGCGCGGCCTGACATAGAAATTGCAGGTTACCGACACGACCTGCAGTGACGGTTGTTGCAGGTGACGGTACATACAGATGCTGGTCTAGTGTGCGCTGCTCCATTAAATAACATGGGAACAAACTTTGCAGTGCTTGTGCTTTGTATAAGGTACGCGACCTTTTATAACTCATGACACACTAGTGTGTTAAGACTCATAAGTCACGCGTGTGTCATTCTTCCCTTTATGTGTATGTATGCATGCGAATAATGACTGTATGAGTAGCGAATGTTGGATAAAATATTGTTCTGCTGTATAGTTAGAATTTTTGCGATAATTACTGTGAGATTTTTTAAACGAATTCAGTGATATAATAAGTGAAAATTAAGTGTCATTTTCGTAACAATCTACCTAATATTTGAAGTAAAATAAAATAATGTCAGCGATGAAATAATAATTATTATTTGACATTACAAGAAAAATTTTCAGTAAAAAAATGTCTCTTTTTCATAATGGAGAAAATACTTTTTCTTCTCCTGTTATTTGTATCCGTCGGCGCATCTTTTTATAAAGATTAGATACCAATTTTGCCATATAAGTATACATGTTTCATAGTTAAAACTTTGTCAAAATAGTATAAATAAGAATAGTAAATAATTTACAGTATTTAATTTAACTTTTTAATAAGTATGCTTTTTACCTAAAATATAAAATAAAGAAATTTGAATAATTGTTTCTTCACCATGTCTGAGTATTTAGCAAAATAGCGCTGGCTGCATTATTTCTCTATAACATTGTTGGGAATCAACTTGTTCGCTTACTTTGATTAAAATTATATCACATTTCTCTTCCAAATTCCGTAGCGAAATGTCAGAATCATAGTTAATAAACTTGTACCTACGTTCCAATTTCCTTGATGAATGCCTAGGCTCAAATATATAGTCCTCAGTACGTATTCCATTAAAGAAATTCCCATTATATGCTTTCACAAAACATTTATTCCCCAGCCAACGCCATAAAGCAAGTAAGGTGACAGCGCGTTTACAGTATTCAGAGAAATTTTAATTCCCTGGTCTTATTCTGCTTTGAAGAGGAGTTCCTAAATCATGCCTATCTTATATTAAACTGTTTTTATACGTTGCAAAACGCCTGTCGAGAATTTATGATTTCTATTTACCTCTAGTAACACCTGAGGCGTATAGGAGACGTGAAATTAATGTTTTAATTAAATATTATCGCTAATTTGAAGACTTTGGAGTTAAGAACAAGTCCACATGTTTCCTAGAAAATGGAGTTCCTTAACACGTATCAATACCTGGACCGTATTTAATATAATGTTGTTTACTGCTGCTTTTGGTACAAATAAAAACCTAATTATTATTAACATCTGGGTAACAAAATAACGTAATTGGGAATAAAATAAAATGTGTTATTATTTAGGAGAACTTGCTGTTTGCTTGCTGAAGTTTTATTTAGAATAATAATTTTGGATTTCCTAAAGATGAAAAAAGAGACTTGGATAACTGCACTGCACAAATTTAAGGAACTAATCAGCCATATTCCAATGTGTATCTCTTTCATATAGACAAAATAAACATCAAATTATTAAAGATAACCCTTTAGCTATTTTAAAGAACAAAATGTATTTACTTCACTATTCAAATCCAATTAGGCTAATTTCATCTTTATATTATACAGGGTTAACTATGACTTAGTACAAATATTTCAAGAGGGGATAGGGAAAAATAAAAATTAACAGAATCACCCTTCAAAAAAATTCCAAACTTATTTATAAAGCCAAAAAAAATTTTTCGATCTTATTTTAAATCCTTATTTAACGCCGCCAATGTTAACTTGCTTGTTGGTTGCATACTCTACAAGCATGCAACAGTCGGTCAGTCGGTATCGCTGTCATGTCATAGGTAATTGAATTCCTGTGTTTACGTTGTAATTGTGTGTTCTTCTTCAGTTTTTAGTGCCTTTTTTACGTTTTATAGTTATTAAATAAAGACATTTGTGTTGGGTGCAGATACTTTCCCACAATATAGTTCGCTGGTTTGGTTTTCTAGGTTATGGGACAAAACTGCCGCGGTTACATTAAAACGTCTATTATCTATCTAATCTAATCTTTTGTTCGATTTTGTTATAATAAATATGCATTTTATCTAATTGTACCTACGGGAAGTGTCTTTTATCGGTAGTGAGTGGCTGTAATGACCGAATATGTAGTTCTACCAGTTTATAACGAAATAATGGAAAACGAATGCAAAATACTGGAGCTAAGTGGATTAACTGTTACCTATGTATCAGGTATTATTATTAATAATAATGTTAACTTTCGTTTCTACATTTAGAAATGCTGCAAAAAAAACGACGATGGTAGTAGATATTGTTGACAGATGTAAGTTTTATCTGTGGATCTAAGCCATCTCAGTCGGTTCTTATCATAGGCGCCGACTTTCCGTAGGAAAAAAAGGGTTTTGCCCCATTTTTTAAATATCGAGCTAAAATTCTGGAATAATTTTTTTATTATCTTTTAGGTCTCTCTGAGCACGTGGTTAAATTTTTTGTATTGAGTCATAGTTAACCCTGTATAATTATCAGAGGTCACTATATTACAATAAAAATATAATTGATAAAAGTAGAAACTTACTACTTACTTTTATTTAAGGGTGACTGATTTATATGTTTATTTTTTTTTGTAAATTTATAACAAAAATGTTTAATCAGTACCTATTGTTTTTTTAATTATAATTTTATAGACTTAAAATATACTACATACGAGAAAATATGTCTACAGGGCGTTTTTAAATGAAGCAGCAAAAATGAGACTACAGATTCCTTAGGTGAAAATAAATCCATTTAACCTAAGATACCTATATCCCAAGCCGCATTATAAAAAAGATGCAGAATGTCAAAGTTAAAATTTTATTTTCGATATTATATAATTTGTAAATCGGTTTTTCACAGCTTAGTTATCCAGTTGACTATCGAAACAATCGATTATCCTACCTGTTTTATTTGAAAAAGGTATACCTTATTGCTGAAGTCGGTAGGAGTAACCATTTTTAAAATAATCTTATTTGAATTGCCGAGTAAAAACTGTTTTGGTTTCAGGTAAAGCGTCTTTTCTGCTGAAAATACAAAAAATGTTACTTGAAAATGGTTTCAAGAAGATCGACGAGGTTTGATGAAACCATTTTTCAACAAAGCACAAAGATTTTATCAAAGCAGACTGATCTTTTAGAAATTTTGCACGTCTCCATAATTTGCCGTTCTGAACAACTTCTAGTAACATTTTACCTGAAACGATAACAGTTTTCAATTGGGCACTAAATATTTCAAATAGGATTATTTCGAAAAACTGTTACTCCTAACGACTTCAACAAGGTACACCTTTTTCAGATATAACAGGTAGGAGAATCGACTGCTTCAATAGTCAGATGGATACAGTAAACATCAAAAAAGTTCTGCCATTCAAAAGAAACATGTTGTACTATAAGTGGCGCCCTCCACTAGTGAAGTCAAAATTAGAAACAAATTTGAATTTCTCGCCCGCAAAAACCCCGGATTTACAAATTTTATGTAAATATTTGGATTTTTAAAGAAGTTATCTACAAATGTGTGCGTGTAAACGCGCTAATACCAGACTATTTTTATTTCGTAAGACGTTTTTCCATATATCTTTTGAAACCTCTTGTAAATTATATACAACTTATGTGCGGCCAATTCTTGAATACGGCGATCCAGTGTGGTGTCCCGATCTCATCCGTGATCAAAATTTATTAGAGAATGTTTAACGTGCAGCAACAAGGCTTTCATTTGTACGGTTGAGGCCCCCATATACTGAACGTTTGTCAATGGCCAAGGTTACTGATTTTCAACAACGCCGTCTTCGGACTCGGTAACTTACCAGTATCGATTGTCACTGTACCATCTGTGAACATTTTTAAGAACCGATTAGATGCTTATTTATTTTCCAATTAAAACTTTACTTATGTTTTTATGTTTAATTATAATTGTGAGCAAACACATGTTATTATATTATTGTAAATGTTGTACGTCATTGTATAATTTGATATATATTGTAATTCCTTTTTTTTGGGCATAATATATATATATATATATATATATATATATATATATATATATATATATATATATATATATATATATATATATAAAGCTGTTTATAGGCCTTTTAGGCACAGAGCTGTGTTATTCTCCTCCATTCTATTCTGTCCTTCGCCTTTCTTTTCCAATCCGTTACATTTTTCTCCCTTAGATCTATTGCCACTGCCTCTCTCCATCGCTTCCTCGGTCTACCTCTTTTTTTCTTGTAGTTAGGTTTACTCCCTACTATTTTCTTAACTGCTCTTTCATCTTCCATACGTTCTAGATGCCCCAACCACTGCACTCTTCTGGCTTTTACAATTTCGTTTATTGTTGGTGCCTGGTACATTACATATATTTCCTCATTATTTCTCCTTACATAGCCTTCCTCCGTCTTCTTACCCCATAGAATTCTCCTTAAGATTTTCCTTTCCCACCTTAAAAAGTTTTCTCTTGACTTCTTATTGAGAACCCAGGTTTCACTACCATACAGCGCTGTCGGTCTCAAAATTGTTTTATACATTCTAAATTTTACTCCTCTGGACAAATTTTTTGATTTCAATAAGTGGTTGACTGCTGCCGAACTTCTGTTTGCTTTTATTATTCTCCTTTTTTGGGCATAATAGGTTTTAAAAATCTCTTCCCTTTTCCATATTATAATAATAATAATAATAAATATCGAAAATAAAATTTTAACTTTGACACCCTGTATCTTTTTTATTATGCGACTTGAGATATAGGTATGTTAGGTTAAATCAATTTATTTTCGCCTGTCATCTGTGGTCTCATTTTTGCTACTTAATTTTAAAACACCCTGTATACTTCACATTTATTATGCTTAGCCTTATGTAAAAATAAATGATTTTGAACAAATATCATACAAATTCATACATTAGTAATCATAATCGTTGATATTTTGATTTGTTCTATTAATTTCTAAATATTAAAGCTCATGCTACAATTTTGTATTTTTTATATTGTCAAGAAGCTGTTCTATAATGTTTATACGTTATAAACTCCACACCCTGTATAATATTCATCTAAATACCTACAAATATTCTCATCTAAGTAATTTTCTACCTTTTCGGACTGATGGTTACACTGCATTTAAAATTATAGTTTGCACAAATTGCATCCATGTGAAACAAAAAGTTTTAGAAATAATTTAAATTAATCAACCTGGACAACTATTAGAATAGATACGAAGAAGTTTTAAGGAACGTCTAAGATTCAAAATGAATTGGCAAAATGGAAAATAGGAATAGAATCCTTTGCAATAATAGCTGAAGCAATAAGTCTGACGCAACATTTGATCGTCGTATTCAAAAGTGTAGTTAAAATAACGACGCAGTGCGACGTCGATGACTGGAATTTGGTACATTGTGTAACAATACCAGATCATACATATGTATTAGTTAATATCCGGCAAATCTGAACACAATAGGCCAGATACTCGAGTCCAGGAGGAATTCTACGTGTACAGTGAATTCATCCCGAAATTCCTTGAAACGGAAGAACGGGTGCCTTTTGTTTACAAACTTTTAACGTCTTGTCGCCCGGACCTAATGGAGCATCCTCACGAAGGATTGATGGTCCTTTGATTTGGAACAAAGGACTAATTGTTTTTGAGTTCGGTTCCACGCCACAATAGTATTTCTGTTATATTTTATGAAAGACGGCTTATAAAGGAAT
This sequence comes from Monochamus alternatus, assembly GCA_037114965.1. Taxonomy (NCBI): domain Eukaryota; kingdom Metazoa; phylum Arthropoda; class Insecta; order Coleoptera; family Cerambycidae; genus Monochamus; species Monochamus alternatus. Next base: position 13,137,336 of record CM073427.1, read on the forward strand.
TGAGCATTTTGCGAGAAATCCTTAAAATTGAATAAAACATTTTAATATTAGAATCCTCTTGAATCAATCAGATTTAATGACATAAAGGAACGAATCTCCATTCAATCTCTGTTTCGTGAATTTCCTCGATTTGAATACTGTTATTTGCATTGATGTGTACCAAACCGAAAAATAAGTATCGAATTTGCGAAATATTTTGTCGTAAATATGATATGATGAAAATAATCTTTAGAAATAGTGCAGCGCGGAGTTTAACAAGACGTAGCCAGTTTATAAATGAACATATTAACATATTCACAGAAAATATGTCGAAGATAAAATACCTATACAGGGTTAACTATGAAAAATAAGAATTAACAGAATTTCCTTTCAAAAAATTTCCAAACTTATTTATAAAGCGAAATTTTTTTTTTCGATATTATTTTAAATCCTTATTTAACGCCGCCAATGCGAGAATCAGAGTATGCAACCAGCAAGCAACCGTCATGCAACGGTCGGCAGTCGGTCCAATCGAGTCGGTTCGCTGTCATGCACTGAAATGTAATTTTATATTATGATGACTGGAATGCGCTAAAAGCTGCGCTAATGGATTATTCATGATCAGCGCCATATTTTGTTTTGTGCCTTTGGCAATGGCGGAGCAGTAGGGGCTTCGCTGATTGTGAATTGAAATGAAATTGAATTCTGTATATGGAGAATTATTTCGTGCTATATGCTGGTTAATTTTACAGTCCCTTATAAAACATGACATGTTCCAACAATAACACCCACAAAAATACACAAACAATAACACTAATGAGATGCAAGATAAAAGAAGAAACCGCACTGTACGCCAATGACGTGTTTACAAACAAAATAATGGGAAATTAAGAACACAATTCATATCGTACGTGCAGATGGTTGTCTCTCTCGCACCCACATGCATAACCAATTAAGTATGTCTTTGATGAGTTTCATGTGCCTCCTTTTGTCTGCTCCTAGGGTTGGTACCTTTATTTGGATGCGCAAATGGTCTAAACGCATTCCATATCGTACATTTCAGTGCTGTCATGTTATAATTTAATTCCTGTGTTTACGTTGTAGTTTTGTGTTATTTTTCAGTTTTTAGTGCCTTATTTTAATTTTAAACGTTTTATAGTTAATAAATAAAGGAATATGTGTCGGGTACAGGTATTTTCCCACAATATAGTTCACCGGTTTGTTTTTCTAGATTATGGGACAAGACTGCCGCGGGTGTTAAACGTTTTCTGTTATCTATTAGAACCTACCTACTCACCCCTTTCTTCGATTTTGTCATAATTCATAGGTATTGTATCTAATTGTATCTACGGGAAGTGTGTTTACCGGTAGAGAGTGAAAATGTGGCTTTACCAGTTTGTAACCAAATAATGAAAAACGAATGCAAAATACTGGAGCTAACTGGATTAACTATTACCTACCTATCAGGTATTATTACTAATAAGAATGTTAATTTTTGTCGTTTCTGCATTTAGAAACACTGCAAACGACCCCATGGTAGTTGTTGACAGATGTAATGTCAACTATGAAGCTAAGCCATAAGCCATCTAAGTCGATACTCATCATAGGCGCCGACTTTCCGTAGGAAAAAAGGGTTTTGCCCCATTTTTTAAATATCGAGCTAAAATTCTGGAATAACTTTTTTATTGTCTTTTAGGGCTCCCTGAGCACGTGGTTAAAATATTTGTACTTAGTCATAGCTAACCCTGTATAAATTAAGATGACACGTAAAAATACTCGACAAACCTTAGTGAGACAAGTTTTCCGTTTCATGTTGGAAATAGTTAAAACATATTAATACGTGCTCTAATTAGTGAAACAGTATCGTTTATCACTTAGTATTATCTTGTGCAGGGAAAATTATCGTTCAACGTCTACTGTTGACAACGGACAGTATAAGAAATTGTTGAGACTATATATTAAAATATTTGCTGGTAACTCCTGATATGTACCAGCTAAAACTTTACATATATTTTTCAAAATGGTGTATCCTGAATTTTTTGCAACACACTGCATTTTTTTTTGTTGTACTACTGACGGCGTATATTATTGGGATCGTATATATTTTTTTGTACATCATTCATTACGTCAAATTGTACATTAAATCTACAAATAACATATTTTATGTCATCGAAATGTTTATCATAATACGCTACTGCTTCTAACCAAGTACCCCATCAGTTATAACTGATTCCGGAGGCAGAGGTAAAGACTCCCTAAAAACGTCCCTTCTTGTAGACGCCTTAATGAAAACTATTTTGACAGTTGATATAAAAGTATTTACTAAAGGGAAACTTTCTGTTAAAGCACATATGAAAAGTATCATTTTTGAGATAAAATCTGTCTGCTGCTTTTAACATGCACGCGGTTGCATCACTTGTCATTACAAGAACTTTATCTGAAGCATCTTGATCAGGTCGTATATAATGAAAACAGTCGTCCACAAGGTCCATTGGGGTGGGTACGGGGGGCCCTTGGTCTTTTGCGTGTCTAACTTTTTTGCAGCTTAGTGTATCCATCTGACTATCGAAACAATCGATTCTCTTACCTGTTTTATTTGAAAAAGGTATACTTTGCTGAAGTCGGTAGAAGTAACCATTTTTGAAATAATGCTATTTGAAATGCTCAGTGCACCGAGTAAAAACTGTATTGGTTTTAGGTAAAGTGCCTTTTCTGCTGAAAATATAGCAAAATGTTACTTGAAAAAGATGTTCAGAATGGTAAATTATGGAGACGTGCAAAATTTCAAAAAGATCGGCCTGCTTTCATAAAATCTTTGTACCTACTTTGTTGGAAAATGGTTTCATCAAACCTCGCCGATCTTCTCGAAATTTTGCACGTCTCCATAATTTACCATTCTGAACATCTTTTTCAAGTAACATTTTGCTATATTTTCAGCAGAAAAGGCACTTTACCTAAAACCAATACAGTTTTTACTCGGTGCACTGAGCATTTCAAATAGGATTATTTCAAAAATGGTTACTTCTACCGACTTCAACAAAGTATACCTTTCTCAAATAAAACAGGTAAGAGAATCGATTGTTTCGATAGTCAGATGGATACACTAAGCTGCAAAAAAGTTACACACGCAAAATACCAGGGTCCCCCCCGTACCCACCCAATGGACCAACGCGATTGAGATATTGCAAAAAAATGATTTCCATTCCTCCCTCTTCAATGGGTCCCTGTGCCCTTAGGAAGCATTTCCGGGCCCATGTTCATATGAACTTTTTTACTTAGTTTTGATCATAGAATCGGCCTATTCAGGGTTGGCAGCTAATTATGAGACACCCTGTATATAGGGCAGCCAAAAAGGTGATGATCAATTGTTTCAAACTCATCTCTGTTATATATCGTACATTTGTTGTTCGGGTTAATGCTGTATGTGGAACCGTTATATGTAAATTTAATCATTATATTTATTACACATTCGTAATTGAGCGATGGTCCTAAGATATTGAATGGGTAAACCCAGTGTTAAATACGACTGACTTGTAGAGGTCGCACCAAAGAAGTTATAAAGTGGCATAAAAGTTGTCCTTTGAAGAAGGTTACGATCGCTAGCAAACAATTTTTACCGGAATTTTAAGAGCAGCATGTTGGTGTTTCTTTTCAATAGTGCAAGAGAGAGGTTGTTCCAAATGTCCTCAGCTTCAACAAACGAAAACAATCTTTTTAACTGAAGGGCCCAATAATTATACCCTATATCCGAGTTAGTGAGTTGTAGCTGCCTCTTAAGACAAATTTTAGGAAGACGGTAATCAGATATTTTCAAAACTTTTTCAAGCCAGTTCAGTGTCCACTTGAATATCATTGTGTATTATTTTCAATCTTCCACATCCACCCTTACTACATAGTCAGGAGTATTTAGTGGTAACAATAGCAACCTTTTTATAAAGTTAGTTTGAACTTGCTTAAGAATGTCTGTATACCTTAGAGCCCAGGTTGGGCCACGTCTACTTTTTGTCTCTTTTGGCATGTTATTTCACTTTATTCACATCTCCCTTCAACTAATATTTGTTAATGTAAATTATGTTACGATTTACAGTTATTTAAATACACACTTACAGCATACGTAAAAAAACGTATTGACGCGACACCGGCTATTACAGAGTTCCGTAAATAACTAAAAGCGCCGTTCGAAATGCGAGTCAGCTGTGAAGGTTAACGACCCGAGTTCGCTCTGATAGACTCCGCGTTGGCACTAATTGTACTTATAAGAAGTACATTTGTATTATTGTGTATATTGCTGTGCCAACAGGAAGTGTCTCATTAAGATAAAATGTAATAAACATTGTACACGAAACATCGCAAAATGTATATTTAAATGACCACCAATACGACTAAATTACTATATTTACAACAAATGGTTCAGTTCGTCTCACAGTTCGCCAACAAAAACATCATTTGAGAAAATTAGTACCTACTGCCGATCTAAAAATACATAGGTATATTTATTATATGCTAAAAAAGTTATGGTGTCAATATACATGGTGGCGCTGAAAGTCTGTATATAATGTTAGCATAAATTACTGCTACCAAAATATATCTAGCCAAATTTATCTTAGTTCAAAAGTTGATAGTTTTCCGAAGTATCAGGGTGTCAAAGTTGCACTACGGGAAATCGACCAATAAAAAAGTTTTGTTAGAATTATCTGCATTATCGTTGAAATATTTATTGTTTGTGATGCAATCGAAACTATAACCAGATTTTATAAATAAATATTTAATATATTTATACTAATAATCGTACTATTTTAAGTATCATAAGTATCATACAGAGTGTGTGTGAAGTAAGTTACGTTTTTATATATTTTCAGGTATTAATAATATTGTGTATAAACTAACTACTCTGTGGGCTAAAGCCCCAACCAGCGTTGAATTACACCCACAATATCTACCCATATATTCCTTATTATTAGCTTTTGTGACGTTTTTTACTGTATTAGAAAGGTATTTTAAGCTAATAAAAATCAAATCTCCTACAATTCCTATCAATGACCACCTGAAGCCACCTGAAGAAGCAATCCTAAAAATGCAGAAATAGGTCAGATCTCATCTATTGTAGTTGAATTTTTGAGTTCCCACTGTCAAAAGGGAAGTTAGATATTTATAAAGTGTTTTCATTAAACCAGGTTAGTAAATTTAGATAGATTCATTTCTTTAGATAATTATTGAATAGAACTTTGTGGAATTGTTCATTAGCATACCTAGATGTTTGGTATCAGAGAGCATACATATCACTTCATTGATAGGAATTGTTGGAGATATGATTTATATTAGCTTAAAATACTTTCCTAATACAGTAAAAAAAGTAAGTTACGTCCTTCAAAATAACTGTGAAAATAAATCATTTTCTTTATGCATCCTATGTTTTCAAAATGTTATATAAAAAAACGGCCCGACTGTGTACAGTACACGTAGCAATATCACGAATAAATTTTAAACAAAAGTCTCAATCTCCACTGGCATTTCATTATAAATAATTTTTAATAGTATTCATATATTTAATTCTGTTTCTAAAAGAGAACATTATGGATATGAATATTTTAAAAGTAATTCTGTTCCTCAAAAGTTCTCTTGCTCGTAATGAAAATCTGTATTTTATAGAGACAAGTTGAAAGCCTTTTATCTACTTCCTCGACTAAAAAGAAAACACTTTAATTAGATTACGGAAGTTCCATGTTAAGAGCGTAGACCGTAAATATTGATTTCCATTTTTCAGTCTTGTTTACCCTACAAATGAGCAAGTTCTCTTCCAAGTGAATAGAATAAGCAAGAAATAGATTTTTAATTTTGTAGCACGTGTCATTAATTTTTATTCATAATACTTATATAATAAAATACACTCGTAAAAGCGTACATAATGTTTGAAATTGATGTTCTAGTTAACGTGAATATGTATCTGTTCATTATATCATACATCAACTGATACATTAACAAATTACAATTATTACGTTACAAAAATGATCCATTTGGGACCAACGTGTATTCATTATTTGAATTATGTTTAATAATGGACATACGATAATTACAGTTACGGCTGCAATAACTGTACAATAAATGAAACCTAATTAATCTCACTATTTTGTGACAATTAAATACATTTTCATTTGCGCATACATGGTATTACTTGGAATGAGGAATTTATAACAGCGATCTTTAAAAGCACGAATCACTGTTCGCCTGTCACTACTTATCGAATATCAACACGTATTAACCTAAGCTAGCGATGCGCCAAGTGATGGTCTTTATAGTATACGAATATCTTCCACAGATACTATCATTTAACAAGCCTTTAATCCACGAGAAAAAATTGACACCCGAGGCGCAGCCGAAAGTTAAACCTATGGTATGGTATGGTAAGCTTACTTCATATTTGAAAGTAGAATCAAGTAGAAGTTTAACAATCATGGAAGAAGCTTTTTCAGTCAATGCTGTAGAAATATGTCGAAAATACATCAATCTGCGACCTAAAAATGCCGGTGGGAGATTTTTCTTGCGATATGTGGCTGAAAAATATACTACATACATGTAGACATCGACACAATGTCGCAAAACGTTTTCAAATGTGGCTGCATTTCTTGGGCTCCCTGGTTCAGAAAGTTTTACTGGATATTAATTGAGGCGTTCTTCGACAACATTACTGGTCAATGCTGGGGGTGATATTACCATTGTGAAACGTCATGGTGGTGGAAATCGACTACGGTGTCGGAAAGCCAAGTTGAAGATTCACTGTCCAGCGAGAAGACAATTGCTGAAAATATCCAGGTCCTACCTGACCAAGTTGTGAGCCCTCCAGTCCTTCAGAAATTACTTATCGAAAGAATTTAGAAAATCCCGGTCAAAATGACAAGATCGTTCTTGACCAATGCTGGGGGTGATATTACCACTGTGAAGCGTCGTGGTGGTTAGAAATCGACTACATTATTGGAAAGTTATATTGAAGATTCACTGTCCAGCAAGATGGCAATTGCTGAAAAAATCCAGGTCCTACCTGGCCAAGAGAGAATTTAGATAATTCCGGTCAAAATAACAAGATCGTTCTTAAGATAAATGTTAATAATTCTAAATAAAATGCTATATAATCGGAGCCTGGTATTATGAATTCTAATCCACTAGTATGTTAAAAGTCCTTTAATCCAAGGAAAACAGACGTATTAAACCTTAGTACTCTGTAGTATTTAATTGACAAAATGGTTATAAAAACCTAACTCCCCTTCAAATATATATATATATATATATATATACATGTTTCATTTGACCTTAATTCAGGAAACAGAGTAAAAACACGAGCTGCTACATACCTTCCAGATCGATGAAAGATTTGGTTAATTAATAACCTCTAGGGATGTTTCAGCCTTCGCCACGTTGAATTTTGAACATATTACGGGATTCGTTTCATGGAATTTAATAATTTATTATTCAATAACAAACATTGAAATCATCAGGCAAAAACAACAAATGATTAACTTCATCAGTTGGGAACTTGTTTAATGTTCTATATCGAAACGAAGCCTATAAGGAACCGATGGCATTGCCCTTATTGATATTTGTGACTACAATTGACCTACTTTTGTTCTGATATCTTCCCCTCTGGGGACTGGTTGTAAGGGTCTTTGAATAATGATGAAAAATTCAAGTGCGGAGAGAGGCCTAACTTATAATCTTAGTATACTCGTAGGGTATAATAATATAGTTTTATTAGCTATTGAGGAATAGTAATATAATAACCCTAACATTATAGTTGTTCATTTATTTATTACGGGCAAGTCCAATTCAGTAAAAATAACAAACAATAAAGTCAATATAATGGTAATATGAGGACACAGAAAAATGTGACACATGTAGGATACAATCTAGAACTAAAATAATCTAAAAATAAAATAAAACGTTATAGAAAAAAAATATAAAAAAATTATAACAGACCAGACACAAAAATTACTATATAACAAAGTAAAAGATAAATTTCTATAAAATGTCAACTTTAAGCAGTTCCGATTTAAATCTATTGAGAAACAAGTCAAACAATTCGAAATCAGTCAACGTATTAGCTAGTCTAAGTGTTGTCTGAAGCTATTTATTTGTGGCATAATTTTAGTTTTTCTTTAGATTTATTGGGTTTTTGCCACGCTTCTGAAAAAAATAAAGATTAATTAAATAAGCCCTTGCGCCAAACGGATCAGTCAAGGGTTATTTTTGAAACTAAGTTTGCCTAACCAAAAAATCCCACACTGAAAAAAGTAGATAAGTAAAAAATAACAAAAAACACATTACTATCGCGCACTTCCGTATTATTGACGTTTCGAAAAACTCTCTGTTTTCGTTCTCAAAATAGTAGTAAAAATATTAATAAACGTATGTCAAGTTTGACAGTTTAAAATTTGTTTATCTGCTTCCATAGAGATGTTCAATGATTTTTATTTTATTGTTACTTACTTCTTGATACAACTGCAGCCAACAATGATCGATGTTTACTGAACAGTTTGACACACACTTATCTCCATTCAACAAAATAATCGCGATAGTAATGTGATTTCTGTTATTTTTTACTTATCTGCTTTTTTCAGTGTGAGATTTTTTGGTTAGGCAAACTTAGTTTAAAAAATAACCCTTGAACGATCCGTTTGGCGCGAGGGCTTATTTAATTAATCTTTATTTTTTTTCAGAAGTGTGGCAAAAACCCAATAAAACTAAAGAAAAGCTAATCTAAGTGTTCTAAGAAAAAATGTGCTAAAACCGTAGTTACGTCTGTGGAAAGGCACATGAAAGGCACAAATTATATTGATCGGGTGGGGCGTGATGAAACAAGTAAATTAATCTTTGAGAGAAGCTGAGGACTGTCGCATATGCCATTAATAATCTTAAACAAGAGCATGACGTCACTGCACTTTCTACGAACTTCTAGTAATGATATGTGCTCAATATAAATGTAGTCATTATAAAACTGAAACTTATAGGAAATATATCTGAGGAAGCACTGCATCCAATTTCAGCTTGTAAGTACAATATTCAAGATAGATCTAACCAATGAACATATAAGGTTTCAACGGCTATGATGTTGGTAAAGTTACTAGTTAGTCTTTTAACGAATCTCAGCATTTTCATTGTTTTACGACAAACGGATGCAGTGTGGGTATCCAATCTAAGGTGGGAGAATAACACCTAGGTCAGTGAATTGGACAACCAAGCCAAGAGCCACACCATTTAGGCTGTAGTTAAAAATGAGTGGCTTATGAGAGTAGTGGATACATTTAGCGGCATTCAAGTTCATGTCCTTCAGTGAACACCATTTAGACAGTCTGTCTAAGTCAGTCTGTAATTGCAAGACATCATTATGATTACCAATAAATTTGTGACATTTCAGGTCATCCGCGAAAAGCAGGGCCTTACTAGCTGTAAAGCGGTGCACGATATCGTTCATGAAGAGATTGAACAAGAGGTCTTAGGTGAGATATTTGAGGGACACCTGACGGCACTGGAAAAGTATGTGAATATGAGTGATTGACCCTGACATACTGCCGCCTACTCATCAGGAAACTACTAAACCATTTTAATGCAAGGCCAGCAATACCATAAGAGCGAAGTTTGAGTAGCAGGAGTTTATAGTTAACTCTATTCAAGGCCTTGGAGAAATCCGTATAAACTGTGTCAACTTGTGAAACCCTCTGCAAAGCCTTTGTTAGCCGATCCACAACTCAGGGGGTCTCGAGGTTCAACTCACTCGATCGGCCTGTTGAGAAACTGATGAGGTGTTGTGATGCTGGAGCAATCACGTCTGAAACAATTAGTTACGATATTTTCTAATAACTTAGGAATCGAACTGAGAATTGATATAGGACGGTACTTTCTAACATCAGATCTGTTACCTGATTTGTGTGTAGGAATTACATATGAAGACTTCCAGTTATCATCAATTATTTATATATAATTTCTATTTACGTATGAGTGTAACGAACACTTCACTTCACATTCAAGAATTTTGAACAAAAATTTGACCCCTGTGAAGAGTAGATTTTTTCAAATCATTAATTACATAGTTTTAAAGTTTTTTAAACAACTTTTATTCGATTTATAAGTCGGATATCACGGTCTCTAATTAATTTCTTTTTTAATTCGTTTGGCGCAAGGGCTTATTTAATTAATCTCTATTTTTTCAGAAGTGTGGCAAAAAACCCAATCAAACTAAAGAAAACTCACGCTCTTTGTTCTAATGTAATGTGTCATAGTAAAATGTTATTAGAACTATTTAGTGTAAAGTAGACGTTCTATTCATGATCGTTAAATAACATTATTTTGAACCATAATATTTGTTCAATTTATGAGCATTTATACCAAATCTGCTTTTGACTAGGCATTCCAATTGCTTTTGCTCTTCCATTGAGGTTTTTGTTATGTGAATAAATGTTCAAATCGTCAAGTCAAATTCTGTGAAAAAGGCGGTGTATTACGTTATTATATTTATGAATTTGCATTGGATTGTGTTTGTTTTGCTGTTTTAATTTGAATAACAGAAGACTAGTGTTATTGAAAATTACAACCTCAAAATAGAAAACATCAGGTGCCACACTAATGAATATAATTGACAATATTTTCTAAGTTTGCATTTAATTTTGTTTTAAAAATCACTGTTAAAATAATAGAAGTCTTGCAACACCTTATTTTTGTTTCTAAGAATACCTTATCTTGGATAACATACCGTTACTCAGACAGACTCTGCTAGTTGATAGCTATCAAACGGTAACAGTTTGGTCAGGACCGTACTATGATTTATTTTTCCCCTAAAAAAATTAAAGTGCAATTTTCTTAGCAAGATATAAATATAGGATTTTTTGATATATTTTTTTTATTCCAAATGTTTCCAGGAATCTGTATTTTATTTTTTCTGCATTAAAGACGTCACAACCTGTATAATGCTTTAACAATGAATTTATATATAATGATAGTTGTTACAAACATTTTTTAGAGTATAATTAAACTAAACCATTAAGGACGTGCCACCCTCACATTCCCATCATAATAAATGATGCACGTAAGTAATAACTGCCAAGTTCCAAGTCACATAACGACGACTTCAAACAAACAAAGTGGCTACAGTGACTTCGGTCACGTATGTGCTGTCGATAGTGACATGGGACACTGCCCCTACTCTGCATACTCATATAGAACTAGGACGTGGCATTTATTCCTTTGGGGTACCTACTCTCTGTTGTCAAATAACGGCGAATATGCAATTTCGGGGTTGAGCGTAATCACACACCTGATTTGATTACCACTAAGTGTACGAAAATATATTACTATACAGGACGAATGAGACAATCATGCTTTAATGAAGTTGTATCTCCTTTTCAGATCAGGTGTTAATATTTAAGAATTAATTTGGAATTTTAGTAGTATTTAAAAGAACCATTAGATCAATAAACTGATAATTTCAACAGTCAAGTGTAGTTTATGCCGCGATTTTCAAAGATAGCATATACAGTATGCGCCAAAAGCATGAAATAAATTCAATAAAAACGAAACAATTATTTTTTGGGAAAAATCCCCGAACAGGTCGATTTTTAATTTAAAAAATACATATTTTAGCGTAAAATGCGATTTTCAAATGTCATTTGTTTTCGAGTAATGACGTCATCGATTTTTTTTTAAATGTCAACACCATATTTTTTCCTTGATTCTGAAAGATCGTTTAATTCTCTATCAGACAGTACTAAAATTTTGCCCTCTTACATAAGAAAGTTTTCGAGTAAATGACGATTGTTATGTTAGAAGACGTAAATCAATTAAAATAAAGCAAAAACGATATCAAGTTTAGTTTTTCGAATTCCATAGTTCTTTTATGGATCACGTAGGTGAAAATCTTTGCAAAGTGTCATTGTCACACCGACTTTCTAATAAGTATTGTAAGCGACATAGAAAATATTATTCAATTTAAAGTATTATGGCACATTTAACTGTTACTCAAAGAATTGAAATTTTAATTCTTATCTAATGCGGGAATATGACTAGAACTCAGCAGGAAGTTTGCGATTTATTTAATGAAAAATATCCAGATCGCCCTATCAGCCAATCAACAGTCAGTAAGGTAGAGTCTAAATTTAGAGAAACTGGCAATGTTGTAAATATTCCAAAACCTGGACGTCCAAGCATTAATGAAAATCAGAAACAGAACATTTTGATAAGTATGGTGAATAATCCTCATAATTCTTCACGATTGGTTGCATTAAACAATGACACTAGTCAGAGCACAGTGCTACGTATCTTGAGGATGGAAAAATATCATCCCTACAAAATTCAACTTGTGCAGGAACTCAATGAAGATGATCCCGATCGCCGCTTACACTTTTGCGAAATTCTAATGGATTTATGTCAAGGAAATAGAAATTTACACCGGCAAATACTTTTTTCAGATGAGGCCACATTTTGTCTGAATGATACAGTAAACCGTCAAACTTGCAGATATTGGAGTCGGGAAAATCCTCATTGGATGGCAGAGGCACATACCCAACACCCTCAGAAATTAAATGTGTGGGCTGGAATAGTTGACGACAGAATAGTAGGGCCTTTCTTCTTTGAAGGAACCCTTACAGGACAAAGATATTTAGAGTTTCTAGAAAATGACTTTGCTCCAGCCCTTGCAGTAATTTTTCCTAACGATAATGACCCTGACATTCCTGACGATACCATATGGTTTCAGCAAGACGGTGCACCTCAGCACTATGCGCGCCCTGTACGAGATTTTTTGGACAACTGTTTTCCTGGGAGGTGGATCGGCAGACGAGGACCGATAGAATGGCCTGCAAGATCGCCAGATCTTACACCTCTTGACTATTTTTTATGGGGATACTTGAAGTCAAAAGTGTACATTAATAAAATACGTAATTTAGAAGAACTTCAAAATCGCATTCGGGACGAAATACGTAGAGTTACCCCAGAAATCATTCATAATGTGCAAGAAGAATTTCTTCACAGACTTGCGCATTGTCAAGAAGTTGGTGGATGGCAATTCGAACATTTAATTTAAGTATAAAATTTAATCAATTGTATTTTATTTTACATACCTCAGAATTGTTACTTTTTTATGGATAAAATTTACGTTTTCTAACATTCAATCGTCATTTACTCGAAAACTTTCCCATGTAAGAGGGCAAAATTTTAGTACTGTCTGATAGAGAATTAAACGATCTTTCAGAATCAAGGAAAAAAATATGGTGTTGCTATTTAAAAAAAAATCGATGACGTCATTACTCGAAAACAAATAATAATAATAATAATAATAATAATAATAATAATAATAATAATAATAATAATAATAATAATAAATGCCTTTATTTCCGTTTAGATATCGTCGTCTGACAACCACACTGTCTCATGCTTATTGTATTAAATTTTACAGGAAGTCATATTTAAGAGTTAGGAGTATGAGAATTCAGAACCAACATATATTAAAATTAAATAAAACAATTTTGGACATAGAATAAATAATTTAAATTAAAAACTTTTGCAATCGCCTTATATCTATGTCCAAAATTGTATTTAAAGTTAGAGTAATTAATAAAACCTATACGAGAATAATGTTTATTTTGAAAAAACCTTCTGATTATTTTGTTCACTCTTGGGAGCAATTTAAAGTAATCTTTGTTTTAATAGTTTCTTTTCAACTGTTTATCTTAGATTTAACATCAAACATGAATCAATAGCATGCAATTACTGTTACAATTATCTGTCAACTGTCAACAAACACATTTTCATGACATTGGTGGTTGGTCCTCAAAGGGCACATAAATCGATTCCTTTCCATTCACCAATTAGTATGTATTTAAATATTAAAAACATGAAAGCTGTTTATTGCACTGAAAACTCGTTCTTAAAACTGGTCGAATATTTCTAACAGTTTCAAATCGTTTTCAACTGTTGCGGGGACAAATCTTATTATTATTTGAGACACTTTATTCTTTCCCCACATACCTGACCTGATTGCTCGCTTGGACTTGGATTACTATGGTTCAAACTTTAACAAGGTTTACATGGACATAAAATAAAACAGTCCATTTGATTACAAAACCAAACCAATAATCGTATGTGTATTTAGAATATATTGACGCATAACGCTTGAGGTATAGAATCATTTAGAACATGGACATAGAATAGTTTGGTAATCAGACGACAATATGGTTTCAGAACTCAATACTGAAACCATGGGATGGCTAATGAATACTGAGGATTCTTGAAACATACTTAGGTTACAAAATCTTATACCACAAGAAAGCAATAATGAATATGATTTAAAAAGCTGGCATTTATTTTATATATACAGAAGCTACTTTGATTTTGGGTACGGGCGGACTAAACATAACCCAAACAGCGTAGTAAATATGCGTTACACCACTTCGTCTTATGCTGATGTGTGATGGTAATAATGATTCGTAGTTTTTCATATGGAGGAGTGGGTCAGCGGCGTTAATATATGAATCTATGTGGCCAGTCCGCTGTGGAGTCGAATCCCGCGGCCGGTAGACCGTAGATCAGCTATATTCGTGAAAAGGATTGGTACGCTCCATGCGGGTATGGAAGATTGTTGGCTTGAGTCAATGTGAACGATTGATACCGGCTTGCATTTGACCATCCCCTTAATTGATGAGGGTTTCCAGGTTTTCTTCACTTCACTCCTGCACTGAATTCTGGTTAATTCTACCAACACAAGTCGTTCCTGTGCGCATATACGACCTGCTTAATAATAATACTCAATATTCATGGATTGCATGCTTTTCTTATATTCATATCCAGCTCTGAATATTCATATAATATGAATACTTGAATACAAGTATTAAAGTACTCTCTGAATATTCTATTTAGGATATTCAGGAATTAATAATGAATACTTTTTATCAGTACTCAGTATTCATGGACTGAATACTTTTCTTGTATTCATACCCAGCTCTGGGCTGGACGCACCTAGATAAAATATGTCTTTATTAAAAAATTTGAAGAAATAGAGTAACTTTTAATAATTTCGACAAAACAAACGTCTTATGCCGTAGGTATTTACTTTCAAGGGTAATTTATTTAAAAAAACAAAGTAACATTATTATTTCAATACCATCTTTCCGAAGCCCAGGCCTACTTGCTTCTATTTTATTATACCCCGCAACGGCGTTCGTAAAATATGTGGCCTCCTGTTAATATATTACGATTCTCCCTGTGGAGTTCTCCAAATGAGGTTATATATCATGTAATCTTATTAGGTTCTGAAAATATGTAATAAGACTGCGCCTAAAATCAAGAACACATATTTACTTTGGAAAAACCTTGTCTCGTAATTTATTAAAATTTCTTATTTACGTGAAACAAATTGCTGTTTACCATTAAATATTTAACCTTCTCTTCTTCCTTTAATATATGACTTGTATATCTCCTGAATTCTTTCAAGAAATGCCCCTTCTTTAGGTTAAAATATTCAGTTTGAAAAACGGTGTCATTATAATATGGAAGTAATACAAATTAGTTGAATTTAATGGTTTTATCATTATCATTCACACCTTTCGTATTTTAACTAAATATGTAACTATAACCATCATAATTCACAAAAAAGGAAGGTGAATTTATTCAAATCATTGCCACGTGCACTGTCAAAAAGGTCAATTTCAAAAACTTTTTGTTTTATATATGTAAGAAATATATTTTTACATTAAAATAAAATAACCACCTGTTTAAAATCAGAATTAACAATGACAAGAGGTATGATTCAAATATAAAGGACTATTTTAGGTAAAATACTTTAAGAAAACAAAGTTAACAAAAGTAAAATTACATCTTCCTAAATCCCAAGTATCAGGAACTTATTATTTCTTCTTTAATCGATATCTGTCTGTTCAGTGTGTTGTTGAAGGTGGATGAAATGAATTATGTATTTTGTCACCAGAGACAGTTTATTTTGGAAATCGACATGTGTTCTCTCTTACAGCTAGACTAACACTGCGGCGTTCAGAGCTCGCATGATCGCAGTTTACATATACGTCATAAGAGTTGTCCAAAAGTTTATGAACCAAAAACTGTCATTCCCACAATAACTCATAGCACCAGCACACAAATAATTGGAATTCGTCTTTTCAAATGGAAAACAATAATCTAATATTAATTAAGCCTAACCTAACCTAAAACTAAAGAGTGACTGCAAAATCCGCTCGTTTTTGCGTAGTGTGTAGCAAGAACGGGGAAGGTTGTACAAAGGTCTTCGTGGGCTTAAATTGATCGTCATGAACAATCTAGGTGAGCATAATTCGATTTTTCCAATATTTACCCGACTTACCCCTAATTAGTGGGGGAAACAAGGTACTTCATGAAGTTCCCCGGGATCGACGGCGGATCGACGATAGGGGTGGTTTTACCCCCACACGGGGGGTGTTTTTCACCTTGAGCATTTTTAGGAGGGCATTCTCGTTGTTATCCTTGCCATGTGGAATTCCGCCAATTTTTACCCAGATTTTGGTGACCATTTTTTCTGTTTTCTTGTTTTAGGGTTAGTTTCCATCCCTTCAGTAGGGGTAACTGATCAGAATCCGACAGAAGAACGAATTATGGGGGCATGTATTTCATATCATTTGGAGTTATAAGGAAGAGTGGCACAAAAAAGGCAATTCATCAAGGGAACATCATTTGCCGCCGGTTTTCGGCAATAGGGGAGGTTTTACCCCCACGCGGGAGGTGTTTTTTACCTTGAGCATTTTTGGAAGAACATTCCTGATCTCTTCCTTGCCATTCACGTTTCCACCAATTTTTACCAAAAATTGATCGACCATTTTCCACCCTTTAAGTAGGGGTAAGTCGGACAAATATTGGCAAAATCGAATTATGCACACCTAGATTTTTCATGACGATCAATTTAAGCCCACGGAGACCTCTGTACGACCTTCCCCGTTCTTGCTACACACTACGCAAAAACGGGCGAAAGATGGATTTTTTTGCGGTTACTTTTTCACACCCATATTTCGACTATTTCCAGCTAACTCTAGTAAATTACTGTAAATTTCGATTTCACACGTTTTAGACTTAACTATTTCTTCTAATTTAGCTTTAGGTTTAACTCGAGACTTAACAATACTATTTCTAACCACCCTAATACATTATTTTACTTGCTTAGGTTTCCTAGATAGTTTATTATATTCATCTTATAACTAAGCAAAACTGTTTTCTAACTCTATTATGAATTTATGTGTGTTATCTAATGATTCTCGATGATGCTGGGGTTCTTTCTCACCTTGACCTTGAAACCTCCTTTACTGTTCGTAATTGCTTACTCATCAGCAAAAATTAGTTTCTACACATCTACACAGTTGCACTTCACACACGATACTCCGTAGTGTGAGTACTGGTAATTTTGCGCCGTATCTTCTTCTTCTCTCAGACTTTCTGGACTCAAAAACTCCAGAACACCATTATGATGACTATTATATGACTATTAGGTAGTCATCCAAGCACTATTATTATTATATCTCCTGACTTAATGATACTCCATTTAACGCACCATTCGTTATACTGCAATATTGCCGACTTGGCTCATTATAACTTCAGCCTTTGATTGACTTCTACCCATTTCTTCTCACTTCTGCGGTTCTTCTTTTAATGTTGTATTCATCACCCTGCCACACGAAACTAGCAGGATCGCCATGTAATATTCCTGCTTGCCACACAATTACTGAATAAATCTAATTTTTTTTTCCTCATCCTACGTCTGTATACTAACTATTCACGAACTCCATGCAATAATTTCAACAGCATGTATTGTAATTTTGTTGTATAAACTGACGAGGAATATCATTAGCAAGAATATCAATAATGCATAATGTTAGTTCATTTAGATCGCCTCCAGCTTTTGAATTCAGTGTTCATCGACACACACAGTATGTAATCTGCATTTTTCCCTTTCAGTTATGCAATTACATCTGGTACGGCGCATCTCTCTGTTATTCTATACCCAGAGCGGACGTTTTAGAGCCGACTCAATTAATTGATTTGGCATTCGTCCGCGAGCAAAGAGTTCTGCTCAAATGGATGGCTGGTTATTACCATTTTTAGCGCTTGTTATAACATAGGAGAACAAAACGACGGCTGAAATTTGATGATGAACATTATAGTTCTTTCAAGTACGAAGTGGAAGGTTAAAAATGTTTTGAACCAAAAAAAAACTATAGATACTAATGTTCATTCGAAGTGGTCACCCAAAAATTGAGACAAGTTGAACTAAAGAGTAGATATACAACAATTTTAATGCTAATTTCTAGGAGCTCCCAATCCATATACAGGGTTAACTATGATTAAGTACAAAAATTTTAACCACCTGCTCAGGGAGGCCTAAAAGACAATACAAAATTTATTTCGGAATTCTAGTTGGATGTTTTAAAAATGGGGCAAAACCCTTTTTTCCTACGGAAAGTCGGCGCCTATGTCGATCAGTCATCGTCCAAGATGGCTACATATGTCAACTACCATGCGGTCGTTTCTCACAACGTTGCCGAATGTAGAAACAACAAAAGTTAACATTTTTATTAATAATAATACCTAAGTACCTGATAGATAACAGTTAATCCGTTTAGCTACAATATTTTGCATTCGTTTCTTCGTTCCAAACTGCCAAAACTTCAATTTCACTCATTACAGTCCGTCAGAATTACTCGCCACAAAATACACACTTCGCGTAGAGTTAATAAATTGCCCATTTATTTTAAGAAAATTGATTGAAAGAAATACTAACAGAAAACTTCGAATACACCCGTGGCAGTTTTTCATTTAGAAAATTTTGTCCGATAACTGTAACTCCACTGCATTGCTCTCAACTCTAGAAAATATGTCCAGGTACGTTTAAAGAAAATTGTGGAAAACTACACATGTCCCAATATAACGCAACTATCCATTATTTATTAAATAAAACGTTTAAAACTGAAACTGTCACTAAAAACGGACAACTAAAATTACAATGTCAACACAACCGTTCAGTCTTCGGTCCGCCACCACCGAGAACCTAATATTCTTCAGATAAATATTTTTATGACAATCAATATAATCAATATTCTGTTCTTTTGTGTACAATCGTGGATTATCTTCATTCTAGTTACACGCACATAGCACTTGTCAGTCGATAGTCGATATCAACCTATGCTGTGTTGTTGGTTGCATTGTTTCTAATACTCTCTAAATGTCAAATAGCAGTAGTAGTCAGAAAAGTAATATTACAGAGCACTGTAAACGCCTTGGGAAATTTAAATTAATAATACTACAATATTATTATATGCAAACATGGTCGATTATTGTTAATATCGTTACTATTATTAGTATTATTATTATTTAATTCTATAATAAGTTAAAAAATGGAACGAGCTTTAGTGCACTTTGCGCTAATGACGTACAAATGGCGCCAGCATCGGAAGATCCGTCAAATATTCCAAATATTTTCATATTAGTTTTCAGTATTTGCTTTTCGCACATTCAAATTCGTGTAATCGCGGAAATTACGGATATGGTACTAATTTATAGGAAGTGCGACGAGTTACGCTGGAGATGCAACAACGTTTCCATTCAGAATCCATCTAGAAATTACTGTATGATTATAGTATATAGTGGTGATTCACAACTTATCTAAAAAAAAAATTGGGGATAGAAGCGTCATAAAAAATGGAGTCAATATCGTAAAATCTTTATAGTTTCAGAATAAAAAATCATTAGAGTTGTAGTATTTTCAATTTTTACATCGCTGGGCTACTGTAATCTCTATCCAGACGATTCGGAATATTAAAATTCGATTACTTGTATATAGCGGCAAAAGCAGTTGAATTCGCTGTATAAAACAGGAGTTATAAAATATTTTTTATTTCTTTCCTTATGAATTTTTTGTGTGGTCGCCAATTGTATGCTTTGCCTTGTCATGTTTTACAGAAAACCAGTTTCCAGTGCCGTGCAGAATTGTATTTTTAAATCATTTTTTTTTAGATAAGTACAGAATCACCCTGTGTAGTTGAAGGTTCTCTTACGTTAATTTAGGCAAAACAAAAGACATATGTATATTTGTTTTCTTTAAATATATCTAGGTACTTTTAAAGTTATCTAGTAGTTTTCTTTGTTTGCTTTAGTTACCTTTCAATTTTATTAATAATTAATGTTCAAAATTAAATACTAAGTGATTTTCTTATGTTTTTTGCAAAACTACTATTTTTGTTTGTGATATAATGACAGCTTCTTATTGATTTTATATCTTCGTTACAAGGCAAAACAACGAAATTAGAAAAATAAATATAAATCTGTCATGAAAATTACACAGTAAAATTGGTAAAACTCAGAGTAATAATACAAAAGAAATGGAAAAACAGCATGTATAGTTGTATCCTTTAGAGGTGACGTAAAAAAGTGAACAGCAAAATTTAATTTCAAGAAACAGTAACTGTATGGCTAAAGAAATACATTTGTGTGAAAGCATATTGTTTTGGGGCTGGCCACTGGCACTATTTCAGGGCGATTTAGGTAGATAACGGGAATTTATCGGGAAATAAACGTTTGTAGCGAAAATTCATAATCGTAAAAGTCGACAGGATGGCAGCCGCCAGTTTTATTACTTTTGATACAGGCTGTTTCGTGACATTATTAATTTTTGAAGTATAATGTATATATTTATTCATGTCACGTCGTCGGGGGGTGATTTATAAAAGAGATTGTTTTTCTGGAAAGTTAACAGAATTTATTTCAGTAATACATAGATATTGAATGTGTGTCATATATTACGAAATATGGAATAAGGATGAAGGATTTACATTTACTACATGATTTTTTTAGATCTTCAGGGTTTTTGAATTTACTTAGTGATTCATAAATAAATATAAAGAATATATTAATTAATGCATCGTTATTTATAAATTAACGTTTTTCTTGTTAATAATCAGGATATGTATTTAGGAATAATTGGGCTCAAAGAACCCAGCACGTTTCATATGGGAAATGGGAGGGTGAGTCAGCCCTAAAATTATGTCAAACCATTGATCGAATTTAAAAAGATTGATAATATCCCGCGCAAAATTGAATTTAAAACACTTTGTTACTCTTTTTAAATTTTAAAAACTTTAAGGTTTTCAAGAAAAAATGCATTAATTAAGATAGTATTTTAATAGTGTTTATTAGAAAAAATCTAAAAGTCCGTAGTGGTCTTTGTCTTTCAAATTTGAAATAGTAATAAAACTATAAAATAAAAAAATAAAACTAAAACTAAAGAAATTGCTCAAAATGGATATAATTTTCTTTGAAACATAAATTTATTCTTCGTCGAAAATTAATTTTACTTTTTAATAAACAGATTATCTTATTTTACAAACGTTCACAGTAATTTTAGATAAAATACTCGATTTTTTTCATTTCTCTGCATTTTTTAATTCTATCGATGAAATTTTCTCACATCTCCAAAAATATATTTGGTTGTCTCCTAATAAATATTCAAGAAGCAAGTATGTAGTTATTATTACTCTTCTGATATGTCATTTACAAACCATGTTATATTGTTTTTTGTTTGGGGTGTTAAATACAAGATTTTTTGGGAAATAAATTTCAATAGCATTATTGAGGTTGAGCCTAAACAAAAATCTTTTAGGTCAGTTTTCTCGAAAATGACGCCCGAATAATATTTTGTAGTCAGTCAACAAACACTAAGAAAGAAAGTCATTATCAAGCATTGCTAATGCGGTGTCGTCTATAGTCGAACCTGGTTTGTTGCATAAATGATACCTTTTGTTAAAATATATTTCTCTGCCACATTTGGTGGCAATACGTTAAACGATACTCCAGTTACTATAAAAAAATCAACTTTGTCGGTATTTTTCCTACAGCAACATTTTACTAAGACATATTTAGCTATATCTACAAATTTTTCAGATTTTACAATAAGGTTTGTTGGTAACTGTCTCAAAAAACATGTTACAACTTGTTTCAGTAGAACATGTCATGTTCCATATACTTTTTTTTTTGAGAATAATAGGTAAATCAAATTTAAATTCTAATTGTTTTCCAGGAAGAAGAACTACGAGCAAGTGGCGATCCCAAATTCCAACACCTAAGTGAAGAACTGCACGTGGAAATCAGCGCATTTGCTACACCAGCAGAAGCACATGCCAGAATAGCGTATGCCTTGGCAGAAGTCAGAAGGTTCTTGGTTCCAGTAAGCATTACAATATTTTAGATATTAGAAACTACTTACCGTCAAAATGTTTATGAGATAACCTTTCATGGTATTGTTGAAAAGATCGCCAATATTCATAAAAGTCGAAATGAAGGGTCATAAGCAGTAAAACTGAAGAATAATGTGACATGTCTTTCAGCAATTCTATTAATAAAACAACACCACAAAAAAAACATAAATTATTTGTCCGACAAGCTACACCTATATATGCTTATGTATTTTCGCTCAATCCAAATATGTAACCTGTTTAACCGCATCAGTTAATATACGAGGTCATTCCAAGGTCAAATTGATAAGATTATCGTACTTGGGGTTGCTGTATCCAAATCTGAGGTTTGTTTCCAGATCCCAGATCAGCTTGAAGGTCATTTTAAGGTTAAATCAAAATATAGCTATGAAAATACACAAGACCATCT
Organism: Monochamus alternatus; assembly: GCA_037114965.1. Taxonomy (NCBI): domain Eukaryota; kingdom Metazoa; phylum Arthropoda; class Insecta; order Coleoptera; family Cerambycidae; genus Monochamus; species Monochamus alternatus. The sequence goes on from CM073427.1 coordinate 13,159,980, forward strand.
TACATCACTGATTTTGAATCCTCGGATCAATTAATCCCATCTGATGAGCTTGACCTGATAACTTCAAAAGCTCATGACAGACTCATAAGACTCACAAGCCTGTAACCGATGCATAAAAGTGCTAAAACTCATATAATCCTTAAGGATAAGTTCATCATCTTCTTCAGTTTGAGGGTTTGTCTTTGTTTTTTTATGATACCTAGCTTTCTTACACTCAAAAGATCTGTCCATATTGATTGACAACTTCTCACAACGTCTTAGAGATTTCACTGAAGAACAAAGTAAAAGATTTTATCATTATTGTTGGACGAAAACTTAAGAGTCATTGCGCATATCTTTTAAGATTAAGAAAGTTAAATATCATAAAGGAGAAAGAATTGCACACGTAAAATTTTAGCACTTGCATCGGTTACAGGGTTAGTCTTACAAATAAATGGTCTATCCGTATACGGTATTCAGCAAACACAAAGCCATAGACATTGTCCATTTACATATCTCTATTTTGAAAAAAAAAATCTTGAAATGATCTTGGGGCTCACCTGAGGGGGCGAAATTCATCCTCAGATTCGAACCCAGCAACCTCGAAAAGATAAATATACAATGGTTTTGTTTAGACAACTATATATTGCTATTTGACCTTGGAATGACTTTGAAGCTGACCTAATGGAGTAAAATGAACCCGTAATTCAGAACTGCTCTCGTTCACTTCCATAACTATCTTCAGATTTGACCTTAGAATGACACCAGATTGGAATTTAGCTAATGAAAATACATAAGAATGTACAGGATGTTCCATAATGTGCATAGAGTAACAGCTGATTGGTGAGAACAGAATAATAAGATCTAGTCACTCTTACCTATGTCCAAAAGTTGATAGTAATCGAGTTAAAAGGTGTTAAAAATGAAACGTTATTTTAATTTGATGATGATATTGATGTATTTAAACAAAATTTAGTACTCCAGGATTTTTTGAAAGAAAAAATTCAAATTTACTCATAATTTTGACATACATTGTAGAGGGTCCCACTACAGACTGTGTCTTTTTTTAGATGAGAGTTGAGATATTGAGATGTCTTTTTTAATTGAGAATGACAATGGCAAAAATCGCATCTTTCTATCTGATTTTTGAGATACAGGGCGTTCACAAAACCGAGTGATACCGAAAAACGTCCTGTACCTCGAAAATAATAGGATATAGATAGATGAGGTTTTCATCCAGGATCCGACTATCAGATTTGCTCTATCTCTGTATCTCATGTCAAGAAACCTTGGCATACCAAATTTAGTTTAAATACAATCTTAGCCCTCGTATGTTATAACGTACCTCTGGTTTACATTTAAAAATATCCCGCTGTTTCTGTTTCTACCCGCGTGGGGAGTCCGGGTCACCCACCAATCCACAGTGAGGCCGAATTTTGCCAGCCTCAAATTGCGTCGCACATGCCTGTACATTATGGTTTCCCCTACCACGCGTGACGGTTAAAATCGATGTTTTTCGCTCCATGTCCGCTCGAGACTGAGGCCAGATTTCTGGGGCCTCAAGTCTCAAGTTTTTAGTTCAACGGCAAGTGGACGATGTGATAGTGGCTAGTGACCGTAGGTAACTTGTGAACTGTAAATTATTTACGTGTCTGACGCGATTAATCGATTGGTCAGGTGTTAATACTTTTATTTATGTGTTTTGAATTTCCAGTGGTTAGTGTTAGTGTTAGGTAACTCGGTGGTAAAGTTTTAGGGACAAGGCAGGTAGGATTAATTTAAAGAAATAAAAAACAACTTCCTTACAAGGTTAAACTAAATTTAACTTAGAATAGGAACCTAATTTAAATATATATCGATAGGCTCGTCGATAGTTATTTATAATAATGAATCCCTCTCACGATGTTTTAATCTCTATTTGAAACGCCTTTTTCAATACGTAATGAAGTAGAGAAACGACAAATTTTGAATAGTCGGCCAACGCTTTAAAATATCCCGAATATGCAAACAAATTTCCGGAAATATGGTTTGATTGTTTACTACAAATGTATCCAAACATATTTGACGTAGATAAGTTGAAAAACGAACTATGTTTTGTACAGAGACTAAATTTTATAATTTAGAAGATTAGAAAACGGTAGGAATATTATACAAACATACAAATTATTGTGCTTAGTTTTAAGAATTCCTGCATAAGTGTTTCAGTAGAATGAAACTTGTCATTCCTTAAGCGCATTAAGACTTACTTAAGAAATACGATGACACAAGAGCGCTTAAACAACTTATCGATGATGGCTATAGAAAAAGAACTGTTGCAAAGTCTTAGCGCCGATTCCCAATTTTATGAAGACATTATAAATATATATTTTTTCATATTTTTCAGTGTTTTAAACACATAGGAATATTTTTTTAAATTATTAGATGCTAAAACATATATTTTTTTCTATTATATCAATTACTTCAAAGATTATTTAAAAAAATTAAAATTATACTCGGTTATTTTCAACTTTCGGTTAGATCGCATTATTTTGACGTCACGAATTATCTGTTACTTTTGACTACATACGATGCATTATGACATGCCACTTTTTTTTGGTGCTGTGATATTTTCTGACGATGAAAACCTGTAAATCGAGATTTGCATTCGTATCTTATTCGAACAGTTTTAATATGCAGTTGTGCATATAATTTTCACCACCACATCAATAACTACCGTCATTTTTCTAATAAACATGTTATATCGCCCACTAATTCAACGTGACACATACAAAATATTTATGTTTTATAAAAATACGCGCCCATCTATCAGGAGGATGATGTTTAAAATTAGTGAATAATAAATTACAGAGCCGATACCACAAATAAATTAGAGAGACATTAATTTTAAATTGTGTCAATTTATATTATCCGCAATTCGTACGCGGCAATTAATATTTAACCGCGGGATTTATCGCCGGCCTGAAAACTTAATAAACCGATACAATTTGGATACATCGAGAATTTAATATGGTACCGCCCGAACATCGATTTTTACGCCCGATTTTATGTTCCTGTCTGCCAGATGGCTCGATATTACACGAGAAGGTATAAATAATTCCCTAATTCTCAGTTCTCTGACGCGCAGGAGATAATAAAACAATCGCTAACTGCTTATCGAATGAAAAAAATATTTTTTCTTCGAGTTTACTGCGAATTTTACAGTCGTGCATAATAGAAATAGGTATTCTGATAGACTAACGTCTGCTTGATCCTGTTGCCTTGAATTTCAATATAGAATTCTGTATTATACTGTATAATCCAGGATCTCACTGCAAAGTACCTTCACGTAAATGTTGATAGAAAGAATTGCATTTAAACATATGTTTCATGATACTATTCTTGCTCCACAAAGTGCTTCTGTCTAAATATGTTACACTTGTACATATGTATTAACAATGGGCTCTTCTTTCACTTTCACTGATAGAAAACACAATACAATATTATTTTAAGATGTATCAATTAATAAATTAAAATTGATAATGTCATCAGAAACGTAACCTCAACATGTATTTACGTTTGTCATCTCTTCTAAGAAACGTCAAATCACTGATGCAAACAATTGACAACTACGTCATATGTACTGTTGAGTGCTGCCACACGCAGTGATACAATGCAAACGGGCAAACATTCAATTTATATAATAATTATAATTATCATTTTCTCTAAATCATTAAAAATAAAACCTTTCAAAAATTAATTTTGGACTAAGCTAAGCACACATTGTAAACATCCAATGTACCTGACATTTGAGAAGTTATAAATATATAACGAATCTCAATAGGTATTAAGGGCGCCGTATTCTTAAAATAGTGTTTGGTACAAATACAAGTAATTTTAGACATTTAAGAACTGAATAATATAGGGTTTAGCAAATAACAAGAATGTTATCTCATGCTATCTGCGAATATTCAAAGGTACCGAAGTAAAATCAATATACAAGGTGGGCCATTTTAATCAGTACAGTGGAATATCTCGAGTTTCGTGAGTGTTACGAAAAAACGATTCAGACAAAAGTTGCTCAAAAAACTGGGGGCCAACTAGCTGTGCATGCAGATCCGACTTTGACATTGATTTTGAAGGTAATTTGAAGGTCAAACTAAAATTTTTAAATAGAAACCCATATTTTTGAAACTGGATTCGAAAAGAGCAAGAAATCTTACGTCTGAAGCCACTTTAAAAAAAATTTTGCTGTTACTTTTAGATCGTAATTATAAGCTGAAATACCGGGAAGGCTGCAGTCAATCCTGTGGCTACGTAACTTGAAATCGCATTTAGGCTAACTTCGCATAATCTAAGCCAGGTTTTTAACTGGATAACCGCATATTCTGAACGTACGTGAAAGAGAAATTGGTATACCACGAAGAGCGGCATTGAGAATTCTTAGGACTCTTAGGTATCATGCGTACCACATAACTTTGCTCCAAGAATTAAGACCAATCCACATGCAAATGCGGATTGGGCTTTGAACATGATCCAGAATGATGTTATCCAGCTAACTACCTGGCTTAGATTATGGGAAGTTAGCCTAAATGCGATTTCAAGTTACCTAGCTACAGGATTGACTGCAGTCTTCCCGGTATTTCACCTTGTAATTACGATCTAAAAGTAACAATCACACATTTTTTTAAAGTGGCTTCAGACGTAAGATTTCTTGCTCTTTTCGAATCCGGTTTCAAAAATATGGGTTTCTATTTAAAAATTTGATTTTAACCTTCAAATGACCTTCAAAATCAATGTCAAAGTCAGATCTGAATATACAGCTAGTCGACCCCCAGTTTTTTTAGCAACTTTTGTCTGAGTTATTTTTTCGTAACACTTACGAAACTCAAGATATTCGACTGTACTGATTAAAATGGCCCACCTTGTATAACGTCATAAAGCGATCTATCCAGCAAATTTTTAGGTACTGAAATCTTTCTAAATACGTATTTTTTTTAATTCAACTATAGATGTAAATATTGTTATAACATAAACTTACATAGTTCTGCATATACGATTGTTCACTTTTGTTTATAAGTATGTGAAAATAATTGTTAAAATGTGAGATTAGAATAACGAAATAATGTGCGTCATACAAATGCATTTTAAAAAATATTATATTATTTGAGGAAAGTTTAAATAGTAACAGTGAATAAACAAAACATCAATAATTTTATTTTTGATATTACTTTTGCTCTACTTGTTTTATGTTTCGATATTTCAGTACCTAAAAAACACTACAAATTTTTGATCATTTTACGGCGAGAAATACGGCGACTTTAATAGATATTATAATTATATAGAAAATTAGAGAAAATTGGATTCCGATATGACAATGATGAAGTTGTCTTGATTAAATATTAATATCGCTTCCTTTTAATTACGCATTTTTTTATTATTAGCTCCTGTAATTTTACTTTTCTTTGAAGATATTAATCTAACGCAAATTGATTTTCCTAAATTCAAAACAATTTAAGTTTAATTAAACCGAATTCCATTTATTAAATGCTTGATATCCCAATTTTTAAGTATAAAGTTAAATTAGATGAAGAATGTCGGAAAAGGGTAAAAGAGTATAAAACCCTTGTGAATGGAAGTATTCGATAATTACAGATAGCATAAAGACGACATAAAATAATTGCCGTCATACACGTAGAGCGCAATTCTTCTGCAGCAATACCTCTCCTTTAATAATGCGGAAGTCAAAAGATAAAAATTTTATCGGGACTTGATCGACTTCTAGCGAACATTAAATTCGTTCAGTTTAACAGCTCCAGGTCGTTACGATTCGATTCTTTTGTTAATAAAGTCCATCTTGAAGTTTTAATTTCGCACCGGTGGAAATAATCCCAAATAGCTGATCGCCAGGGACAACAACGTCTAAAATTAAATTTCCTCCTAACACAGAACTGGACGAAAACAAACCAATTCTCTGGTATTTCATAGAAATGAAATTGTTCGTTGCCACAACAATATCGCCTGGTACATTGCAAAGCTGAATGCGAATATGCTAAAATAGCAGGTACAAAACTTGCAGCTTTCAATATTCCCGAATCTTTGAATGCATAAGATAGCTTTATAATGTGCTTTATGTGACGTTATGAGCCTTGGTTTTATTCACCAGAATAGGTGAATAGGAACCTAAAATGGTTATGTGCAATATTCAGAGATTTTTATCGGTGGATGTTCGAGTATATCGTACGAGTTCTTATTATTTTATTTAATCATAAGGGATCTTCCAAATAGAGCGATTTTTAATTTTTTTAATATACGATAAATGACATTGTATGACATGTATGCCATTTATAGAAATAGTCGGTTACAATACAACAAATTAAATTGTTAAATTAGTTTATGAAAATGGATGTTTAGTGAAAAATGTGGTAGATAGAAGAGAAAAAAATAGTTGTATAGATGTAAGTTTACAAGAGCTCTTGAAAGTATTGCCGAAATCCCAGGAATGTTCTTTTAGTCGGCGTTCATAATAACAAGTTGAAGTCAGTGAAACCACAACAGCTCTAATTGTATATAAAGATCAAATATCGCAGGAGCCTTTGCCGTAAATTTATCAATTGCACTTTTCAAAAAAATATTCATATTTGAAGTGAGGAAAATCCAGAGATTGAGTCATGAGAAATCTGTACATTATAAACGAGTTAATGTTTTTTGTACATTATAGATAGGAGGTGTGACTGATCCATACTTTTTTTTACTGTTTTAGAAAGGTATTTTAAGCTAATATAAATCAAATCTCCTACAATTCCTATCAATGAAGTCATATGTATGTTCTCTGATACCAAACATCTAGGTATGCTAATGAACAATTCCACAGACAAAGCCCTATTTAATAATTATCTAAAAAATAATCTAATTTACTCACTCTATAAAAATCTAACTTCACTTTTTTGGCAGTGGGAACACGACAAATTCAACCACAATAGATGAGATCTGACCTATTTCTGCATTTTTAGGATTGCTTCTTCAGGTGGTCTCCTTTAAGTTGAATCAAGTATCTGACTATAAAAATTATTATAAAAATTAAAATTATTTGAAGTTAAATATCGACAATGACAAAAAAGTGACATCCTGTCAATGAATTAAATAAGACAATACCTACTTGAAAAATGTTCACCTTTTATGTAAAAGTTTTTATATATTTTTAGGTATTAATAATATTGTGTGAAACTAACTACTCAGTGGACAAAAGCCCCAACCTGCGTTGAATTACACCCACAATATCTACCCATATATTCCTTATTATTAGCTTTTGTAACATTTTTTTACTGTTTTAGAAAGGTATTTTAAGCTAATATAAATCAAATCTCCTACAATTCCTATCAATGAAGTCATATGTATGTTCTCTGATACCAAACATCTAGGTATGCTAATGAACAATTCCACAGACAAAGCCCTATTTAATAATTATCTAAAAAATAATCTAATTTACTCACTCTATAAAAATCTAACTTCACTTTTTTGGCAGTGGGAACACGACAAATTCAACCACAATAGATGAGATCTGACCTATTTCTGCATTTTTAGGATTGCTTCTTCAGGTGGTCTCCTTTAAGTTGAATCAAGTATCTGACTATAAAAATTATTATAAAAATTAAAATTATTTGAAGTTAAATATCGACAATGACAAAAAAGTGACATCCTGTCAATGAATTAAATAAGACAATACCTACTTGAAAAATGTTCACCTTTTATGTAAAAGTTTTTATATATTTTTAGGTATTAATAATATTGTGTGAAACTAACTACTCAGTGGACAAAAGCCCCAACCTGCGTTGAATTACACCCACAATATCTACCCATATATTCCTTATTATTAGCTTTTGTAACATTTTTTTACTGTTTTAGAAAGGTATTTTAAGCTAATATAAATTAAATCTCCTACAATTCCTATCAATGAAGTCATATGTATGTTCTCTGATACCAAACATCTAGGTATGCTAATGAACAATTCCACAGACAAAGCCCTATTTAATAATTATCTAAAAAATAATCTAATTTACTCACTCTATAAAAATCTAACTTCACTTTTTTGGCAGTGGGAACACGACAAATTCAACCACAATAGATGAGATCTGACCTATTTCTGCATTTTTAGGATTGCTTCTTCAGGTGGTCTCCTTTAAGTTGAATCAAGTATCTGACTATAAAAATTATTATAAAAATTAAAATTATTTGAAGTTAAATATCGACAATGACAAAAAAGTGACATCCTGTCAATGAATTAAATAAGACAATACCTACTTGAAAAATGTTCACCTTTTATGTAAAAGTTTTTATATATTTTTAGGTATTAATAATATTGTGTGAAACTAACTACTCAGTGGACAAAAGCCCCAACCTGCGTTGAATTACACCCACAATATCTACCCATATATTCCTTATTATTAGCTTTTGTAACATTTTTTTACTGTTTTAGAAAGGTATTTTAAGCTAATATAAATCAAATCTCCTACAATTCCTATCAATGAAGTCATATGTATGTTCTCTGATACCAAACATCTAGGTATGCTAATGAACAATTCCACAGACAAAGCCCTATTTAATAATTATCTAAAAAATAATCTAATTTACTCACTCTATAAAAATCTAACTTCACTTTTTTGGCAGTGGGAACACGACAAATTCAACCACAATAGATGAGATCTGACCTATTTCTGCATTATTAAATAGGGCTTTGTCTGTGGAATTGTTCATTAGCATACCTAGATGTTTGGTATCAGAGAACATACATATGACTTCATTGATAGGAATTGTAGGAGATTTGATTTATATTAGCTTAAAATACCTTTCTAAAACAGTAAAAAAATGTTACAAAAGCTAATAATAAGGAATATATGGGTAGATATTGTGGGTGTAATTCAACGCAGGTTGGGGCTTTTGTCCACTGAGTAGTTAGTTTCACACAATATTATTAATACCTAAAAATATATAAAAACTGATCCATACTTATTTGAAAATGTTACTGATGATGGTGTAACTGCCAAAAGTTTTCGATAGTGAAATGTTACCTAAATTTGTGTGGCTTAAATTGACGAATATTGATCCGGATGATTTTGGTTTCGACAAGATGACCCTAGCCTCACTTTGCAAATGACACAAAATGAAAGAAAACTGAAATGGTGGGAAATTTTAGGAAACTAGTTGCTTGATGATTCTGAAATTGAATTCCGGACACTCCCATATTAATTACCTATGAACATGAAACATTTGGTCAGAATTTAAAGGATCCCGATGTGACGTTACCAAAGAGATGGGATAAACACATTATGCTGGATGATCACCTATAAGACAGACCTAACGAGTGTAAGAGATATAATAAACTCTCAAACTTCAGATGAATGTTACTGTATAAAATTCCTTATCGTCAATGGTTTTTAGCGCTTCTATGCATCACTTACAGGATTATGAGGTTATGGAAAGTATTGGGTATTAGAATTTTGAGACTGACAGGTTGAGCTGACCTAATGCAGTTAAATAAACTCCGGATTTGGATCCAGCGACATAAAAAACGTATTACATACATAATATACGGTGCTTTAGTCCATTTGTATACTTATCTTTCGATTAAAATTATGTTGCCCTTATATAATTCCTTTAATTACGCATTTAGTAAATTTTTGTCTCCATTCCTAAAGTTACTCATCCCACTGAATTTAAGGATTTGAGGCCCATTACAGTGTTGCCGGTGTTGTCTAAGGTTTTGGAAAGAGTAATCGAGAATCAGTTTCGAAATTATCTGAATAATAACAAATTACTGCCAGTTTTACAATCAGGATTTAGGAAAAATCATAGTTGTTCAACAGCTCTTCTTCATATAACAGATGAGATTATAAGTCAAGTTGACAAAGGTAAAATAACAGCGCTTACTCTTCTGGATTTTAGTAAGGCATTTGACACACTTGATCATAATATTTTACTTTCAGTATTACATTTTGTAGGTCTTAGTAATGATGCTATTTCACTATTAAAAAATTATTTAACTAATCGAACACAATGTGTTATTTATAATAATAAACTTTCTAATCAAATTGAAATGATATCAGAAGTTCCTCAGGGTTCTATTTTGGGTCCTTTACTTTATACTATTTATACGTTAAATTTTGAAACTTTCATCACTTTTTGTAAATTTCATTTTTATGCGGACGACACACAATTATATTATTCTTTTGCTCCTTCAGAGATAAATGATGCTTGTAACAAAATTAACGCTGACTTATCGGTTTTAACTAAAATTGCTGGTGATCATTCTTTAAAGCTCAACAGTTCTAAGCCTTCAGTAAAATAAGGTTAACGAAGTCATAAATTTAATAAACATACATATCAATAATGATCAACTTAAAATTACCAGAGAGGCAAAAAATCTAGGTGTAATATTAGACTTCAACTTGAGATACAGGTTATTCGTAAATCATATGTTGAAGAAGTCTTACTGTAATTTAAAATGGTTATATAATAGTAGGCATATTTTAAATAAAGATACTAAAATTATGCTTTGTGAAATGAATGGTATTATCTCAATTTAACTATTGTGATGTTTTATATAATGGTTGTATAGATAGTGTTGATTGTAATAGAATTCAGAAAGTACAAAATGCCTGTGTTCGTTTCATATGTGGGATAAGAAAATTTAATCACATATCTAACGCTTTTAAACATTTAAAATGGTTGTCTATGAAAATAAGAAGAGATTATCATGCTCTATGTTTTTATCATAAGTTAATTTTTACTAAGACTCCCCCTTACCTTTATGACAAATTAATATTTAGGACTGACGTGCACAACATTAATATACGTAGCAAAGGACTATTAACCATGCCTACACACAAATCTGCTTTCTTTGAGCGATCATTTTCATACAATATTGTTAAATTGTTCAATAAGTTGAATCCTGAATTAAAATCATTGTCGCCATATATTTTTAAAATGTCTCTAAAAAAACTTTTTCTTGATGATTATTTATAGATTATTATTAATATTGATAATTTGGTTGCTCTTGCATATCTTCTTATCCACGCGCTTCTGGGATACGCGGAAGATCAGGAAACTACTTTGTGGTGTACTGAGCGTATTTCCTTTTTGTCCTACTGCATGATTATAATATGTATGTACACTAAATATGTGTAAAACAAACATTTTTTAATTTTTTTGGGCAAATAAACATTATTATTATTATTATTATTATTATTATTATTATTATTATTATTATTATTATTATTATTATTATTTCACCTTAGAATGACCTTGAATCTGGTCTAATGGACTTAAAGAACCCCAAATTTGAATCCGCTGACCTCAAAAACATAAATGTACGATAGTCTGATCGACCTGCATATCTGTCTATCAATTTTCTCTTGGAATGATCTTGAAGCTGAATCCTAAAGTCACAGCTTTTTGTGAATTATGATCAGGAGTTGTAATTGTTCCAAAACGTTGCTAGTGAAGCTGTAACTGTGAAGGGTCTTCGATATTTTCTTAAAATGCTGTTTTTGTGACCTAAATCGATGAATATTGATCCATATGGTCTTTATTCTCGACCACATCTTATTATGCAAACATTTTCTAGACGTGTAATTTCAAGAAATGGAGATGTTACCAAGGTCGTGCGATTTGGCATCGCTGGATTATTTTCTTTGGAGCTACGTTAAAAACCATGTTAATAAGAATAATCTACTATCTATCTAATGGTTTACAAGTTGTGGTTATTGCTAGAATAGGTTACGTTAGACAAATAATTAGTTTCTGATGTGGAAGAATGGGATTTGGTTTTCTGAAGAATTTAGGTGGAATGCAAAGAGAGGGATGGGATGAAATGATTTAAAAATACTTTAATGTAACATGACCTACCTAAGCCTTACACCACAAACCTAAAAACAATATAGACTGTGGAGCTGTGTAGTCAGCCATAGTCAACTTAAAAGTTCCATAAACTTTGTCACTCGTTTTTTGTGCCGACGATGATGATAGACATCAACTAGTTCTACTCGGAAGGTAGCTTAATATGTGTCGCTGCAGCTTGAAAATTGTATTATTATTTATGGAAAAAAAATCGTTGAAAATATTACTCTCTATATGCAAGAAACATAATCAAAACTTACCAGATCAAGCTCTCATTATAATTCTTATCAGGTCAATTGATTTACTTGTAACCTGTCTGTGAGAACTGACATCGAGAAAATTTATATTTCAAATTGAATTTAGAACAGGAATTAATTTAAATTTTTTGTATATTTAAAAACCAATTTAAAATAGTTGCACATGACACACTGTCAAGCGGTAATATCGGGTTTTAGTTAAAAGGATATTCTTTTAATGAAATGAAATTTATCAATTCTATTCTAGCCAGATGAGTTTCCATAAATATAGTCATTACAGTTTAATTTGTTTTCAGATAGTAGTTCGAATGTCATTAAAAAGTTGGAATTAGTCTTTTGATCTTTTTGTCCCATATCCTTCCTTGCATCAGTTACTGCAAGTACGATATTAGTTTTTTAACTTATTTCTTTGTAATTAAAAAGCATACTAAAATTAATTACAATTCAGACTGGTTTTGCAGTTAAGCTAAACTGCCATTTGGAAAGCCGTGGCACTTACTTTATGGAGTATAGAAAAAATTATATTGTCTATACTACAAATTAATAAAAAAGTTAACAAACAATTTTTTGTATACCTATTATAAATCATAATGTGACACATGCTTGTATTATATAAACGAAATAATAAATTATATTTAGTCTTCTATCCACGGGCAGTCTTATAACGCGTAAGATTGAATAAGTACGAATACATGTTATAGACGGTATTATCGATCTAGAGACCGAAATGAAAATTCCTTCAATCATTGTTAGATAAATTAGTAATACTGTACATAGTATAGTTATAATTCATCCTGTATATATATTTTAGGTACCTATTTATAGTTTAAGTTTCAAATCGACGTCATATTTTCCTTGTGTCATCTAAATAAAACATTTATTGGTTTTTGCATGAACGTAGAAAAATATTGTATGCAACTCGTACAAAAAGTGTTTATTGCACACGACGTGAAATTATCCAACGAGGCCATCAGGCCGAGTAGGGCAACACTTACTTTTTGTACTTGTTGCATAAATAACTATTTTCTACGTTCATGTAAAAAACAAAACTTTATTGAACTATATTTAGTGGAAAAAGTAGTTCTTTATTACATTAGTGCAATAAAATGTTTATTGCATTCATCTATCATTCTACTTGTCATCATGACAAACATAAATGTTCAAATCGACGTCATTTTCCTACACTTAGTGTCATCTAAATAAAACATTTTTTGATTTTTGCATGAACATAGAAAAAATATTGGCCTGACGGCCTCGTTGGACAATTTCACGTCGCGTGCAATAAACACTTACTTTTTGTACTTGTTCCATAAATAACTATTATAGCGTCAATACGTAACGTTATTTGCATTTTAATCACAAGCGATATTTTTTAAATATATCAGATATACAGGGTTAACTATGACTAAGTACAAATATTTTAAGAGGGGATAGAAAAAATTAGAATTAACGGAATCTTCTTTCAAAAAATTCCTTATCTTATTTATAAATCGAAAAAAATTTGTTTCGATATTATATTAAATCCTTATTTAACGCCGCCAATGCGTGAACCAGAGTAGGCAACCAGCAAGCAGTCAGTCAGTTGGTGTCGCTGTTATGTCATAATTAAATTCCTGTGTTTACGTTGTAGTTTTGTGTTCTTCTTCAGATTTTAATGCCTTATTTTAATTTTAAACGTTTTATAGTTATTAAATAAAGGATTATATGCCAGGTACAGATATTTTCACACAATATAGTTTGCCGGTTTGTTTTTCTTATAATAAATAGGCATTTTATCTAACTGTACTTACGGGAAGTGTGTTCTATTGGTAATGAGTGGTTGTACCTAATAAGTGAAAATGTAGTTTTACCAGTTTGTAACGAAATAATGAAAAACGCATGCACAATACTGGAGCTAACTGTTACCCATCTATCAGGTATTATTACTAATAAGAATGTTAATTTTTGTCGTTTCTGCATTTAGAAACGCTGCAAAAAGGCGACCGCATGATTGTTGACAGATGTAAACTTTATCTATGGATCTAAACCATCTGAGTCGATGCTTATCATAGGCACTGACTTTCCGTAGGAAAAAAGTGTTTTACCCCATTTTTTTAAATATCGAGCTAAAATTCTGGAATAATGTTTTTATTGTCTTTGAGGCCTCCCTGAGCACGTGGTTAACATTTTTGTACTTAGTCATAGTTAACCCTGTATATTATATCTCATCATCCCTAACTAGCTTGATGAAAGTCATTCCTTCGAAGAAATAAACGAAAAAAGCCTTAAATACTGGAAGCAAAAGAAAATTAACTATTTTATTTATATTATATTTTTGTTATTCCTCTTTTCATTATTTGTTTCAAATAAAATAACGCTTTACTATTGTATTAATATTTTTACTGAGAACAAGATTCTGGTAGATAAATAATAAGACTTCACAGGCTAATCCAAAAGTGGTTTCAACCCCTGTTTACATTCCATCCCCCGTAAAGATTAAAGTCAGTCATATTTGAAATTTACATTTCTGTCGCAGGATCAAAGGAAGAAATGATAATTTGCCCTTACCTTTCACGCAGATTCAAATAACATCATATATGGTAAAATCAAATAAGGATATTCCAAGTTAATGTTAAAAGCAAATACCTATTTCATTTCTGCTGATAGAGATGAAATATTTTCAAGGTAATAGAATAGTCGTTTTCTTTATAATACCTTTTTCGAAATATTGCATGTAATAGCGACCTTGTAACGTCAGTGTAAATAACTCTCCAAGTAAAAGTAAACATTATCATTTGAATAGTTATTTTCATTGCTTGCCATTATAATTGTGTAGATATGATCTGACGGTTTAAAAACTCACAAAGGGGTAATAATAGTTCCAATTACTATCGTTTTGATAGCTATCTCAGAAAAAATTTCACGCATTCACTTAATTTTAACAAAACACATTTATTTATTTATTTATTTATTTATTTATTTTAAATAGAATATCCCACGGGACTAACTCAGTTAGGGGATGAGGACACAATACAGTAGATGTAGATAATAGTAAGAATATAGTACAATTTCAAATAAAACATATATTATAATATACAGAGTGACCCTAAAAGGTCTTTACAACGCTCCACCAGATATAGTGCGGCTCAAAATATGTCGATTTAGCTAAACCTACCTTAGTTCAAACTTGCTCCGTTTAGGCGCTATATGACCTTGAAGTTGCAATTTAGAAATTATTTTTTTTTATAAATTTAAAACGCCTTATGCGATTTTACTAAAATTTGGTATGGTATGGTATAGGACAATAAACCCCATATCAAAACTATCAGTTCATATCATATCAATTCATAGGCATGGGATTTGTTTTCTCTTAGTAATTACACCTTCCATAATTCTACGCTAATGGAAGAAAAGATTTTTCAGTATAAAATTTAGATTAAGTAAATTATTTATTAGAAAAAAGGTACTCTTGATAACTAACACTCGATTACGCTCATAGTTTATTCGTTTATAATTTTAATTATTGGCAGAAATTTTGACACAAAGATTAAATTAGGAAAACATCAATGCAAATAAATAAAGATGTCACAGTAGCTGTTCAAAGTGGCCACCATTTACACGCATACAAAGATTTATACAACGAAGAAAATTGAAATGTACTCTTTGCATAATTTCTTCATCACCTCTAAGAGTATTTATTGCATTTGAAGACGTTGCCATAGTTGCTCTTCATTTCCTACCGATGTCATATAAACCACGGACTTAAGATGACACAATAAAAAATAATCAAATGGATTTAAATCTGGAGAACGTGGTGGCCAATTTACAGGAGTGTCATTACCTCTATCTATCCATTTGTTTGGGTACTCTTGATTTAAGTAGTTACGAACAAGTAACGAAAAATGTAAATAAAATAAATAAAAAATAAAATACCCGAAAAAACACTATATACCATATGGAACACGCGGGACGAATAAGCGTATTTGTTAAAAAGTTATTTTTATTTCAAGAATAATTGTAAATAATTTTTTCGTAATTTATTTTTTTGTGTCAAAATTTCCACTAATGATTAAAATTTCAAAATTCGAATAAACTACGAGAATAATCGAGGTTTATCAGGAGTACCTTTTTTGTAGGAAATAATTTACGTATTTTAATGTTAAATGCATATAAAATGCTTATAAAATGCATTTAACATTAAAATGTTTAATAATGTCGTTAATAAACAAGAGGAAAAATATGGGACCGAGAACAGAACACTGAGGTACTCCTGACATCTGTAAAACTTCATTTGATTTGAACCTCCTAAGTTGTTCATACAATTGACGATATGTAAAATACGAGACGAATAGATGGATCTGTAAGTCTGAGAAACCATATGACTGTAGTTTTAATATTAAAATATTCTGATCGATTTTATCAAATGCTTTTGAGAAATTAGGGTAGATTACATCTACTAAACTTCTCTTATCAATACCTTCGGCTCACACACACTCACAAAACACAAAAATTATGATAGGTATAGGAAAGTATAATATAGATTAACAAAGATTAACAAATTTTACACTAGAAAATGTAAAAATATTGTTCCTTTAAAAAAATTGTTTTGAAGGTTTGAACTTAATAATATTCGGCACGTGATTTTTCAATACCTTGTATGAAAAAACTTGTAAAACATTGCTAGAAAGCTCAACTATTCCTTGTATAAAAATTATTTCTTTAACTTCCGTAGCTATACATACAGCTAATTATAAACAATGATAAAAAAATATTATTTTCCGCAATATTGTCGAAAACGACGAGGATTGGGATTGGGAAAAGTCTCATGAAAGTCTCGTGCAAACACGTTTGTATTGGCCAGTCATAATACATTGCATGTTGTGGTGCACCTAATCTGTACCCGTTTTAAAAGTATCGACAATTTTCGGGTAGTTTCGAACACGATGCGAATGCTTGCGAGTCCAAATTGACCAGTGATGTTGCATTGCGTGCTGTGTTGCACCTAATCTGTATCCGACATAACAAAAACATCAATGTAAAAGCAAAAACAATTAGAATACTTATTAAAAAGCAGCGTTGCTATAAATGATCATATACGGCTAGGGCCGGCATTAAGCCGGGGACACATTGTTCTGATGCTACGCCACACCACTCCACCCGATATGATATATACTCTGGCACTGGTTAAAGCCGGGGGCATATTGCCCTGATGCGGCGCCACGCCATACCACGTCACGCCATGCAATGCCACGTTACGTTACATTCAACAAGGAATATTTCATATCAGAAGAAGGTCAAACTCAAATTATGAGTAGAGGATGAATACATTTAAGTAGGGTACTTATTTAGCTAGAGTCGTTAAAATGCATATTGTTTCATTAACAGTGTGCTGTGAGAAACATTTCCTGTGTAATTTGTTCCAAAGCTTCCCCTCTCATAATTTATTCTCTATAGCGCTTACGTTTTATATTATAGAGGCATTCATGCTCGCAAATCTTTAAAATAACAAAATTTTGAATGAAAATCTAACAGGAGAGGTTTTGCGACACGTCAGATGGCATGAGGAGCAAATTTATAAAAACACATAAGAATACAAGGTGTCAGATTCTTCTGATATTGTATCACGTGGCGTGGCGTTGTGTGGCATCAGAGCAATGTGCCCCCGGCTTAATACAATTTATGTGTTTCAAAAAGGCAGTGGCCAAAAATTTGACTTACCTTTGTTCCCTCCTACCTGTTCGTTTATCACCCAATGTAGAACTGCAAAGAAATTCATGGACCCAACGGAATGGGATTGGAAACGTACTACCAACAATCTCTTGTAATTGTCGTAAGCTTAGGCTGAGCTGTTCGATCACTTTTACCACTTGCGATGGTCGAACTTGAAACCTTGTTGAACCTATTGACATTATTTTAGAGAAATTCCTGACAGTTGAACTATCGTATTAAGAGAATTAAGAAGCAGAAGAAACTGGAGACACTGAAGAAAATAGAGAAAGTAGAAACTGTAAGCCACCAAAACTTCTTATTCTTATTTTTAAAATACCTGTGATGCCCTATATTATTTTACTCCATTTGCTGTCAAGAATTTAGGTTTTCAATATTCTGCATTAAAGACCTGTATAAAGTACCTACTTAATTCCTGTAGAATTAGGTTAATATACATTTTCAAGCAAGAATCAACCTCGTAACCTGGTTCAGTGCCCCCAATTCTGCGATTTAACGGAAAATCAAACCCTACCGATTCCCAAGGATATCCGATGTTTTCACGCTGGCTGCATTATCATGGAGGTCCAAAGGCACAAATGAAAAGCGCACAGTCGAGAATTTATGAAATCCATTAAAATTTTAATATCCCTTCGTAAATATACGATGAGGAAAATGATAATGCGTCAAAAGATTCGACCTAAAACTCTGACGAATTAATAGGGGGAGGTGGATTTGGGCGAGGTAATAACTGAAGCGGATAAATTAATAAATGTAATAAAACTTAATGCAGCAGATGGTTCAGATTTATAATAAGAAATTAGCTTATTTAAATTAGTCTATTAATAACTCTTGAGGGGGTAATTTTGATAGCTGCCACAAAAAGCTAAGTACATCTCTTCTGAAAATTGTCACATATAATCATTTTTTTTTAATATCATTTTATATAAAAATTGGCATAATATTGTTATTCGAAGAAATGAAAGATAGAAGATAAATATCTTTATGGGTGTATCTGCAGATATAAGTATCTATTTATTTTTCGACAAATCTAAACAATAATAATAATATGTCTTTATATACGAATCTATATAATATTAATAATTAATTATAAATTATTATTATGGTATGAAATAAATAAATAAATTTATTGTATAGATATACAGACATTTCCAATGTTAAGACTTTAAAAACAAGATAAGCCAAGTAAATTTGAAAACGTTCATACAAAGTGAGCCATCCAGAATCTTTAAAAGCCTCAGACATATGATCAAACTTTCTTAAATTACAACAAACTCTGATACAGGCATTTTGCAACTTCGGCATACTATACTTGTCGTGTGCCAAGAATGCGGGCCAAAAAAACAATATCACAAATTAAAATAGATAAAATCAAGCTATCCGTAAGTCTAAGTTTAACTTCCCTACTTAATATACCGTTATATATATAACACCTTCAGCTTACCTTACACTTTTTCAATAAACTATTAACAAGTGAACCCAATCTGAGGACAGTATCAATCAATAGTCCCAAATTTTTATATGTAAACAATTGTTTATATTAATTTGAAATACTGCATTAGTAATAATTAACTGTCTATGACAACCAAACACTAACATTTGAGTTTTAGTTCTCGAGGTCAACATTGATATTATGAATAGCAACATCTAGATCATTATATAAAAAATGATAATATATCTAGAATTTAGAAAAACATTATATAATAATAATCAGACAATATATTGGTAGATATAGGTGTTTTGGAACTGTCGGGGACTAAAAACAGCTAGGGTTATTTGTCAAATACCTCACCTAATGAGAGCTAATAAGCCCGAAATCGGTATATGTCTCGTGAGTTGCTGACCACTGACTAGGTGTTTGCTACAGGTTTTTCAGGTGTAATTCAAATTAGCCCGTAGAATAGTTGTTACCTGCAATTCTGTGTTTACAAAATATCGTCCTCGTCGAACGCGATAGAGGTCGATAGCTTTCAGTAAGGTTTCTACTACGATGTAGAGCCCTTCGTGTTCTTGGCTTTTCAGTCCGGCATAAAGTAGTGAATGGCTGCTAGATGTAGCCCGTCTACACCGCGTGATCTGTAACACACTTAAATTGCAAAACAGTGTCTCTACTTTCGACCATATCTATCTTTATGTATTATGACGCTCTGAATTCGATCAAGATGACCTTGGAATTACTATATGTGGCCTGTTCAAAACATATACTTCAAATCTATAATTTGCTATCTCAGCATGATAGACTAACAGTATGTATTGCTATTAACTTATAAATATTTCCATGGATTGTTTTGTTAGATTTACAATATTTGTACTCTCTAAATACAAACTTCCGTTTACGTGGACATAAAAAAAAATCTGTCGTTTATTATCCAAATATTACAATTTTCCCCTTTTTAAAATCAACCAAAATCTTTTTAAAACGGTTTACCATCATTTTTATGGTATCTTGTTTAAAATCAATATTCTTAGTTGTAAATGGTTCTAAGTATATGGGTAACAATGCTAAAGTAATAAATTATCAAGATTTTCGCATATTTGTCCAAAAGAACTCGACCTCAGTCGAGCCCTTCCTTACATCCCATTAATATAAACTCCATTTGTTTCTATTACCAACTCGTAAGTCCCAAGCCTCAAAACCATTTAATAGATTTAAATTGCGTTTCCTTATCTCTGCCCCGCAATTTGCATAACAAGATTTCAAATGAGCCTGAGCAAAATACAGTGTATTTAAAGTTTCCTCAAATAAATGTTCTAAGGGAAAGCGTCGGTCGTCTGTAATTCCAGCCCACAACAACGCAACATCTGTGATACAATTGGAGATGGTTTTCTCTAGAGGCTCCAGTTTTAAAAAAATCGTTGCTTTCACAGTGAGAATTTAAATATGATGTTTACCAAATAATATTGAAACCCTCGTTCAGAAAAACAAAATATTGTTAGGTATCTCTTTTATCGCTGATAATTAAAAATTTAATTTAGACAAGAGCATTATCATGTAATTAAGTAGTTGGATTTAAATTCATCCTTAATTTGATTGCAGCAAATAATATATTTCTCTTAACAAGCGTTTCTATATTCAAATTAGCATCTTCAAGACATCGTTGTAGCTGAACAGTCATTAATTCCTGGGAATAACTCTAATAAAAAGGATTCCAAGTATTTAACTGGCTTGAGTTTCAATTTAAACGTGTTAATGGCTCTATTCTTGCCTCCTAAATTGTCTCGAAGCGTGGTTAAATCTACCTCAGGACATAGCCATGTTTTCAGAAGGAATTAAGATTCCCTTCCAAATCATCAAACTTTGGAAGGTGACCTGACATGGGTCTAATAACGTCATCCAAGAGACGTACATTATTAAGGTTGAACAGGATAACTTAAGAACTAAATCAACAAATGGTTTACTAAATGTGAGATCTAAATTTAGTTTATAACATTTTAATGAATTAGTACTTTGACTTGTAGAGGTATCCGTTTAAGTACATTCCCAATAGAAAATGCGTTTAGTATTTTACTTTACATGTATTAAGCTAATATACATATTAAGTTTATATTATCCTGTGATATCAAATGTATGCCAGAGATTATTTCATTCACACATGACTCCACCTATAAAAAGTCATAAATTTAGTCACATGATATGCAAACTTATCGACTAGTTAGGTAAATAAAAAATATCAGCGGCTATTTAATTCGATTGTATAAGAGTGCTATGATAATTGTCAAAATTTGACGTAAGATTCAGTTAAATTTAAAATTGTCTCGTTTTGGTTCATATTCCATTACGAAAATTAGTGAATCTATAAGTAAATCAATCCCAAAAAATACCAAAAAGAGTAGAGTCTGTCTGGAGACAATTTATGTCTTTTATGTGTTCACAAAATAATCTTCCAGAATATCACCGCCTATAACAAATGCCACTATTATTTTCTTTAATTTATTATTATTCAGTCTTAACAGTTTTTAAATGGTATAGTGCGCGCCAATATTTTTTGCAGTATAAATGACGTCGATGTGCGAGACCTACACGCGCTGCGCTGTAGGACCGGATGCCTTGTAGAGGTGAACCCCTGGGTC
The DNA here is from genome assembly GCA_037114965.1 of Monochamus alternatus. NCBI lineage: Eukaryota > Metazoa > Arthropoda > Insecta > Coleoptera > Cerambycidae > Monochamus > Monochamus alternatus. Next base: position 13,181,864 of record CM073427.1, read on the forward strand.
CCTTTCTCCGGTCAGCCTCGACTGCGTTTGCAGCCAATGCCGTCGACTCTAGTAGCCTCCTTCTATATACTGTCCTGAGAAACTCCGTCGGAAAAGGTTTATCTTCTGCCACTTTTCAGGGCACGCAAAATGTAACAAGCTACATCTAGCGGCCATTAGCTACTCCATGTCGGACGGAGCACATTCAATACAGATAATGGCAACAATGAAACCAGCATTTCATAGCGTTAAACTAAAATAACACTCTGAACAAGTTTTTTTGGTCGTAGGTAATTAATTAGAAATATTTAATTTAATAATTTGATACTAGCCGGTATTATAATGTCCAGTTAACTGGAGGTTGAGTTTCAAGTTAAGTTGAGTTGAGTTAACCGGAGGTAAAATTCAACCTCCGGTCAAACTGGGTGTATTATAAACGTCAACTGAAGGTTGAAATATCGGTTACAAGGAGGTCAAAAGTCGTTATAGATAATTTCTTCAAAAATGTCAATCGCAGAAAAGTACATGCATTTTATTTTAAAAAAGAAATACCAACGCTAAACAAAATTTTAAGTGAACTTTCAGAGGACAACGATTTGCCAAAAATCAGTAGAAGCAAATTATGGGCCGTCTTACGAGAGTTGAATTTTTGCTGGGAAAAGCAGAACAGGAAGTCAGTTCTTATCGATAACGATAAAATTATTTGTTGGCGAAGATCCTACTTAAGATCAATTAGAAAAAATTCCGTGACGAAGGGAGGAATATTTATTATCTAGACGAAACTTGGGTCAACGAGGGAAATACTGTAACAAAAGTATGGCAAGATAAAAATGTAAAAAGTTTTCGACAAGCATTTTTTAATGGACTTTCATCAGGATTCAAGGCACCTTCAGGTAAAAAGCGAAGATTAATAGTGACACATATAGGTAGTGCCAGTGGTTTTGTAGATGGCGGTTTACTTTTATTTGAATCTAAAAATACAGATGACTATCACGAAGACATGAACGCAGATGTTTTCGAAGAGTATTTTACACAGATGTTGGATCTTTTCCTCCGGGATCTGTAATTGTCATGGATAATGCCAGTTACCATTCACGGCAAATCGCGTCCGACCTACGACTGCTTGGAGGAAAGCCGATATAATTCAATGATTATCCGGAAAAAACATTTCTTTTGAAATAAATATGGTGAAAAGGAACTTTTGACACTTGTCAATCTTAATAAAGATCAGAAAAAATATGTTATCGATGAAATGGCAACAAATCGCCAAATAATGGTACTACGGTTACCACCTTATCACTGTGAACTTAACACAATCGAGTTAGTCTGGGCGCAGGTAAAAGGAGATGTAGCGCAAAATAATAAGACTTTTAAATTAAGTGACGTGAAAATTTTGTTAAAAAATTCCTTGGAACGAGTAACTGCAGATAACTGGCAAGGATGTATACATCATGTACAAAAAGAAGAGGAGAAAATGTGGGAACTCGATAATTTAATTGACGTTACTGTGGAACCTATCGTTATCAATCTACGAGACGAAGATAATTCATCAGAATATTCAGAGGATGAATTTTAAATATACCTACTTTTTCATTTTCTTTATTGTACATTTATACAACACTACATTTACTCACCATAATTTGAATTTTCAAAATACATATATTTCTGTGTGGAATAAAAGTCTATTCATTAAATTTAAATAAATATTTTGATAATAATATTGAATAATTTTATTTGAATTAGTAAAAACCCTCCTAACCCGGTTATGATGCTCATGTTTTGAAATGCTGTTTTTATATTGTTTACTTATAAGAGAAATGGACCGAAAAATTGAAGCGGCATAGACAAAGACGGATTGTCGGGGATTAAATTTTAGCTACCTGCTAGAATTTAGTAGGGTTCGATCACATAAAGTTTTTTTAAAAGTACATCTCATCTATACCGATAATACATAATATAAAAATATTGAATATAAGCACCAGTACTACATTTATTTACGATTTATATACATAATAAGCTTTTATTACTCTCTTTCATTTCTAAACAGACTATAACAGACTGAATTTTATAACACTTCACGATACGAGTACAGAAACCCATTCAATTAGAAACAACACCTACACACAGGAGCTCTCATATTAGCAACCTAGGCCGTAAGCACCGAACAACCACAATAATTAATATTAATAGATATGCGACTGAAGGGCACAAAAGCAGATGGAAAACGCGAAACATAATTAGATGAGATGGATGTAGGCACATTATGCTCCCTCCAAAATTAATATCTAAATAACTAATGCATTAAGTCAGCGCTAAATCAGGCATGGAGCGGAACGGTGTGAATAAATAAAGCTCTGTTCTCCAATTCGCACGATAATCTGTATTCCGTTTGTAGCGGTAATGGCGGCGTTCGTTCATTAGATAGAGGTGATATATGGTGGTTTCCGCTGAGTGAAACTTTTTATTTCACGCATCGCCACGTCCTCCTCGTCGGTCTGAGTTACGTTCCGTCCGAATTCAATATGGTTTCATTGACTGTATGACCCGAGGACCATTAGTCTTGTCGGGCATTCGGAAAAGGCACTTACGACCGTCTCGGTATGCATTATACAAACGTTTTTACACGTACAACGTTTGCAAATATCGTGTACAGTACATCTCACAAGGGAATATAAAAAATTTCAAAAGACGCCGAAACTAAGTCATGGGATAGAATGGAGCAATACAATTTCAAGCAAGTGACATAAAAATCATCAGATTATGTGAATACAGTATGCGCCAAAAGTATGGAATAAATTCAATAAAAACGAAACAATTATTTTTTGGGAAAAATCCTCGAACAGGTCGATTTTTATTTTAAAAAATACATATTTTAGCGTAAAATGCGATTTTCAAATGTCATATGTTTTCGAGTAATGACGCCATCGATTTTTTTTTAAATGGCAACACCATATTTTCTTCCTTGATTCTGAAAGATTGTTTAATTCTCTATCAGACAGTACTAAAATTTTGCCCTCTTACATAGGAAAGTTTTCGAGTAAATGACGATTGAATGCTAGAAAACGTAAATTTTATCCATAAAAAGTAACAATTCTGAGATATGTAAAATAAAATACAATTGATTAAATTTTATACTTGAATTAAATGTTCGAATTGCCATCCACCAACTTCTTGACAATGCGCAAGTCTGTGAAGAAATTTTTCTTGCACATTATGGGGGTCATTATCGTTAGGAAAAATTACTGCAAGGGATGGAACAAGGTCATTTTCTAGAAACTCTAAATATCTTTGTCCTGTAAGGGTTCCTTCAAAGAAGAAAGGCCCTATTATTCTGTCGTCAACTATTCCAGCCCACACATTTAATTTCTGAGGGTGTGCCTCTGCCATCCAATCCCGACTCCAATATCTGCAAGTTTGACGGTTTACTGTACCATTCAGACAAAATGTGGCCTCATCTGAAAAAAGTATTTGCCGGTGTAAATTTCTATTTCCTTCACATAAATCCATTAGAATTTCGCAAAAGTGTAAGCGGCGATCGGGATCATCTTCATTGAGTTCCTGCACAAGTTGAATTTTGTAGGGATGAAATTTTTCCTTCCTCAAGATACGTAGCACTGTGCTCTGACTAGTGTAATTGTTTAATGCAACCAATTGTGAAGAATTATGAGGATTATCCACCATACTTATCAAAATATTCCGATTCTGATTTTCATTAATGCTTGGACGTCCAGGTTTTGGAATATTTACAGCATTGCCAGTTTCTCTAAATTTAGACTCTACCTTACTGACTGTTGATTGGCTGATAGGGCGATCTGGATATTTTTCATTAAATAAATCGCAAACTTCCTGCTGAGTTCTAGTCATATTCCCGCATCCGATAAGAATTAAAATTTCAATTCTTTGAGTAACAGTTAAATGTGCCATAATACTTTAAATTGAATAACAATTTCTATGTCGCTTACAATACTTATTAGAAAGTCGGTGTGAGAATGACACTTTGCAAAGATTTTCACTTACGTGATCCATAAAAGAACTATGGAATTCGAAAAACTAAACTTGACAACGTTTTTGCTTTATTTTAATTGATTTACGTTTTCTAACATTCAATCGTCATTTACTCGAAAACTTTCATATGTAAAAGGGCAAAATTTTAGTAGTGTCTGATAGAGAATTAAACGATCTTTCAGAATCAAGGAAAAAAATATGGTGTTGCCATTAAAAAAAAATCGATGATGTCATTACTCGAAAACAAATTACATTTGAAAATCGCATTTTACGCTAAAATATGTATTTTTAAATTAAAAATCGACCTGTTCGAGGATTTTTACCAAAAAATAATTGTTTCGTTGTTATTGAATTTATTCCATACTTTTGGCGCATAATGTATATGCATAATATATTGTCTTAATTCTGTAGGTGATATATATTTTAGTCATCTAACTCGATATTATTTAAAGCGGGTTGGTTATTAAGAAAATATTTTATATTTCGTCGTCAAATCAGTATTATTTTACCCCAATTGAACTCACTGCTCGAATATAAAAACTTTTCTCAGGACGGCGGCTACAAACCGTTATTTGAATGCAACGTTGTAACATCACGGAAATGGATCCTTGTCTTTTTAAAATTTAGTATTTTAAAAGTTATCAAATATGTATACAGGGTGTCCGGAAAATAATGGGACCCAGCTTGAACATAGCTTGCTGTGATAAAATAGAACCGATTTAGACAAATTTAGCTTAGTCCAAAAGTGCTTCATTTAGAAGTTACAGGGCTTAAAAAAAAATTGTTTTCTTGTTATGAGTATAATTAACAAACGAAACGTCCAATCATGTTGAAATTTGGTACAGTTATGTTTTAAATAAGTACAAGCATTGTGAAGGAGTCAGTAGTGCTGCATATCGTAGAAGGCGCTCTTGACCTCACAATGCTTGTACTTATCTAAAACATAATTGTACCAAATTTGAACATGATTGGCTGTTTCGTTTATTAATTATGCCCATAACAAGAAAGCCCTGTAACTTCTAAACCAGGCACTTTTGAACTAAGCTAAGTTTGTCTAAATCAGTTCTATTTGATCACAGGAAGCTATGTTTAAGCTGGGTCCCATTACTTTCCGAACACCCTGTATATGATATTTTGAATTAGTAGAAATTCGCAAATTCGTAATAACGTTTTTAAGAAGAGTCGTTTAATTTTATAAATCGAAGGAAACTAAGCAGCTCCTTTATCAACTCGCAGAAATACGTCGTTCTTGAACACCGTAAAGAAGAAAAAGAGAGCAGTTAATGATGCAACTCGACCGTATTCTAATTTTTGATTTTTGCTTTACTTATATTTTAGATATTTGGTAATTACTTTTCTCATTACAAATTAGTGTTGTGAATATGCAATTGTTTAAACAGTATTGTGAATAATACATTACTGTTGTAAGTACTCAGGGTTGCGCGTACTTGTTTTAATTTATCTAGTATCTATTCGTTTTTTTTTTACCTTAAAAATACTATTGTATTAGCTATGGAATATTCCATATCTAATAAGGTACGGAGATAATATTTAGACCTTAGGAGGATTTTCAGAAGAAGTAGAGATCAAACGAATCTTGTGGCATATTTTAGAAAAATTGCCAAAATCAAAAAACTGTCAATCCTTTGGTCCATTTATTCAGTGTTGCGTACTACTTTCAATATTGAAGATAAAGCGAATATTTCTCTGTCTCTTGACATTTTTCAAACAACAAAATCTAGGATATGTATCTAAAAGGTCGAGCACTTTTTCCAGTGAGAACAGGACGGCGTTTTTGAAGAATGCACCTCATGTTATGCTACTACACAATTTGCACTCATAATTGGTATATCAGATATATGTCAAAGTGACGAACTCTATAAAATGAAATTGACTGATGTTAATATCGTGAAAAATAAGATTCACACTGATATTCCAGCATCAAAAACTTACCACTTAAGAGTATTTATAGTAATGAAGAATGAGTAACGTTAATTAAAACATATGTTGTTCTAAATGAAAACTTCTTTTTACAATTAAAATTCGGTAAAATCACTCACCAGTCACAATTCGATAAGTCAAAGTTCCCAAAAAAATTGCAGTATTTCTAAAGTTTACGCATTGTGAAACATACACTGCTTTCGAAGAACGACAGCCACACTATTGGTAACTAGTGGTGGTGACATTTTCCAATTGAAGAGGTCCAGTACTAAAAACGTTACCATTAACCAATCGAATGTTACAATTACATAATATAGTAAAATAATTTATAATACTTAAAATTCGTGGAGAATGTTTTAAATTTTTCAATAAGGTATTTTTTGAAATAAACATTTTGGTTATTCAATGAATGTTAACCTGGGTTGAAAGTGACATTTGTCTGGATGGAAAGTAATCCCTGGTAAATGTTACGTTCCATCTGGATATATGTCAATGTCAGAAATATGTTTCGTTCAAACTGTAAGTTTGAAATATCAACATTACATATATGGTTGTAAATAAAATCTTTTTTCATGAACTCAACTAGGTTGCTGCTTTCCGGTATGTTATTGGTCATAAAGGTAATTGTAAAATGTTATTAAATTTTTATTGTTTATTTTATTCATTTATAAATTACAAACTGTTTTGTAATATGACTTTTTAAAATTTATCTAAAGGATAAAATCTTTTCTAGTATAACATCTAAAAGTTGTGTGCATCACAATTTGCTAAACAAGTTCATCTAAACAACCCACTAACCTTGAAGACATAATATATTTAGCCAAAATTCAACTCAGAGTCATAAATTTCTTTTAGAGCTTCCTCCACACTGCGTAATGTTACTGATCTTTTCCGTCGAACCTTTTATTGGTTTTGTGCTTGACGATATGTGTTTAATGATAAAGACAAATGGATTTCCCTGGAAATTAGAGTTGTGGTTGAGAAAAGTAGCAGGGAATTTATGAGGAATGTCTGATTAGTAGGAAATAAACGAAAATTGATTTTCATACATCTAAAAATTTATATTTAACATAAAATGAAAAATCAACATACTCAAGAAAAGAATATTTTTATAGTATATTAGATTTTGTTTGTAACTCTTTTTTATTTTGGATGTGTTTCTTTGTTGTTTCATTGTGCGAGTGTATAGAATGCAACAGTGGTGATACTACATATTTTATGAGAAATCTTAACTAAATCTAATCAGTGCCGTCGCAATTAGAAGCAATGTGGGGGATTTCAACTGTCAAAAAAATATATTGAAAATGTTTATACCCACATCTCGAAAATGATGTAGTCCTGATAGAAGTGGGTGGAAATTTCCATGTTTTGTTATGCTCTTTTTTCATAATATTTACTGGTAACTTTTAATTTATTATATTAAGGAAAAATCAAGTAGCTACATGTGTTTTTACGTAATAAAATTAGGAAATTTAAGGAATATATGGTAATACAACTTGTTACTTTGGAACTTTTTACCTTTACTCAATTTAAAATGAAAGTTTACAGAATTTTTCATGTGATTCTGATGCACAAGGGTACATCAATCTAATTTAATATATTTTAGTTGTGTTAAAGTGTGGAAGATAAACATGTACGGTATCAGATTATATTTTGTAATTTGTGCAGCTTATGCCAATTTATAAATATAATAGGAACTGATTGTTACTTGTTACTTCACACAAAGATATAATTCTTTTTAGTTGATGCTAAAATAAAAAATTACACAAAAATTTGTCCTGAAGAATTTTAAAAAAAATGAATCGAAATAAATATATTTTTTTTATGTAAATTAACATGGTACGTATATTTTGACTTTTTTATTGTTAAATTACTTATATTTTTAATTATGTGTTTTAATATTTTAATTAAAACGAGGTCGTCTGAAGAAGGGTAATAAAATACCCAAAACCTACGTAAAAAAGCAAACATAATTTGCTTTATTGATGTGACCAACAATTCCAAGACATATACAGACACATATTATATTGTAACCTCTACGTTAACTTGCCTTGAAATACGTCACGTAGAGAAACAAACTTTATTATCACTTGATTATACAAAGAATGTACTTCAAACATATTCGAACTGTCAAATCTTTACTTTGACATTTATGTCTCTCCCGTATGACTCGTATTCAGCTGCTAAATATAAGCTGTCCTGTGGCAGTGAAACCGATCCGCTTATATAGGTATTTAGGGTTCTAGAAGTTTCCGCGGTCTCGAGAATCAAATACAATGTGGCCTGGAATGTTCCAGAAAACATTAAAATAAAGACAACACAAAAATTATAAATTCTAACGTAAGCAGGAACATAATTAACAAACCAAAAAAGTAGATGAACTTCCGTAACAATATGAACATTTTTTCATAAAATATGAGAAGGTATCACCTCCCGAAATTAAAACCATTGTAAGTAAATAATGACCCTTCACATAAACTGGTAGGTGGCGTCATCAATTCTCCGATTTCCCGTCTTGTATGAACTAGACAAGGCGGCAAACGTTCTTGCATATGCTCGAGAGGTCCCTGACAAATTTAATTAACCGAAGTTATCACAATAAATTAAACTAAGGATAAACTTAGGCAATACGCGCGTCCTGCCTCACGCACCAGAGTGTGCTTCGCACTTAATGAAATTCATCGGGGACCGCAAGAAACTAATTTGAATACTTGTAGTTTTCTTTGCAGACAATTGGAGTAATTGGGTTAATTTATCTTATTTGTATGAACGGAGGGGGCGGGGAAGCAATTAACTCCGAGGTGCAAAGGACAGAGATATTCGAGACATCCGTCCGTCTTCTGGAAACAACCGAGTAAGACGGGAACAATTAAAGTTGAGGTGGTTGCTCTGTTGCGACGACTCATGAAGTTCGAAATTTTGGAATACAACTTAGTTTGGTAGTCGACATCACATTGTGAATGTGTCGGACAAGTCTCCAAACGTAACAAGGGTTTCAGTTAAATCTTTCGCAGCAATATTCACAACGAAAACCTTCGTTCACTGTTAATAAAAAATGATAGTTCTAAGGCTACAGAAATACGTTGTAACTATTAAAAAACTTTAAAAATTTTCAAAATAAACTAAAAATAAAAACAACGAAACTAATAAAACTAGCAAACAGCATCTGCAACGAGATTAGCCCTTGTGACGTCACATCGCGGAACGGATCACGAGTTGGCGTACTATACATTCTCTTTTAACTTGAATAACTAATACCTGAACCCTCATAACTTTCTCTGACTGATCCAAATAATAATACATAGTAGATAAAAATGAATATAAGTTGTAAATATAGCAGTCTACTGTCACAAATAAAGAAATAAATAGAAAAAATTAAATGTCAAGAATAAGTTTCAAATAAATTTCTAATTGAAAAATCAAAATATACAAGTGATATGAGGGGGTTCATAATAAAACTCAGTGGTCACTTAAACGTTTTTCTTGAATCTGTTTTACAATTTTTAATGTAATCGTTGTATACTACTTTTTATCTTTTGTATAGGCATAATGTGGAAGCTTGAAAATAATAACACATTAGTCAATGAGATACTATAAATGTACTTATACCTCCTTAGTATTTAGTAAAATAAATTATATTAAAACAAACTACATTTATAAAAATTAACACCGGTTATGCAACTTTTTCTCCGCAGTGTGACGTCACAGGGCGCTTCGCGCGTGTAGAGAATATTGATATTTCTTTTGAATTTCTCTCAAACTATTAAATATGTGACTATTTTTCATTATTTTATGACGTTTAAACAAAATTTAATTTTTTGTTCTATTGTCTTTGTTACTGTCAAGACAAGTCAAGTTTTTATCGGTTCTGGATGTTATACAGTGCATATACCAGCGAGCTATCCTAGATTTTTAAGGTTTTACAACGATTTATGCTAATTTATCGTTTAAAACGGAACAATGTACCTGAATTTCTTACCAACAATTTGACCTGCTAAACTAGAAAATGTATCTCTACTTATAAGAAGGGAAATATAGAACCTGCACTATGGTGCTCCTCCTCATTTTACAAAAATGTTAGGGCCCAACTGCATAAAAGATTTTTTGCAACTGAACAAATTATTAAAATAAGTAGGTACAGTTTATGTTTGTCATGATGACAAAACGCTGTAGTAGAATGACAGATGAATACAATAAAAATTTTATTGCATTAGTGCAATAACATTTTTTTTTTCCACTATATAGTTCAATAAAGTTTTGTTTTTTGCATGAACGTAGAAAAACATATTTGTAGTATCTACCTAATTTGTGTTTTGAGTACAAACAGTATACAGGGCTGTCCGTTTGATATTGCTCATCATTGGTATCTGGCAAACAGTAAAATATACGAGGTGGTTCAAATTTAAAAAAAGTTGCGCTTTTGTTGAAATATTGTAAAAAATGAAAATAGCGATTTTGCCATCTAGCGTATTAGATCCTGAGAGTAACAGATGTAGAACAAAATTATGAACACGTCAATATCACGCATAACTTTACTATTTTATTTGAATAACCCAAAAAATAAACAAAATTATAAAAATTCTAGTTGTTCTTGAGGTAAAAAACAAATCAACAAACATTTTGACAGATTCGACATTTGCCAACTTTGTTTTCATTGTTGAAAACCTTACTTCTCAGAAGTATTTAAATATTTTAAGAATGGAAATGGAGAATGCACTGGTAATCTTCCCTTACATTATCAGTATTGTAAATAATAAATAAAATAAAATATCCCCCCTGGTTTGACTCTCGAATAATTAGGAACTTGCGCCTTAAGAATAACTGTTATCGAAAGTATAAAAATACTGGTGATATAGAAGCTTTCAATGATTTTAAGCATTTGAGAGCCAGTATTAAGAGAGACGTTAATATCGCGCATAAGAGATATGCTGAATCGGTGGAACATAATATTCAGTTTGAACCGAATAAATTTTGGGCTTTTATTGGTAGGAAAAGAGGATATAACAATGTCCCCAATAGTATGACGTATGATGGTGAACAATTAAGTGAGCCTATCAGTATTATTAATGCTTTTGCCAATTTCTTTAGTGCATCCTTTAAACCAGTTTATGCGGATAATGATATATCATTTGAAAATTTTTCTACTGAGGTTTGTCCCGCAGTTCACATTGCACAGTTTGACGAAAGTGAGGTTCTTACAGCTTTGAAACATACTAAACCTAAAATGACTACTGGACCGGATTTTGTACCAGCCTTTATCATAAAGGACTGTGCCAGTGTATTGTCATGTCCTCTTACTTTTTTAATCAACTTATGCGTTAAAACGTGTACATTTCCTGAAATTTGGAAGCACTCTAAAGTCTGTCCGATATTTAAAAAAGGAAATAATCAGGATATTACTAACTTCCGACCAATATCTATCTTGTGCAATTTCAGTAAGGTCTTTGAATATCTACTTCATAGTCACATTTATTACAACATAAAAAATAAAATTTCAACTCGTCAGCATGGTTTTATGAAAGGCAGGTCTACAACTTCTAACTTAATGACTATAACACAATTTATATCTGAATCCATGAACAGACGATTGCAAACTGATGTTGTTTACACTGATTTTTCAAAGGCATTCGACAGACTGGACCATGGTATATTACTTGCAAAACTTAATGCATTTGGATTCTCAAATTCCCTTCTACAATTATTTGATTCATATTTGTCCAACAGACTTCAGTATGTTCTGTTCAAAGGGTGTAAGTCTGTCGACTACTTAGCAACTTCAGGAGTCCCGCAAGGATCTGTCCTTGGACCACTGCTATTCAACATTTTTATCAATGATATAACTGATTGTTTAAGTTCTAACTGCCTTCTTTATGCTGATGACTTGAAGGTGTTTTCGACTATCGACAGCCTTGATGATTGTGAGCGCCTTCAAGGTGATTTGATTAAAATTGAAAACTGGTGCAAATTAAATAGACTTCAAATGAATCCTCAGAAATGCTACATAATGTCATATACTTTAAAATCGTCGAAAATTGTGTTTGACTATAGCTTTAATGACACTGTTTTATCACGTTCCAACACTTTCCGCGATCTTGGAGTTCTTTTTGATGATAAGTTGTCCTTCAATTTACATATTGAAAAGATTGTATCTGAAGCATATAGGTCTTATGGCTTTATAGTAAGAAATAGTAGTAACTTTGTTCAAATTAAAACTCTTAAAATCTTATATTATTGTTTTGTTCGATCCAAACTCGAATATGCCGCTTCCTGTTTGGTCTCCTTACTATAATTCTCATATGCAAAATATTGAAGCAGTCCAAAGAAAGTTTCTTAAATTTCTTAATTTTAGGATGGATGGGGTATTTCCTCCTATTGGGTTTCCCCAATCTGAATTATTACAAAGACATGCTCTGATCAGTCTTGATACCAGGCGTCAATGTCACAGTGTGCTTGTCTTGTTTAAAATTTTAAATAATCTGATTGACTGCCCTGATTTGCTACAGCAAATAAACTTTATTGTTCCAAGAGTCAACTCAAGGGAAGGTAATACTTTTTACTTACCCACCCCGCGTACAAATATTCTTAAACATTCCCCTGTGTATAAAATGTGCACTTTTTGTAATTTATTGGAGCATCGCCTTGACATTTTCAATTCCAGCACTGCCAAGATAAGGTCATTGTATTTTAATTGATGTATTATTTTAATTGTGTGTTAGTTTTTAGACTTAAGATGCATTTATATCCATTATTTGTTCATGCACTATTTGTATTTATATTTATATCTCTCTTTACTCTCCTGTTCTGTAATTGGGTTTTGTATCCTGTAGAACAGAGTAACAATAAATAAATAAATAAATAAATAAATAAATGTTTCAGCAAGATGGCGCAGAGCCTCATAATTCTGCAATGGTGTTCCAATATTTAAATCGACTCTTGCGAAATATGTTATTGGATTGGTATGTTGCTTGGCCTCCACGGTGTCCATATCTAAACAAATTATTTTCTTTGAGATAGTCCGAATGATCAAATTTATTATAATCCTTGTGAAAATTTAGAACACCTACGCTACAAAATTTCTGCTGCTATTAGGTCTATTGCACAAAGTATTCAAGACGTTGTGTCAAAATCTAATATGACGTCCATAAAAAAAACAATTCAATCTTACATAAGTAAAAATAGATTTCTCGTATATTCGTATCCTGTGCATTCTGTGCCAAATTTCAGCTCTTTTCTAAAATCGCTACTTTCACAATATTTCAGCAACAACACCAGATATCATATATCTGTTTGGTTTATCTTAGTATCCATCAAATCTATAATAGTCTAATTTGAGCCATATTGTTTTTTGCGGTTTCCAAGATGTATATGGTGAATTAATTTTGAATTAGAGACAAGTTGATCTAAATTATAAAAAAATAATACGTAATTCAGTAACAAATTCTTTTACAGTTCTGTTTATTAAATACGTTAAATACAATTACTTACTGGAAACATCTACATATGCAGCCGTTATAAAATATTAACTGTTGACCTGGACATAAAATCTAACAATCATCGTAAAATCACGACATTTATAGCTTTGCTGGTTCTCAGTATATCATCATATACGTACGGTTTATATAAAACTGTAATATTTATTTGTACTTTATATCTACTGTTGGATGTTCTGGACGTAAAATTTGCATCATTATTCTCAAGGAAGTAGTTAGACACATATACAATCCCGCTAAACTGTCATCCCAGTATATAAATGTTGAGCGTTTCACTGTTTTATAGAAACGACTATAAACAGGTGTGCGCTAAATATCTTAAGTTGTGGATATAAACGACATGTTGTATAGAATTGCTCGACTGTATATAAGGTTTTATTGCACCTATAATATTGATGAATTGCAGGATAGCTACGACATGAACATTTTTTATACGTACGTATATTCAGGTCTAGCCGTAAAATGATCAAAGTGGAGGTTTTAGATACAGAAATTTCTTAAAAAGAATACGTAGAATAAAAGTACTCGTAACATCAAAAATAAAATTATTGATTTATTGTTTATCTACTTTTACTATTTAAATTCTCCTCAAATAAAATAACTTTTAAAAAGCGCTTGTAAGACACACACTATTTTGTTATTCTAACCCCACATTGTAACAATTATTTTCAGATACTTACAATGCGTCAAGACTTCAGGAGGTGATTTCTCACAAAAAATTAGGGTTTTCGAAAACTCAATATTAATTGAGGAATCACCTCCAGAAGTCTTGACGCATAATTTCCGGACACCCTGTATATTCGTTTTACTTCGGTACCTTCGAATATTCGCAGGTGAAATGAGGTAATATCCCTGTTATTTGTTAAGCTCTATATTATTCAGTTCTTAAATGTATAAAATTATTTGTATTTAGAGAAATCACATTTCCCGCATTTCTTTCCCCCCAAATTTGTAGATCACGCCACACATTTGGAGGGGGGATGGAGAGAATAGTGAGAATACACAAGCAGTAAGCAGTAGTTTTTTTATTTCGGTCTCGCGTATTCGTCGTAAATGCATAATTTTACAAATTCCGAATATGCGGAAATAGTGTTATATGGAGAATGTTCACGAAATGTGACTGACCCTAATTTTATTAATAAAGTGCTATGGACGGATGAGTGCAGTTAACAGGTTAGTACTATACTACTTAAAAAATAATAAATTTCTAGGCTAGATGTACGTAACTACAAAGTGAATAATTAATTGTAATACTAAAAATTCATATTTGTTTGTAAAACGTAGTGAAAACGTAATATCAAAATTATTAAACTGTAATAACCTAACATTCGAAAACATTTGTTTATTATCTACATTTGCTTTTATTAACAAATAAATCAATATTTAAGGAAAATTCATTCATGTATCTAGATTTAAAAAAATAGTTTTTCTCCTTGTCGTTAAATAAGAGTACAAAAACTAGGTAACTAGGTTATTGACCTAATAATACGGTAGGTCAAGGTTCACTCTCGATAACTTAAATTAGCGGCGTGCTATTTCGGTCTTGGACAGTTTTCTGTCCACAACACGATGGTTTTTTTATTATTTAGTATTTAAACACGAAACACTTTTCAGCTTATCTTCATAATTTACCCATTGGGTATAGGTTGTTTATGTAATGTACGTACATAGTTTATTACTCGATTTATTATCTACATAAAAATCCACACGCTACTTGTCGGTTTCGGTTTCAGTCGATTTGTTGTCAACGTATGGGCAGGAATGTACGGGTATCGTTTGATTGAACCGTATTTTCTACCGAAAAATCTGAGTGGACCGCGTTACTTGCAATTTTCAATAGAATTATTTGATTATTACTATTTGATTTCATTGGATATTAACATTTTAAATTATTATTGGCTGAAGTTGAACTGAGCAAGAAAAAATGATATTCTAAAATAGTCAGTACATCCGTTTATTTGTTATGTCTAAAACCTAGGTAGGTAGGTAGGTACTAAAAAAATGTTTCAACTTAGCAACATTGCATCAGGTCGACATCGAGTTGAACTGTGAGCTGTCTCTGGCTGTAAACGACCAATGCTGTGAGCGGTCAGTGACAGTCTGAATGAAACGGGGGTTTAAATAATGATTTTAAAATATTTTTTTTTCGGAGTAAATATGCATTTAGATTTTTTTAATCGCGTATTCGCATTATACTCATTATTTCCTATCTCCTCTTAAAATTAATGACATTATGACTGACTCACCCTGTATAAACGTTCAAATCGACGTCATATTTAGTCTATTTTCTATGATATTATATTACGTTTCAAGCAATTGCATATTTATATTATTTTCAATCATATTTATTATATATTGTATACAACTCGTACAAAAAGTGTTTATTGCACGTGACGTGAAATTGTCCAACGAGGCCGTCAGGTCGAGTTGAACAACTTTTTGCACTTGTTGCATAAATAACTATTAATATAAATAAAGTATATTTAAATATTAAAGTCATCGCCAGTCCGGACCTGAGATCTCCGAACGAAGTGCGAGCTTTAGTAATAAGTACAAACAAGAATAGAAATTGATATTATAATCCCATATCTTCTTCCAACATGAAATTAATTAAAGACATCAATGTCCACTATAGGCACTATCAAAATTTGTATTAATATAATCCCCGTTCCTTGCCGGTCACGGGCACAATCAAATAGTGCAAAATTAGATGCAATCGTCGGCATGGCAACCACCGCCGCCGCAGCCACATTCTGTTGAACGGTCACCGGGCAGCAATGTTAATGCATGCACAGGAGATGATCCGCATAGTGGGCCACGCTTTACAAATGAGGATCGTCCTATTACTGCGGATGCTGGACCAGGCGGCGTGTTCCAGTACAAGAATATTATGTTCCCTCTTACTGCAACTGTTTTGAATGAAATAACAGAAACACTTTCTCTTAAGTTACAAATTGATAGATGGTAAATAATGTGTCGAGGAATTCGATATCCTCAAGATAGGTACATCAAAATACAGGGTGTCCGGAATATGAGTCCCGTAATTTTAAGGACTTATATATCTAACCAAAAGCAACAAAAAACTCTTTAGCATTCGTAATTTGGATGTTGAAAGAACAGTTTTTACAATCTTAGATAATAATTCCTGATCCAGAAGGTATATTAGGACTATATTCTGATATGGTCAAATTTTCATCACTGCGATTGCTACATTCAACTACTTGTACATTATTTTCTGACTTCATAGATAATAACATCAATTTATCATTGATTTTATTATTTATGTATCGCTTCAATTATTGTATAATATCCTCTCCACCATGGATCAATAAAGTAGCTGATGTTCGGCGAAAGCAATGCCCTGGTAAGTTAAGTATATCGTTTGGTATTTTAGCAATAACATGCATTAATACCACTTGATTAAAACACTTACCTTTATTAAATTTTAAGAGTTATCGTACATTCCATAAATACAACTGCAATAATATGTTGCCATAATTCTGTTACCATTGGTCAGAGAATAAAAAATTGTTAAGTCAAGTATGCTTTGTTTGGTACAATTTATCATACAGCTAAATTAAAGCACTCATATTCCAGACACCCTGTATAAAGTGGTTTAGAAATTTGGTTGAATATGTACGGCATCGGTTTCTTAAATTTCTCTCATTTAAAGAAGATCATCAATGCCCACCTAGAGGATACGATCATGAGTAACTGTTGTCTAGATTTGGTGAGATATCGATGAATAACAGGCGAATAATAAATACTATCAAATTTTTATATAATTTACTGCATAACAATGTCAATTGTCAGCTGTTACTCCATCAGATTAACTGGTGGTGCTGAATCCAGACAATCTGTAACGTTCTATAATCATGGCATCAATACCAACATCATGCTTTGTTGCCCTATACAGTATGCGCCAAAAGTATGGAATAAATTCAATAAAAACGAAACAATTATTTTTTGGGAAAAATCCTCGAACATGTCGATTTTTAATTTAAAAAATACATATTTTAGCGTAAAATGCGATTTTCAAATGTCATATGTTTTTGAGTACTGACGTCATCGTTTTTGCCCTCTTACATAGGAAAGTTTTCGAGTAAATGACGATTGAATGTTAGAAAACGTAAATTTTATCCATAAAAAAGTAACAATTCTGAGGTATGTAAAATAAAATACAATTGATTAAATTTTATACTTAAATTAAATGTTCGAATTGCCATCCACCAACTTCTTGACAATGCGCAAGTCTGTGAAGAAATTCTTCTTGCACATTATTAATGATTTCTGGGGTAACTCTGCGTATTTCGTCCCGAATGCGATTTTGAAGTTCTTCTAAATTACGTGGTTTATTAATGTACACTTTTGACTTCAAGTATCCCCATAAAAAATAGTCAAGAGGTGTAAGATCTGGCGATCTTGCAGACCATTCAATCGGTCCGCGTCTGCCGATCCACCTCCCAGGAAAACAGTTGTCCAAAAAATCTCGTGCAGGGCACGCATAGTGCGGAGGTGCATCGTCTTGCTGAAACCATATGGTATCGTCAGGAATGTCAGGGTCATTATCGTTAGGAAAAATTACTGCAAGGGCTGGAACAAGGTCATTTTCTAGAAACTCTAAATATCTTTGTCCTGTAAGGGTTCCTTCACAGAAGAAAGGCCCTACTATTCTGTCGTCAACTATTCCAGCCCACACATTTAATTTCTGAGGTATGTGTTTCTGATTTCCTCATTGTCTTCAAAAAAACTTTCTTGATGACAATCTATCAAAAATGCAACTAATTTAAGTTTATGTTTGATTTTTTTGGTACCATAGTAACCATTGTCAAAATGACAACTCGATTTTTTTTATCTGTAATCAAGTTATCTGGGAATATTACTTTGTTAATTTCTCACGTAATTATTATTGTTACAAAAACCGTCACATGCATACCTAAAAGGTATGGTTGTAAATAAAATAGTATATAAACCCAATCATCCTTGTCTCTCGATAAGAATGAAGCAGTTTCCACCTCGGTATGTAATATACTATTAAGCTCATATAAATCAATTTTCCTACAATTCCTATCAAAAAAGTCATAGATAAGTATATCTACGTCTTTTCGAAAACAAGATGTCGGTCTTTTTATTTACTACTATTACTCATTATTTTGTTTATGGAAAGTTGAAAAGACGTTGTGGAATTTCTTCAAATTGCGTTTTATGAATTACTTGAACAACCGTTTATGTAATATAGAAGGCTGTGGGATAGACGTATATGAAATTTTCCTAAACTGGCAGGAATAATATCAAAGCCCCAATTGTTTTATTCTTATTTTATATATCGCAGGACCATCGGGAATCTCGCTCGCTGGAAACTTAATTCAATCTGGTGGCGTGAGTGATTTTTTCACAATTTCCTCGCGCAAAATTGTCTCGAGACCTTAGACCGCAGGGAGGGAAAACAAAACAATAAGTTTTCGGCGAAATCCAAGAATTTGTCCTGCGTTAGGAGATAAGAATTCCCCCGGAACAACTTGTTTAATACCGGAATAGCAGAAGGAGGTGCCGTTGCATCGGAAAAAGTTTTTAAGTTAGTTTGGATTGGTTTATGTTTTGGCTGAATGAGGAAATATCTGATCTGAATATCATCTAATATGAAGTTATATTTGCAAATTATATTTCTTTATACAGAGTTAACTATGACTAGGTACAAATATTTTAAAAGGAAAAAAGAGAAATTAAAAAAATATATCAAAAAATTTCCTAATTTATTTATAAAGCAAAACAAATTTTTTACTGTCAGCCGCGAGGTTAGGTATATTCGACCAAAGTCAAAGGTGCCAAAGATCACCGCGTTGTATCAATTTACACCGCTTTGAAAAAAAAATGTAGATTACCTATTATTTAACAATTTAATGAAAATCACGAGATGTGATTTCCAGGATTGATATTTGGAGAGATTTTAAGAATGTTGAATAATTCTGTTTTCTTGTTTAAATTAAAACTTGTCATTGCAAATATTTTTTTTGCTGGGAACCTCTCCCTCGACTGTTTTGTGTAACGCGAGGTACTTATTTGGCCCAACGATCACGATCAGATGGATTACCTCCATCAGGAAAAACCACAAAGGATAACAAAAAAAATAACATGAATATGTACACAAATACATAAAAACACTGGCATATGTTTACCGCCAAGGCATTAAAATAGTTGATCAATGTGGTTCAAAGAGGATTCAACATAATATTTTATCTGCTCGGAAAACGTCTTTGGTATTACGTTGCTACACGATAATATGCATTTGTCACATTTCCCATAAATCAGCACCTTATCTGTCATCTAGGCATTTGAATACGATATGTTTGTAAATACACAAAAATAAACGAAATTAAATTTAAGAAAAGTCCTACAAAATTACTTCAAATTAATCACCGTACCATATGTTATATTTTAAATAAATTAATTAATAAATTTTACACTTCTTGTGTTATTAAGAAATTAAATTCTATTAATACTAATAATAGCAACAATATTAACAATAATTGACAATGTTCGCATACAATATTAGTACTGTAATATCTCAAGATGATTGCAGTATTCTGTAAAAATGTTTCTTGGACCTTTAGAATATTATATTATATTCTAAGCTTTGTCCATGTTCTTTGATGTTTGAAGAGTATGCAATTAGAACGCAATATTCTAGGTTATTTTAGAATAGTTAGTGACAAATTTTTAATTTTGACCGTTTTATAGTAATTAAAATAATTTATGTCTGGTATGTTAGTGGCCAATTATGACGGATCTGTAATGAGTGTAACTGTATACAAATGTTTATTTTCCTCGTTTCTACATTTGACAACGCTGGAAAGAACGATCACATTGTAGCTGATATATCTAGCCCTCTCGGACGATGATTGATTGTCAAAGGCGTCGATTTTCCGCGGGAGCAGAGAGTTTTGCCTTTTTAAACATCGAACTAGAATTCTGAAATATATTTTTTTGTTGTCTTTTAGGCAACCCTATATTTATAATGAGAAAATTGCATGACTTTCTTTTGTTCTAGACAATTTCGTGGAAAAATAAGGCTAAAAACTATATTTCAAAATTTAGTCTGGCCACGCCTCCTCAAAACGGTCGCCACCACATCGTAGACCTGTAACGTCAGACGCCGTTCTCACGTGTTTATCTAAATACAGCAGTGCAGTATAGCAGATGCAAAAAATGTATGGATGTAATGTAAAAACTGTATACTGCTGTATACGTGCACGAATGTATACCTGTAGGTTATAACTTTTTAAAAGTTACGTATATTTAAAAAATGCTTTATCAAAATAATTACTGCAAATTCTTTGGTTATCTGGACAAAAAATATCTTTATAGGAACTAATAGATTCGTCTATTTCCCTTTTTCATGTTGGTTTTACAAATAGCCATAATTTGAGACTTTACATAAAAGTATATATGCTCAACAGCACTTAAATAACAACCAAAATGTAACGGTAACAAATACTAGAACAATTATTACGTCAAAACACGAAAATAATACCAATAACATAAAAATAATGCGGGACACACAATTACTTCTAACAAATCAAAGCCGAAATTTGTTAGTGGTTAGATCTGTAATGAGTGAAAATGTATTTTTGGCAATGTGCAACGCAGGAACGAAGAACGAATGAGAAATACGGATTAACTGTATACAAATGTTTATTTTCGTCGTTTCTATATTTGACAACGCTGGAAAGAACGATCACAATGTAGCTGATATATCTAGCCGTCTCGGACGATGATTGATTGTCAAAGGCGTCGATTTTCCGAGGGAAAAGAGAGTTTTGCCTTTTTAAACATCGAACTAGAATTCTGAAATATTTTTTTATTGTCTTTTAGGCAACCCTATATTTATAATGAGAAAATTGCATGACGTTTCTTTTGTTCTAGACAATTTCGTGGAAAAAATAAGGCTAAAAACAGTATTTCAAAATTTAGTCTGGCCACGCCTCCTCAAAACGGTCGCCACCACATCGTAGACCTGTAACGTCAGACGCCGTTCTCACGTGTTTATCTAAATACAGCAGATGCAAAAAATGTATGGATCTAATGTAAAAACTGTATACTGCTGTATACATGCACGAATGTATACCTGTAGGTTATAACTTTTTAGAAGTTACGTATATTTAAAAACTGCTTTATCAAAATAATTAATGCAAATTCTTTGGTTATCTGGACAAAAAATATCTTTATAGGTACTAATAGATTCGTCTATTTCCCTTTTTCATGTTGGTTTTAAAAATAGCCATAATTTGAGACTTTACATAAAAGTATGTATGCTCAACAGCACTTAAATAACAACCAAAATGTAACGGTAACAAATACTAGAACAACAATTATTACGCTAAAACACGAAAATAATACCAATAACATAAAAATAATGCGGGACACATAATTTCTTCTAAAATACAAATCAAAGCCGAAATTTGTTAACAAGCAATATTTAATATTTTCGATTTATATATACTCGCGTCAAGAATTCAGACGTCTTACGTCACGGCTGACGTTACACATTTGTTTTTATTGTCAACGTAATTTTCGATATTTGGTCGCGTTAAAAACAATCTTTTTTTGCAATTTAGTGCAACATATAATGCAAACTTTTAGTGTAGTATATAGTTTTATTACTATCAGTTGCAGTTTCTTAAATATTTTGATGAAAATATAATGAATTATTCATTTGTTCGTATGACGTAAGTCGTCTGAATTCTTGTCGCGAGGATACCAATGACGTCACACAAGAGTTTGTGGGCGAGCGGAGCGAAGAAAATCAGCAATTCGTAGGCAACCTTCTCTGTTTACGGATCTTGGTTCTATATAGTGGTACCAGCTATCTTAGGATACGATAGTCCCAAAAGCACTATTGCTTTGTTTTAGATAAATATTTTTAGCATTTGGATATAAACACGTTTTGCCCTCTAGACTGTATGTATGTATGTAAATTAATATTTTAAATGTGTGTATATATATCCCATCCCCAGTTTTATGTTTACCAATATAAAAAAGACACGATCAATCATTCACGCTGTCTATAAAATGTCTTACCCGTGTCAGAAAGTAATAAAAAGTTTCGTCGGCTTTCTAACAGGCGCAATTACGAATCAATCAAACCAATTTTTTTGCTAAATTGCGACTAACCTTTAGATGATCGAAAAATACATTAATAACGTTTTTAACTGTAATCCCACACAGACCTCGCATCTGTACAAATTCCATGAAAGATTCCGAAAGCAGCAAGGTTTTCGTTTAAAAAAAGAAACAAAGGAGGGATTAGCTTTGATTCAAGTTCTTACGCATTGATAGTAATATGCACGCAAGTTCTTGTGAGAGTTCTTTTAATGAAGCAAAGACGATTTTCCACACTCTGAGCCCTTTATGCCAAAGAAGGGTAACTGGAGGCGCATACGTTAACGAAGAGTAAATCAGACTTATTAAGCGACTTGAACCATAACGAAGTTATTGCTGCTCTAGCAAACAGTCCTTGTTCGTTTTGAGGCAGGCTTTTGATGTACCTAATCATGTTTCTAATTAGCTACTAAGTGCATAATTGTAATTACGTAATTACAATTAAATCCTGGAAATGCCATTGTCTATAATGCACTCGTGTTAACAACAGTAGTTTACCAGTAGATTGAGGTCGCCTCATTTCTGCTCAAAAGTAATGAAGTTACTTTAGTATCGAAATCCCAAAAAATAAAACAACACACTAAAATAAAATCATTGCTGTCCTGTTTATTCGTACCAAATAAAATAGTAACTTTTGTTGTTATCCTAACGCTGTATTTTAACAATCAATTTCACACAATATGTAGAAATAAAAGTAAGCAAACACGGAATTCCAAGACACAACTACTTTGGGGCTAATGTCCCAACCATCAATGTATTACACCTGAGAAACCTCTAGCAACAGCTAAAGTCAATCGTCGGCGACCCACCAGACATATACCGGTTTCGAGCTTATTGCAACTTTTTATAATTTGAGCCGCCCTGTATAATTTACGGTTTCCGAGATGTCAATGGTGACCCATAAAAAGCGGACCACCCTGTATTTCTTATACAACATGTTCGTGTAGACATAAGTAACATGGTGTGCCACAAGTGGCGCCTTCTACTAGTGACGTCAAAATTAGAAACATATTTGAACTTCTTGTCCGCAAAAACCCCCAATTTACAAATTTTATGTAAATATTTGGATTTCTTAAGAAGTTATTTCCAAATTTCGAAAATAAAATTTTACACTTTAACACCCTGTAACTCCGTTAATAATCAGTTTTGGAAAAAATGTTATAGAAAGAGGTAGCATATATTTTCGGTCTAGAATTGTCCCCTGAATGTTTTGCTCATCATTTCCGGATACCCTGTATATGTCGTACCCTAGGTATTATAACTGAATTATAAGGAAGTGAAATATAAAGCTTTAGGGTACTACTTTTTCTTTTAAAAATATTTTTGTTTAATTTCATGAAAATATATATTATATTGTATAATATTTATTCCTTTATTCTCTCTTGATCAAACAGTGACATTATCAGTTGGGTTTTTACTGAATTTCTTTTGTTATTTTTTTTTTTTTGATATTCTACTGAGTAACATAATCGTTTAACTACGCAATTTTCCAAATTTTGCTGAAGAAAACAATCAAATCATATCAATCATCATATAGACCTTTTTACAAATTATAGTTTAAAATCAGACATTTTTCATATGACGACATGGGCAGATTGTTAATAAAAAATAAAAATGTGAGTGATCATAAAATACAACTTTGCACCACACCCAAAAGACAGGATAAAGAACTGGAGAGATAGTTTTACTTCTAGTTGTGTTTGTTAAGGATGATTCAAAGAGCCTAATTAACGATTTAGAATAATTAAATCGGTGTGTTTTTTTTTTGTTTTAAATGTGGCAATATTTGGAATCTATGCTGAAACCATTTGATATATTTTGGTACCTAATAACCTTTTGAATAATATAAATGCTAGGTAGTTTTAGATTGAGTATTCTAGTTTCCAATAATGTATCATTATTATTTATCGGTTCGACAATGGGATTTAAAATGTGTAGCCTAGAAATTGGATGAATATTCCTGGATTTAACACAGCAGATACATCGTCCTTAAGATCGATCGTAAGCCAAGGAGAAAAAATCTCAGCGTACGTCATATTTAGTGGATTCCCACCAATTTTTGACTACAAATGAAAGCGAATATCAATTCGGAGACGATACGAAAAAGTCTATCAATACATCACACTGATAAATGTATTCGAGGCTCAATTTTTTTCCCCTGAACAAGGTGAAAGCTTTGATTAATAGGTAGGAAATAAAATAAACGGAATATCTTCATGCTACTACAGACACGCAGAAAAAGTGACAGGGTGAAACTTTTCTTGTTGTTATATACAACCCTATTAGGTAACTTAGAGCATGAATATCCTTAACTTTCTTCTATGCTGATTTACGGAGTCCTCGAGGGCCTAAGGCAGGCTCTAGGGTAGTTTATTTTTGGGGTTCGTTGCCTGCCCAAATGTTTGAGTTTAACAGAGCGATTTTTCATCAGGGAGAATAACTTTTTCAAGGATTCAAGGAAGCTTTATTCTACAAAAAGTAGGAGTTTTATATGAACAAGTAAATAAATTTTACGATAGGACAAAGATAATAATAAACTTAAAATTTTAAAATACTCGCATACGTCTTATATCAACCTTTATGCAAGGGAGCTTTTTTAATAACTATATTATCATATCAACATCATTGGTTGAAAATTTAAATACTTAGATACTTCTGCTATTGCCAAAAGCGTACCACTAAACAAAAGAGCAGTTCCCTCCTCTTTAACACCCCCCTAACCCCCTGCTCCCTCTGGATTCTACACCTACGGTACAATTTTTATTTTAGTAGGTTTTTATAATTTTTAAACGTTTTTTTTCTTTTAGTTATATTTTTATTGCTTCATAATTCATTTAGGCCGAATTTCTGAGTGGAGACTTCTACTTTTGAAAGAATTTTTTTACCATATTGGATCTTGACAGTGAACAAACAGATGGAGAAATAAAGTTACGAACTTGTCAATACGCTATTATTTTTATTTGAAGAATTTGAAGAAAAAAATCTAGTTCTTGACGTAAAACAAAAATCAATACGTACCCAAACAAAATACAACAAAATAATCTACAAATCCTACATAAATACTTCCCTTATTTTCGCACGCACAAAGCTTAGTGCAGCAAAAATTCTGCTGCATAGATGTTCTATATTTTCATAGACACTATAATAAATTTTATTTTTCGAACAATTCCACAAAAAAAATAAATAATGAGTTGAAATTTGGAGGCAGAGGAAAGCATCGATTTACATATTGGGACACAAAATTATGAAGTGCTGAGCTTAAATTTCTTTAATTTCGTGGGCTATTCTTCAAATAAAATAGTACATATTAACGTGTTTATAATTTTATTCATCATCTATTACTGTCAAGATCCAATATAGTGCAACAATTGAATTTTGCATAAGCACAACTACTTAATGGTTGAAAATTTTCTTTTGGCGAAAATATATTTCTTGTCTCTCTGTACAAAATTTTAGTTCTTGCACGTTTTTTATTAAAAAATCTTAAACCTATATCATATTTAAGAAAAAAAGGTATACTTCTCATTAGTTTTAGAAATTGAAATGTTTGAGAAAAGGGTTTTTCAACAATAAGCTGCATTGTACGATATTTTAACGTAGTAGGCGCCATAATTCCCTTGCAAATTGGATATGTTGAAGGTAGATCGACAAGCAATATAATTTCCAGTGGTGTAAAATGATACAGATTACAGTATTATTCAACATGCAACGTTTTTAAAATGGAAGTCATACTGATTCTTGCAGCTCCAGATAGTCGTCCTGAATTAGTTTGTGGATAATCCGCAATGTGACTAAAGTGTTCGTCTTTGTTTCTCTAAATTTCTAAACAGATTTTTTAAATTGTTGATTGTTAGGTTGTAATCTATTTCGAAATTCTCCCGAATATTCTCGTTGCCCAGCACGTCGATTGAAATTTTATTGTCAGCAAATAAAAAGTTCTCTCATATCTGAATATGAAAATTTATTGTATCTCAGAATTTTTCGATGTAAAGTAAACAATAGGATTTTCCTGACCATGTAATCAATATTATAGATTCAACATCTTGGGATAGTACGTCATTTGAACAAAAAAACAACGAAAACTTGAATTTTACGTACGTTTCGAGTTTATTTCGTAATACCCATCTTCAGAAAATATATATATTCTTATGCTAAAAGAGTAAAACAATAAGATGTAAAAGACATTTAAAAAAAAACAAAAAACATGAACAACATTTAGTTTAAACATACCTAACATCGTATAAGAAATTTTAATTTTTCACAAGAATTTTTCCAAAAGAAAGATTATTTTAAATTTATTCAAAAAATATTTATTATAGTTTATCTTGCGGTGCGATATGAAATATCAAATATTTGATCGCGAATTAAGAATGAAAGACGAGCTCTTATTTAGGAATGTCAGAAAAAAAAATTTGTATTTTCCCCAGGATGTTGAATCTATAAGATGTAAAGTAAAGTGTCTTTTCTACTGAAAATGCAGCAAAATATTACTTGAAAAAGTTGTTCAGAATGGTAAATTATAGACACGTGCTATATATAATAATTAATAAATAATGAATAAGGTGTTATTTATAAAATTACTGACAAATAAGAGTTACTTTATTATTTTTCGGTTGTATATTGTTTTATCCTTTTTGCAATTAGTGACATAAGGAAGCTCATTATGGTACTATAATGAATTCATTATAGTACTTAGTACTATAATGAACTTCAAAATTCTATATGAAAAACATGTGATGGAGAGATAAAAAAAGTTTATTCAAAATGCATAACTTAACTATGTACAAAACTATTTATTATAAATGATAAAAGAGCAATTACTACAATTTGCAATATTAATTCCAATGGATTCTAGAGTTTCAGTAGTTGATGCTTTTTGGTAAGCTTGTAATCCTGTTTGGTTGTTGGCACTAAAAATTGCTTCTGATATATTTTTCTTTTGCTCTTTCAAATTTTCGATGTAACCTTCAGTAACAGTATTGATTTTCCATCCGCCATGACGTTTCACGGTACACAGATCAACTCCAGAATCGGCCAAAAATGAAGCAGGCGATCGCCGAAAACAAGGTCCGGTATACTCTTCAGAGCCAGGTAAATTAAAAAAAGTGGCAATAACTTTTGGAATTTTACCAAAGGTGTGAATTCCAACGGGTTGTTTCGTGCATTTCTTATTTTTATAAGTGACAAAAAAACGTCGATGGTTTGTGTTGCAAGGTCGTACTTTCATATATTGTCTGACAAGTTCTACCATATTCAATCCTGGGATATTCCCCGATGTTACAAAAAATTCTTGCATTACCTTTGTTTTTACATTCGGTAAAGTAATTCTAAAAACGGATCCTTTATCTATCACATTTTTAACAAGCATATTTATCAGTTTCTCTTTTCTGTATGTCTAATTATCATAGCAACTTTTTTAAATAAACATGTATCATCTGATGCTTCCGTTAAAAACTTTGTAACATCTTGTTTAGTAAAAATTTTGGATTTTTTAGTTCTGTAACCTTCTGATTTACGTTTTAGTAATGCAACCAGCTGTAGGTACTTACTAATATCGACGTTTTTTTCTTGTTAATAAAATACTTTTTATCATCGAATAATTCGACCAGAGAGAATGGAGTCCACAATATTTCGCGTCATTTCTTCCAAACCAGAAAGACGTTGTAGACGTAAAAGATCGGCCTGCTTTTATACAATCTTTGTGCTTTGTTGAAAAATGGTTTTAAAATCAAACCTCGTCGATCTTCTTGACATTACCGTTCTGAACAACTTTTTCAAGTAACATTTTGTTGTATTTTCAGAATAAAAGGCACTTTACCTGAAACAATAACAGTTTTCAATTGGTACACTGAATATTATTATTCGAAAACTGTTACTCCTAACGACTTCAACAAGGTATACCTTTTTCAGATATAACAGGTAGGAGAATTGATTGTTTCTATAGTCAGATGGATACACTAAGCTGCAAAAAAGTTCTGTCATTTAAAAGAAATGTGTTGTGTACATAAGTGGCGCCCTCTACTAGTGACGTCAAAATTAGTTAAATTGTGTTAAATTGTGCCATTTTTTTCAGCTCCGAGATTTCCCAACCGTTCACAGACACCCTGTATAAATATTGATGAAACAGCATGTAGGTATACATTCAATGATACTGTTTTTATATTATTATAACGGCAACCAAATAAAGTTAAACGATGTAATCGACCTCTAAAGAGGCGGCCTTTTTCAAAGGACCTACCCATCGAACGGATCCAGCTGATCCCCCGAAAAGGGTGTATTTGTTTATTAACTCACTAATTACATTTCCTGGTGGCGTCGCTCTCATTCCCCCTTGTACCTAATTGTCGAAAGGTCTGTCATGAACAGAAATCGTCACCAAATTCCGACCTCGAGTTCGTGACAGATCTCTCCTGCCTCCTTCCGACCCTCCCGTGCCACCAAAGGCCCTCGCATAACAGGAATTCGTCCGAAATATTAATTATATGCGAGCGTAGGAATACAAATACGCGAAAACAGGTATCTGACTTCCTACCAACGTATATCAGCGCTGGTTTATTGCTTTGGATAACAATATCTCGAATATCCCCTGGGGATATTTTTTGATGTAAACTAATAAAAATTTAACCAATGACATGTCTAATCAAGGCTAAGAATTTAATAAATTGGTTTGCAAACACTTCAACCAGTGACAGAGGAGAGTTAGTATAATAGAAACCTCGGAATTTCGACGAGATTTAATTTTTTGAAAATGTTATTAGTGCTTTTAATTCTCTGTCAAATTCTGGCAAATTCTAAGAAAAAATTTTACTCGAAGAGCGAGCCTTTGTAGAGTTGTGATGAAATGAGCTTACCTTACCATGGTATGGTAAGGTAAGCAAAAAACCATTGATGTAAACATTTTAGTTTTTTATTAGAAGTGCCTCTGAAAATTATGAACATTAAACGAATGTCAAAAATATTCAGTAGCGTCAAAATATTAGATTAAAAAAAAGTTCGCTTCGATTTTAGTCGAAAGACGAGCCTTTGTAGAGCTGTGTTCTAAAATGAAGTTACTTTATCCTTAACTTACTTTACTTTAATTTACCTTACTTTGCCTCATCTTTCAAATCAAAAAATACTCTAAAACTACAAAAATCTATAGAAATTTTGATAAAACTCCGTTTTAAAATGAACGTAATTTATCAAGGGTCCAAAGAATCATTGACGTAGAATTTCTTATTCTTTTGAAGCTATGCTATTAAAAATATATATTTCAATGATTTGTGAATTTTGACTCATTACACTGTATCAAGAACGCAAAGATTTTCATATATTTTGGACTTTTAAAATTTAAAAAAATATGCTTAGTTCATTTTTATTATAAGTGCCAAGGATATTTAAAAACATCTGAATCTGTGGTGTCGAAATATCAGGATATTTTTTTTGTACTTATCTTAATACCTTACCTTAATAAACAAAAATATATAGGGATAGTGATAAAAATACCATTATTGCAAAAAGAAAGTAATATATAGAATTTGTTTTCTCATATTTTTTTATATTTAGGCATTTTTATTATGTAGTAATTATTATTTTTTTATTAGGTGCCACTGTAACAGGACAAAAAAACATTGAAATATGGCCTTCTGAGATTCGACTGCATAAAATTCGTAAAACAAGTAAACCGTGGAAATTCAGAAACAATTAATTATTTCACTAGACAAACTCATAAAGTTCCTTTTCTCTTTGAGAATAAAGGTTAATCACACTTATTATATATATTTTAAGATATATCATATATGTTATATGTCATAATGTTTTTTCCTACAATCATACGGAAAGGCGTTTTTTCCGCACGATTTTTCATCCAATGTAATTCACTTTATGCAGGCAGCATTTAGCGTAAAAGTTTGCGCCAGGAAAAATATTTTACCTAACACGAGTGGAAAGTGTCTTTTCCGCACTCGATTGCTGACCTAATTCCGCTTAGTGTCGTAGTAATGTAATAATAAAATATACAATGACATAAAAGCCATACACTTACATTGCTGAAATATATTATTATTCATACAAATTACTCAAAAAAATAAACGTATGACAACTAATTAATAAAAATACCCATAGGCGAAACACAACGAATATTCCAAGCGAGTAGCTGAAATGTACGTATTTATCTAACTAATTCACGTCCCAACTTTTGTGTAAATTTAGAATTACCTGCCCGTTATCCTGTAGGAAGCCATTCGTCCTTGCCAGTCATGTCAGTGGTGCCACCTACAACTTACTTAGGGGTGACATATATTGCACCTGACGCCCATTTATGTAAGCTTGTTTGTTGTAAGATTCTGTTTGTGGGTGGATGTGAAAGTGATTTCTGATTGTAGCTTTCCAGTTGAATGAAATTGGCGTTGGCGTTCTACGGTCCGCTTTTTAACACGTTAAAATGTTATACAGTGAATATTTTATGGGCTTGCCGAGCAATACGTTGAAAGCATTTTATCAAGTGTAGATATATGCGAAGGAATGATTATTTTATGATTATGTGAGTGGTCACTTCGAAAATTATTTTATATTACATGTGTTGCTCTCTTATACAGGGCGATTCAGTCATAATATCATTAAGTTCTACCACGTATTCGGAAGGCATAATAAAGACAGACAAGACTGGTACTCTACAAAATTTCTGATGACGCGTACGACTATTGAAGCTATATAGAAGTCCAGCAGCGTTGCCACTCAGGACCACATACATATAATAACATGTTCTTGAAAGCATAATCAAGTTGATATTCCCAAATAATGCAAATCGAATTTGATTATGAATATGAATCAGAATCAAATATATTCCACACTGAAAACAGAGACGCACATGTCTATTAAAATGTCTTTTATACATTTTTCCACGGCTCTGTTCAGCAGAGGACAACCGTGGTATTTCACTACTTCACTTTACCCAACTTGAATTGCATTTATATTTAGGCAAAGCACATTGTATTAATAACTATAAACTAGACTGACGGCACTAACACACGAAATTCACCAACCTCTACCACGCGAAAGTAAGAACTGATGGATGTAGAAGAGAGAGAAGTATGCCCTCCTGCCGGCAGGAGTCATGCCACGACAAGAGGTAGTCCCGCAAAGAACCTACACCGGCCACGCTTGTGGTCGGGGTAAACGATGGATAAGGCCCACCTTCACGAGTCTGTTCCGGTCTTCAGTGATGAGGTACGACAAAGAGCAAAGAGGAATAGTCCCCCTCGATCCCAAATCATTTAAACCACCAACACCGCCAAAAATACAGGCGCACGCATGGGGGTTCGCCTGCATAGGAAAAAAGATCCGAACGATGTTCGACTTATTTCGCAGGTAACGGGAATTTGAACTGCCAACTTTTTAGCTATGCCGAGTGTGCCGATTAAAGCCTATCGGATTTCGGCGCTGATTACTGCTGTTGGGCATTTATTATAAAATTCTCATAATTTCATATTGATTACACCAGGTGTTTATAAAAATGCAAATTTAATTGTTTCTATTATTATTTAGCGGTTCTGCAGCACTTGTCATTGAGTAAACATTAAAAACAAGGTTATTGACCTAAATACGGTAGGTCAAGACTCGGATTGGCATATTGTTTATCACTAATAGGTATGTCTGGGACTGTTTTATTTTGTTGGCAGTACGAAGCTGTTTTTATTACTGTCTGTATTTAAATACAAAAAACGTTTCAGTATCTCTTTATAATTTAATTTAATGAGTATTGAATATTATTTCACTATTTATGTAATGAAATGTGAATGGTTTATTTTAATCAATTAGAGTTTTGTAATATCAGAACTTATTATTATTATAATAATTGCATCCATTCATTACGTTTTACTGTTTTAGAAAGGTATTTTAAGCTAATATAAATCAAATCTCCTACAATTTAATATCAATGAAGTCATATGTATGTTCTCTGATACCAAACATCTAGGTATGCTAATGAACAATTCCACAGACAAAGCTCTATTCAATAATTATTTAAAAAAATCTAATTTACTAACCTGCTAATGAAACACTCTATAAATATTTAACTTCACTTTTTTGGCAGTGGGAACACGACAAATTCAACCACAATAGATGAGATCTGACCTATTTCTGCATTTTTAGGATTGCTTCTTCAGGTGGTCTCCTTTAAGTTGAATCAAATATCTAACTATAAAAATTATTATAAAAATTTAAATTATTTGAAGTTAAATATCGACAATGACAAAAAGTGACATCCTGTCAATGAATTAAATATGACAATACATACTTGAAAAATGTTCACCTTTTATGTAAAAGTTTTTATATATTTTTAGGTATTAATAATATTCTGTGAAACTAACTACTCAGTGGACAAAATCCCCAACCTGCGTTGAATTACACCCACAATATCTACCCATATATTCCTTATTATTAGCTTTTGTAACATTGTTTTACTGTTTTAGAAAGGTATTTTAAGCTAATATAAATTAAATCTCCCACATTCCTATCAATGAAGTCATATGTATTTCTCTGATACCAAACATCTAGGTATGCTAATGAACAATTCCACAGTCAAAGCAATGATTATTTAAAACAATCTAATTTACTAACCTGCTAATGAAACACTCTATAAATATCTAACTTCACTTTTTGGCAGTGGGAACACGACAAATTCATTGACAGGATGTCACTTTTTGTCATTGTCGATATTTAACTTCAAATAATTTTAATTTTTATAATAATTTTTATAGTTAGATATTTGATTCAACTTAAGGAGACCACCTGAAGAAGCAATCCTAAAAATGCAGAAATAGGTCAGATCTCATCTATTGTGGTTGAATTTGTCGTGTTCCCACTGCCAAAAAGTGAAGTGAAGATATTGTGGGTGTAATTCAACGCAGGTTGGGGCTTTTGTCCACTGAGTAGTTAGTTTCACACAATATTATTAATACCTAATAATATATAAAAACATTCTTTACGTATTGATAAAGATTCGTTTTCATATTCACTCATTTCTATGTTATTACTACACCTTGTTGAAATTTCCCAATTTTAAATTGAAAATTAATAAACCATTCAATGATTAACTACCTTTTGTAAACTACCCCTTTCTCTTTAGTTCACAAGCAAGAGACTTTTCCTGTGTTTTATTGAATTTTCACGAAACAAATATTAGTTTAGCCGAAGTTCATTTCCTTTGTTTTTCCTGAAGTTATATTATACCCAGCTCAGTGATCCACCTTCACGTTTTCAATATCTTAAAAGACCCACAAAGAAAAAGTTCCGAACTTTCTATTCATTTCCTGTTAAAGTCGATAAGTATTTCCTATCGAATAAAATAATTTTCAGCTATATTCGATTGACTTCTCTACATAAAGTAAGAATTATTTGAAATTTATAGAAATTTATAGAAAATATTATGTTATCCAAGTACATTTTTCATTTATATTGGTAACTGTAAGTCTGAAGAGAAAATATTGCTGAAATTGAATCAAACTTCAACAAAAGAAAATTTTCAACTGATAGCAATTAATTTTTTTAACACAATGTACCAACAACTTTCAAACTCGTTATGTACTTTAACTTTGTTAAAAAATAAAATCAACTAATAAAATTTTATTGCTTATTCCAGTTTTACTGCGAAATTAAATTGATCTATAAATAACTTCCACAAAAAATTCAGTTTTAGCGAAAGACGCTGCAGCAAACATTGCCTGCTAAGTGAGGCAGT
Organism: Monochamus alternatus; assembly: GCA_037114965.1. Lineage (NCBI taxonomy): Eukaryota > Metazoa > Arthropoda > Insecta > Coleoptera > Cerambycidae > Monochamus > Monochamus alternatus. Next base: position 13,216,157 of record CM073427.1, read on the forward strand.
GTTAAATACAAGAAAGATAAACAAAAATAAGGGAAAAGTTTTAAATAAGTTCAGGCATGTCTTTTAAGTTTAACTCCAACTTTAATTCGTTCATTAAACCCGCTCGGACTGTTCAGAAAGGACAAGCCAAGTTTTTGTAGCTTACAATAGCCGCTTTATATTTTGTCCTTTTGCATGATGAAGCTTTGTAGAAGCTTTAATTATAGAACCAATTATAGTTCTAAATTTCTGATAATTAAAATTCTAGAGAATATTAGAAATAAATATTAAGTAAAAAATCTTACCAAATAATTTCTTTCATATAAAAAAAAACTACTGTTAACTGGAATTTTGAAAATAAATCAGTGCTCGAATTATTCACTTTAATAATAATATCTCTACCCCTCATTCTAATCACAGGGATTAGCCCAGAAGTCGGAGACTTGTGCGGGAGAGGGGGCGGCATATTATTATTAAGCAGGCCGCATTTGCGCCCAGGAACGACTTACGTTGGTAGGCCCTAACCACTATTCAGTGCAGGAATGAGGGAAACCTGGAAAACCTCATTAATTAGGGGGGTAGTCAAATATCAACCGGTATCAATCTCTCACATTGACCCAAGCCAACATTCTTCCACCCTACCATACCCGCGGAGAGGGCGCCAAACCTCTCCACGAATATAGCTTATATACGGTCTACCGGCAGCTGGGCTCGAACCAACTCCGATCTAGTCACCTCGATTCAAGTACTGACGCCTTAAACCGCGCGACCACTGACCGATACTTTAATAGTTTACTTTAAAAAGTTTATGATCTCATCGGTGTCATACTCTCCACAGTTGTTTCACCTACTAAGCATCACTCCACTAAACGATTATATACACACTATACACTATTGGTTACTACCACTGTGTCGTTATCAACTATTTTATGTTTCGCAGTTGTATGTTCTTCTTTGTCACTCTTTATTGCACGAAATACACTACTCACGGACAATCTTGTTAATAGACTACACAGACTAGAGTTTGAATTATTCTTCATTCTTCACACAAAATCACTAATAAATTAATTACAATCACAATTCAATTCGCGGAAAGATATACTTGGACTTTTCCCATGCCTACGCTACTAAGTTGCGCAGATGGAAAAGCCGTATACGCTTAATGCAACCAAACTGACGTCACGGCGCCATTACCAATAGAAATCGAGCATTCTGACATGCGCTTGCACATTTGCTGCAACAGAAAGAATAGGCGGTTCCCGAAGAACAAAATCGAAGCTGTGCAATCGGGTATGCTTTGGAAGGGTATGCAGAACAGTCAATTTTATACAAAAACACGAATCACAGAAACAAGGTTTTAGAATTTATATAGTATAGTTAATGCATTAGATGTCATTTCAAACTAGCAGGATACAGAATCGTCTAGCAAATATTTTTAGAAATTCAATATTAACAACTAATTTCATTGTAACAGTTTCCTCCCTGTCTTATATTTTGTCTTTTACAATTAATTATGTAAAATATTATAGAGCACTAGCATTGATAGGGCCACAGCTATCGATATGATAAATCAGGTCATACAAGCATTAAAAAATAAAGAAAAGGTAAAGGCTTTTTTGAATTATTTAGAAGCATTTCTAAAATTAGGTGTAAATGTAATTAATCCTAAAATAACAGAAAGACCAATAATTCAACCAAATGTAGTAACAACAAATTACGGTTACCACATACATCCCAATATCCAATCTTCGATAAGATTTCGTATCTCGATTTGATAACAAACCTTATAACCATTTTAAACTAAAATGTTGTCTTTCCTACGGCTTTTTTTTTCTAAATTATGTCCTAGTGAAATATGTGAATCGCTTGACAAAGTAATGTATTTATAAAACCTTTCTTTATAGGGTCCGCTACAGACTATGCGTGAATTCGCGATGCGTGGTTTGTAAGGAATTCGTGCATCGTGTTTAGGGTTTTTATGAATGGATTTTTAACGAACAAGACCCTACACACTATTCGCATATCACGAATCGCGCATAACGAATCGCTAGCAAGCCTAAACGGTTTCTTATTTGAGTTGAAAGTAAAAGCTTCTGCTCTGCTTTTTGTGCATGGTTTTTTATATTTGTTGTGTTATTATTTTTTATTATTTCTTTCTTCGTTATTTTATTTTTTTTTAAGAGATTTATATTTTAGTTTTTGAATGTTCAAGTTCAAGATGTGCAATAAAGATATACTTTTTCAGTTAATTTAATTTCACGCCGTAAAATTTGTAGTGTTTCTAGGTACAGAAATCTAGTAAAATAAAACACATACAGGGTGATTCATTAAGAATGGGTAATCTCTGAACTGGAGAGACTACACATCAAAATATGGCGATTGAGCCAAATATGCCTTATCCGAATGTTGCTGGTTTAAAAAATACAGGGTGTTCAATGCTAGAATATTATTTTGAAATATCTCAATAACTTTGAAACCTGTCGGAGTATTAAAAAGAAAATTGGCACAATTATGTGTTTTGGCACGGCAAATAAGAATTTTTAACTAATTTTGACGTCACTAGTAGAGGGCGCCACTTATGGCACAGCATGTTTCTTTTAAATGGCAGAACTTTTTTGCTGTTTAGTGTATCCATCTGTTTATTGAAACAATCGATTCTCCTACCTGTTGTATCTAAAAAAGATATACCTTGTTGAAGTCGTTAGGAGTAACAGTTTTCGAAATAATCCTATTTGAAATATTCAGTGCACCGATTGAAAACTGTTATCGTTTCAAGTGCTTTTTCTACTGAAAATACAGCAAAATTTTATTTGAAAAAGTTGTTCAGAACGGTAAATTATGGGGACGTGCAAAATTTCAAGAACATCGGCCTGCTTCGATAAAATCTTTGTGCTTTGTTGAAAAATGGTTTCAAAATCAAACCTCCCGATCTTCTTGAAATTTTGCACGTCCCCATAATTTACCGCCAATTGTGCCAATTTTTTTCTTTTTAATACTCCGACAGGTTTCAAAGTTACTGAGATGTTTCAAAATAAAATTCTAGCATTGAACACCCTGTATTTTTTAAACCAGCAACATTCGGATAAGGCATATTTGGCTCAATCGCCACATTTTGGTGTGTAGTATCTCCAGTTCAGAGATTGCCCATTCTTAATGAATCACTCTGTAGAACAAATGCAATATAAAAAATAAAATTCTGGATGGTTTTGTTTACCCATTTGTACTATTTAAATTATCATCAATATTTTATTTATGTTTGTAGAAAACAATATTTCAAGAATACGGCGCCCTTAGGGATGTTTTATTGAATAAATGCTTTTATTTGCTATTTCATGTTAGTTCAAAGAAAAACGTACCTATCAAAATGCACAGGTAACTGACCACATTTTTTAAAAATGTGGTTTCCATGTTGAAAAACTAAATCCGCTCTTGGTCGGACAGCGAATTTCTATTTTTCATGTTGACTTATACTATTTTTGGGTAGGTTCTGAATTAGCCCGTATTTCATTAGAGATATTATCGTGGTTGTACAACGAAAACGTACAAAATAAATAACGCCAGTACTCATATTTCGTCATGCTACCAAATACAAAGTTTAAATGCTGGTAACTTATTAATCGCAAACTTGAAGTACACAGTTTGTTTACTTATAACTTATCAGTGACATAAAGCTTAATGCCAAAGTTTGTTTTCCAAGTTATACTCAAACTGTGAAGAGCTGTAGCGTTTTATGCGCGCTCCATATATTTTATGCATGTAATGTCACGATTTGAAAGGTTATTTCACAGTTCTTTTGTTTTATTTTATGTGAATTCCATTTTTCAGGGTAACTAGAATTTACTGCGATTTATCAAATCGAAACGTTTGCAAACTAATATATATTATTTTCTATAATTCTGCACTTTATACTCTTGTCATTCACTTGGCAGATCCACAATACCTTCTTTGTGAAAGGTTTCGGGTTGAATATCCAACATTGTACGAAGTTTTTCACTTCACTGGCACAAAATTCATATACAAATAACCTTCAGTCTATGAAATTATGGTGATTGTAATCTTAAAGGTGGAAAAAAATGTCTATTCTCCTAACTTTTGTAAAAATGTACAGAACAGGTTTTTTTTTGTAATTTAGCAACTTGGAGAATTAACGAAAACTTTGCAATTTTATATCAATCTTGTACCTACACTAGAATTTATTGTTGTAATCTTCATTCAGGGTAAGAAATAACACTGCCAAGCATTTTTCACCTTCAATATAATATAAGCAAGGTGGTAAGTGTATAATAAATGTATCATAATTCAACCATTTTCACGCAAATGTCAAACTCTATACAGGGTGAGTCACAAGTACGTGTAAAAAAATTTAACTAATTCTCATGAAAATAAATTTTTAGTCACATACATTGTTATTCTAACATGCCTTATACAGGATGTCGAAATTTAGGAAAATTGGATTATCGCTATAGTGAACCTTTTTTAAATAACTATATTGTGCCACTGACTAACATTAAACCTAATATTTTTTTTTAATTAAGGCATTTTTTACTACAGAAAAGTATTCTTGCATAATTTCAATAAATAGCTCCCTTTTCATCACATCATGTTCAATGGTATATTTACCAATTATTTACTAGATTTAACAAAGAATGGCCATTATTTATGCAATTTATACATTATAGATTTATACAATATATTTAATTCAATTACTGAAAATACATACTTATGTGCATATTTTCGTAAAATGTATTTTTTTTTAATTTGAGGTTAATTTTCCCAAAGTTACTCTGAAAATATATAAAATAAGATTTATTTGTCGCATCACAATACTGATTTGCTGAAAATAAATTTTGATACCATTTTATTAATCGCCCCATTAATTAGGAGGGTAGTGAAACGTCAACCGGTATCAACCTCTCACATTGACCCAAGCCAACATTCTTCCACCCTACCATACCCACAGAGAGGGTGCCAATCCTCTCCACGAATATAGCTTTTATACGGTCTACCAACTGCGGGGGTCGAACCCACAGCGATCTAGCCACCTCGATTCAAGTACTGATGCCTTAAACCGCGCGACCACTGACCGATATGTATCTAATAATTAATTTCTGGGTAACAAAATAATGTAATTGGAAATAAAATGTGTTATTATTTACGAGAACTTGCTACTTGGTTGCTGAAGTTTTATTTAGAATTATAATTTTGGATTTCCTAAAGATGAAAATAGAAAGAACTTTTGGACAACTCCACTAAATTTAATGTAGAAGGATATTTTTCCATATTCTAATGTCACTTCCATATAGACGAGATAAACATCAAAATATTAAGAACAATCCTATATCAAAATTTAAATATGTCAGTAGTCAAACCTATATAATTAAGCCAACTTCATTTATATATTATATAATTATCAGAGGTCACTATATTATTATAGAAATGTAATTTATAGAAGTAGAAGCTTAAGAACAATATATAATAAACTACTTACTCCTATTTAAGGGTCGCTGACTTCCATGTTTTATATGTTTTGAATTTATAATAAAAATATTTAATCAGTACCTACAGCTTTCTTAATTATAATTTTATAGACTTAAAATATACTTCATATGAGAAAATATGTATACAAGATGAACCTTAAATAAGTACAAATATTTTAACTGCAGGTGCAGTTCGTCATATAGATAATCTAATTAATCTTAGTTAGTTTTCGCCACATAACCTCAAACAACGTGTCAGTGCTAACCATTTCGTACTTCGTGATTTCGTAGTGGGTAAAACAGATTTTAAAAATACACACAAAACATGAAATAACAAAATAACTAGCTTGATGTATGCGTTTAATATCAAGAGAAGGCAAAGTAAAATATTTAAGCAGTGTCAATCCCATGCAAAAAAGAAACTAGTGCCGTAGACACAGGTAACAGGTAGATGTCACGAGCAGTAGGTGAACCGGACCGGACCAGCCTCACTTTCTAGGATTGATAGTCGAGGTTGAAAAGGTTATGTTGATACCGGTGCACAAGTATGCGCAAAGAAATAAGCTGTGTACTTATTTAAGGTTCACCCTGTATACTTCACACTCACTTCATAAGAGAGAATATACTTCACATTTCTCATGATGATAAACCCCTCAGCCTTAAGTAAAAATAAATGATATTTAACAAATAATTTAATACAAATTAACACAAATCAGTAATTAAGATTAATTTTATAAATTTAAGGCTCATACTGCAATTTTCTAATTCTATGGATAATCAGTGGTCACTAAAATTGTTAAATACAACCCTGATATTTGCCCCACCTAAACCACGTCTCCGGAAAACAGGCAGCCTTTGCGCAAGCCCAGATATTTTGTAGTCAACCGAATCAGAACGTTTCATCAACAAAAAAAGAGACATTCATCATCAGACATTGGTAATGTGAAGCCTCTATTGCCGAACCTGATTTAATATATATATAATAGGTTATATAAACACAATTCTATAATATAACGTTTTTGATTCAAATTTGGTTTATCTATTTATCCCTTTATTTAATAAAATTTTAACAATAGAAAACAACTTGCAATGAGGAAGGCTTAACCTATTGACGTGAAACCAACCATACCGCCCACTGGATAATATTCTGAGGTCACTAAGCAAAATTGGATATAAATTATCATTCTTTTTTAAATAAAATGCTTCCCTACCAAATTTGGTGACAATCGGTTGAGCGATACTCGAGTTATAGCAAAGAAACGAAATAATAATTTCCACTTCGATAACCTGTATCGTTTTCCGTATCAACACTTTACTATCATTCTGCTCTATGGCCCATTATTAATGGTCCACTCTGTATATTATTCTATTATCAAGCAGAATGAAGTAACAAAATAAATAAAATAAACAGAAGACTGCCTTCAATAATACATGAACTACAAACCTCTCAAGCTTTAAGTCCGAATTGTGAACGCGGATCTCCTCCGACTGAGCGCCGAAAGGAATATTGCACGTATCCCTTTAGTTAATGCCTAATGCGAAAGTCATGCCTCGGCGAACAATTTGTACAATTCTATTGATGTTCGGATATTAAACTCAACGTCAGTCGGGCCCTGTCCTCATTTATATATGTCGCTGCAGCGCTCGAGGTTGGTTAATGACTGTCGAGTATATTGCCGACATTAAACATAACAGTTCTTGGGCCTACAAGTATTCGCGACGCATTCCAGGACTAATTGCGATTCCTGATTGCAATAAGTCAGCAACTGCGACACTTTTTAAAATAAATAAATAAGCAGTCGACAGATCTTTATCAGCTCTATAAAAATGAAGGGATATTTGTCAAGCAATGTGTAACAAAGCCTAACGCCTGTGTTGTGTATGACGATTGATATTCCAGAATACCAATAGATAGATATTAAATATAACGAAGTTTTAAGTAACATTGGTGTTATCGGTATGTTCAAAGTACTACTAATCCTCCATTGCAACATTATGGCTCATATCCATATTACACTTGACCTAGCAGGTTTAGCCTTTTTATGAAGCTAATAACCTTATTGAGTGATTTTGTCCAGATCTTCCGGCAAGAGATGCATCTTCGACACTCTTCAGTCAAGCTCAACTTGTGCATGTGATTCCTTAACCGACAGTATATAGGTCAGCTACAGTCTTTAGGTTTAGCCTATTTAACTCTATCAAGATTTTAGCTCTCTTTGTATATGGATCTCCTACGAACTTCATACTTTTTCCTCCGCCCAGGTCGACATAGCTGTTTTGGCAGTAGCTGAAACTATGCCAAAAGCTGAACCAATGAAGCTGGAAGAGGCACCTTGTCTTGCTGACGGGTCCGCAACCTCGTTCCTCTGGATGCCTGCATGACAAGGTATCCAAACTAGAGTTACTATGTTGCTTGTTCCCAACTTCTTCAGAACCTTCTCACAATTTCATATCGTTCTTGAATTGCCCCGATGGGATCCAAGTGCTTTTAAAGCTGGTTGGCTATCAAAAAAGATTTTTAATGACTTGAGTGTATTTCTCAGTTTGTCCAGCTTCCATAAGCACAATTCATTGACTTAAGTTTCTGCCTGAAATATAGTTGCATAGTTACCCAAACTTACTGTCAGCCTAGTTTTTGGGTTGCAACTATACACTTCAGTCCCAATATCTTCCGAAGTCTTGGAGTTATCTGTGTATCAGCCAATTATTTACCTTCAGAAGGTCGGTTCCATATCCCTCCAAAAAAAATGATTTCAAAAGGCAGTCTATTGATTCTTGTAGACAAAACATCTGAGACCATCAACAGAATGCTGTGGCATGGACTATCAAGTAAACATGTCTTCTCCACAATATCATGGTCTAAAGCACAACCTTACCAATGCGTTGAGCTTATTAATAACATCGAATAGGAAGTGACCAAAACTTGTCAAATTATGAACGCAAATAAACAATAATTACCCCTGTCTCCTAATTACCAAAATATGTTAACAGAAGAGTTAAATGCACATTCGCGCAACACTTATTTGTATGTTATATCATTACTTAATTCAAGGCAATCTACAGTATTCTGCAATCTACAGCATTTACAATAATAGTAATTTTTTATTTTTAATTTTTAATTTTTAATTTTTAATAAAGTTAAAAATATAATTAATAGTCACTACATATTGTCGAGATTTAGATATTTTCCACAAAAAACTTTCTTCGGCCATTTCCCCAAAGTGAATTTTTGAGAAATGGTGAACATGTTTATTTCCTTTCAAATTAAAGTTTAATTACCAATTTCTATCTAGAACTTTCATGGAAAACTCCCGATTTGACCCTATTTCATATACCGCCTGAAGAGCGGAAAACCAGGAAAATAAAAAAAGCTGACCCAGTAAATTGATGCACGAAACTTCAACGAAAGAATTCAGAAGATCGTTCAAATAACGTTTTTCTCAGATATAGTTACCGGCATTCTTTGAAATGAAATTGGATTAATGAAGTGTTAAGCACTTTCAGCGTCAAGTACTCAAGTCTGTCTTTGTGAAATAGGACCTTTTCAACAACGCATGTGAAACGCTCATTAGATTTTCGATGATTATGCTACATGACTCCCATCCTAAGTATCTGAATTCCGAAACGGAGTTGATTATAGTTATCCGATACAGCGAAAGGTTAAAATGTGGGGGACTAATATAAACAAAAGAAAAGAATCACAAGTATGTGTCGATGATCAAAAAGGTATAGCCTTTCCAAACTCGAAAACTGTGCTGTAAAACATTATGTATCGGGTTAACTCGTTATCAAGCAAGGATAGAATAATAGGCAAAAAAATGTTTATTTTATATTGAGCGCTTCACCTCAGGAAAAACACACAAAGTACTTTATAAAGTTTTATGAGAGAAATGAAAATGTTGTCCTACATAACGCATTAATTTTGTCGTCGGTAAAATGTAATAAAATTTCAGCACATTATCATAAATATATGACTACAGAATTATGAAAAAATAGTTTACATAACTACTTCTTCCACATACTTCCATATGCCACTAAATTCGGTAGTAACTTCATTCGATCATATGCTCGAATGTAATTTCCTACCATCAGCGTGTCTATATTAAATAAGATATCTAATAATACAAAAAGATTGAATATGTTACACTGCTTAAAAAAGTTTTTTTCTACAAAACTGTTAAAAGCGGGCTTTTTGTCATTTTTGATGTTAAAAATGTCATTTTTTGACACGCGTAATAAAAGTAAGTTACTTTTAACACGCGAGTTTATTTAAATTTTATTTTGAAAATTAATAAAACGTTTTAACAAACACATAAACAACTTTTTATTTTAAATAAGTACAAACCAATATTTTAACTAGTTAGTACTATTAACATTTATAGCAAAATTAGAACAATTTGAAATTGTAATTCCCTGCGGAGTCATCATACTTAAGTTAGTTTTACTGTCAACATGTGTGACACATCTATTTTCTGTAGAAATACTACTGGTAGTACTGGTGGTCTTGCTAGTAGTTGCAGCAGTAGGAAGTATTTGGCACGCAATTTCCTTCTTCTGTTCCAGTGAATTTTGAATGTAGCCTTCAGCTACCGTCGAAGATTTCCATCCTCCATGTCTCTTGATGGTAGTAAGATTTTCACCAGAATCTGCAAACAATGTCGCTGATGAACGACGAAAACAGTGTCCGGTGTAGAGTTGAGGATTTGGTAGATTCAAGAACTCTGCAATGTCAATTCTTCATATATTTAAGAAAAAGTCGTCTATGGTCAGCGTTGGGTGGCCGGAGTGCCATATACTTTCTACAAAAGTTTAAATAGAATTCACCAACAACATAAAGTCCGATGCACTTTCGTTTTAGTATCTGGTATGGTCACAACAACCGAAGTGCCCAAATATTCGATATTGTCGATGGTCATCTGATACAATTCCTCCCGGCGACACGCCCCGAAGACACCCACTATTGCTGCGACTTTCTTACTTTATTTTTAACATAGTTTTGATCATGGAATAATTTGACCACAGCGTTGACGATTTCCATATCTTGGCTTTTTCTTCAAAATATAAAACACTTTCATTACATTTCCCAGGGACCTTTTTAATGTTGCACCATTCCGAAAAGCGTCTATAAGCGATTTCGTACTGTTCCTTTGATTTCGCCAGCAATAATTCCAATGTTGCTCGACTGGCGGCTTCTTCGATTTCAGCAGGGATGGATTCGTTACGCTCATTATCGAGATTATTCATTATACTTATAATATTACTAGAAAATGCTGTCAATATTTTTGCTTTTTTTCCGTAACTAACAACAGCACTGGTTGCTACGAAAATTTTGGATCATAAACATTGCGATCTGTGTGGTATTTTTTGATTTCTTATTTTTATTGAGTTTAAAGTTCTTCCGATTGTTTTGTAGAAAAAATAGTGTATGATATACGTGTTAAAAGTGATTTTATTTTGTTCGTGAAGTTAAAAAACTCGCTACGCTCGTTTTTTAATCATCTTCACTCACAAAATAAAATCTTACTTTTAACACGTATATCATAAATAGCTATTATGTAAACGAAATTGGCAATATGTAATTTAGAATGTGTAAAAGTTCTGTGGTAATAATTTAACACACTAGCTTTTTCATACATTTTAGACATGTGTTACAAGTAATAGAAAATAATGCATTGTGTAATATTTTGCAATAATAAGTTAAAAGTGTCCCGTTCCGTGTTAACTTAACATATGTGTTAAGTTAACACATCTCTGTCTTCTCTATACCTTCTCCAGACTAGTTCTGTATAACTACGCAGTTGCAGTATACAGGGTGATTCAGGTTTAATCTTGATAACTTCAGGAATCGATAGAACAAGTTAAAATAATGTTCATTTGTGAGTGGTTCAAAAGTTACGAGGGAAAAACGAGAAAAAAATTCCTACTTCAACGCCCTCTATCTCGGAAACGATGCGTTTTAGGAAATAAGTTTATATCACAAATGAACATTATTTTAACCTGTTCTATCGATTCCTGAAGTTATCAAGATTAAACCTAAATCACCCTGTATAAACACTGCCACTACACGGTATGTCGTTTTGGTTGTGTCTCGTTGTTATGTTCATCTGTTAATTCTCAATTGCGATGTTGAAGTGGAGAATATTTCAATTAAGCTTTGATCAAAGAAAATGGTAAATATAAATATCGCTGACAAAAATAAACCTAATCAGAACTCTAAAACTGAAATGTGTAAAGATTAGATATTATATTTGTTATATGAACACAATGGAATGTGTTAACCTTTTAAGCACTGCTGCTCGTACATCCAGAGAAATGTGTAAAAATATGCGTTGCTATTACTGTATATTTAATTCGATAGGGATGATTTTGAGTGTTATAGCACAACGTTTACAAAAATGCAGTTAATCCTTTTACGTGAATTAGTAATATATCATATAAAACTAATAATAGACGAACTAAATACCGATATTTGATAAAAGTACATTGAACACATCGTATGTACGTCATAAAAATCAACATCTTTTGCCTCCACTTGATGTACCTATCTGTACTTTAGATTTTGAGGAACTACAAACGAAATTAAACTTGCTATAGACATCTACGAACGATTCTTTAGCTTCCGCTCGAAGTATAGTGTCTCTACTTTGGATTTTAATAAGGTAACTACAAACTACTACAATCGATTTTTTAGACTCCACTTGAGGTATAGTGACTCCGCTTTAGATGTCGAGGAACTACAAATCAAATGAAAATTACTACAAACGATTTTTGAGCCTCTGTTTCAAGTATTGTGACTACTGTAGATTTTACTACAAACGAAATTAAGGTTACTACATACTACTACAAACGATTTTGTATCCTTCGGTTGAAGTATATTATCTCTTGGTTAAATCTAGTCAAAATCCGGCAAAGTTATAGTATTTTCTTTTTCAAAACTGTCACCTCGGTACCAAATCAAAGTGATGAAGAAAGTTTTGCTGTAAAAGTCGGTGGATTTTATATCTATTTTTTTTAATTAGTACAAACGAAAAAAATGGTACTACAAACAACTACAATCGATAATCTATAAGAATCACAAAGAAAAGATTGAATTTTAAAAAATCGGGTGCCAGGTTTATATAACCTACAATTTAGGGATATTCCTCGACATAAAATGTATCGATACATATCAAACGATCCAGTACCGATATTTCTAAATATCGACCTCGAAAGTATCCATACCCGATATGTCAACGTGGTACCCCCTAATCTACAACACGTCATAGAATAGACGCTATATAGAAATTCTTGATTGGTATATCAGGCTATCCAAGAAAAAGTAAATTTCAAATATAAAATTAACATTATTTTGCATATATAGTTGAAACTATCCAATTTAAGTATCTATATAATTTATTATATATGAAATAATAGAAACATGGTTAAAAAACAACAAATAACAAAAGAGATATGTGTCACCACTGAAAATAAAAACAAAAATTGTTTAAAAGCGCTTTAAAAATGCTATCTATATACTTTCCAAATATCTGATTTATTCGGAATTTTTTAAATGTTAAAAATCCAAATTTTCAACTTCCATGAAATGAATATGAAAATGAAAATACATAACATAACCCTAATGATAAACCAAAAACCAACCAATCATACTATTATAGTTTCTTAAATTTGACCAACCAGCTATTCAAATCATGACCTACGAGTAAAAAAAGGGTAAAATAAACAACAGGAACTGTCAATAGTACGATAATGCAGTCACTGAGTAAATTTGAGCAAATGGTTTTCCGTTGGAGTTTTACATGAACTGCTAAAAATCAAGAAAGCTCGACAACAGGTATAAATTTTAATTCGATATTTCTCGTATCGAAACGTTCGATATTCAAGATTGTTTCGATGAATCATCGCAACAATTTTTGTCGATACAAAATATCGTAAATAAAATGTATCGAAACATTCCTACTACAATTATAAATAATAAAAAGTTTTCAACCTAGACATCTTGTGGGTTCTTCGCCGGAGATGCCGCTGCATCATTGGATTTAGAGGGAATATTTTCCAGCAGGTTGCGATCCCGCTGCATACCTGGATCTATAGCAAACAGCCGAATTCGATTCCTTATAAAGCGGGATCGTCCGGGGTGCAATTTAATGCACATCCAACGAAGCGTCGCTATGCCAAAGCGGCGTCGGCGGCATTATCTGCCACCTTGTTGCTCGCTGCTCGCCTCGGGCTCCCACTCGCTGCTCATTGATTATGACGCGGGGATGGTGACTCGCCCCCATTTTCTGTAACTGTCCCGAACGCTCGGAACGTCGGCATCCCTTAAACTGATCCCGTCAGCGGTGGGGGCGGGCGGAAGCGAACGATGGATTCCGGTGACAGTATTGCGGATAATCGAATATCCAATTAGGTGCTCCGGTAGCTAGGGGATTGCGACTACGCACTCCATAATACAATTATTTATTGAATTTGGAAAAAAAAATCAGCTACCTACTCATATTTGGTCTCTTTTTTCGAGCAATTTAAGTGTATCGTTTAAGAACACGAATACCTACACTCCTCCACTATATCCAAAAATTATAGACAGTTGAGTGACCTGCAAATGTGTCGCATGTACTTTTCTGCAAAGATCAACACAAATGATCAGTAAATATAGGTAAAAATAGGTATGAATGGATATATTTTATTTTAATAAAGTTTGATTAACTTTAATTAAAATTAATACATATGCTTAGATTTTTTGCTGCAATGTAAATAAACAAAGCATGTTTATGCTTTTACAAAGTTTATTGTTATATTCAACCACCAAAAATCTAGTGACTCATCGCTAGCTTGTAGACAAGCACGACGGACGAAGCGTGCTGGGATCAACATTTCATAGACTTACTACATTTGAAGGAGATATACAGGGTGTTCCAGAAAGATGGTCAAATATTTTACTAGTGTATTGCACAAGCCATTTTAGGGGAGGATCTTCATATGAAATTTTTCAATTTGGGTCCTTTCTGTTGAGATATTCGAGTCTCAAAATGGCGGAAAAAATAGTTTTTATATTTTTCTTTAAAAACGGTTACACTTAGAAATTTCAATTTTGGTACACATTATCAGCTAGTAAATAGCTATTTTGTGGTGGTGTCTATTCCTTAACTCATGTTTCTGGAGGGCGGGAATAAGCAACCCCTAGATTTATTCATTTCAGAACTTTTTCCTGCTATGGCCGATTTCAACAAAACTTTTTTTTCTTGTAATTTTTTCATACAACCAACAGTTTTCGAGGAAAAAAATAAAAATACTTTTCCTTACTCTAAACATCTTTTCGTCACCGGTTACTGATAACCGCAGTAGGCGGTTGCTGTTGATGTTTCTCTGTTGTCTTGTCAAAAAAATCAGTCTTGACAGTTTTTGTTCTTGCTCAGTTCAACTCCAGCCAATAATAATTTAAAATGTTAATATCCAATGAAATCAAATAATAATAAGCAAATAATTCTATTAAAAATTGCAAGTAACGCGGTCCACTCAGGTTTTCCGGTAGAAAATACGGCCCAATCAAACGATACCCGTACACTCCTGACCATACGTTGACAACAAATCGCCTGTGAAAGCTAAACCGACAAGTAGCGTGTGGATTTTTCTCTGAGCAAATGTAGCTGTTATGACTGCAACAAAACTCCAACGTGTCTAATAATAAACCGAGTAATAAACTATTTACGTACGTTACATAAAAAACCTATACCCAATGGGTAAATTATTAAGAGAAGCTGAAAAGTGTTTCGAGTTTAAATACTAAATAATAAAAAACCGTCGTATTGTCGACAGAAAACTGTCCAAACCGAAATGGCACGCCGCTAATCTAAGTTATCGAGAGTGAACCTTGACCTGCCGTATTGTTAGGTCAATAACCTAGTTACCTAGTTTTTGTACTGTTATTTAACGGCAAGGAGTAAAACTATTTTTTTTAATCTAGATACATGAATGATTTTTCCTTAAATATTGATTTATTTGTTAATAAAAACAAATGTAGATAATAAATAAATGTTTTCGAATGTTAGGTTATTATAGTTTAATAATTTTGATATTACGTTTTTACTACGTTTTACAAATAAATATGAATTTTTAGTATTATTCGTAAGTACAATTAATTATTCAGTTTGTAGTTACGTACATCTAGCCTAGAAATTAATTGTTTTTTAAGTAGTATGGTACTAACCTGTTAACTGCACTTATCCATCCATATCACTTTATTAATAAAATTAGAGTCAGTCGCATTTCGTAAAACATTCTCCATATAACACTACCATTTTCGCATATTCGGAATTTGTAAAATTATGCATTTATGACGAATACGCGAGACCGAAATAAACGAACTACTGCTTACTGCTTGTATCTTGTATTCTCACTATTCTCTCCATCCGCCCTCCAAATGTGTGGCGTGATCTACAAATTTGGGGGGAAAGAAATGCGGGAAATGCGGGTAAATTTGAATAACATGTTGATGTGTTAGACGATATTATGTTTGTAAACATGATGTCGTAACAATGTTTAATCATGGCATTCGATTGTCGTATGGGTGCATCCTCTGAAAATTCGTTCGATTTTCTGCCTTTATTAGACCTCCCGAATACGTGGTTAAAATTAATGACATTATGACTAACTTACCTTGTATATACACACTATTCGTTGTTGGCTAATAGCACTGTCACTATAACGGTCACACATTAACACTTATTATATCATATCGTACCACCTTCCGTATGACCTTCATGTATATATTATTCGATCCAGATTCCGACCTTATAATAATTATTTTAAATAGCTTCTTCGCCATATCACTATTTCGTCTTTTTCTATCAGTATACTCTTTTCGATTTCATTTATACAGAAATTCACATACCATAATTCGCAAAAGCACCCTTTCATTTTAATTTTTTTTATCGAAAACTCATTTATAAAATACCATCTTCCTTCCACGTTTCGCAGTTGTACTTCTTTACCACTCTTTTTTGCACTATACATACTCACGTACATTAATCTAAACAATTAAATACAATTGAGAAATATATTAATATATAATCATTATAAATAGTTAAGACAACGTAGATGAGTTTGATTTATTATTTTTTCTACATTTTGTCGTATTACATGTCGTGTTGATAAACTTTTACACATATTAGTATATTTAAAAATGCCTTTGTATCTCGCAAAACAAAAATATGTTATGAAATGTTTGCAAATCGCAATTTTACTGTTATATCGGCGGAACATGCATTTTTTAAGTATCCCCCAGGAAATCAGGTCCTTTCAATTTCCTTTCGAACTTATTAGCAGTTTTATGCCGAAATCGTTCTTTTATGTCTTTGTATCGCCGAACATTTATGACCTCCCTTCCTGGTTCGTTTTAATGTAATCAAAAGTTTAATATTTGACGGCAAACAAGTAAGGACAATCGAGCAGGCAGGGGATGCAAGAAACGAGAATTTAATCAAATGTGTAATAAAAGGACTTCTCGAGGTTGTAAACATTTGACAAATACTGTTGTTGACTTCTAAAATATTTGTTTTTTTGTTTATTTTTTTATCAATTCAGAATCATTTTGAGAAAGTACGTTAAATTAAATATCAAACCAAACTAAAGTTGTACAACTTCAATATTTGACATTGAAAAAATAAACATTTTAATGTTTAGGGAATTTCCACAGTTGGAATTATTAATTGATGTAATTTAAAATGCTATGCTCCTTTGGCATTCACAAAAAATAAATATTACACTGCAAAATCATCGACTTGGCATATACCTACAAATTTCTGGATAGAAAACTGGCACTGTCACAGTTTAAAAAGAATCTTGTTAGCATTGGATATTGCAGCATGTGTATCAAATTTGAAACTTTTTGGTTAAGGGTATAATGTTCGGCCAAACAGTGTAGCTTTTATCAGGCTCCGCCCATCAGCACCTTCAACGGCAAATTTAACTTTGTGCCCCTGTAAGTTAGGCAATTGTATGCAGAAATTTAACAAAAAATTTAAATCTGAGGCAATTGTCTGTTATATGAAGACTTGATTTACTAGCCTACAGCTTTCTTTTTTTATAATAGTGCCTAACAACGTCTCACCGCAGTCCTAAATGTGGGCAATATTGTTCAGATCTATTTTTTTTTTTTTTTTTTGAAAATATGGCTCTGCTGTCTAGTAAAATAGACTTTTATTAGTTGATTAAAACTTGCTCCATCTTAATACGAATTTCCATTGAGGAGAAATATGAAAGCGCGGGGATGTCTAAAAACGGCTTTGTAAAACTGCGAACATTACAGCCTTAATACAAACTCGAAACATTTTCAAAAAACCTTTTGGTAACAACTCCATTCAAAGAAAGGGAAAGGATGCATATTTGGATAGAGATTAGTTAAATCATCATATTTTTGTGTCAGCGGTCTCTGGTCTACCATTGTCCATACATTTTACAGACACGCTGTATAAACTTGTGAGCAATGTTTATGTTAAGTCGTCAGACATGTTAATTTACAAACACGGAATTCTAGAAAACAACTACTCTGTGGGCTAATGCTCCGACCAGCATTGAATTTTATCTGGAAAACCTATATCAAACAGCTAACTCGTCACTCGTCAGCAGCCTACCAGACATATACCGGTTTCGAGTTTACTATAGGTTTCCCAGGTGTAATTCAATGCTGGTCGGGGCCCACAAAATAGCTGCTTTCTGGAAGTCCGTGTTTGCAACATATCGTTATCGCAGAATCACGATAGAGATTGCTAGCTTTCAATGGTTTCTACTGCGATTTAGAAGACTTCGTGTCTGTGATTTTTCAGTCTGGCAAGGTGTAGTAAATGGCGGTAAGATATAACTTGTCTACACCGCGTCATCAACCTTTCTGTCGTGTTAAATAGACTTAAGCAGCTAGGGTTATTCGTCAGATAACTTACCTAAGGATACTGATGAGAGTTAATTAGCTCAAAACCGATATATGTCTGGTAGACTGCTAACAATTGACTTTAGCTGTTTGCTACAGGTTTTCTATAGGATAATGTGACGTAGGTAATGTCAAACTTCATATTTGTTAGTACACACTAGATTTAAAATATTGTAATATGTTTATAATTCAAATTTGGAAAAATACTACAAGCTTTCCATATTTGCACTATGAATAGAATTCCGTTATGCAATATAAAACTTTACGGTTTGATGAATTTTCCACAGACGATATGAACTTCTACCCGATGGATATTTGCAAGAGCATAACTTATCAATAATAGATCATATATAAATTTCATTCAAAATCATAACAAATATAACAGACCTGTTCTTTGTATATATCTGGTATTCTGTGGCTCATATAATATAATCTTTACATCGCATCTGGTGGCAAGTCTTCGTTACATTTTCTCTGTACCTACAATTGTAAACAAAATAATTAAAATACATACATCCACAAAATAGAATGATTAGAAAGTGGTTTCTAGAAACGGCTCTGTATATTCTATTTTGTGATGATCATTTAAAAATCATTTTAACTGAATGTTCTGATTCTGACCGAGTATTTATTCTATATAAAAGATAATATAATATAATCATCATGTATAAAATACTGCAAGCATTTATTATAAATTAATTTACACTTTCTTCCTACAAATGTGACTAAAAGTAAATTTGCAATAATTTTAATTAAATTCATTAGTATATTTACCTCTGCATTTATATGGACAATAAATCTTTACTTATCATTTTCCTTTTAGCCGGTATTTCTAACTTTTATTTTTTTTACTATAATCATCAAATAACCAAGAAGTTAATTCATTAAAAGTAAACAATGACAGTGTGGAAAAATTACGAAATTAGTAATAAACCTAAAAACACCAGATTTAGTAAATTTTACCAGTGAGGAAAAACTAGTAACAAACTAAAAGTTACTTCCTTTTCCTTACGCCTTTCTTCATGTGTCGGGAAAAGCTCCATCCCCACCACCCCACCTTGCTGCTGCGAATTTGGCTGGACCACTTGAATACCCATGATTTAAGCAGTATTAGTGAATATATATTTTTGCAGTGAAATGTATCATTCATTTAAGGCAAATAAACTCATCTCGTTGCCCTAAATAGTCTGTGATATTTAAACAAGACCCTTTAATATTAACTGAGTCGTACTAAGGCAATACGTCGCAACCATTTTTTAAAATTTGAATGATGTCGACATTACGCCGCGGTCTACATTCCCTTCCATTGTATCTCTTGGAGCGTACACTTTCGCCTTCGCCGAGGGAAAACAAGATAGTAAAATTTATAGGCCATTGAGCATGGATGGAATCGCAAATGGTTCTGCGTGAAGGTTCGCCAATTTTCTGAAGGTAAAGCGTTAGATTAAACAAAAGCAGCGTGTAGTAGATCTGATAGGAAAATAAATTGAATAAATGAAAAATCGGAGGAATAAAATTGCCCGGGCGAGGTTCGCAGGACACGTCTGGTCAAATTGATTCGAAAATATGGGAAAGGGTTCTGTTCTGTTTTAAATAAATAATACCAATATGTATACTTATCTACGTTATAAATGGATGGCTTTGTCGGGTAGGATTTATTATATTTTATATAAAAATGTTGATGCAAAAACATAAATAAAATGTATACAGGGTGATTCAGTCATAATGTTAACAGTTTTAAGAGGAGATAGTGAAAAATGTGTATGCATATTTATGCTGAAACAAAATTATTTTAAATCATTTTCCTATTTCAGACTGTTCTATTTTCAGACTGTTACTGACCATCATAAATAAGCTTCAATACATACTATCCATTGCCATAATACATTCTTGAAAACGATTTTGGAGACTTATTGTAATGAAACTGATTTTCAAGTTTTGGAATAAGTTCTTAATCGTTCCACTCACCAATCGAGATCTTTTATCAAAAATTGATTGTGTTATTATTATTATAATACAATAACTTGTCCATATGTCGATAAAATCAAGGAAAGTGTAAGTATACAACCCGCAGTACATTTAATAATAACAGCGCGCCTTTATTAATTGCAAAAACAAATGGGTCAAATGACAGAGTTGAAAAAGATTCCGAGATTCAACAAATTTGCTTTTCCATCTAATCGTCTACTACATTAAAAGAATTAATCATAAACAATAAACAAAATAATAATAATCAAAAGAAAAAGAATATAATTTAAGCGAATCAATTCTCAATTTTACTGAACTGAGCAAGATTTAATTGTCTGGGATATTCTATTATATATAAATACAACATTATGACTGAAAAAGCTGTGAAAGAGAAAGAAGACATGCTCTGGTACCACGTAAAGATTATTGTTGACATCACTACCCTTTAGGTGCTTATCGTATAGATACCTAAGTATGTTTTAGAATTATCAATTTTGTATACTAGACAAGCCATTCTTAATTAATAATAATAATAATATCTCTACCCCTCATTCTAATCACGGGGATTAGCCCAGAAGTCGGAGATTTGTGCGGGAGAGGGGGCGGCATGTTATTATTAAGTAGGCCGCATTTGCGTCCAGGAACGACTTACGTTGGTAGGTAGGTACCGTTCAGTGCAAGAATGAGGCAAACCTGGAAAACCTCACGTAATTTAGCAGAAGATCTTTGTATTAAAACATGGACATGCTTGGTAAATCTAAGCTTCTCATCAATATAGAGTCTTAAATTTCAGCAGTCAGAAGGATCCACAGTTATTCCATTCACACAAATTTTAAACCAAGGGTCAGAACTAGGTTTTTATGCTTACCGACAAGTTAACCGTTTTTTCTTTATTTAAAATAAGATCATGTGCCTGAGACACTCGTACAATACTATTTAGTTCATTCTAACGAGAAATGAAAATATAATTGAAAATCATCAGCATATTGATTAGTACTCACATAATTACCTCCTATCTGACATTTTATGCAAAAATGAGATAAGAACCGCAGTATAAAGCGAAAAAAGCAAAAGGCCAAATACACTTCCCTGTGGTACCCTCACATCAATATTTATCAGATCAGAACAAATTCCATTAGAAAGAACTTTTTTGACGCTTTCTAGTCAAGTAAGAGAGAATAACGTTAGCAACACTAGGATCAAGATCAAAATATTAAGTTTAGTACACAAAGTGGCATGATGAACTTCCTATAATCAAGCAAAACGAAATTAGCGATTCCACTGTTATCGAAAGTTCTAAACAGATCATCAGTCACATGTAATAGAGCAGTACAAGTACCATAGTTAGCCTAGAAACCGGATTGAGTAGTAGAATTACTATTAACTATGTACTTATCGTATAGGTGATGAATCTTTAGATTCAGTTTACCATTTAAATGACATTTTCCGTTTCCTATCATTTATCCCACAAATATCTGCAATATTTAAATCACTGGAAATCTTTAGTTTTACAAAGATTTGGGATACTTAGGATGTAACAACGTTAAAGACTTTATGCCTCACATTTGTTAGGCCCCACCTTGGATATGGTTGGATATGCAGCCTTCAAACTGTGGGTGTGTGCGCATTTGATTATTATCATTTAGAATTGGATTTAATTCATCATCACATACATTAAAAGAAGTACTTTTTATAACATACTAAATTTTATTATTTCCTCACCATCGTTGTTGCGCCAAATTAACATTCAAGCACGATTGATGCACATACGTTCGGTGACTAGCTTTAATATTACTCACATAGAACGAATTATGACATGAACAAAGATATCAAGAGTTTCGAAATTTGCCAATGACAGTACCAACCTGGATTTTTTCTTCTAAGTGCCACGCTCCATATCCCACTTTGACCTATTCTTTTAATAATAAATCAGAGTTCAGAACCCTTAAATTTCAATATACGCCTTTATGCGCACCTATGGTGAGGATGCGCTTTCTTCAAACTTTGATATGTGCAAAAAACACCTTGTCGTTAATGTACGACGTGCCTCAGGCAGCAGCTTTGGGATATGAAAGTGTTACTTGACACGTAGAAACGTCTTAAACAGTTTTCTGGCTATGAGAAAATATCAAATTTTGTTGTATAGAACAGGATATGTTTTACCAAAAATGTCACGTCTATGTTACATATATATTTCTTTAATAGGTCTATTCAACGAAAGAATCCCTAATGGTTTCAAACTGTCAGAAATAATCGACTAGTAAAGTTATGAATTTATTTTCAGTAAACATTAAGCAAGAAGTAGTTGGACAAACATTTTTGGCAGTTTGAAACCAATCCGGATTCTTTGCTCTAACAAACCTTATATTGCAACACAATATTTAAATTAAAACAGTTTTCATTAGTGCATTTGAATGTTTGAATCATTTTTAATGAAAATAATAATAGATGATTTTATCGGTTGACTAGAAAATGGTTTCAGTAATTTCCTGGAAAAAATCCAAGGCATTACCAAGTCAGTAGACGTAATTTATAAAAGGCACTTTACTAAAATTACCGCTACATAACACCCAACATTATGTGATATATTGCGCTGTTGTCCCAAAGTTTTGATTAATTGCCCACTAACTTTTACCAAGTTTAAAGTTTCAGGTAAATACAATATGCATTAAGAAATTTTGCATGATGAGTCTTTGCATAACACGTATAAATATTCGATGATGACAGTTTCGTACAGGATATTTTCATATTTTTAAGATGTTAATCCAATATGAATTAATAATAGGCATAATCTTTTATTAAATATACATAATAATAATAATAATAATAATAATAATAATAATAATAATAATAATAATAATAATAATAATAATAATAAATGGACTTTATTCTGAAATAATAGTACAAATTTATATAATTAAAAGTATATAACAATACCAAAAGGGCGAAGTCTAGCATAAGCTATTCATACTCAACCCTATATGGTAAGGTAATGTGGATATAATCCAACAGAACGAAATTAATAGATACAAATCATAATTATAATCGATATATAAACCAATGTAATAAATAGAGTATATAAAAATAGTACAATGTAAAGGTATAAGGCAGGCTCATCAAAAGTTACTATTACAATAACGAAGTATCTGCTTACTAAATATAATGACCTATATTTACGACATTAAAATTGTGAGTATATCATTATAAATAAATCATTGATTTAGTTGTTTACTAAATAAAAATAATCTATACTTATATTTAAATTTGTTAATATTATAAACTCTAAACTGATCAGGTAAAGAATTATATAAACTAATAGCGTTATATATAAAAGATCTTTGAAACAAGGTAGTCTTATGAAGGGGTATAGTAAACTTATTCTTAAAACGAATATCGCGCGTATGAATATTGCCTCTAGTAATGAATTTAAGTTTGAGTATCCAACATCCAACTGACGTGTGGAATTTCAGAATACCGAGACAATAGGTATTTCTTTACAGAAAACAATAGTTTTTTCATATCATTAAGATTTTGAAAATCTCTTAATTTTAAAGAAATTCTGTTTTTTTTTTCTTTACAATGCCTATAGGTTTTTTCATACTAAGTAATTACCATTACAAATCTTTCAAAATTATATTAGGGTTGGCTTGTTGTCGGCATAATCAAAACTATCAAGGCTTATCACAATAATTTTCTAAATTTGAATACAATTAATTAATTAGATTATAATTTGGCAATAAAAAAAACTGAAGCCAAAAAAAGCGGCTGGTAGTGATGGCATACCACCCTATATTTTGAAAGAATGTCATGAATGGTTAAGCTTGGCTTCGACTCATATTTTTAATTTAATTGTATACCAGGAATTTTCTGGACTTGTGAATATTATCTCTATATGCCCCAATTATTTGAACACTTTATATATTTTAAACTTTATTCGCATATGAAAAAAATATCAGTATGTCTTGTACGATTGCCGTAGCTTCTTTGGGCCCTCGACTCAAAAACAAACGAATAGCATAGAGCGAACTATGTTATAGGCAAATATCTGTATCCGCCATAAATTCATTTATTTAATTACTATAAAACATTTAAAACTAAAAATTAGTCATCTTAAAATCATAATCTAGAATTTTTCATTGCTAGATATTCTTCAAACATGAAAGAACACTGGTCAAAACAGAATATTATATTTTAAAGATAAGATTTCACTGTAAACATCTCAGGATATTATAGTTTAAAATAGTACTAATTATTTTATACATTGTTAATTGTTGTTAATATTGTTACTATTAGTATTAACAAAACTGCATTATCCAACAACACAAGAAGTTTAAAAATTTACCGGCCTGGAGAACATCTGGCACTTATGGCTTACGTATGAGGACTGCAGCAGATTCTGTCAAAAATAAAATATCGCATACGGTGATTAGTTTGAAATAATTTTTAAGTAGTTGCTCTGCGCAAATTTAATTTTTCATATATTTTTTGTGTTTTTACAAACACGTATTTAAATGCCGAGATGACGGATAAGGTGCTGATTTATCCAAAGTGTGAGAATTAGATATTATCGTGTGGCAGCGTAATACCAAAGACAATTTCCGAGTAGACAAAATATTATGCCAAATCCTCTTTGAACGACATTGAACAACTGCTGCAATGCCATGGCGGTAAACGTGTGACACTGTTATTATATATGTGTGTACAATTGCACCTGGTCGTGGTCGTCTGGCCGAATACCTCATTTTAAACAAAAATAACGTTTGAGGACCGCAAGAAAACAGAAAATAATTATTCAGCGTTTTTGAAATCTCTCGAAATATCAATTTTGGAAATAAATATCAGTATGGTAGACGCTAGATAAGATTTCACTGTAAACATCTCAGGATATTATAGTTTAAAATAGTACTAATTATTTTATACATTGTTAATTGTTGTTAATATTGTTACTATTAGTATTAACAAAACTGCATTTTCCAACAACACAAGAAGTTTAAAAATTTACCGACCTGGAGAACATCTGGCACTTATGGCTTACATATGAGGACTGCAGCAGATTCTGTCAAAAATAAAATATCGCATACGGTGATTAGTTTGAAATAATTTTTTAGTAGTTGCTCTGCGCAAATTTAATTTTTCATGTATTTTTTGTGTTTTTACAAACACGTATTTAAATGCCGAGATGACGGATAAGGTGCTGATTTATGCAAAGTGTGAGAATTAGATATTATCGTGTGGCAGCGTAATACCAAAGACGATTTCCGAGTAGACAAAATATTATACCAAATCCTCTTTGAACCACATTGAACAACTGCTGCAATGCCATGGCGGTAAACGTGTAACAGTGTTATTATGTATGTGTGTACAATTCCACCTGGTCGTGGTCGTCGGGCCGAATACCTCATTTTAAACAAAAATAACGTTTGAGGACCGTAAGAAAACAGAAAATAATTATTCAGCGTTTTTGAAATCTCTTGAAATATCAATTTTGGAAATAAATATCAGTAAGGTAGGCGCTACCGCTCTGTGCTACCATATCCTGTTTATCATTAGGTAAACATTAAATAATCACCTACATTTTGCAAATATACATTTTTTCTTTTAAGCGGCGTAAATCAATACACGTGGCAACGCGGTGCTCTATCACTACATTTAACAACTTTGACTTGCGGAATATACTTAACCTCGTGGCTGACAGAAAATCAGATCAGATCTGAAATAATTAATTAAACAGTAACAATTTTCCAGTCATAATTCTCAGAGTTTTCAATACATTATGTATTTATAAGTGAAATGAATGTATGTATGCTACCAATATCTCTTGATGCATCATCTACACAGGATATACTTTAATTTAAGGCGGTGAAATTAGTGCCTCTTTGCACACATGCGGAAATGAGCCAGTCCAAATATTACGGAGGTTTTGCTGCAGTTCTTGAAGTAATATATTGCTTATTCAACAGAATTAATGTACCCTACGTTTGCCGCAATTTCACCGGCGCGGGTTCTGGCGAAAGGAACGAGCGTAATTTGGCAGACGGTCCAGAAAACTGGCTGAATGGGAATATTAAGTTAGAGTGTCCTAATTTATTACATTTTTTCGGAATAAGTGGGGTGAGGCCTTCCTCGGCTGGCGACGTAATGGAAGTAGACGGACGACGGTACTTATTAACTTATTTTCCAAAGAGAGCTTTACGTAGAAAGATTTGCTAAATAATTTCTAAAAGTTATATCGCCGATAACTTCGCCTGACTCTACAGTTGAGAAGGAAAATCAATTTTTAAAATCATGTGAACATGATGTAAATAGATGATAATATCTATCTCGCATGTGTCATAAACTATTACATCTAGATCCTTGCAAAGGAAAATTGCAATGATGTAGTTAATTTTATTGGCAAATGGGCGTATATAGAATAGGATATTGTTTTCGTTTCGCGAATTCGTCCAAATAAAGCATTATATAAACATAAATGTAGGCATAATGCAAAATTAACTAAATATAAAAGAAACCGAGTACAGCTTTTGCAAGAATAATGACACTCTCTCAAAACAGTTTTTGAACTTCTGAGCAGAAATTTCATTTAACAACTAATAACTAATGTTAAAAATTTTAAGTAGAATGGGGCCAATAAAGGCATCAGCTCTCGTAAACACTGCGTTAACTTTTGCTTCAGATGTGAAGTACCTTGGAGCCATTCTTCATGCAAAACTAACACGGAATGTTCATGTGCAAATAAGATATACATAAGCTATGAAAGGTGCCGCAGGACCATTGGAAAAAACTGGGTAGTGGTCACTGTCATCGTGAGACCTATCATAGCAACGGAGATATTGCTATGTCTGCCATCCTTGGGTATTCATCTAAAAGAAGTAGCCGCAACAATCATGCTTCTCCTCAACAAAACTGGTATCATAAGATGTAAAATGTGAAGCAGTTAGGACTCGCCTGTGAAAAGAGGTCGTCAAAAAGATGCCGCTTCTGCACTATTTTTCTCCCAAGAGAAAACCGCCAGTGAGGAGTAACCAACATCTTCACAGACGAATCAAAAAGGAAAGAAGGTGTAGGATTCATTCCAGATCTCTACATATCCGATATTAGTGAGTAATGGATATTCATACCGTGGTACAAACGGAATTGGAAGATATAAAACAAAGGATAAAACCTTCAGAAACTACACAGATAGTAATCAACTACTACTTATCTTAAGTAATCATACGATACGATAACTAGATCAGCATAAGAATGCCACCAGGCACTGGTGGTGACTTTTACCGACAACAGCATATCTGTATGCTGGGTAAAGGACCTGGTCTTTCCAGTATGCTTTTGTTGACATTATCAAGGAGGACATCCACAGAGAATTTAGAAAACGGTGGGATGAAACAAATAGCTGTCAATTTGTTAAGGAGTTCCTAGAGTACCCCTGATGACAGGTATTCAAACTGGACAATGTTGGTAAAGAACACGCCTTTATTATAAGACAAAGTATGAAACACCTCTTTGGAGGGTGTAGGAAAGACGAGACAGTGCTTCATGCACTCTGAGTGTACTGCCATCTCGTCAACAAGAGAATCCGGTAAACCTTCTATGGTCTGCATTAGAAAGATCTGCTTGAGCAATTTTAAATACCACATTTTTCTCTTTAATGGGTTGGTTAGTAGCTCAAGTGGATTAATCTCCTAATGAGAGGAAGTACAGCCCCAGCGGAGCTGTAGTCCAGAAGAAAAGTTTTGGGCTTTAACACCAATTTGTTAATCGAAAGTATTTCCATAACTGGTAATGACTTTAATTTGATTAAAAAATTATACAAATTTTGATTGGGAATACAAATATAAATTTGTTAACATAAAAAATAAGAAAACCTTGGCATATACATTTCCTATTAGTACCAAGACTATTAAAAAATTAATTGACCTAAAAAATGTATAAAAATATGGGCTTTCTTTCACGTCACCATATCTTATGTAAATTAATATTCTCACTATACATACAAAACAATAACATAGCAATACGTTATTTGTGCTTGTCAAAATTTATTTATATTCATAACAACATTCGTAGGTAATATTAAATACAGTTTAAGAGCACAATCTGACGTTTAATAAAGGCATATTATCCTTCCTTGATATTCGAAGAGCCGGAAATCTCCTTTTTGAGGTTGATGATGCATGACCACGTATCGTTAACATCATTAAATACTTCTCTCGTCTGCCCGCCTGACTTCAAACGTTCTCCCATCTTTATTCGATCTAATACGAAGGATGGATCAAATCTGAAACGTCTCCAATCACTTTTGATGTTTTAGTCGTATTTGAATAAAACGTTTTCGGCAAATAAGATTTAAAAGCGTATATGAAATTTTCAACTTCTTATTCTGTTTTGATTTTGCGCTAATGATCAGATCTCTGTTTGTACTATATGTTTAAATTCCACATTGTGCTTTTTCGAATGATCTTTATAAATCGACATGCTTGTCGAAAGTGTCGAGGAAAATATATTGCTCTTTATACTTAAATTTAGAAGCACGAAAAGAAGATTAGCGTATGGCTTTTAAAGAGAAGTTTCCCAAATCAATCAATCCCTTTTTTATTTTATTCTAATAGTTAAATAGCTCTAATAGTAAATGGGATATAGACACTGTTATTATTATCGTACCTATGCGAAGTATGCATGACGAAGCCATTATAAAGTCATTATGACATTCGAAACAATGTCAAAACATAGTCAATACGTGACAATTGTAGATAAATGTATTTTTGTGAAAGCGTTTCGAAATTAACAAATTTTGATAATGATTAGAATATCCAAACGACTCTTTTAGGCACTAGTGTGCCTAGAAAAAAAAATAAAATATTGAAAACATTGATAATATGTATTTATTATAAATTTTAATAATATAAATTAAGGTACAATTATGTAAATGGTTAAAGTGAAGAGGCATCCAGTTTCTCTTCTCTAACAACAATGCAAGTAGTCGGAATGAGTCTGCTTCTGCGTGAACTTCTTTTAATTTCTTATTTGGTAGAACTTTCTAACCTATAATTTTTTTTTACTATTCGTTTTTCTGTTCTATGGATATCTATCTATCGATATATCCCTCGGCAACTGAACTTGACCGCCAACCTCCATTTCGCTTTAAAAGTGTCATGTCCGCTTCAGGATCTGCAAACTTTATTGCAGAGCTGCGCCGGAAGCAATGGCCAGTATCCTCATTGACTTCGGAGAGTCCAAGGAATTCCGCTATCTTTTGGTATACCTCCAATTGTATTGATTCCAAGTTTTGCGTACTTACGAAATATCTAAAAAATTGATACCATCTGTTGATCCGTCAGTAACCGCAAACATTCTTGAGACATGAGTCTTTGTGTTCGGAATCACTGTTAGAAATATGATTTCTTTCCTCCTACGTGCTCCAAATACTCCAACGGTTAAAACAACTTTGGCTAACAGGAATCTCTTTATCCTCGGTTTGTTTCATAAAGCATTTTATTTTTAGCTGCGTAAATATTTTTTATTTCTTTGGCTGATATATGAAAGGTTTCCTTTTTAAAAATGCAATTAGGTTTGCAAATTTTCAAATATCTACTACTCCACGGCCTAAACGTACTGGATTTCTTCAGGAATAGCCTAGCTTACCGTAAAAATCTCAATATGTTTCTCCGCTTTCACAAAAAATCTTGTATGAAATTCCTTGCGAAATCGATATGTTTTAAGCACTCGACTGATTGACAATTTTGCTTCCTGTGCTTAAAACACTCTTTTCTCAACATAAATAGTTAATTGAAATTAATTTTCCTGTATTTCTTATCAAGTCGTGTGTTGGACGCATTTTAGGATCTATTGCTCTTTTTCATATTTTCATATTTTCACCCTTCTAAATTTTCGAAGCGCTGCATTTCCAGCGATTTGCAATATTTTTATAGTGCTCCATAATGTAGAATCTTTTCACACGGGCCACTATGCACCGCTGCTGAGTGGAGCCACTAATTTATGGTTGACGTTTCGGTGGGAGTCGGCGACTACGCGCCACCGTGACGCTGCTAATTCTGTGGCGCGCCCGTGACCACTCAACGGCGCTTCCGAGAAGCGCTGCACGGGGGACCGTGTGAAAAGGCTCTTAGTTAGCTATCTATGTGAACTCAAATCACAGCACCACCTGCTTGCACAATAGCGCGGATCTTGTAATTAGCACATCAAACAAGCATACTCTAGTTGTATAATCCCACCGTCTACGGCCTGCAGCATCGAACTGTAAACATAAGTTATCAATACGTCTAGGTACTAATTATGCAGGATGATGTGGGTGATTTGGACAGGTATGATGCCATTACATTTGCCGAACAATGCAGGTAATAGAAACCAATTGTTATTTGTCTCTATGCAGTATGGCAAGTAGGAAAGAGATTTCGATATCGCATTAAAAAAATTGAGTGTTGCACTTCATACTCAAATAACACTGAAAATGTGAAATTAGCTGTAATAGGCTTGTTCCGTTATTTTTTTATATATATAGTCTTTAAGCATTTTTGTATAGTACATAATACTTTTATTATTTTATATGATTTACTTTTTGCGTCTTCAATATACAAGAGGTGGAAATAGATGATAGTCTCAAAAACAATGCGCCCGCTTGTGATACCACTACACACAACTCTAACTACTAAGTGCTCTTAGTAAGCTCAGACTACTTTAACAAAGATAAAGGCTATACAGTATGCGCCAAAAGTATGGAATAAATTCAATAAAAACGAAACAATTATTTTTTGGGAAAAATCCTCGAACAGGTCGATTTTTAATTTAAAAAATACATATTTTAGCGTAAAATGCGATTTTCAAATGTCATTTGTTTTCGAGTAATGACGTCATCGCTTTTTGTTTAAATGGCAACACCATATTTTTTTCCTTGATTCTGAAAGACCGTTTAATTCTCTATCAGACAGTACTAAAATTTTTCGAGTAAATGATGATTGAATGTTAGAAAACGTAAATCAATTAAAATAAAGCAAAAACGTTATCAAGTTTAGTTTTTCGAATTCCATAGTTCTTTTATGGATCACGTAGGTGAAAATCTTTGCAAAGTGTCATTGTCACACAGACTTTCTAATAAGTATTGTAAGCGACATAGAAATTATTATTCAATTTTAAGTATTATGGCACATCTAACTGTTACTCAAAGAATTGAAATTTTAATTCTTATCGGATGCGGGAATATGACTAGAACTCAGCAGAAAGTTTGCGATTTATTTAATGAAAAAGATCCAGATCGCGCTATCAGCCAATCAACAGTCAGTAAGGTAGAGTCTAAATTTAGAGAAACTGGCAATGTTGTAAATATTCCAAAACCTGGACGTCCAAGCATTAATGAAAATCAGAAACAGAACATTTTGATAAGTATGGTCGATAATCCTCATAATTGTTCACGATTGGTTGCATTAAACAATGACACTAGTCAGAGTGCTACGTATCTTGAGGAAGAAAAAATATCATCCCTACAAAATTCAACTTGTGCAGGAACTCAATGAAGATGATCCCGATCGCCGCTTACACTTTTGCGAAATTCTAATGGATTTATGTCAAAGAAATAGAAATTTACAGTGGCAAATACTTTTTTCAGATGAGGCCATATTTTGTCTGAATGGTACAGTAAACCGTCAAACTTGCAGATATTGGAGTCGGAAAAATCCTCATTGGATGGCAGAGGCACATACCCAACACCCTCAGAAATTAAATGTGTGGACTGGAATAGTTGACGACAGAATAGTAGGGCCTTTCTTCTTTGAAGGAACCCTTACAGGACAAAGATATTTAGAGTTTCTAGAAAATGACTTTGTTCCAGCCCTTGCAGTAATTTTTCCTAACGATAATGACCCTAACATTCCTGACAATACCATATGGTTTCAGCAAGACGGTGCACCTCTGCACTATGCGCGCCCTGTACGAGATTCTTTGGACAACTGTTTTCCTGGGAGGTGGATCGGCAGACGCGGACCGATAGAATAGCCTGCAAGATCGCCAGATCTTACACCTCTTGACTATTTTTTATGGGGATACTTGAAGTCAAAAGTGTACATTAATAAACCACGTAATTTAGAAGGACTTCAAAATCGCATTCGGGACGAAATACGCAGAGTTACCCCAGAAATCATTCATAATGTGCAAGAAGAATTTCTTCACAGACTTGCGCATTGTCAAGAAGTTGGTGGATGGCAATTCGAACATTTAATTTAAGTATAAAATTTAATCAATTGTATTTTATTTTACGTACCAACTAACACATATTATCTATATTCGCGGTACAGTGTTGCTAATCACGTTATTTTATGTTGTGTTATAAGCGAAAATCGCGGTAATTTTACCATATCAAATACAGGGTGTCCGGAAATTATGAACATATATTTCCACGTCATAAAATAAGAATAAAACTTTATATAAACATATGGAAAGGGATCCTAACCGAGTTAAATCCTTTTGAAGGGTCGGCCCTGAAGATGGTTAATGTTCAATATTATCGAAACGATTCGAGATAAACTAATTAAATTTGGACCAATAAGTGAGATATTTATGATGAATTCGAAAATTTACACGAAATTTAGGTAATTTATTCAGAACTGTGTTAAACAGGGCCGGCTTAGGTTATTTTCAGCACTAACTTTTTTGTTAGAAATTATGTTTACCATTGTAGCACACAAATCTAAAATCTATGTTTCACATTGAAAAGGTATTTTTGTCCAACTTCGATAAAATGCACCGTTTTCTAGTAAAAAGGATTTAAAGTGGAATATATAAAGATTGGTATGTAACGCATTGGCTAAATTTCGTGTAATTTAATTACTTTATTTCGAATCGTTTCGATAATATTGAACAAAAACCATCTTCAGGGCCGACCCTTTAAAAGGATCTAGCTCGCTTAGGCTCTCGGCATATGTTTATATAAAGTTTTCTTCTTATTTTTTGACGTCGAAATATTTGCTCATAATTTCCGGACACCCTGTAAACATATTTTTACCACATTTCATTTTTCTTGTGTAAAAAGAAAAGCAGGAACTGTGCCCTACGAAAAATGCATGGTATGAAAATTCTTTCGTATTTAACAAATTATAGTGATACCTAGATTGCCTTTGTAACTGACAAACTACCCCGCCGTCTGAGAACTTCTAAAGTGTTTTGTAAATCCAATTCTTAGGAGGTGCTGCAAAGTGAAACAAATGTCACATTCCAACGTGCCTCGTTTGTTTTCGAAGAGATGAAATATATCCATGTTAAACAACCGCAATTCCAACGGCTACGCGGCTTGTCACTAACAATGTTTTTATGTTTGCATTTGTTAAATTAATTAACGGGTAATTACAATGTCATTATGCGGTGGAATGGAGCACAAAGCATGGACACGTCCGTGTACGTACCTTGCATTCCCGCTGGAAATGATCTAATTAAAAATTAACAACTAAATGCATGTGCTAATGCAAGGTCGACTTGTTAAAAAAATACAGATGAATTCATGGAAATTTGGTATGTTGTTAATTTATGCATGTATTGAGGATGTGGAAGATTTGTGTACATTTACAAACTCAGGCTAACAAAGTTAACAAATGGTGTCAAACAAATCGTTTGACTTTAAACGTCAACAAATGTTATGTAGCATTATTTAGTTGGGAAAAGAGATATTTATTTATGACTACCCACTTAGTGATATTAAAATTTCAGGAAGTGATTGTGTAAAGGATTTAGGCATCTTCTTTGATTCTAATCTTACATTTGTTGAGCATGTTAACAACAGTTAGTAATGCCAATAAGACTAAGTTTTATATTAAGAAACTGTAAAGATTTTAAAAATGTCAATGCAAATGTTATATTATACATTAGTTAGGAGTACGCTTGAGTACGGATCAATTATTTGGTTTCCAATTTATCAGTGCCACATTGACGATATAGAATCTATTATATTCAGTGGCGTTTTCTGAAATACCTTTCGTTTAAGTAAGATGACATCTATCCTGCCAGGGGAATTAATATTCAAATATTATTGCACAGATATGACTTATCTTCTCTGATGGTTTTGATTAAAAGAAGATCAACTTTAGACTAACTTTATTGAAAATATCATGTCTCCAGCTAAACGATGTGGTCGAGCGATCACAAGTAAAAACTACATTCTATTATAGATAAAAATATAAAAACATAAAGGAGCGTACATCCGTCCGACCATTACATTCTCTGTAAGACGGATATGGCCAGATGTTTCATTTTTATATAATTTATTACACCATAATATAGATTGTGATAATCTTCTCAGTAAGATAATTTTTTTTGGGTCAACGCAGGTTTAAGATACATATAATCATACTTTTTATTGTGATAGACCTAGAACTAATATTATACTTAAAGCGCCTATACAGGGTGATTTAGAACTTATCTAAAAATAAATTTGACTCTTACAAATACAATTTTATACAAAAATACAAATAAAATAAAAAAGAGCAGTTCACAAATGATTTTAAAAAACCCTTGCGCACGGCACTGGAAACTGGCCCATTGTAAAACCTGATAATGATAAGGCGTATAATCGGCGACCGAAGAAAAAATTGAAAAAAATTCCCAAGGAAAGGCATAAATTACATTTTACACCTATTTTTATTCTGCAAATTCAACTGATTTTGCCGTTATTGTTATTAATTATTAATAGAATAAATTTATGGTTTTAATTACTGAAATAGTTTGATATATCTGATGACAACATTTTGGGCTGATCTTATCCAGTTTCTACAAACTAATACAAATGTTTCTGCTTTTTGTTATTGGCAGCAGTTATGATACGTTTGCGTAAATTATCAATAGTGTCCATTTCGGTGCAATATACTTCATTTTTTAAATAATTACTACTCCGTGGACTAATGCCCCGATCGGCACTGAAGTGAATTGAAGTCGAGCCGCTTAGGCCAAGCAGGAAGTAGCAGACCACTTGTATCTCACCTGCATTGAGTTATAATTTGTTATTTTAACTGTACTTAAACGCTTACATACGCCGCCATTGTTTACTATTGTCTAGTGTTACCAATTCTATGAAAGCGTATGCGTAACTGTAATGGAAAATAATTTTATAAAGTTATTTACTTTTCTATGAATTTACTACTTGCTATTTTGAAATTTTAATGTAAAAACTGACATCTGAGATTGATCTAATTCAGGTGAACACCTGCTATATGCCAACACAGTAGTAGACGGGTAAAAAACAAACGGTCAACGTTAAGTAGTCGAAACATGAATGTCACTATTTCGATTTATTACATTTATATTAATTTCTAATTTATCGGTTTGCGATGGTGAAAATGAAATTTTGATGGGACTCTAAAACAAAATGTTGACTTCTATACAGTGATTTAAAAATACTAGGAAAAATGGGCACATACAGTCAACTTAAGACATTATTTGACCGGTATTTTTTGTTTTTACGAATTTTAATTTTTAGGGGCTTAAAGTTAACATTTTTTACTTGACACTAATTTTAGTGATTATCTTTTTTCGACCGTGAATTGATTTTTATATTTCAAATATATCTACAATTTTTGCGGGTTGCGGGCCTGAACACTATGTATAACAAAAAGTAAGGTAGAAAATACGATTCTTCTTGTCTATTCCGTTTGTTTCTTGTCTGTTATGACTTGTGCCTTTTTTATTCTAGTTTGAATATATGAAATTTAAAAAGTCAAGCTTACTCTAAACTTTACCTTTTTCAAACTGAATAGTCGACAGATATATAAATAAAAGAGAAGGTACACATATGCTTTCTTGTCAAGGGTTAGTATAATTCATGATTTTAAGCACGACATTCCTGCATATCTCTACATATTTCCTTGTAAACCTTGATGCAAAGTAACTCAGAAATGGCCGTACAAATATGAAGATCTTGAATATTTCACCGAGCTGCTTCAGTAAACAATGAAAGATATATTTTAAATTCAACAGCGCGCAATACGTATGTGTGCCGTGCAGTCAGTAATGCTCGGTGAAACTTACGAGCCAATAGAGGAGCAGGGTGCAATATGCACCCCGTTTTCTTAACCCTCGTATTGGGTCGACCCCATAAATATGTATATAAATAAAGTCCGCCTCTGTAATAAAAAGTTATGCCTGCGTAAAGTGGAGTTTGCTTTCATAATTTATTTTCGACAATATTTCTCGATAAGCGGCCTCGAGCATAATCGATATATTCCATCGGGGCGTTCAGTGTGTGTAAATATTTTCGTGGCAAACTCCCCACCTCGCATTTAGAATTCCATTTAACGAAAACAAAAGGTGAACGTGACGATATTTTGAGAATAACAGACTTGATTACAGAATGTGTCGCGCCATTACTACTCAGATGACCGAGGTCTAACATCCCATGCTCCATTATTTAATGACTACATAAGCAAAAGTTTAGTCGACCTCTAGTTAGACCCCAAATAATCTAAATTTAACTTATACTTACTTTAATTTTATAACATTTATTCTTTATAAGTAGTAGTCGTAGGTCGGTCCGTGGCCGAGCGGTTAAAAGAGTCAGTATTTGAATCGAGGTAGCTGCCGACAGGTTCGAATCCTGCGGCAAGTAGACCAGCTATATTTGCGGAGAGGATTTGCACCCCCTCTGTAGGTGTGGTAGGGTGCTTGGGTCGATATGAGAGATTGTTGACAGGTATTGTCAACATTTGATCTCCCCCCTAATTAATGAGGTTTCCCTCATTGCTGTACTGAATGGTGGTTAGGACCTACCAACGTAAGTCGTTCCTGGACGCAATAATAATATGCCGCCTCCTCTCCTGCACAAGTCTCCAACTTCAGGGCTAATCCTCGTAATTAGGATGAGGAATAGACATATTATTATAGTAGTATGTTCAGCGCTGCGAGCTGAGAGAGCCCATGGCTTGGTTACATATTTCTTCCATTTCTTTTCATTTTCTACTTTCCTTCTCCAGTCCTCTATTCCCATTTCATCCAAGTCCCTTTCCACCATTTGCATTCATTTGGTCCGTGGTCTGCCTCTACTTCTCCCCATTATACCTCTTGACAGTACTTGTCTCGTTATTATCTCTTCTTCTAATCTTCCTGCATGCTCCAAACACTGCAATTTTTTTGCTCTAGCTACATTTATTATTGATGGCTCCCCATATATTTCCAGTTCATAATTTGTTCTTCTCTGCGACACATCACCTTCTTCTTTTCCACCGTATATTTCCGTAACCGTAACTTTTCTCTCAAAGATTTGTAACAAATGTTTTTCCTTTATGTCTATTTTTCATATTTCACTTCCATAAACAATTATTGGTCTTATTATTGCCATATATATTATTTTCTTGACACTTTTAAAAAAAAATTCATCTTAACACATAGTGTAACCATCCCAAACATTTTGTTCTTTTTCAAAACCTTTCCTGTATTTCATCTTTTTCTTCTCCATTATTAGTTATTCTCGCATTCAAATAATTAAATTTTTCCATTTTTTCTAAATTATATTGATTTTCTTCCGATGTAAACATAAGCTGATGTTTTCCTTTCTAATACTATATATTTTGGATTTTGGATTTTTTTTTTTTTTCATTTATAAGAAACTCTTTGTCTTTAGCTGCTTCTTCTAAATTTTTTATGGCGTTTAGTAGATTATCCTTTGATTATCAGTGAATTCCACGACTGATGAACATCCTCAAGCCGCTATTGCCTCAGCACTGATATTACCAAATGCTATAAATTGTACACATAATTTTAAGGTTTTTCGTTAATATATTCTATTAGTTTAAATAACTACAGAAGTTTTCTTTCTGGCTGTATTTTTTCTCTTAGATTACGTGAAGAAAAGTTCCCTTATTATTTGATAAACCCCTAGGCCCTAAACAAATTCCGAATCATTATTCGACCAGCATCTCCTTTGTGTGAGTGTGTGCAACGCCTCTTCTCACCCAACATGTCAGCCGTTGTGGAGAAAGCGGAGACAAAGGGCGAACGCTGGAGACGTCCCAATAATAGCGGCGGCGGCGGCATCACCTTCAATGCTCCCCCGGTATCAATTTGCTTGTCAGGGCGGCCGTAATTCCCCGAATCGATCATGGCGGACTTAATAGAGGACATTTTTTCTCCCGGTTCGTCTTCCCGATAACGAAAATCGATACTGAACTATGTACTTCCCGTGCGCGTTTAATTTAAATGACGTATTTCTCATTTCTGTAATTTCCTGGAAGGGTCTGGCGACAGTGAAATATCCTGGCGACGTTCTCGATGGTTGGAATCTCGATATAAAAAATGCGAAATCGTTCATCAGCATCACTCATCGCTGAGACGTGAAAAAAGTGACATTTTCTGCGACTGGTAAATAATCGCAAGTTACGTTTCAGGCCCGACGCGTAGCAATGGGCCTTTATTCGGCCAAGTACGCAATCCTTCTTTTGACGAGTAAATGGAATTCATTATATTTCTTTATCTACTATCACTAATTAATGTAGGGTTTTTTGCTTGACAGTGACAATGAAAAGTTGACGTGTATTGAGCTGAGCCGAGCAATAAAATCCAGCAAACGGTCGTCGCCAATAGCAACCAGGACGCTGTGTCCTTTTTAAGCAGGTACTAAATTTAACAATGGTCAAATTTTGTAAAATTTACCGCGCTTAGTTAAGATAGTTTTAGTTGAAAAGGTGATGGAAATTGAAAATAGTGACAGTGATATCATCAATACACCTCCGCAAATTAGAATTAGATAGCTTTAGGTTGCCAGAAAAATCAAAGAAGCAATATAACCTATTTCTGACATGGTGTATGTCGAAGGAAATTTATAAATATTCAAAAAACGTACTCCTCGCCTATTTTTGTGAGAAAGACGCTAAATTCGTGATCATTATAGTCGATTTACTCGATGCCAAAATCCACATCTACCAACAATGGTAATGACTTAAGCAAGTTCAAAAAGTTTCAATCAATTAATGTTATTTACTAAAATACCAAACGATATTGCTAATTATCTTAACCTACCAGAATGTCATTTATACACAGGGCATTGCTTTCGCCGACTACTTCCCATGGTGGAGATGATATTATACAATTGAAGCGACATGGGGGAAAGAAGAATTCTACAGTTGCAGAAGGATACATAGATAATAACA
The DNA here is from genome assembly GCA_037114965.1 of Monochamus alternatus. Classification (NCBI taxonomy): domain Eukaryota; kingdom Metazoa; phylum Arthropoda; class Insecta; order Coleoptera; family Cerambycidae; genus Monochamus; species Monochamus alternatus. The sequence continues at coordinate 13,255,630 of CM073427.1, forward strand.
TCAATGAAAAGTGAAACAAGTAAAAAAATGTAACTAAGTCATCAAATAATGTACAAGTAACTGAACGTAGCAATCGCAGTGATGAAAATTTTATCATATCAAAATATAGCCCCAACATGCCTTCTGGATCAGGAATTATTATTAAAGATTGTAAAGACTGTTCTTTCAGTATGCAAATTCCGAATGCTAACAAACGAATTTCTTACCTTTGTTCTATTTGTGTTCTCGTTGTAATAAAGTTAATACTTGAAAAGTTTTATTTTGTTGAGTGATTGCAGATGAAACTTTGTAGGGACATTAAAGGGACATTACTGCTCTCAAATGACATTTTTTCTTCCAGTTCGTCTTCCCAATAACGAAAATCGATACTGAACTATGTACTTCCCGTGCGCGTTTAATTAAATGGCATATTTCGTATGTCTGTAATTTCTTAGAAGGGTCTCGCGACAGTGAAATATCCTGGCAACATTCTCAATGGCTGTAATCTCGATATAAAAAATGCGAAATCGGTCATCAGTATCGCTCATCGCTGGAACGTGAAAAAAGTGACATTTTCTGCGACTGGTAAATAATCGTAAGTTACGTTTGTGGCCCGACGTGTAGCGATGGGCCTTTATTCGGCCAAGGGCGCAATCCTTCTTTTGACGCTAAAATGAAATCACATATTCCTTTCAGCAGTGTTCAATGGTCTAAAATTAATAACAAGGAATACAGTAGGCGCCATGTTTTGAATACGTAACATTAATTTATCTATTGTTTGTCAAGCAAATAAAAATGTCCTTGAAGAATAAATTTACAAAGGCTTTGTAATCTTTGCTTTCCGACAAATCTGAGGGCAAGTATTATATAAAATTTGATTGCTTGGAAATCTGGATAATGGAAAAGAATGACTATTATTAACGAAACGGTATTATTATTAGCATATATATTTTGACAAAAACACTGTAAAAAAAGTTAAATGTCATAGAAATTATTTATCATAAATAATATTTACCATATTAATAACATTTCATTTTATAGTTATCTCCCGTAATTTTGCAAATATTACGGATATTTACAATAGTAATACCTTGAAATATTACCTAAACCATGTAGTATACTGTAATATTTCTCACAGAATGGCCCATATGAAAGTGGGACACCTTTCTAAAACTTTTATTTGTTGGCCGATTTATTTTTTTTTTAGTGATAGAGCTTTAATAACTACTCTGTCAAATTTTAGAATAAAAATTAAATTTTATTGACCCACTTTTTTCAACAAAAGTCCAAAAAAAAAATTTCGATTTTTATATTTCAAATCTGGGTGAACCACTGGTCTGGGATAGTAATGGGTGGGACCAAAATTTAAAAAACATACAGTGTGTCACCAGATAGGTGAAATGACTCTTATACCTAATAGTCAAAAAAATTTGGTGTTGGAAAATGGCCTTCTGGTATTCAACTCTGCTTGTTTAAGAAACAAAATCTGCCATGATTTCAAATCCATAAAATCCAGTAAGCTTTTATATTTATGGAAAAAAACTGATTTTTTTGCCAGTAAAGTGCTGTATTGTATGTGTGAAAAATTTAAATTAGTATCCTAGGCCTAGCCTGATTTTTTACTTGATTTTAGGTTTTTTCTATGTACATACAAAATACTACAATTTTGCACATGTCCTCAATTCTTCATTCTGATAAACTTTTCTTAATTACATTTTGGTGTATCTCATACACAAAGGGTACTACACTAGCGCAGAAATAGGGCAAAAAATCAAAGTAGGCATTGAAAGAGTAACCTCAAAAAAAAACATTTTTTCGTCCGTTTTTGCGTAGTGTGTAGCAAGAATGGGTAAGGTCGTCCAGAGGTCTCCGTGGGCTTAAATTGATCGTCGTGAAAAATCTAGGTAGGCATAATTCGATTTTCACATTATTTGTCCAAATTACCCCTACTTAAGGAGTGGAAAATGGTCGATCAATTCTTGGTAAAAATTGGCGGGAACGTGGATGGCAAGGAAGAGATCACCTCTATTACCGAAAACCGGCGGAAAATGATGTTTCCTTCATGAATTGCCTTTTTTGTGTCACTCTTCCTTATAACTCCAAATGATATGAAATACATGCCCCCATAATTCTTTCTGTCGGATTCTGATCAGTTACCCCTACTGAAAGGGTGGAAACCACCCCTAAAACAAGAAAACAGAAAAAATGGTCACCAAAATATGGGTAAAAATTGGCGGAATTCCACATGGCAAGGGTAACATCAAGAATGCCCTCCTAAAAATGCTCAAGGTGAAAAACACCCCCCCGCGTGGGGGTAAAACCACCCCTATTGCCGATAGCAGACGGGGAATGATATCCACTTCATGAAGTACTTTGTTTCCCCCACTACCCGACAAATGATATGAAAGACGGGCCCCATAATTCGATCTTTTGCGAAATTCTGACTAGTTTTCCCCGACTTCAAGGGTGGCTTAAGTAGGGGTAAGTCGGGCAAATATTGGAAAAATCGAATTATGCTCACCTAGATTTTTCATGACGATCAATTTAAGCCCACGGATACCTTTGTACAACCTTCCCCGTTCTTGCTACACACTTCGCAAAAACGGGCGGATTTTGCGGTCACTTTTTGCACGCAGATTTAATTTTTCATTCCGTAAAACTTATCTTAACAGAAACTAAATAGAAATAAAAAATTGCTAATCTTTTTTATATTTGCGGTTGAAACAAATTTGAAGTAGGCCGGCAAATTTAATTTTCATTATGAAATTTGATATCACAGTAATTATTAAAGCTCTGGACAATGAAAATAAAAATTAAATCGGCCAACAAATAAAACATTTAGATAAGGGTCCCGCTTTCAAATGGGTCACTCTGTAGATATTAACCAAAAATCAATTCAAAGGTAAAACCCTAGCATATTACATATTTTGAATAACTGGTAAAAGCCATGTTTACTTTTTAGTTTGTCATTTGTAGTACATAGGTATAGACAAATATGTTTTCATACGTTAAACATTAATTTTCATCTTCGGGTCACATCAATTATATTACTAAGGTCTGTTATTTTTTACAGGACTACAACGACGACATTCGACAGGAGCAGATGTGGGAGATGCAGGTGTTGTCCAGCCAGAGAAACAACAACAAGGGAGACGAAACCTCTGGAGGCGGCGGCCAAAGCGCCGCCGACTGCAGTGGAGAGGACCGACTCAGCGCGGAGACGGCTGATTCTGGTCCCCAGAGCCCGCAAGACGTCGAGCATCCAGCTTTGAGGGGCGTACCACCAGGTAATTTTTCTTCACGTTCTTATTCATACCAAAGGATTAGAGATATTTACCCTAAATATAATTTTCATCGTTTTACCGGATATAGGTCTAATGAACTACGGATCAATTTTAACTTATTAACAAAAAACCATACAGTGTGTCTATTTTTGTCTGTGTCAAATTCGGGGTCGGTCAATGGTCGCACGGTTTAAGGCGTCACTACTTGAATCGAGGTGACTAGGTCGGTGTGGGTTTGCGCTCCGGTAGAGCTATATTCGTAGAGAGGATTGGCACCCTCTCTGCGGGTATGGTAGGGTGGAAGAATGAAGAATGTTAGCTTGGGTCAATGTGAGAGATTGATACCGGTTGATAATAATATGCCGCCCCCTCTCCTGCACATGTCTCCGACTTCTGAGCTAATCCCCGTGATTAGAATGAGGGGTAGAGATATTATTATTATTATATAATTAAAAATGGTAGTCATTTTGTTAAATTAATTAAAGTACGCCTATATATTATCATTTTTCTAAGGGTTTCTAGGATTTTGTAAATCTGAATAAAATTTTTGTGAATTAAATTGTTTGTCAAACTAAACTCAAACCCCAAAAAATACATATTAAATTTATATATACGTAGAATGCTTTGAAATGGGAAAAAACTTAATTTCCTCATCCGACGGAGCTGAAAGAAAGCAAAAAATTGGTCTGTTTGTTTCCATTTCATAGAGAAACGGCAGTATTCAAACTTCCGTATGAATAACTGTTTTTGGTTTCTAAGTTAACTCCGCCGTCTATTCGTCTCTATAAAAAAAGAACGGAGTAAAGCTCTTCTCTTCCGAAGGATGGCAAAAAACGAAATAAAAAGTACATAAATATCCAGGAATCCGCTGGTTGTCGGGATCATTTCAAGCATGCTCATTTCAGGCCACTTCCGATAGCCTCAGTATATTTATGTTACATTATACGTACCAGTGGCGGTTCGTCAGGTGACGCAGCGCTGCAATAGGTGGGTTCAGACATACGAGCAAAAATTAATTTTTATTGTAAAATTATAACTTATGGATTCATACAACTTATTTGAAACAAAAATATGTAACGGCTGAAATTACCAAACTAAAGTTTTTCCTGTAGGGAGATCCACAAAACGGTTTCTAATTGATCTGACGTTACAAGCCTACTACAAGCTCCGCCTCGACTCGGTAACCGCGCTTATCTGTCAAAGCAAGAAGCAAGCAGAATTAAATATAATTAACCAACTGTTAATTTAGCTTGTGTTTATTAAAATTGCATAGTACATATAACGTAGGAAGGATATCAGAAAGCCGATACGTATAATTTACTAATAGTAAATGTACAATGGTGTTTGATGTTTTAGTGACCAACGCGAACAGATCAACACAACGTTATCGTCACAGTCTTGTGCAAGGTAAAATAAAAGTAGATCAAATTCATTTTTATAATCATTATTATAAGAAAAATTATTACAACATAAAAAGTCCAGATAACCAGATACTAAATAGGTACATATTTATAAATAGGCGATATTAAAATAGCCGCAATTTGATAGAATTTTTCAAAATAACTCATGGTTATTAACATCTATTTACTGATCGGGAAGAAAGGTTATGAAGATTCGGCAACCTATTTTGCACAAGTTGGTTTCGCTAATTTATAAAAGCCAATTTTCTTGACGTTTAAAAAAATCTTCTGTTGACTTTCCCGCCATTAGCAATGTTTTAGATAATCTGGTGTTAAATAAGCACCACTACATTTGCTCATTTTTAAATCATAACTAATACGTTACCAAGTGGTATTCGAAAATTATCAGCTCAGTCAGTTTTTGTCTCTTACACAAAAAACATTGAAACTGCAAATTCTTTGCATCATATTCAAAGTGAAAATTCATTGTGGTTTGAACTTCGGTTTACATAAAAATTTTATGAAACTAGTGTTTGTAAAACTGGAACCCGTTCTTTAGTAAAGTTTTTCTAAATACATTCATTTCAGTTGAGAATTTTTTTTAATTGTCTCAAATAAATTTACAAATGCTTCAAGAAATTTCCAAAAATGGAGTATATTTTATGTGGCCCATCTCGATTTCTGATCTCCTAAAAATATAATTACTAAAGTGCTTGAACAACAACGATGCTGAATACAGAACATATATTCTATTGCGCAGTTGACTTTTGGAAAATTTACATATTTCCTATATTATATACGTAGCAATAGTAAAAATTTATTTTGTACATCTAATTTTGTGTTTTTAATGAGTATATTTGTGTTATGTAAGAAATATACTCATATTTTGCTCACATCTTTTATGAATATGAAGTATAAACCAGACTTCGTCACCTACCTATACAATAATAAACAATAGGTATACCTATATCATTTGATTTAATAAATATATGTAGGTATTAGCACATTTACATACAAAACAAAACTTTCTTGCTGGTATATCGCTTCTTATTTGGATAAACTATCCAAATCAGCAGGTTACGTTTCGTAATCTCGCATTGGTTGCAGACTTTCAAATACCTATTTTTTTTTTGTTAATTTTGATCTTTAATTTGGCAAGACTATTTTTATAGCATACCTATTCAGTTGATGTCAATGAAATACAAAAATTGCCGCACCTGCCTATTATAACAATCTTTTCGCACCAATATCCTTGGCAAGATAAATAACCTCGGATGAGCGCTATAGGCCTGGACGCCACGTAGAGGTGGGTTCCCTTCTCCGGTCAGGTTCGACCGCAATTGCAGCCGATGCCGGCGGCTCTGGGAACCTCCTCCTGTCCTGGCAAGTCCCGTAGACAAGGGCTTATCTTCTGGCGCTCTTCTGTCTTCTCTTCTTTCTTCGCCGACTCGTTAACCCCCGGGGGTAGTCATGTTTTGGCCTCGACGCGAACGCCTCCGGCCAGGTAAGGGTTTTGGGTTAAGTCAGGTTTAGCACTGTGGGTCTAGGGAGTTTGTAGAAATCTTTCCATTTTATGGTCATGTTTGTGTTAGAAATACCATTTTCTATATGGAAAATTTTTTACCATGTTTAATTGCAGGTATAAAATATAGCGTGTGAATATAATAATAATAATAATATCCTCATTCTAATCACAGGGATTAGCCCAGAAGTCGGAGACTTGTGCGGGAGAGGGGGCGGCATATTATTATTAAGCAGGCCGCATTTGCGCCCAGGAATGACTTACGTTGGTAGGCCCTAACCACTATTCAGTGCAGGAATGAGGGAAACCTGGAAAACCTCATTAATTAGGAGGGTGGTCAAATATCAACCGGTATCAATCTCTCACATTGACCCAAGCCAACATTCTTCCACCCTACCATACCCGCAGAGAGGGCGCCAAACCTCTCCACGAATATAGCTTATATACGGTCTACCGGCAGTTAGGCTCGAACCAACACCGATCTAGCCACCTCGATTCAAGTACTGACGCCTTAAACCGCGCGACCACTGACCGACGATATAAACGATATAAAGCTGGATCTATCAAATGTTACGCGGGGTTGTCATAAGCATGAGGTTTGCTTAGAATATATAATAAGGACGTAATAGTTGGAAAAAAATCAATAAAATTTGTACTGAGCGAACAAAAAGAATCGCTCGGACCCAACCTTAATTTTTAAATGGGCATATTCTGTCAAACATATTTTATGACGTCATTATTGTTGCAAATTTCATGTCGCTTCATCTTTTTAAAAAATGGCAACTTCAATTCTTAACGCCATTTTATGACACTATCGTATAATCGTAACGATTCTCCCTAGTAATGTTTTAATTGAAAAAAGTTTTTCTTGCTTAAAAATAGTTAAAACTTATTCGCGTAGCTTAATGATGGAAACGAGACTTACAAATTCCCTAAAAAATTCATTTAAAGGGATATTAATTGAACAAATGCAGAACCATTTTACGACTCCATAATCGATAAGTTTTCAGCTTTAAAAAATCTTAGAATAGATCTCATATTTAAAAAGAAGATGCTAATGCGAGAAGAAGCGAGTTAAATAGGTACTTTTTTACTATAAAATGGCAAATTCGCCTGGAAGTATTATTTATCTTTCCGCTTCGCCTGTTATTAAGTCAACGAGCCGCCTCTGGTACGTACTCCACGTCTGTCTGAAAATAATTTTAACGTAATTTACTATGCGGCGGCATATAGGGCACCATTAATCACTGCGCCTTCGGGAAATTATTAACATTGTAGTTATTTTGTTCGTAACGAAATATATGAAGCGTACATAACCGTATCAGACATCCGAACACAAATAGGTTTCGCATATTGTAGTTGTTTACCCCGGGTAGCTGGAAATATTAATAAAGATCTATGGAGCGCATAATTACCGAACAGATCAAAGTTGGCCGGGGCACGAGTAAAATTCTATCTATTTGCACTATAAGTTTAGTTTACTTCCATAATTTCAGTTCCAAATATACAAATTAGCTTAGACTTAATAATAACTGTGAATTCATACTTTAAATTAAACTCTGAATTCAGACTTTTATGTCTGAATTCAGACTTTAATGTCCAAATAGTACCCTTCAACAGTATCTAGTGAGTCACTTTCTGCTTCTAGCTTTATTGCAGGCCAGCACTGAGTAATCAGTGAGTACAAATGTAGACACTACATGCTATGCCTTGTACTTATATCTTCCGTGGGTAATGACAGACACCTGTGGCATACTGATAAGAACTAACAAACTCGAAACTGATAAATGTCTGATGGCAACACTTACGACGAACCCTGGTCGTTTACTATAGTCAGGGAATTAGTCCACAGAGTAGTTATTTCCTAAAATTCCGCTTTTAAAAATATGGCAATGGATGGGTCTTTTAATAGTAGATACTCTCAGTATAGAGAATTGCTTTCTGCTTGTGAGTACACAATGACTACTAGATGTGTACACACGTGCTCCGTCTTGCGTACTCATGTTCTGTTAACTATTATGACAGATTGTGTGATTGTGAACAGCTAAGGTTGCGAGTTATTGGCTTCATTTGTGATATACTGATAAGAACTAACAATTTCGAAACCAGTACATAAATAGTGGCAACGTTATTTAGTCCCCCGTACTTAAATAATACTGTTCATGACAATGGTACAATCAAATTTAATCAGGAAATTGGTGTTAGCACATCACGGCAATGTAGATCCAGAAACAAAAATAGGTGTAAGGAAATTAAATGGTCTAAATCATTTTCCCAACAATTAAAGTCGCACCTTAAATCGTCTCTAGAATCAAAAATAGTAAAAGTATACAGGGTGTTGTAAAATTTCATAGTTGATGACAAATATCGTAAATTATGTACTCTAAATATCAATTCTCTATCTAGAAATCTCTGAGTACTACGAATTGTCCCATAATTTCGTTAGCAGTGTAAGTTCAGAAATTAAAATCTGAATTCAGAGATTAAAGTCTGAATTCCAGAGTTTAAAGTTTGAATTCAGATTAAAGTCTGAATTCAGAGTTTAAAGTCTGAATTCAGAGTTAAAAGTATAAATTCAGAGATTAAAGTCTTAAAACTTAACAAAATTGTAGATATGGCCATACTGGGGCTTGGCTGCAGGTGCAGAACGTATATTCGCACAAGAAAAGCATTAAGACGTATGACTCGAGTTTTGCGTTTGACGCCTTGGGGTGAATAGTTCAGAAAATTAAAAATGTTGACGTTTCCTTGTAGAGCAGAACAGAATTCAAATCAGTTTATTTTAACTTTCCGAAATAGCCAACGGTATTTCATAGAACATTTACAATACATTGGGAATCAAAATAAAATTTGTAATGAAATTTTGATTCCCACGACAAAACAATGAAGTCATTCTTCATTTATTAAATTATTTCTTTAAATGATTTATTTATTTTGAATTACTTTTTGGTAAAGGTATTTATACCCGAGTTCAAAGATAGTAGACTGATTCATTTACGGCATTCTGATGAGTGCGGGAGATGAGGGTTGCAAGGGACAAGATTCCATAGAAGTGCAAGTGAGAAGGGTTCAAAAAACACAAAATTACCAAAAATAAGTTGACGTGAAGTGAACCTAGCATTTTCATAGTTTACTTTAAACATTTTATACTCAGCATTCTGATGCGTACATCGCAGATATCACACTTTACCACATAATACACTGCACTGTTTACATACACTCTCTACACTACTGGTTACTAGCACTGTCACTATAACATTGACACGTTAACACTTATCGTCGGTTATTAAGCCTGTTCGTAGAACAATTGGAAACAATTTCCAACCGTCAGACACACGCGCATTGCGTTTATAATGCCCACATAAGATTGAAAATGTTTTAAATACAGTGAGCATGTTTCTGACGGTTGGAAACTGATTCTGGTGTAATATGAATAAAGCTTCCATATAAATTAAATAATTTCTTCGCCATATCACTATTTCGTCTTTTTTGTCAGCATACTCATTCGATTTCGTTTTATACAACGACAATTCATGTCACGTATAATTCGCAAAAGTACCCTTCTAGATATTTTAGGCAAAGTTGCTTCCCGTGAGATAGCAACCTGAATTTTTTATATTGTCGGAAGCTTATTTTTAAAATACAATCCATGAATTTTTCTACGAATCGAGTATTTTGTATCATCATCTTGTTCTTCTTTTGCATTGTTTATTGCACGATGTACACTACTCACAGACACTACTAACAGACACTGCGGAGACATTTTCAGTCCAAAAAAATATTATATAATAATCCGTTTTTCACAAAATAGAACTAAATTAACTACACAAGATTAATTATATTACAAACTACTGAAACTAGTGCCTCGTTAGATATAGCTTAACATTTTTACGCTAGTACAAGGACGTTGCTCTTAGTTTGAATCGTGAATAGCAGTCGATCTCAATCCATACACTTTATATTCCCCAGCTGCTACTTTTCATTAAGAAAATGAAAAAAACGAACTCCTGAACAGACGCTAATCCCCCTGCAATTAGAATTGATTCTTCCTGAAATTCTTTATAATGCAAACCTATTCAATTATACTAATTGGACAGATAACTGAAGCTTCGATCTATTCTACAAAATGCATGTGATAGAGTTCATTGTGTTGTACGAACTAGTAATTTAATTTACATTTTGTAAATTGCTGTTTTAAGTTGTTTAGGTCTTAACATATAGTCCACAGTTTCTTTATAGAATTTACTTTTTTCATAAAATTAACTGAAACCTCGTTATTCATATATACAGGGTGATTTTGAACTTGGAGTAATTTTAGTATAGTCTATTTATTAGAACAACAAGTGATATGTAAAAAATAGTCCAATAAAATGATATAAAAAATTATAAATAACTCCTATTTTAGCATTTTCAAATTATATAAGCCGCTGTACGCTCGAGTTCGTTGTGTTTACTTATTTACATATCCAAGGGTCATTATTATCAATGCACTTAGGCCATTCTTATATCAATGTGTACGTGTATTACTAAATCATACTACGCACACACTGGAAAATGCGTAAATTAATAAAAATATTGCGATTCGTTTACGAAAGTGTTACGTTGTTATTTAAGGTTAAGGTTATAAACAATGCGTTACTTCATCAAAGACTGCGCACGCAATTTGTCATATGTTGCTTATCGATGACGTATTGTCAAATAGTTTATTAACTTATTAGGGTAGGTTACGGTTACACATAGTCGGCTTCAAAGTTTACAATAACTTTAAACTCAGTTATCCCGGTTATTAAAAATCATTTATTAGGGTAATGTATACTGTTATCAGATAAAATTAACACCACTCTTTCAAAATCACCCTGTATTTATTAATTAAAAGATACTGAAAACAGTTCCATCAGCTTACACAAACTAATTAATTAAAATCATCGTGATTGAATTAAATATTAGAGAAATATGTAAAATCCGCCTTAAAGAACTAAAGCTTTTCCCACATATGTAAATGTTTACATTGCGGTTTGTATGTGGGGAAAATAATGTTTGGAATAAATTATTCAGAATATATAACACAGTGTTTACTAACAACAAGAAACATAACTTTTTTGTTGTTACAGAGGAAACTTAGAATATATATTGAACATATATTTTTAAGCTAATTTGCTTTTAGTTCTGGATTAATAACTTTAGAATTGTATACGGTGTGGATCAACCAAGTAGGTTTCCTTCTTTTTGATGCAAACCAAACCAACACTTGGGCCCATCAACTTTTGTTTTGGGAGGTGTATATTTCATGGGTGTTTTCATTTTCCAAATTCAAGTTTTATACAAGATTTTACAAGACATGAAAATGCACGTCACATTTTTCCTACTCAAAGTATTCGTGACGAAAAAGGGTTAATGAGTCATGAAACGCTTACCGACGTGTATGAAAATACTTGCTTAATATATTTATGTTTTCCTGTCTTTCATCAGCTTGAACCTCCATGAATAATTTGTTCGAGCGTTGCCACCGGCAATCCCAAGCCGGTTTGCCCTTCCGGAATAGAAACTTGTCATTAAAATTTATGTGAAACCTATTTTGTAACCTTAGATTTAAACCCATCATTATAACGCAAACAGTCCAAACGATTTCCTGCCAAAACCATCACCACATCGACTAGTTTAAGTAGATAAAGTAATTTATAATAATACTAGGTGACCCGGCAAACGTTGTTTTGCCATATGAATTATTTCTAGTGAATATTTTGGTAGTCGGCTTCGTTCTCATCCCTACTCCGTACTGTTACTGGGTGAGAAGCACAAGCCTAGAAAAAATATAGACTGTGCCAGTGTCATATTGCCGGCTGCCCTAAAAGGTCCAGAATCACTAAAACTTGGTTTTTATGCCAATTTACGTTGGTTGTATTGTAGCGTGAATCTCATTTGTTTACTGTGATTGGTCACACTCATGTCACATTCTTTATTGACATTTAAAATGACAGCAAGTTAGTTAATTTCATATTGCAATGCAACCATCATATTTGCACAACCGCCAACATAAAGCAAATAAAATATAAATTTTCTGGACCTTAGGTCTCTATAAAACGCGGCACCTGTCACGTGACCTATATCATGAACCGACGCTGTCTATATTTTTTCTAGCTTTGTGGTGAGAAGTGACACCGGTAGACGCCTGGCGAGGAGAACTTACCTAGTGATAATCGATCAGTTATCGACCAGGGTTAAATAGATTAAATTACAAAAATGGCTATTAAGAAATAGGAGTTTGTGATAGAAGGGTGAAAATTAAGGGTTGTATGTATTTTTTAATGGCACATCATAAAAAATAAAAATGTCCAAAAAATAAAAAATAAAATGTTTGGGATGGACCACCCTTATCACTTAGGGGTATGAAAAATAGATTATGACCGATTCTCAGACCTACCGAATATACATATAAAATTTCATAAAAATCGGTCAAGCCGTTTCCGAGGAGTATGGTGACTAACACTGTGACACGAGAATTTTATATACGTAGATATGTATTTACGTACTAGCAAAAATTTTAAATTTAAACATAGCCATAGGTGAGGTACGTGGATGGAGGGGGGTTTCTTGGGTGCTAACAGATTCCCAGTAACTGAGAGGGCTGCTCTAAAGTATCATAACTTATTTATTTGATTCCTTTTCAACTGTCTTGTGTTTAAATTTAGAATAAATGGTAAAATAAATGTTGTAAGATTATGAGTACTTTAATATACTAGACAAAAAAGACAGTCGGCCATCAAAGTTCAAAAATATTTTAAAAGATTGTTCTGTTAAATGGAACATTATTTTATCATATTGACATTGATGTGGGTTGATCGGTTAGTTTCTGATAGCAATAACGACGGTAGGTATTTAAAAAAAACACATGGCAAGTACAATACGTTATTACTAATAGCTTGTAGTATGATTTTTATTAGTAGAAACAGATAAACATATATTCCTTTATAATTCGGTTCATAATGAACCGAAATGAACTAAAATTAGTTGCATTTATAGAAAAGTCCAAACAGAATATTAATATTTGAAATAATTTACTTCGTAAACAAGAGATTTGATATAATCCAAATTCATCGCAAAAATTCATCAGATTAAAATCGGGGCAACACACAAGACAAGATTAGAACTAGTTTTTTAAGGATGAACAGCACTAGAAGTGGTACGAATTATTACTCCATTGTCTTCTATAACTCCTGACCGAAAATTTTAAAAAATTGTATGTTAAAGATTATAAAGATGAATTCAGGAAATTCCTCAAAGTAAAGGCTTTCTATTTCTTTGATGAATTTCTTGATTATAAGTTTTTGAATTCATCTTTGCACCCGGTTACTAAGTGTAAAGACTGTATTTTGTAACTGTCCTATATATTATTATATTATTCGTTTTTATTTTATGATTACTGTTTTATATACTTTTTTATCGCTTGTATTAGTTTTCAGAAATATGCTTTTAGGCCTTTTAATTTTGTGACTTGTGTAAACATTTTTATATGTGATGGCACCAATAAACTACTACTACTACTAAATTAGTTTAAAAACAGTGTAAACAAAAACTTTCAAGGAAAATATCTTGAAAAGCTACTTGCATCAACATTCAAAAGGTATACCGTTTTTACGTTAAAACTATGAGGAAATAAGATTACCTATTTAAAATAAATATACAAGGAGGCACAAAAAAGCTTTGATGCTTTAGAGTCATACAAAGTGGTGCAGGACCATATATTGGTCTGCCAGCAAATTTGAATTTTTCAACTCACCCTCCGTATCAAATTTATACCTATATGATTGTAATTAATAGTTATGTGATAAAATCAGAAAAAAAATCAATTTCGACACCCCTGTATGTCGGTTAGTATCGACTTTTGGTGTAAGGTAAATAAATTGAGTTAAATCACTTTATTTTTATACGAGATTTTGTAATCTTGCTCTGTGTACCATTACTTATATTGCAAAGACATAGAAAAATAAATTGTGTTTATTAAACGACTTTCCATTCCGGTTACACTGTCTGGCACTCAGTTTCATACAGTTGGTTTAAAAAGGTAACAACAAGCGACACTAATAAACTGAATTCGGGTACTACACAATAGCATAATAGTGCATAAGCAATAGTTTAAGTGTTTCAACTAAACTATTTATTAATAATAATAAGTTTCAGTTTAGTATTAGAGACTACTATCAATAACCCCTAAAAACTGATCCCTCCTTAAAGAAATACCCTGTATTTACGTCAACTGAGAAAATATTTAAAAGCAGGTCTGAATCTAGAGTAGATTTTAAAAGGTAACCACCAAGAATAAACACTGTATGGCGTGAGCCATTTGATGAGAATCGGCCTAATGTACCCCCATGTTTCATAATGAAGACGATATATCACATTCTGAGCATTCCGCCGCTGTGTTTGGGTTAATAACACCCCATTCTTCACCGGCGCCCAACCAATCTGACGTTATACCGCAGGAGAACTTTTAGAAACTCGATTGCTCATTGCCGGCGACGAACACAAATTGCATCGTAAGCCCTCGACTGTTCTGTAGGAGCTCTCGAGTTGATCGAAAAGGTAGTTTTCTCCGTTGATTATTTTTCAGACGGGAGAAGCGTGATTTCCCAATACTTATAAAAAAGCAGTCGATGTACTTCTTACAATCTGAAAATAATAAAGTCTATCAATAGCATAATTACTTTTTCTGACTATTAGATACCATCGGAATTTTTCTAAATGAGAGTTGTCCAACCTCAAGCGGTCTAGATAGATCTAAATATGTGTATTGTCATATAATTTTTGTGAAATCCTTTAGGAATGTGTACTTATTTGGATCAATTTCAGGCTTCAAAACATCGTATTCTAGTATTTTAGTTCCATGCTAAGCAACCATCAATAACCAGTATGGGAAAGTTACTTTTTTGATTTTGATAACGTAGAAATTGATAAATGATACTGCGGGAAACAACTACTCCTCGGACTAATGTCCCGACCGGCATTGAATTACGCCTACAGTATTTGTGTGAACAACCAAGAACCCTTGTCGGTCACTCCACCAAACATAAACCGGGTTCGGGCCCTCATCAGTATGTCATAAGTGAGATGATCTATATCTCACTACTCAGTTTATATGTGAAGATACATATGGAGGAATAGCCAGTTCAGCAGCAGGGCGAGAGGTCTACGTTTAAGTACCTGCTGTAATGTAGGTCGCTTCCTGCAAGTCGAGCCGCTTAGGCCGAGCAGGAAGTAGCAGACTACTTATATCTCACAACGTACAAATTATTAACCGCGTATGTAATGTTCAAAAAAGAGCTATAGATTCTCGAAATAATCCAAATAAAAAGAAATATTAATTCTATTAATAACAATACCGAAATTGACAATTTATCACATATATATTTTAATTTAAATAACAATTAGTTTTTAATGTTGCAGACTTGTACCCCTCCTATACATGGTGTTTTTTTAGTAGTCAAAAATCCTGAGGCGCATTCTATGATCAAAAATAATTTGTTATACAGGGCGTCTCATAATTAGTTGCCAACCCTGAACAGACCGATTCTATGATCAAAACTTAGTAAAAAAGTTCATATGAACATGGGTCCGTAAATGCTTCCTAAGGGCACCCATTGAAAAGGGAGAGGACAAGAGGACCACTAATTCCTTCCTCGGCTGATATTCTCCGCACACTCGTACCTGGATTCTGCTCTATCAGTGCTAGAATTTCTTCTTCTGCTCTAGGAGTGGATACCGACCTTGGTCTTCCGAATAAATGGCACTGTTTGCTCAAGGAACCGGTATCACGTAACCTTTGGTGAATTCTTCCAAACATGAGTTGTGAAGGAATCTGGCGATTTGGATAAGCGTCAACATAAAAACGTCGCACTTCGGTGGCGTTCCCATTAGCACGACCATACATGAAATGCATGTCTGTTAATTCTGCGTTAGAGTAACCAGCCATAGCGAAAGAAAACTTGTGCACTGAGAACAACTGTCAAATACGTACTGCTTATTTCACTAAACATCAACCAACTATTATAAGAAAATACACAACGTTTTTGCAAAATAAAAAAGGGGCTAAAAACATAAAACATTCCATATCTCCGCAACCGTTACTTTGCGGACCCATGTTTATTGAGACTTTTCTGCTTCTTTTGGTTCAAACTATTACCTCCTTAAATATTTTACACTCTTTTTTAACACCCTGTATTTTAAGAATAATCATTCTAGTGTGTTTTAGTTTCTAGATCTCAAGGCTACTTCCTATAGAATGGCAAAAAGATGATAGTATTATCTTGAATGTTATTTGTGACAATAAAAGTTCGACTTCTGCTTGTCTTTGTATCAGGAATATAACTATCAAAGTGGATTCTTTGTCTGAATATCTTTCACATTCATTTTTACTAATTCGTCACATCTGCAGGCACCCGAAATTCCAATAATTAGAACTACCTATAATGAGATATGTGTATTAAGTTACAGACTTTACAATTATTAATGTAAAAAATTTACCTTTTTTAATAAGTAGCTTGCGAAAAAGTCTTAATTTCTTAGGCCTGCTTCTTTAAAAATACCGTCAACTTTGTGAACTTGCTTGAGTTAATATCATTCTTGGTAAACAATGTAGATTTTAGTATCTTTGCTTGCTCAGAAAAAAAGGCGAAGAGTACGTTCTCTGAATATTTATAAATTTTCTTCGACATCATGTCACAAATAGGTTATTTGCTTCTCGTATAACTTCTTCGATTTATCTGACAACAAACCAAAAGCTACAGTTTCTGTAGCATTTCTAATCTCCAGAAATGTATTCGGAATTTAACTGTCACTATTTTCAATTTCCATCATTTTTTTCAACTAAAATTATATCAACCAAAATGCGCAAATTTTACAAAATTTGACATTTGTTAAATGAAGGTACTACTTAAAAAAAACGCTGCTTCCTTGGTTGATATTGACGACGAGCGTTTCCTAGATGTTATCGCTCGGTACGCAATAAAGTAACACTCATGTGACACTCCTTAATAAACTTCGCTGTCACCGTCAAGCAAAAAGCCCTACTTTAATTTAGTGACTGTAGATAAAAATCTTGCCCTGTACCAATCTAAATGCAGAAAGGCTAGAAAATTCCAATCCCAAAAACGCCAAATATGAAAACCTCTTGAGGAATCCCAATATAAATTCTAAACTCCGCGATATAGATCCAAATTCTAGAACCTACACGACATATTTTTCATGTAATGGGACCAATATAATATAAAATATCCATTATCGCGTATCTCTTCCACTTTTTTCTCCTCTCGAATTTGTTGTAGCGTTTATTGCGCCATTCCATCATTCCCAGCGTTAGGTTTACAGCCGATAAATCTCCTGCAGATCATTCCGACGTCCTGACATTAACGCGGAAGCCTGTGGCGTCCCGATGACAGCACGGGCCACTGCTCGGCTCCGACCAACGGTATAAACTGTCGCGTTTGAGTTGAATCGTGAATTTTTGAGGTTTTCATTATGAACAGAAATTTTTCGAAACATAAAACAAGACAGAAAATATTTTTTCCTGGATACTAATGAATAATAATATACCCCTTCCGTCACGCATAATTCACGACCTACTGAGTGTAGCTGCATTATAGCTCTTTGGCTGGCGATATTCTGTCTTTTATTTATCGGCAGAGCAAGTATTTTTCATTAATTAAGTGATTCAGAAATTATCCGAAAAACTTTGAGGATATGTACACCCTTAAATAAGAAGTTTATATCACCAAAAAAAATATATTATAATAATAATATATAATGTACAAAAAAGGTAAACAAGTTTTTGCGCCTTGAGTGCGTGTCAACACGTCTATTTGGCGAATAAGGCTGGAGTGGGGATATGCTCTCAAAGTGGTAAACAAATAATCAGTAGTGTTGTTTTATTTATCGTGCGAGTGTCAATTTTTAAAATTTTCCAAATGGTTCTTGTGTACAATGCTGAGTTAATGAACATTATTCTTATTTATGGTGTTAGTCAGTTAGACTAAATTCATTGCAGATCGATTTCCTGATCGACTTACACCAAATCATGAAACTTTCACGGCAGTGGTGCAACGTGAACGTGATACTGGTAATTTTCGTGCAAATCTTAGACGAGATGGTAGACTCTGGCCGCCACAACGTATTTCAGCAGCTAAAGAACAAGTGAATGTGGTCCGTGAAAATCTGCGAGTAAATACAAGGCAGATTGTTAAACAGGTGCCTGGAGTATCCCAATCAACATTTGGCACTTACTATACTCGTTGTATCCTTATCATATCCAGCGTGTTCAAGCACTGTTATCATCGGACTATCCATTACGAGTTTAAGTTTTGTGAATGGTTGTTGCAGCAAAATGCTGAAAATTCCTGATTCACTGATGATGTACTATTTATAGATGAAGCTGTATTTACTTGCAATGGAATACAAAATATTCACAATACATACGTTTGGGAACTCGATATTTTATTTGAATGCACTAAAGTATTTATTTTCTTTATTGTTCCAGTTGTAAAGTAAGCCATATCATCAGCATTTATTTGATTGCCAGGTATTCAAAAAAAAATTATACAATTTCATTTTATTCGTACGAAGACCCCCTTAAAACGAAGTTAAGAGAGACATAAACTTCGGTTATAAAGCTGTATAAATAAGTTTACTTTAAATATTACTTCTAAGATGTTTGAGATTACTGAAACAGAAGCGCTCTCAAATTAATCTGTGGGGGAAAGTATTGCTCGCAAGGTATGGAAACCTGAAAAGTTTCTGTGAACCTTTTAAATCAGTAGGGTCGTTTCACATTTTTTCAATTACTTTCCTTAAAAGTTTTCCTTAGAGTGTTTAACAAGTGTTTCTTGTTTAGTTTTGTCGTATAATTACTTAACAAAATAAATTTAACAGTAGCAACTAATTTTAAAAGTTCCAGTCAAAATTTTATCGCAAAATCCAGTTACCACCGAGGGCGATAGGGGTCGGGTTCTTTCAATGGTGTTGTGACTGCTCAGGTCCAGCATGGAGTAGCCAGTGGCCACTAGATGTGGCTACTTGCTATATCACGAGTAAAAATCTCATTCCGGTGTGCATTACACTTGCACTCAGTGCACACCGCGGTAAAAGTAGCTGCGTTTGGCACATGTTTTCGGGGATATCGTTCTGCTAAAGCATTTTCACATCGCCATAAATTAAAATGATATCCATCAATTCTGAGTTGCTATACACGTAAGTCATTTTTGACAATTGACAAACTAATGTGAAGACTTGCATCACAAAAACGTTAATACCTACAAAAGGTAATGGGATTTCAATATTAGGAATCGCCTAGCTAGAGAATACAGTAGCCCATCGATGTAAAGGTTGAAAATACTACAAATCCAATATTTTTTTACTCGGATACTATAAGGATTTTACACAAAAGAAAACTGACGATATTGACTCCGTTTTTCATGACGCATCTATTCCAAAAGTTTTTTAGATTTTGCATCTCCATGGGATAAAACATAAAACTTTAAGTTGCTACTATTACTAAATTAATTTAAACCAGATACTAAATCAAATTAATTAAAAATAATAACGGGAATATAAAATAATATCAATTTTATATAATAAAATATTATGCCAGATTCTTTTACAAATTATTCAATCTAAAGATTATGATTAAAATATAAAGATAAACCCAAAAAGACTTCTAAATTGCATCAGAAAAACATGTTAAATAAAATGTTAAATAAAAATAATGAACATAATTACGTAATATTCAAACTTAAATAATATTGAGAAGAAAATGACTTATAGAATATTTGAAACAAATATATACAAGATATTAATTAAATTTCAAACTTATAATAATAATAACATCTCTACCCCTCATCCTAATCACGAGTTTTAGCCCAGAAGTCAAAGATTTATGCGGGAGAGGAGGCGGCATATTATTATTAAGCATGACTTGGTAAGTTCTAACCACCATCCAGTGCAGGAATGAAGAAAACCTGGAAAACCGCATTAATTAGCGGGGGTAGTGAAATGTCGACCGGTATCAACCTCTCACATTGACCCAAGCTAACATTTTTGCACCCTACTATACCCGCAGAGAGGGTGCCAATCTCCGCCACGAATATAGCTGCTATACGGTCTACCAGCTGCGGGGATCGAACCCACACCGGTCTAGCCACATCGATACAAGTACTGACGCCTTAAACCGCGCGACCACTGACCAACCCAATAAGAAAAGAAGAAATAGACGAAAATATTGCTGAAAATAATTGAGAAATTAAAGGAAATAAATTACAAAATAATCACGTTTTCAGGATTTATAAACTTAAATGAATTTATTTGAGACAAATTATATATAAAATTATAATATACGCCGAAAAAAATTTGTAAAATCTAGTAGTAGGAATGAAAAATTCTGGATGCAGAAAGTTCGCATAAAATATCAAAATTACTTACCAAATAATGACGCTTATCCTTTTCGAAAAGAGAATTCAAGCTAGTTGTCAAGACAACCGGGGTAAAACTGACGTGGCGCACGAATTTTGCAGGTCAGTTGGTCTTGACCATTTTACTGGAAACACGCGTCAGTTCGAAGTTCAGAAATCGCCCAAATCAACCGGTGAAACTGTAAAAAGTTATTAAAAGTTCGTCCAGGTGGCAACTCACATCGATCGGATAAGCAATTAAAACCCCGGATGCAATTTTAACAGCAACCAAAACCACACCGACGAATGATCTAGAAGGAAGTGAAAAATACTGGCAACCAGAAATACCTAACTTTACGTTGCGAGAAATCAACATCACTATTAACACCTACTCGTACATGATATAACAATTTCAAAAATTAAATTAATAGTGATCGTGTAAGAACGTAATGCATTTAACTGAACCACAAATTTTAAATTGAAACTGATACCCAATACCCAAGGGTACCCAAGAGTAACATTTTTTAGTGAAAAAATGGAGACTAAATTCTAGTAGTTACACAATTTTTAAATGACAGATAATACTGTTTAAGTGAAAAACAATTATTCATTAGAATGTGTTTTTGAATTTTTTTAACCGAAAATTTAAAGTCGATAAATATTATCACGGAATTTGCCCCACTCACACCCAAATCGACGACTGTGGTACCGCGAATTACTAAGATTGCCCCGATCGCCCCTACACGAACAAACAAAATGCCGTGGATCGAGACGGGGCTAGAAAATTTGAGAAATGACGAGAAGCGTTCGAGTCATTCGAGAGATGCTAGAAAATAGATCTAGAGATGCTAGAATATACCTGGAATATTCGTTGGGTCTATAAAAGAAAAATAAACGGCCGATTAAGTTAGTCTTGTATAAGTCTTGTATTACAGTGTTGAATTCAAGTGTTTAGTTAGAGAGATGAAAGCGATTTAGATAGCGATTAATTAAATAAGTGTTTAGTTGAGTTCTAATTAGTGTTCAGTAGTGTACTGAGTATAGTTAATAAATAAGTAATTAATTAACGGATTGTTTTTCTGGCAATAAGAAAATTTGGATTGGGAAATCCGTGACAATATAGTTGTTTGAATAAGTCTAAAATTTATAAATTTTCACAGGTTAATTGTTTATTTATAGACGTCGTTGATTATTTAATTTTTTCGTGCTAATTTCCGATATCTGTTAACAAATATTTATAAAAATTTACTTATTTGTCTGTTTTAACATATTGTGGGTGATACTCTTTAAGATTTAGTTAACAACAATAACAATGAAAATCAATATTGAATTAAAATTCTCAATTTCACAACGTCATCATTATTATTGTAACAATAAAAATCATACATCAATATTATTTTTATAACAGTAGAATTCCACTTATGAAGCTTTATTGAGATCATGAATAATTTTTTTTTTATTAATTTAACTTTAACTCTGCTAATTAATAAATAAAAAAATCTACGTCATATTTTATTAGTACAGTTTTGTCAAATACCAGCAAAAACTAAAACGTAATAAAGAATAAACAGCTCATATTTGTCGCTTTTAGAGAAGTTTTTCGTATCCTCTCGTAAGCACAGGCTATTTAATTCAAAGCCGGGCAGCACAACCTTTTGAGATAAACCTTGGGAAGGATAAACACCATATTCTATAAAGCCCTGGGATACGCTCGCGAAAAGCTTTAAAGAAATCGGTATACATCACCTCTACCTGATTTACCTTATCCAGTGCGGCGAGGATATATTGACCATTTTCCGACGAGTTTCGACGGAAAAAGTTATTTTTTTAATCTACGTTGCGAAATACCTCTTTTAAGTTTGATCATTCAGACGCGTATCGCAACCGAGTATCGAACAAAATATTCTAGAAAACTCTGTTCTAAAATTCGTAAACAAAAATTATCAGAATATGCAGAGAAATTTTGACAGTTCAATTGATCAAAAATTGCCGGAAAATGTAAAAGTCTAAGAGTTGCATCAAACAAGTGCAAGCCGTGTAGACCACATTAATCAATATGTATCCAAAAAATTGCACAACACAACTGAAAAATGTAAAAATGTTTCACTCTGCCTGAGCCAAAGAACTGACCTGTCCGACATCAGCCAACTTGTAATTTTTGTTGAAACATTCAAGAAGACTTCAGTGTAGCAGAGGAGATGCTTATGTTATTCGTCTTCATGGTACAAGTAAAGGTCGGCTATTTTTGAAGCTGTAAATATGGCGGTATCAGCCTATGGGGGATTCGATAAATATTCCGGTATTATATTGTCATTGACGGATCCAGAGCTATGATAGGAACTGAAATTTGATTTGCAGGACTTTTAAAACAAAACAATATTAACTGTCCTGTGATACACTACATTGTACACAAAATTTTATCTACAATCACTCATACTCAACAAAATAAAACTTTTCGATTATTAGCTTTATTACAACGACAACATTAATTATAACAAATAGAACAAAAGTAAGAAGTTCATTTGTTAGCATTCGTAATTTGGATGCTGAAAGAACAACCTTTACAATTTTTAATAATAATTTCTTATCCAGAAGGCATATTAGGGTTATGCAACTATAGAATTTCTCCAACCCCCATGTCGCTTCAATTGTATAATATCACCTCCACCATGGACCAATAAAATAGCTGATGTTCGTCGAAAGCAATGCCCTCTGTATAAATGACACTCTGGTAGGTTAAGATAATTAGCAATATCGTTTAGTATGTTAGCAATAACATACATTCCTACCACTTGATTAAAACACTTGCCTTTGTTCAATTTTAAGAATAATTGTGCTGCTGTGCTTTCTAGGTCTCAAGGCTACATACTTTCTGTAGAATGACAAAAAGTTGATAATTGTCTTGATTATTTCTGACAGTAAAAGTTCGGTTTCTTGTCTTTAAATCAGGAATAGTAACTATCAAAATGGATTCTTTGTCCTCTAAATCCACATTAATTTTTACTAATTCGTCACGTCTGTCCGAAATTCCAATAATTAGAACTATTTTTAATATATTTCTAAGTTACAGATTTTACGATAATCAATATTTATAGAATTTACTCTTTTTAATAAGTACCTATGTTTCATCATCTGCTTCGAGCAATTTCCGCTTGCGAAAAACTTTTGATTTCTTGGTTGCTATTGACGACGAGCGTTTGCTAGATTTTATCGCTCGGCAAGCAATAAAGTGACACTCCTCGGTAAACGTCAAGTTTTTGTTGTCACTGTCAAGCAAAAAACCCTACTCTAATTAGTGATTGTAGGTAAAAACATTATTTTAAATAATCTTCAACTCATTAACATTTTATATATAACTTTAAGAATAATAAATGTGAAAACCTAAAAATGTTAGCAATTGTACAATGCTCTGCTATCACAAAACGAAACTGAGTCACTTTGTAGTTGTCATTCCGAACTTACTCCATATTTTATATTATGCAATTCCTTATATTTGCATTAAGAGATAGAAGGTTATAAAATTCTTTCTGTGAGGTTTTTAATAGAATCGTTTCCAGGTAAAAGAGAATAATTTTATAATATTCCGTGAAAAATAACTTCCAAGCAGGTTAGGGAATAATAGAGAAGATAACATTAGGTAACTGGAATTGCAACGGTATTATTATTTTCGTAATTTCCGAGTCAAGAGAGCTGAGGCTTATAGTGTCATTTTATGGAAAACTGTAGTATTTTATTTTCTCTCGGATCGTAATCTTTCGGAAAAGGTAACAATTCAAGGGGATAAAATGTCCGTTAATACTTCATGACCATAAAATTGGGTTTTATTAGTCAAACTAGTGTGCTGAAGCGTATAGGTCACTAATTCTTATGAAAATATTTTACTGCACAGTATTTTATTATCAACCATATTTTTAAGAGGTGTAATAATGTTTATTTTATTTTAATGATAACAATTTTGCGAGAACTTTACATTATGAAATATAATAGGTATGAAATACAAATATTTCTAGGAAGTGGCGTCTTGTATTTTTTATCTAAAGTGCAGTGCTGAAGTAAATTCATAAAAGAAAACATCTTTTTTACGCCCTGCGCTAATTTTGAGTTTTCGAAAAAATGTTATAGGGCTGGCATTAATTTCTCGTGTAGAATCACCTCTGGGAATATTGACGCATTATTTCCAGATAGCCTGTATATAAACTAAATATTTTAATACTTATATCAAAATATTTTTAGCATTTTAAAATATTTGAAATGGACTAAATTAATGGACAAAAATACTAGTGTCTGCGACATTAAAATACGTAAATAGTTGACAACAAAATAACAACCACAAGAAAAGTTAATTCTTTAACTACAGGGTCATAAATTATTTGACCCTTATTTTTTGTTTTTCTGAATCCTAATTTAAAATTCTGGAAAGCAAAAAAACTAAGTCAAATAAAAAAAATGTCTGTAAACAAGCTTCGGTAGTCCTAGTACTTTGAAAGAGTGCTACACTTAATTTATCCAGGAAAAACAGGAATAGGGAAATATTTAAAATAAGTTTGTGATGCTAAATGTTAGATTGACAAAAAACAAAATAATCACGGAATCCAAAACCATTGGGGATTGCTGCAGAACAAACATAATAGTGCAAATGGTTTGTAAAATTTTTGATTACACTTTAATATTTAATATATAGTGTTATTCTATCATAATTAAATTTAAGGGAAGACAAAGGAAAAATTAGTGTAATACGAATACATGAGTAAAAACAATTTTAAATTAATCTTTACTCTGCAAAAAAGTGTATTATGTAGATAAACTATAATTCAAAAATAAGACTAGATCGCTGTGGTTTCGACCCCCGCAGTCGGTACCCCCTCTGCGGGTATGGTAGGGTTGTAGTAGTTGTTTTTTCTTGATCACAATTTAATATGTTAAAATATGTAATGAACGCTGTAAAGAAGTTGTTGTCGGGGTTTCGAATAATTACTGGAATAGGCTTAACGTCGTGGCGTTTATTGCAATACAATACAACTAACAAAATACACAAGACTAAACAGTTATTTTAACAGTACGAAATAATATTGAGAGAGCGCGATGTTCCTACTTCAACGTCTCAAGAGTAACTAAAAATGTATGAGGGTCAGCGCATGCACGCCATCTAGCTCCCTTCCTAAAATTGTTCTAATAAGTGTATGTGTAAGTGCGTCCTGCATATAATATTTATTTCTACAGTCTCTCTGAAAACACGATTAAACATTTGGAATTGACTTGTTGACATTTACAAAAATTGACTCTGCAGGAAAAACCCTACATAAGCTTCTTTAAACTAATCTTTCACAAACGAACGAATCACTTTGCATTTGGTGACGTCATCGATAAGCGACATGTAATATTAAGTTGTTCGCGAAGTTTTTGTTAAAATCACGCTGCCTTTATAACCTTAACCTTAAAGTTCCATTAGACAACAACGTAACACGTACGTAAACGAATCGTGGTATAGTGTGTGCGTAGTATCAATTTGTATTGCACGTAATTTGTTGATACAGTGATATAAGAATGGCCCAAGTGTACTGATAATAATGACCTGTGGATATGTTATTAGTGTACGAAGAGAGTAATCAAAATACTCGTAAGCTAGCGCTGCCGTATACCATTGTATCGGGTCGATTAAAAAAGATATTTTTCGATTATCTGTCTTTATTAGGCCTTACGAATACGTGGTTCAAATTAATAAAATAAGTGCTTCACCCTGAACATGATATTTATTTATAGTCTCTCTCAAAGCACGGCTAAACGTTTGGAATTGACTTGTTGACAGTTACAAAATTGACTCTGCAGGAAAAGCCCTACATAAGCTTTTTTAAACAAACCTTTCACAAACGAACGAATCACTTTGCATTTGCTTATAATTTACTGGCTGTTTGTCCAACGTACGCCACAAAAAATTTAAATTAGCGCTTTGCTGACGAGTTTATGCCGTTAATAAACATGCACACCCTCCAATAACTCTGCCCGATTACCGCTTACCCCCATTTGTTGACTGCTGATAGCGTAATGTGCGCTAAGCAAAAAAGGAAACGGGAAAATTAAAAATTCTAAACAAGGAGCCGGACCGTATTAACCCTACGTTGAATGCAATAGGGATAAACGGCTGCAAGCGAATTGAAATTTTATTGCTCGAAATAAAGGGAACAATTTCCGCATGGCGAGGCAATGTGCGGGGGCTCGATAGGAGAATTAATTGGTCAACCTAGCGTTTTCGGTTTTTATTTTTGCGATGATTAGATGCTCTAATCAGGAAATTACTATTTGTTGAAAGTGAAATATGGGCAGGATTATTCAGATTCAGTAAATCTGCCAGAGACATGTGTTTATTGTTCCTAAACAGATGAGGTTGCCTACAAACTTTCGTCCAATTGCATTGCAGTATTTTTGGGACAAGACGACGTCATTAGTATTTAATTTGATTTTTGCCATCCAACTCAGTGTTTATTATATTTGAATTTTCAGTCGCTTTAATAATTTATGTGTGGATATGTGTTGCTAGACAGTGTTACAATATTATTAACATTTTTTACTGTATTAGAAAGGTATATTAAGCTAATATAAATCAAATCTCCTACAAAAGCTAATAATAAAGAATATATGGGTAGATATTGTGGGTGTAATTCAACGTTGGCCGGGGCTTTAATGCGCAGAGTAATTAGTTTCACACACTGTTGTTAATATCTATAAATATATAAAAAAAAGTATAGAACATGTTACAATGTAATATGTAACAAAGAATCTATAATTAACCTATAATTAAGTAGTTAGGTATACCAAGTGTTTTCGATACTACTATAAAATATTTCGGTTCAGATGTGTTTATTTTACAAATCATAACTTTATGACACTAAGCATGAACTTACTTCCAGCATGAGCAAGTTATTCTTACTAAGGGAGCACCATGTAGGTACGAGAAGCAACATAAAAGAATTACAGTTCATTGAGTGCATATAACTTCCTATGGTACAGCTAGGGCAATATAGTAAAATACCATAATATACAGAATAATTCAAAACTAAAAAAAATCAAAAAGATCAGTTCAAAAATGATTTAAAAATACACTTCCGCACGACACTGAAAACCTGATAAGGCGTATAATCGGCGACCGGACAAAAAAATTAAAGAAATTTCCAAGGAAAGAAATAAATTATATTTTACAACACCAATTTGTTTTAATTAGTAAATAGTTTGACATACCTGATGTTACAATAAAATTTTGGTCCCGTCTTACCCAGTTTCTACAAACTAACACAAATGTTTCTGCTTTTTATCCGTTTTGAACCCGTAAGTTATTGCCAACAGCTTTGTAACAAAGTGATTTTTCATTTTAAATATTATTAATAAAGTATCACCTGACCGCCGATATGTGTTTAATTACCGTCCAAGACGAGCTCTAGAATGAACGCGCAGCCGCTACCATGCTCGCAGGAACGAGACTCGCCGCGGCGTACCGGCCAAGAGTTCCATCACGGCCACCCGAGCGAGCAGTCCCACAGCACTACCCCACCAGTACCAGAGAGAGAGCTCCAACTTTTCGTCGCTGACGAACTTAGAAAATTCGACGCGCTGACCGACTTAGAATAATGTCGTGAGGACGATTAGCAGGATAAGATTTTTATAATTCTAAAAGGGAGACCAGTGCGCCGCCGCCGATTTTTCAACAACACCGAAGACTTTCAAACGCCACAGAGAGAATTCAGTTTCTGGCCAGCCGTGGTCGAGAGCAGTCCTGTTTGTCCGCCATTCCAGTACCTGAGGAGCTGCTCAAGTTGCTGATGAACTTTGAATAGTTTTGCCAGGACCACTTGCCGTAGCTGTTTGGTGAGTCTCGCCTGAGGGGTACTGCGCAGCCGCCAATCTATGACCAGCACTGAGGGCTTTGAAACACCAAGGAGGCAATTCAATTCCTGGCCAGCCGTCCACTAGAGCAGTTCTGCCTGTCCGCCACTCCATTAGCTTAGAAGCTGTCCGAGACCACTAGCCGCAGCGCTGCTGTTGGCAAGATTTTTAGAGTCCAGCCCGAGGACAACTACGCAGCTGCCAACCTGGTACCAGCATCTAGGGCTTCCACTTGACCAGTAGACGATCCAGTTCCTGGCCAGCCATCCATGAGAGAAGTCCTGCCTGTCCAGCACACCATAGAAGCCGCCTTTGGTGACTGCTCTAAGTCGAGTCTGGGGACCAGTGCGCAGCCGCCTACTGTCCAGGAGCGTTAGGTGTTCCACCGTCGAAGCCGCAGATTCAGTTCCTCGCCAGCCAGCACCAGGAGCAGACCAGTGCACCACCGCCAGGAGACCAGTCCAGCACCGTCAACCAGCATAGTAAGTAAATTGCGCACAAGCTTACTGCACATGTTCGCCAAGCCAAACGAGAGCATGAAGAGGTAGCTACCGTTTGTCCATATTGTACATATAGGTTTACGCTGAATATATGTAAATATTTACCAAGTGTGATTTGTTTTACTGGACACCGAAAGTCTAACTCCTCCCTCACGACCCTCTGGACATATCGTGTCTTCACTGTAGCCACCCGAGTAGTGGTGTTTCTGCACTGTAAACAGAAACTGGCGCCCGAGGTTACCGCCGCTACAGCTCAAGCGCCATAATGACACTACGTCACATTGCAATCACGACGAAGGTGCGTCACAGCTTTGATATGTTTGCGTAAATCATCAATAGTGTCCACATAGGTGCAACATACTTCATTTTATAAATATCCCCACCAAAAAAAGTTCAAATGACTTACAGCCAGGAGATCGTGGCGGCCATGGTACCGGTCCTATATAATTGAGCCTCGTGTATGATACGCCACACTGCTGCATAAGCCGTAGACGCCCTGGACCTCCACGATTCTGTTCTATTACAAATTCCCGCGTCACGCTTGCTTTTGTACTAGACTTGCGCTCACTGCACACCGTTGTAAAAGTAGCTGCATTTGGCATATGTTTACCGGGAGACCGTTGTGCTAAAGCATTTTCACTTCACCATAAATTAAAACGATACCCATCAACAGCGATTGCTATACGTAAGCCATTTATGATATTTGAAAATCTAATGTACATAATTGGATCACAAAAGAGTTAATACGATAATTAATCGGATATTTAAAATTGCCTGGTTAGAGACTACCATAGCCCAGCGATATAAAGGTGCAAACTATTAGAACTTCAATAATTTTTTTCTCGAAAACTACAAGAATTTTACAAAAAAAATGTTTACGATATTGACCACATTTTTCATAACGCATCTATTCGCAAATTTTTTAAATAAGACAACATAAAAATTCTTAACCTCACAAATTTTAGTTGCACGCTTCTGCCAATTGTATTTTTATCTAGATCGAAATTTTGATACATCTACATTATTCTTGGTTTTAAAAATTAAAATTTGAAGACTTGGAAACGTACTTAAATGTAAACTTACCCCCTAGTTAAAACTGTTTCGTAGATTCCATCTACACTTAAAGAAAGGAAGTTATATCAGGTTATAAAGGACATTGCATTAATTTGAAGTAATGGAAAATCACATATTTTTTTACATTCATTACTTATTTGCTATCTGTTGCAAATAAAAGATATCTATATGAAAATAAATATGCAAGGGATCATTGTAAAAGTAGCCACGTGCACGATCGTCACATCAACTGTTGAAAATGTGCTACCGTATTGTAGTCTATCGTAAGTATATGTATTTGACGTGTAATATTCGTGTTCCAGTTAATTCTGCGTTGTGAAAGCACCAATTTTTGATGCGATATTAAGTCATAATAAACGTGTTATGCACATATGTTTGTTTATTGGGGCAGTCAAGATATTTAAGGTATCTTAAAATGGCCTAGCGTCCTTTAAAAATGTGTTTCCTTCACTAGAAATATTTTTTTTATTTATGATTGTAATATTTCAAACTACCGGTGATTATTTCTTTTACCGTAAAACGTTCTAGATTTGAAAGAAAAATTGTACATTCTACATCTTCAGATTTCACATCTGATCTATTGTAATCAATTTGTTAGGTTCATTCACTGAATACTCTCCCTAAATTTTATGTGGCTGTCCCTAGTCCTCCGTTTTATGATTAATTTTGGTTGTGAAACGTCTCAACTCGCTATCAGTCAGATTGCTTTCCCAACTTGGGACTATAAGAGAAACCAATGATGGATATTTTACAACCTCTCAGGACAGAATCGGTGAATAAAAGGCCATTTTGGGCATTTCCTCTCGACCCAGGTCAACAAAGGCGCTTTTAAGGTAATGTAACTGAAATTTTAATTCGTCCAAATTAAAACTTAGTCTGGTGAAACTTTAAAGGTGTTGGTGAGGACTTAAAATTAACAGTTATTGATTTAAAGTATTTTTCAAGTAATTTCATTTTTTTTTTTTTGTGTACTACAAGATGTCTACAAAACAGAGACATAGCACCCCCAACATTAAAATTAATATCTCAAAAATTAAAATTGCCACCCCCAAATTGAATAATTTTAATATAACAGTTATACGAATGTAAATTATTTACAATTGGCAATTAATGCCACTGAGATTTAGAAATGAATAAAACATTATATCTTATTTTTCGGAGCTGAAGTATCTTTAAGGTACTTGTATCAAATAAGGCCAAGCTCCTAATAAGGCCACTGTCACTTTTTGACAAACCAATGTATTTAACCAAAAAAAAGTTTACAGTAATTATACAGGTTTCATAATATGTCTAAATTTGCATAGTTTCTAGTTTCTAAATTATATCATGGGTGGCGCCATTACCATCATCAGTTTACCGGCTGTGTGATGGTATTTTTGACGTGAATACAAGTTTATATTTTTGTTTGAAGAAGGCTTTTTTTAAAGATATGTATTGACATTAGGAACAATTGAGTATCTGGCAAAGAGTGACGGTATATATGCACATGCCTAGTTTTCGTTGTTGGTCTATAATACAATTTTTATAATTTGGGATAGGTGTGTCTAATAAAGCCACATGTCAGCAGGACAAAGTTCAAGATTATGTGACTGTGTATTATTTGTCTAAAATACGTTCACGAAGAATACGTAGGGTTGTGTAAAAGCGACAAAGCTAAATTTGTTTGCCCAGAATATCAAAACTGAAATTTATTTTTCGATTTTGTTTTAGTTTCACATTAAATGTCAAGTTAGTGTCATATTAAGTTTTATATTTGATTTTAGAATTTGTATTATTGTTTTTAGTGAAGAAAGTTATATTTTTCAATGAAATATATGTTATTAAAAACAGTCTAATAATAATTATTGATGTTTATTTGCAATATTTGTCAACTGGCTTTATTAGGAGCAAGTGTTCCTGACAAAGCCATTTGTCACTTTTTTTTTAAATTAGAATTAAAAATAATCTAACTCGACTTTTTTAAATTTACAAGTATAAAACCGTTTTAAATAAAGTGAATTTAATATACTCTAAGTTTTATATATTTTTGTCAAATATTAACAAAAATATAGGGGTTTAATGCTTAACATGGCCTTATTTGGTACTGGTACCTTATTTTTAATTTTAGAAAAGAAGACAAAGACCAAATTTCAAGTTTTACTGTCATTTTATTTTTAAAACTATTACAAGTAGAAATAAAAAAAATATGGAAACGTTGTCCTACCAACACATTTACAACTTTTTTTTACAAATTTTCTAATAATTTTGAATCTCATCTAGTAAACTGTTGACAGTACTGAATCTAATTTAGTTTTTTAGTAATTCAACATTACTTAACTCAAAATTTATGTAATTTCCTGACCACAAGTAGTAGTAATTGTGAATTTATTTCCTAAAATACATTTATTAAAATAAATCTATTTGTTTTCTTTTTTATTTGTATTTAGTGACGTTTCGGGAAAACTACTGTTCTCATCTTCAGACTTTCAATAACTAGCCATTCAGAATGTTTTCCTAAAAAATGCTAAAAATCAAAATATAAAGCAATTTTGAATTTTTCAATAATTTAAAGCTTATCAGACACATTATAGCAAGTATTTAATTTATAAAAAATTATTTTAATTTACATTTTGACAAAACATTGTAGACATTTCAGAAAAAAATTTCTGGAACGAAAAAATTCTAATTTGTTTAATTTTTAGATTTTTAATATTTTTATGAAAAAAAAATATTTTGAATGACTAGTTGAACTTGTGAAAATGAAAAAAATTAAATGATAAAGAAGAAATACATTTACTAAAAAAATGAATTTATTTTAGTAAATGTATTTTATTTTCAATTGCTAATAATAAATAAATAAATTCACAATTAATATACTTCACTAAAAACCCATAATGGCAAAATCTGGTCTTTGGAGTGACAAGGTAAATATGTACCTATTTATTTACTGCTACAGTTATGATCTAATTAATTACGAGGGAGAAGAGTTGTTGATCGGGCAAGATAACAAAAGAAATGACATTAGAAACAATATTTTTAATGGTACCGAACCTACTCAAGTCAATATGAATCTTAAAATTGATCATAAAGGATTTCTATTTATGTGAGTTACTGAAACAAAAAGCTTAAGAATGTGCTAATTTCGGAAATAATATTGAATTATTGAAAAACAAACCTGCTCAAGTCGATGAAACTTGAAATTCTGAATTGATCAAGGATTTTCATTTATGGGAGTTGCTGAAACAAGAAGCTTATGAAAGTGCCAATTTCGGGAATTATTGAAAAACAAAATTAGGTATAATATTGAAAACTTTTTCAAGTTGAGATAAAATATGTAAAGATGAGATAATTTGTGAATAAGTTTTATGATCTATTGCTGTAACAATTATGTAATAATCTTATAAGAAGACCTTTTATTTTTTAATATTCATTAATCTATTGTGCCGTAGGTAATCATATATACAACTTTACCATACGGTACAAATTTTATCCTGAATTGATATCCAGAAATTTTAAGCCGGGTCGCATCCCAATTTGTAACCGTCAGGTTTACAAAGGTAGGTAATCAATCTCCCCAAAAGTCCTTGTTATTTTTTAACAACGTCCAAAATCCTTATAATGACAACGGCCATTTGTATTCATAATCCTTCTGTAAATATTCAGCGATGTCACTTGGAAAGTAATCCGGAGATTATAGTCCCAATACAGTTTTTACATTTTCAACAAAACGAGCAAAGACGGTCTATAGATATTTCGAATTTAGTGCAGAGAAATATTTGAAAATTTAATACCAAGGAATCGCTTTAATGAATAGGATTAGTTCTATAAGGCTACTACTATTCAGGATAATTGTCCAACAACGAGGCCGTCAGGCCGAGTAGGACAACACGTCGAGTGCAACAAGCACTTTTTGTACGAGTTGCATACAATATTTTTTCTACGTTCATGCAAAAATTAAAATTTTTTATTTAGATGACACTAAGTCTAGGAAAATATGACGTCTATTTGAACGTTTATGTTAGTCATGATGACAAAACGCTGTAGTAGAATGACAGATGAATGCAATAAACATTTTTTTGCACTAGTGCAATAAAGAACCACTTTTTCCACTAAATACAGTTCAATAAAGTTTTGTTTTTTGCATGAACGTAGAAAAATGTTTTTTTAAGTGAAATATGTCTTCGCAGAAAAGAAAAATAACGAAGAACATCGAGTTTATAATGACCGTTGGGAATCAGGTTATTTAATCACAGCAATAATAAAAAGTGCATTGTTTGTATGCAAGTATACTATCAGTTTCTAAAGAACATAATATAAAACGACATTACACTACGTTACACGAGAAAAAATTTCAGCAATATACAGGAGACTCTAGAAATTCTATCATTATGGATTATAAGAAAAAACTAAAACCACAAACATATATTTGAAAAGTCTGACACTGATAACAAATGCAGTATTGCCGCTTCTTACAAACTAGCACTGAAATTTGTCAAAGTAAAACAACCTTTTAGTGATGGAGCGCTTATTAAGAATTGTGCAGTCAAAATGGGAAAACAATTCAATGAAACAAAAATTGTCAATAACTTTGAAACAGTTCTAGTTCTGCATCAAACAATTGCAAGACGTGTAGACCACATTAATCAATATGTATCCAAAAAAATTGCACGACACAATTGAAAGAGGTAAATATTTTTCACTATCTGATGGAAGCATTGACCTATCCGACATCAGCTAACTTGTAATTTTCGTTCGAACTATTCCAGAGGACTTCAGTGTAGAAGAGGGGGTGCTTGATCTTATCCTGTCTATGGTACAACTAAGGGTATGGCTATTTTTGAAGGAATAAATAAGGTGGTATCAGACTATGGGAGATTCGATAAATATTCCTGTATTATCACTGATAGAGCAAGAGCTATGATAGAAACTGAAATTGGATTTGCAGAACTCTTAAAACAAATCAATATTCCTTACGTCAAATGGGTGCCATGAAAATGATTCTTAAAATAACTAATATTATAAGAAAGGGGGTAAGAAGTAGATGTTCATATGAGGTTACTTCACACCGATATTTCTTGGTTAAATGCCGGCAACTGTTTGCAACGTTTCTTCGCTCTATGCAAGGAGATTCCCATTGTCCTTAAAAATGAATGAAGTCCTACACTACGGAACTGGAAAATCAAATTGTAGATGCAAAATTTCTATCAGACACCACATTTTTAACAGATCTAACATATCACCTTAAAGAAGTAAATTTGAAAAGCGAAAGTAGCAGAATATTCTCAATTTTTATGGTCACATAAGAGGATTTCAAAATATAATCAAGCTGTAAAGAATACTTTGAAGAAATGAAATATTTTGGGCAACTTTCATATTTAATTCATATAAAATACAATGCAGAAGAGTGAGAAAATCAATGTAGTGACTTTAAGAAAATCGAAGGAGAAATTTCAGTTTTTATTCAAACACTTACTTTTTCTGTTGAGAACGTAAGCAAAGCAGATCTTGAACTGAAATTCTGTGATTTGCAGTCAGATTCTTTTTATCGAGGAAGAACCGAAATGAGATTGGACTTTTTTAAGTTACTCCTAGGAGAACGTTACCCCAACTTGCAAAACTTGAACCTTATGATGGGAATCAGGCATTTTTGCGAAAGCAGCTTTTCTAATATGAAATTTGTAAAGTCTGTCTGATAAGTCACTTACTCAGTCGATATAGGTATATACGATAGTTCGTGAAAACCAATATCCTTAAACTTCCCACTTATATTTGTTTGTACATATATTAATTTTACAATCAAACACTTGTTTTTGTATCTATTACAAATCACTGATGAAATTGCATACGAAGTTTTTTTTGTGATGCGGCACCACTGCAATTTTATTTACAGCGGCCCTTCAATCACTTTAAATTGAACAGCTATATATTAAAAGTGACTCAGTATGTCAATAAATATATGTATGATTTAACAAAATACATACTTATTTCTTTCAATTTTGGATAATAATGTATTGATACCTGATAATTTATATATAACATATTTACGATATACAGTGCTTTCGAAAAGTAACGGATAAATTCATTATTTTTAAAAAAGGCACTTTTTGACATACGACCCATATTTGTGATATCGCCAATTTTAACCATGTCATTTGAATGAACGTGTCATTCTACATACATACATCATGAAAAATTATGGTGTTACATAACAAAAATTTCAAGAAAATAATGTTTGAAGATTTTAAACTTTAATTTTCACAATACTGTGCACCTCCACATTATGCAACACCTCTCCGTGCTTATTTCAATCAATCAATTCTGCGAGCAAAAGCAAGAGCTATGCAATAATGATACTAATTTCGTAAAAACGTAATTTTTTCTGACGAGCCTACTTTTGTTTTGAACGGCCATGTCAATAGGCAAAATTGCCGCTATTGGGCTACTGAGAATCCCCGATGGATCATGGAGTATCACACTCAAAGTCCACAGAAAGTAAATATGTGGTGCGGCATAATCGACGGAAGAATTCTGGATCCCTATTTCTTTGACGTCAACCTAACTGGTGCAAGATATTTGGATTTTCTTCGAGGCGACCTCATTCCTGAACTAATAACTTTATATCCAGATATAGGACATGATCTTCCAAGAAATTACATTTTCTTTCATCAAGATGGTGCATCTCCCCATTATGCAACACCTGTCCGTGCTTATTTAGATGAGCTGTTCCCGAATCGTTGGATAGGGAGAAGGGAGCCGATTGAGTGGCCATCCAGATCGCCTGATTTGACACCCCTAGATTATTTCTTGTGGAGATACTTAAAAAGCAAAATATACGTTACTAGACCGGTTAATTTAGAAGATTTAAAAGCAAGAATTCGTCACGAGATACATCGTATACCTCCTGAATTATTAATCGTCTTGGTTACTGTCAGGCAACCAACGGTGCACAATTTGAACATTTAATTTAGTCGATTTTTTACATAATCATTATCATTTTCAGCATTGTGAAAATTAAATTAAATATTATTTTCTTGAAATCTTTGTTATGTTACACCATAATTTTTCATGATGTATGTATGCTCTTTCAAATGGCATGGTCAAAATTGGGGGTATGTCAAAAAGTGCCTTTATTAAAATAAAATCGACGTGCCAGGCGACTTTTTCTAAAACTTCTCAATTTCAAAAATAATGAATTTATTCGTTACTTTTCGAAAGCACTGTATATCTTTTTAAAGAACAATATTCAGGTAGCAGTTCGACAATCGCTGGCTGGCAGAAGGGAGGCTGTAATTTCTGCAGGTGTAATTCTCTGCCGTTTTGAACTCTAAAGCCTTCTCGACCCTCTATCTAGATGCAATTATTGCTCCTTTTGCTACGCTCAGATTCACAGCCATCATTAACCTCGGGTCGAAATGGTGGCGTTGAAGCTCGAAAGACAAGTTATCTCATTCGTTTCGCGATCAACAATTGCAGGACTCGCGAAGGGAGCATTTTGATTAAATATTTTTCAACGTGGCATTTAAGAGGATACTTGTACTTTTCAGCGTTTCAATTTGTAAATATTTTGCAGCGTAGACTGTCCTCCAAAAAATTTAAGAAACATCTATAAAGAGAGGACAATGTGCCGCTGAAAACACTACATCATAAATCATTTTGAACTACTGTCATAGCCAGGGGAAAAATAAAGAGTTTTGCATACATAAACAGGGTTCGTGTCGCTTACTGAACCAATTAAGAGTACACCATGAATATTTCCCCGGTTTTCATTAATCTCGACTGCGACACAGCTGTGATTTTAAATGGCGTCATAAATATAAAAAATGTAATATTGTAGAAACAGAAAAACATTTCAAATATGAGCTATTTTTGCCTACATAAAAACGGTTTACTGCGCATAGCAAAATTCGTTGAGTGTTAACCTAAAACCGGGCAGAGTAAAAATAATGTAGCGTCCATATTCTTTTTAATTAAAATTATAAAGACGTGATTACCAGTGGCGGCTCGTGATGTTTTCAGTGCAGGAGGCTTGAAGTGAAAAACCTCAAACTATCGTTTTAAATAACACTAGCACATTTCCTCACCACCTCATCCAGTGCCATGGGCCGTTAAATTTTTATAGGTGGGTTGTTCGCCGGTAGCCCTTGTGGGTGAACGGCGCTATCCTATCGTTCAAGGTCGCGCATTACTAGATACCATATACAGGGTTAACTATGACTAACTACAAAAAATTTAACTACGTGCTCATGTAGCCCTAAAAGACAATAAAAAAGTTATTCCAGAATTTTAGCTTAAAAAATGGGGCAAAACCCTTTTTTCCTACGGAAAGTCGGCGCCTATGATGAGTATAGACTGAGATGGCTTATGGCTTAGATACATAGTTGGCATTACATCTGTCAACAACTACCATGCGGTCGTTTGCAGTATTTCTAAATGCAGAAACGACAAAAATTAACATTCTTATTAGTAATAATACCTGATAGGTAGGTAACAGTTAATCCAGTTAGCTCCAGTATTTTGCATTCGTTTTTCATTATTTGGTTACAAATTGGTAAAACTACATTTTCACTCACTACCGATAAACACACTTCCCGTAGGTACAGTTGTTAGATACAATGCCTATGTATTATAACAAAATCGAAGAAAAAGGTAGGTTCTAATAGATAACAGAAAACGTTTAACACCCGTGGCAGTCTTGTCCCATAACCTTGAAAAACAAACCGGAGAACTATATTATGGGAAAATATCTGTACCCGACACATATTCCTTTATTTATTAACTACAAAACGTTTTAAATTAAAATAAGGCACTAAAAACTGAAGAAGAACACAAAACTACAACGTAAACACAGGAATTAAATTATAACATGACAGCGAACCGACTCGACCTGACCGACTGCCGACTGTTGCATGACGGTAGCTTGCTGGTTGCATACTCTGATTCTCGCATTGGCGGCGTTAAATAAGGATTTAATATAATATCGAAATAATTTTTTTTTCGCTTTATACATAAGTTTGGAAATTTTTTGAAAGGAAATTCGGTTTATTCTTATTTTTTTCTATCCCCTCTTAAAATATTTGTACTTAGTCATAGTTAACCCTGTATGAATACGCTGGAAGCTTACCGCGCTTAACTGCCAGCAGCTCCGTTGACATGAACTATGTATTCGGAGAGCGAGAAATTTAAAGCAGATTAAAAAATCACGTATTTGCATTGCAAGGTCGTACTTTGGTCTCATCGTAGAATATGAAAAATACGTGTATTATAGAAGCGCATAAAGATATGTTACTAGTGAGAAAAGTTGAATACATCTTATAGAAATGACAATGAAAGTTGTATCGTAAATATGGTTATCAGTAGAACCCGTGCTTTGTTCGCAGATATCATATCCGGACTTGACGACGACCATAATATTTAAATATAAATATACTTTATTTATATTAAACAAATTTAATCTTATTCATGTCAGCTAATCGACAGAAACATCCCATTCATTTACCTGCAGGGACTCGATTCTCAAGTTTAGTGGAATTCACATTCCCTCAGAACGTGACGTAAATTCTCACGAGCAAATGCAAATCTGTATTCTTGACCATTCTCTTGTAGTTATTTCCCACAAAAAATTGGGTAATTATTTCACATCGTTTTTGCCAAAGGAATATAAAGCTTCAAGAACTGTAAATACAGGGTGGGCCAATGGAAACTTTCCACCCCGATTTTTTTGGTTTAAAATAAAAATCTGGGAAAACGCTCGGAGAAGTCGACTTTTGATTTGAGGGGGAACTATTTTTCAGTTTTTTTCATCCCCGTAGCTTTAACCCCCTAGTTGGGGAGACAACAACCCCTCAAATTTGAATAGGAGATAGGAATCGTGCCATACCTCTTTTTAAAGATCTCATCGAGTTCTTTATGACTGTACAATTTCGCGTCATTATTTTTATCAGTAACAAAATGACAGTTTGTCAAAATAAATAAAAATACTTCCTAATTTATTAATTAGGTCTACACGTGAATTTTATCTAACAAACTGTACAAAATATCCGTCATTAACATCCATGCAATAATAAAATCGATTCTCTATCTCTTCTCTAACATTCTGCAACATATCGGCAGTTGTCCTTTGACATTCTACAGTTATGCGTTCTTGCAGAACTTGAAGAGAAGCTGGCTGTGTTATAAACTTTAGACTTCAAATGGTCCCAGAGAAAGAAATCGAGATAGGAAAGGTCAGGGGACCTTGCAGGCTACTCAATAGCTCTCCTATGGCCAATGCAATGACCACCAAAATTTTCGTTGAGGAATAATGCATAATGCATAATGAGCTGAAGCCCCATCTTGTTAATAATAATAATAATAATAATAATATCTCTACCCCTCATTCTAATCACAGGGATTAGCCCAGAAGTCAGAGACTTGTGCGGGAGAGGGGCCGGCATATTATTATTAAGCAGGCCGCATTTGCGCCCAGGTACGACTTACGTTGGTAGGCCCTAACCACTATTCAGTGCAGGAATGAGGGAAACCTGGAAAACCTCATTAATTAGGGGGGTAGTCAAATATCAACCGGTATCAATCTCTCACATTGACCCAAGCCAACATTCTTCCACCCTACCATACCCGCAGAGAGGGCGCCAAACCTCTCCACGAATATAGTTTATACGGTCTACCGGCAGCTGGGCTCGAACCAACACCGATCTAGTCACCTCGATTCAAGTACTGACGCCTTAAACCGCGCAACCACTGACCAAAAAACTCTGTTGAAAAAACACTTCATGTTGCGACAAGTTATTATCTTCAGCAATGACCTTCCTTATTCTAGCAACAATATTGTTTTGAAGCAAAGTAAGATACATCTCTCCAGTCAAATTGCATTGCAAAAAGAATGGGCCGATTAAGTTATTGCCTAAGATACCTGCCTAGACATTCAACTTTGGGTTTGAATCGCTCCAGTATCGACAATTATGTCGATTGATCAACCCATGTA
Source organism: Monochamus alternatus (assembly GCA_037114965.1). NCBI lineage: Eukaryota > Metazoa > Arthropoda > Insecta > Coleoptera > Cerambycidae > Monochamus > Monochamus alternatus. The sequence continues at coordinate 13,296,656 of CM073427.1, forward strand.
GAAAAAAGGGGCATTCATCTGAAAAGCAGCTATTGTACACAAAATTCGGATTGCCAATATACCGTTCACTCATTTCTTCTACAAATTGTAATCGTCCCTCACAATAATTCTCGTTAAGTTCGTGAAGCAATTGTATCTATCATATATCAATTGTATCTATCATATATCAATTGTAAAATTTGTGACCCTTCAAAATTCTCCTAACGCTTGTTCGCGATACGGCGGAGACTTCGGCCAATTGCCTAGTACTCAATGTGTTATCCATTGTAGTATGTCCTATAACTGCGACCTGCAGTTTCCATAAACTTTTTAATCAGCTGCCTAACGTAAGTATACGAGACATTTTTATCCTGATTAAATTGTCGTGCTGTTTGTCTTGCACAGTCATTGTTTTTAAATTAAATCTAGTTACAATCTGTCAAATTAACGATAATAATCCTGAAACTCAAAATGATAGTACAATGTTTAGTAAACAAAGTTTGCAAAAAGTTTTTCTCCAAAAGTAAAAAAAAAACGGATGTTTGCTGCTAGCAACTTTCTGCCGGTGAGATTATTTCTAACGAAACTCCTAAACAAACCGGGGTGAACATTTTGTGAACAGCAGTTTGTTAGATAAAGTTCACTTGTAAACCTAACGAATAAAAATAATGAGGCGAAATTGTAAAGACATAAAGAACTCGATAAGACCTTTAGAAAGAGGTATGGCACGACCCCTATCCCCTATCAAATCTGGGGGGTTGTTTCCTCCCCAGAGTTAAAGCTACGGGGATGAAAAAAAACTGAAAAATAGTTCCCCCTCAAATCAAAAGTCGACGTGTCCGAGCGTTTTCTCAGATTTTTTTTTATGCCAAAAAAAATCGGGGTGGGAAGTTTCCATTGACTCACCCTGTATACACATATACACACAATACACTCAGGAATATTTTAAGCGGAATGAATTCCCCCTCGAATTTATTTCACTTCATTCAAGAATCGAGGCTCAGGAGTGTTGTTTTTATTTAGACATGTTTAAACTTATAGCAAGTTACTACTAGTAAAATAAAACAGTTGCAATGGAACCGTACGTTGGGATACGTAGTTAGAAGCAACATCATATTACTACTACGTTTACTTGGACGGCATAAAAAGTATTCTACAGCGACTACTCTCAAGTGATGCTGCTTCTATTTAATATGGTCAGCGGATATTTAATGATCCTAGAATTCGCGGAAATTTAGCATACATACATTTTAATTATTCACGGATACCTTCAGTTATTCGCCGTCTGTGACAGCATTAGGATATTCAATAAATAACATAGTAAATAATGTTTTTTATTTACCGCAAAAGTTGATACCGTTTTGCAGAACAATCCGAGATATCTTGACTTTATGCCGTAGATCTTTTTGATGCCAAAGAAGTAGATTTTTCTGAACCCACCCTAAATGTACCATCCATGAAAACTTATATATACTTTAAATATGCCCCAGTGACCTCTGTGGACATTGAACACACGTTTTCAATACCGAAATGGGTTATTAGCGACAAACGCCACAGCCTAACACCTGAGTATTTACAGTAGTTGCTGGTTATTCATTTTTATCCAGTACTACAAGTGAGAGTGTAGAGTGTTTTGTAAAATAATAAACTTAATAAGAATAATATTGGATATTATAAATTATCAATATAAGGTAAGATGTTGATTTTAGCTTTTTGTAGGCATATGTTTGCACTTGGTATCTCTGTAACTGTGCTGCACGATACTATAAATTATAAATTGCTTGATTGACTGTCCTGAAATCCTGAACAAACTGGACTTTAATGTATCTCGTAAATTACGGCATCGCGGACGTACAATAGCTAAAACGCATTTTATCAACATCTCGACTGCATCAAATATGTATGGTTTATCAAAACTGTGGGATCCTAGTACATGCTTGTGACTCTGTTTCCTTTGACTTATTTATTGAAAAAAAAACAAATATCGCGGAGCTTAACATTAATACCAAAGGATTATTCTTTATGAATTAGATTTTGTGAATGGTTGCTGTAACAAAATGCTCAAAATCCCAAATTTACAGCTGACGTGTTAGTTCCAGATCATGTTTGGGATTTTGATAATTCGAACATGATTCATATTTGTCTTAGTTCGTATAAACTGGATAAAACGGACCCAAATGTGTTTACACGTCTGGTACAAAGTTTTTTACAGTTTTCATCAGGTATGTCAAATTATTTTATTAATTATTAAAACCAGAAATTAATGTTATTAATTATTATTAACAATAGCGGCAAAAACAGTTGAATTTGCTGATATAAATAGGTATTATAACATTTTATTTCTTTCCTTGGGAAATTCTTTAAATTTTTTGTCCCTTCAATTTTTATTTCACTTTGCCCCGTGCCAGTTGCCGACTCCATGCTTTGCCTTGCACAAGGTCAGGTTTCATAGAGGACCAGTTTCCATTGCCGTGCAGAAGTTTATTTTGATATGATTTTCGAACTCCTCTTTTTGATTTTTTTTACAGAATTGTCTTTGCAAAAGTCCCCTGAATATTCAAAAAAACATTTTGGATAAGTTCTGAATCCACCTCTGGTTTTGACGTCATGTACGGTAATAAGTAATAATAAAAATAAATATTATTTCATGAATGTTGTTATATCACTCTTATGTTTTTCTTCGTTTCATCAGCCGCCTTCAAACTTGTCGTTAAAGCTATACTTAAGGTATTACTGACATTTCAGCAGCAGGTAGAATGGCATGACAATTTAAAAAATCGTGACCCTTCATGTTTTATACTCTCTATATACCGCCGGGGCGCCGTACTTCAACAGCGAAACGAATTCGCGGCAGCCTAATTATTGGCATGCTGAAAGCAGTTGGTTTTTGAGAAGAATAGATTATAAAGAACAGGAATGAAATGAGGTTAATAATGGAGAATAATGGTTCAGGGGAACAATTCATTAAGGAATCGGTCTCGCCTAATTTCCTTCCTAATAGGTGTCTCCATTAACCCGAAAGGTCCTATGTCGTTCAGGTCTGCTCAGTAAATGTGTAGATGAAAATTGAGCCAATCTATCAAACATAATTGTGAAAAGTTGTGCTTGTGTATGCCAACCAAAATAGGTTTTTTGCATGTTTACTTCTCTTAGTGGAAGTAAAAAATGATTATATTTTCAGATTTATCCGTTAAGTTCTTTTGGAACATAAATAGTCCTTTGATAACGTAGCATTTTTTTAAGTTTCTGTTCCCATTTGTGCTGCTTGTGAAGCTTCGAAACGACATTTTTTACAGGTTATTCTGGCTAGAGTACATAGATTTGTGCAGATTTCCCAGCTTAGTTAGTGAGAGGGGATAGATTGTTGGATTGCTCGAAGCAGAACTAACAAATTCTTACATGCCATAGTACGGTGTTATCAGGCGTAGACTCAGAAACGCCGTGGGCACAAATTGGGAGGACTATGACTTTTACCTCTCAAAAACGGATTTTGCAGCAGCCGGACTATTGCAAATCAGTGATTTGAAGAACATTGATGTTTGAATACGACGCCTCTGGTCTTATACACAGTGGATGCTGCCTTTCATTCGTCAACATCGAGCTAACCACTTACAATCTTGTAGAGAGAGAGAGAGAGGATTCAGTGGGACCAAGAATAGAATCAGGTAATTTTTACTGACGACTCCCGTTTCTGGCAGGGGATGCACGATGGTTGTGCAAGGGTGAGAAGGCGACGTGGTGAAAGATGCAATCCTCAATTTGACAGAGAGCGGCTATCACACAGTAGGCGTCATGATATGGGGTACAATCACGTATGGTAGCAGATTACACTAGATTTCATCAGCGGTAACGTGACAGTCCAACGCTACATCCAGGAAGTGGTGGAGGCATATGTCATTCCATATCTTCACACCATCCATAACTTTTATGAATCATCAGGTCAACCGTTTACCCTGGCCACCAAGATTGCCAGATCTGTCACATATTGAATATTGTCACGGAATTTGCCCCACTCACACCCAAATCGACGACTGTGGTGCCGCGAATTACTAAGATTGCCCCGATCGCCCCTACACGATTCTGTTAAACAAACAAAAAGCCGTGTATCGAGACGGGACTAGAAAATTTGAGAAACTACGAGAAGCGTTCGAGAGATGCTAGAAAATAGATCTAGAAATGCGAGAATATACCTAGAATATTCGTTGGGTCTATCAAAGAAAAATAAACGGCCGATTAAGTTAGTCTTGTATAAGTCTTGTATTACAGTGTTGAATTGAAGTGTTTAGTTGGAGATATCAAAGTGATTTAGATAGCGATTAATTAAATAAGTGTTTAGTTGAGTTTTAATTAGTGTTCAGTAGTGTACTGAGTATAGTTAATAAATAAGTAGTTAATTAGCGGTTTGTTTTCCTGACAATAGTAAAATTCGGATTGGGAAATCCGTGACAATATGTTTGGCCGCAGACTTTAACAGCTCTTATTGATGAAGTTCAGATAGCTTGGAATAAGATACCCCAAGAACTTATCGACAACCTTATTTGATCCAAGTCCAAGCGTATCAATGAGTATATTAAGAATCGTGGATTCTCAACACATTATTGAACCAATGTTTGCAGTAGGTTCTCTGATCTTGCTGAAAATGTAATTCAATAAGTAAATGGCCCTAAACCTGTGTACCAAAAAATATTAAAATCTAATGAATATACTTGTATACTTAAAGGTGTTTACGTTTCATGGTGTAACTAGGAAACAGTTGTCATAGTTAAAATTGTGGAACATTTTCATAAGCAGGTCATCCGTGCATATTGAAGACTGATGATAAATTAATTTTGGATGAAGTGGCTAAAAAACCAAGTGGCAAGATGACTTCAACGGTTGCAACAGTACGACTTAACAATATTGACAACAACAACAACAATATTGAATTCAATCCAAATAAATTTTAAACGTCTTGTAATTGAAAGTTGATACAGTTCAGAATTTAGGTTATGGCTTCAGTTTTATTGTATTAAAGAAGAAAAATTTGTAAATAATTTTTGTATTTGAAATAATTACGTCATTTCAAAAATAATAGAAACAAAACAACAATTAATTTACAGAAATTTCTAATATACCGCTTTGGCTATAAGAACAATAACATCGTTGTTGTTAGTGATGCAAAGTAAAGAAATTGATATTGATATATTGATTGTACTTTTATTTGCTAAAAATCATTGCTGTCATTATTAAAAAAATAAATATCAACAGTTTTCCCAAAAGGAACTTTTATTATATTTTTTTATTGACGTGTCATGAAAATTTTACAAAATTTTGAATAGTGGTATTATTTGAAATTTAAGTAAATATTTAGTTCCTTTCGAAAGTGAAACAAATTGACGTTTATCATCAAACTGTTTATGGTAATTTTCCTCAAATTTCTACTGGTTTTATCAGCTTTGCACGGTGTATATGCCTGATCTAACACGACCTATACATTATACCTAAACGATTCGCCGCATTATCAAAATGGTCCACGTCCCTGGCGAATCGGAGGCCCTAAAAAATATATATCTTCTCGTTAACTACCGTCACATCTTATCAATACGACCTGACTGACAAGGGTGTGGTAATTTATTAGACTTTCACGAGATTTGATGCGGTGTCGAGCACTTGGGAATAACTGTATTTAAATGAAGTCCTGGGTCCTTCAAAAAAGAGGTGTGGATTTCATTGTTAATTATTCTCTATTAATCTACAGGATATTTCTAAAATAAGTGCGTTTATTCAAAAGAGCAATAAAATACATGCAAATAAACAATTTTCATTGTGCAATCTGTGATCTAAAATGATTTAGGTACTTTTTTTTTGTCAAAATAAAAAACAGAAAATTTTGAACAGCCCTGTTGGGTGGAGAATATCTGGGTCTATCGTGTATTTCATTCGTATACCATGGTCCTCATAAGATTCCATAAAATGAAATCTGGGGGTGTAAGGTCGGGTGATCGAGGAGGCTATGGAATAGGTCACCTCGACCAATCCATTAACACATTATTCAAATGCTGGCGAACTAAACGGTTAAAATTCTTGCAAAAACCACATTTGTTGCGGATTCAAAGTAACTTCTTTTCAGTTCTTTCAAATGATGTTGCAAAGAAAGCTAATCATTTCCAATCAATCTATTTGGGAGCACAAGGGGGTCAAGCTTGTAAATAAAAAGGATACAATTGACGTTCGCATAATTTTCACCAGAATCCGATTCGAGACACCTACTTGGCGAGATATTTTTCGGGTACTAATGGTATATTTTCTGCAGCAGCAGAATTCTGATGCATTCATTATTAGTTCAATGATTCATAATTTTTACTTTCCTCATTCGGATTTATCTAGAACAATTTAGCCAACAAAGCAGAGAAGTGAAAACTGACGAATTAGCTTGACAGTCAAAATTCAGTAATAACTTTTTGGTTTTAGATCTTACGTTCAGTAGGGTGACATGTTTGAAAAGGTGAAATGTGGTGTTCATTATTTTGTGTTTGCACAATAATTGAAAATAAAATATTTAAAAAAATAATAATTTTAAGGCGTTTTAGCGTTAATCTCCTTCATTTAAGGTGTTTAATTACTCCCCAAAAAATCACAAGACCGTGAACATCATGTATAATGTATTTACTAAATACTATACATAGTGCTGATAAATATTTATATATTAAAAGTTGCTCAAGCAAATTTCAAATTTTATTTACTCTTCGAAACATGTTTAATCCTCCAAATGTAAAGCAACTTATACCATATTAGTATTACATAACAAATATATTTATTAGACAAACATGTGTATGAAATGTTTATTATTTAAATTAATTTTGTTAAAATTCGTATTAAAAACATAGTCAATATTTGAATCGACCTTAATTTTACCAACTTCACGTTGTCGGGAATCATTTTTCATTTTCCGCTTAGACTCATCTCCTCGCGTCATTTCCCGAGTTCATTATTTTATCGTTTCAAAAAAGAAAGGCCACCCTTTGAAGCTTGTTAGCGTAGCTATTTACCGGACATTATTTTCGTATAAACTGTTTACACAATTTTTATCCTCAAAGGACCTTTAGCACTCCTCCTTCCTGACCCATTTAAACTTCCCCAGTTTGTGTAAGTGCTGGAATTACAAGAAGTTTTCGCTCGTTTTAATGAAGAAGTTCACGTGCAAATATTTGCAAGTTCTAGCTCGTAACTTCGCAAAAAAAGAGGTTTCTTCTTGCAGGGATATAGATATTAAATTAACATTATTTGCTTTATGAATTTGTTCAATTTAAATTAATTATTATTTTTGATAGAGGCTGTCCACGTTACTAAAAGGAATTAGGTGTGATTTTATCTTTACAGAGCGGTCCATTTTGCCATGTTCAGGAAAACTATATGATAATCGTTTGAACGTCTATTATGATCCATGTCAATCAACTCGAGAATTACCGAGTTTTAGTATGATGGATTGTGCTCAATCGACGATAGTGCGACATTATGCTTAGCGACAAGTTTTATCCTAGTTGTACAACAAACTGTTGATATTCACATTCCTTTTCTTTGTTTTGGAATTATCTGAATTTCCAAATACCTTCGGTTTACCACGTAGACGAATTGTGAATTCAACAATTATATTATTGTCACGGATTTTTCTTTTACCAGAAAAACAATCCGTTAATTAATCACTTATCTTTATTATTAACTACTCAGTACACTACTGAACATTAATTACAACTCAACTAAACACTTATTTAATTAATCGCTATCTAAATCGCTCTCAATCTTCAGGAAATTTTCAACTAAACACTCCAATTCAAGACTGTAATTCCAAATTGACTGGCTCGGCCATTTATTCTTCTTTTATAGACCAAACGAATATTCCAGGTATTTTCAAGTATCTCTAGACCCATTTCCCGAACGACTCGAACGCTTCTCGTCGATTCTCCATGTTTCTAGTTACGAGCGGAGCAAATTCCGTGACATTATGTTCACTTTATCCTTACTATTATTATTTGCAATTGCAGATAGACCAATTGAGGTGTTTGTTGCAAAAACCTTAGATGTCAGTTTCGTTCGGAATTGGGGATAGGCCACCTACAAGTTTTGAACTAATTATCTACGACGCTTCTGTGAGAGAATTCTGTTAAAATCCTTATAGTCCGAGGCATAAGCTACTAAAATATGATGCTTATGGCTTATAACGAGGGAGTTGCATCAATTTTATATTGGTTTGAAATATATTAGCAGGTAATTTTTCAAACATATTGAAAGGTCAAAACGTGTGTTTGGCGAAATAATAACGTAATAATTAAAATATTAATAAATTGCCATAAAAGGTAAATAAAACCACTTGGACAAAAACGCGATATCATTGGTATGGACGTTACACGCCGTTCAGCGCGGTTTGTTTCTTTTTGCTTCTTTGGATACAGGTGCATGTTACGGTGTTGGTAATGTAAAGAGGCGTCTGTTTCTTGTGTTTTTTTTTTGCATTTTTGTAGCATTTGTGGGTCATAGAAGCATAGTGTAAATACAGTGTAGGTAATGCGATAATTATAAGTGGTGATGTGGTGAATCTACAGTAACATAAGTTATTCCTTTGTTTACAATATAGATCTGCTCCCGACAATTACGGCGACAATGCTGTTGATAAGTATCAGATAGATGGTTTTACTTTAGGTATTTATAAAATTATGCCATTTGATTTCACATTAAATTACTTATTTTAATTTGAAAAATACATATTATTTAAAAAAGTAAAAAGTAAAAGTAACGAATAATGATATTTAATATTTATTAATTTCGATACTCGTTAAGAAATCTGCGTTATAGTTACATTCAAGAGAGTGAATATGAATTTGAGCATTATTGAAATTAAATTGCTTACACGCTGTTTACTCTTACACTTAGATTAGTACTGGGGGTGAAGGTTGCAGACGACAAGATTTCATAGGCGTACTGCTTGAGAAGGGTTGAAAGAATACAAAATTACCAAAAATAAGATGAAGTTGTGTGAATTGTAGAATGCCGTTCTTTTATACGGCGTACATTAAAAGTTATTATACACTGCACTACACTTATTATAAGCTGTACTATACACTCGCAGTATTATGCTGTTACAATATGACCCATTATATAGGCAATAATTTGACTTTACTTTTAGATAAATTGCATGCATCATGAGATTTCGCTTTTAGCGACATCAACAAAGTGTACCTTTTTTAACTAGAAAAGATAGGAAAGAAATTTTTTCCAGTCCAAAATGAGATACAGTGTAGCACAAAAAAGTAGTAGCGATTTAAAGGGGTCCAAACCATCGTTGGTGGCGCCCTGTAACAGATATACCAAAATCGTCGACATATTCGAAGAGACCCCCCTATACCAAATTTCATAAAAAACGGTCGATGCGATCGAAAAATAATAAAGAGAATGTGATTTATTTTTTCAACTTTGACACCCTGTCGCTCCATTAGTATCAACTTTTGGGTTAAGGTAAGTTGAGTTAATTCAGCTTATCTTTATCCAAACTATCTACATGTGAAGTTTGGCCCATTCTTTACTGAACACCCTGTATATCACTGGCATCACTGGAACTGTTGTGTTCATCACGAACAGCTGCCATCTTCAAGAGGTCTCCATTTTTGCATGTTTAGTGTAAGATATCCTTCAGTTCGGATTTAATAAATAAATAGTGAGTACATCAGTTATTAAGCATTGCATTAGCATGTTGCAGTATCGACGTAAAATCGAATTCGCCTGCATAATCCCATTTGCCGCCCATGCCGCTGCATAAATATTTAAGACTGCGGTTCACATGTCGAAATATTACAATAACATTTACATTTCATTTGGTGTCTGCATGAAAACTAGAATCGTGCGCCTGAACTTATTTTCTAGCGCATCCGGACGTGTTGTTCCAGATTATGTGTTTATTTACTTTACTAGACGTTACTTACACATGATATATTTCCTCCGCAGAGATAAATCAAACGTATTGTACACCGAGATTTGGAATCCTCCAAATTAATATCCTTTGTGTTTTCGTTCGGGACGTTCCACTTCATTTTCGTGAGATAGATGCCGGGAGGAAAAAAGCTACCCAGCCCAAAAGCGGCTAAAAAACATCATAAAAGTAATCCGTAAAAGAAACAAAGATTTAAAGGACCACCACTGGTGAATAAATGAATGTCAAGAGCAGGATAATTTAGCTGTGATCTGCGCTGCCGACGTTGTTTGTAATATATACGATGCGGAGGCCAAAGGCTTCTCTTTAACCCTTTTACTTTGTAAAAAAATGTACGGACATTCCGGTTAAAAAATGTACTTACGGTGTTATTGAAAAAGTGTCACACTCAACTACAGATTTTGCTACTGTTGGATGGATTTTCCTTAAAATTTTTTTTTATTTATTACCATTAAAAATTTCGATTTATTGTATTTCCTTAAAAATTCATTTTTTTTTTTCAAATGTAAAGAGGGTGGTAATTTTGTGGTACAACAATTTTCAAAATCCGTCAAAAAAACAATTTCTGCCAGTCGCGGCCTTCTAGTTTTATTTTTAAAAATTAAAAAAATTGCTTACATCCAGAAAATGTGTCAGAAAATTGTCCCTACCATACGTAAAATGATCCGCTGATTCCAAAAATGTCAAAAAATACAGGGTGTCCCATTTAAAAATATAAATTTACGGTCATTTCCGGTCAAACTGGAAATGTCATGAAATCCGAAATGACCTCAAAGAATTCATGGCACCATCTAGTATAAACCCACCCAATTTAAAATTTTTATCAGCAGTCATAAAAGAGTTACAGCGTGTTCCCACTTTCCGTTGTCACCCGGTATAATGCGCTGTCCAAATATACCAAAATATGCATTACCTGAACCTATCTGTTCCGCTGGAAAATTCGAAATAAACACATTTCATGACTTCAACAAGTATACCTTTTTCAGATATAACAGGCAGGAGAATCGATTGTTTCAATAGTCAGATGGATACACTAAACAGCAAAAAAGTTCTGCCATTTAATAAAAACATGTGCCATAAGTGGCGCCCTCTACTAGTGACATCAAAATTAGAAACAAATTTGAATTTCTCACCCCCAAAAACTCCCGATCTCCAAAATGTATGAAAATATTTGGATTTGCATTTATTAACAAATATCGAAAATACAATTACTTTGACACCATGTATCTTTTTAACCACCAACTTTTGACTAAGGTAAGTTTGGCAACATCGCATTATTTTTTTGTCAGAGATCTACTCTTGCTCTATGTTGCATTTATTTCCGGACGCCATGTATATATTTATGTACTTAAGTATATTATTATTGTTGAATGTATTTACTTGTATATTATTGTTTATTATAATTTTTATTATAATTTTTGTCCTGTAAATGGAATTTTCTATTTGAGCAATAAGATTTGAAATTGAAACTGAAATACAAATACATTTTTAGTAAAGAATATGCGATAAGAAGCAACTGCAAAAGAATACTTTCTATATTAGTAAAATAAATATAGATTCGTTTTAATGCTACTGAAAATGAGATATTCTGTAGTGTATAGCCCGCGGGACGGATCGGGGATATAAAAGCCTCGAAAGCAAAATGCATTTCGTTTAGGTATTCAGCAGGAAACAAAGAGGATTTGTGCTGAGTATTTACTAATTGGAGTAACACTGCCGGTACAATTTAAGCTTTTTATATCACAGCCCTTTGTTTTCTTACTTTTACTGTCGCCTTTTGTTCGAAACGCGTTCGTCTGTCGCAATAAAAGTGCATTAAAAGTTGATTTGTTCTCTTCTCCAATTCTTTGCCGGTGCTAATTTTTATTTTTCTCTGGTAATAATATTTTAATTCCCAAATTAAACTATGCTGATATTCTAAAAAGAAATATATACCCCACATAACTCTAATGAAAGCCACATACCTGGCATAGGTTATTTCAAGTTAGTAGCATTATTTACATCTGTTATTTGTATCATATATGTTAAAAACATAGTATCTACAACTATTATTTCCGGTAATGCAAACTTCATAATTACGTATTTGTCCATATCTTCTATGTCATTCATGGTCAAGGAGACAAGTTCATTACTTCCTATAAATTCCAAATATTGTTACAATTTTTGCAAGCAATGTATGGTCATCAGGAGCGTCCAACAGAAATCGTTTTGAGAATAATTATTTACCTAACGTGCGAGAAGTGATACGTTTCCGGTAAAAGAAGAAAAGGCACTTCCCGGACGTGTTAGGTACAATATTTTCCCTACGTTCGTGACAATTTTAATCAGACGAAACAGTTTATTTTTATAACCAATTAACATTAACAAGTAATTATAAAGTAGTTATTTAAACTAATAGAATATGTTAACGAAAAATATTGAAATTAAATGTACAATTTGTGGCACTTTGTAAATTCAGTGCTGAGACAATAGCGGCCCTTCAGTCGTGCACTGTTGACAAAGTATGTACTACATGATTAGCTTGTAACTTCAGTGATTAGGGAATGCCTGCTGGATGTTGTTTTTCAGTCACAGAACATACTGTTACTGTTGATGTACTACGTGCTTCAGCACGGTTCTCTTGAAATTCTGATGACGGATTTGATGCTTTGAGAATGCTGTAGCCTATTTTCTTTTTCTTTATCCAAACATCCTTCATGTATGATTCAGGTACCGCTGTGGACTTCTACCCACCAAGCCGTTTTATGTTTGTAATATTGGACCAAATTTGGCCCATCTCCTTTGTTTTCTATATCGTGGATCTTCGTATTTGTTAGTTCTTCGTGGCGTCGGCAATTCCAAGTACCATTGGTCTTAAAATATACATTGCCTCGGCCATTTTAGAGAAAATTTTCTATTTAGTTTCCTTCTAATATCTTTGATTTTTGTGGCTTGTATCCAACATTTGATTTCAACAAATATGCCGTTAGCTTGAGGTATTTTTCAATATCAATGTCCTTCTTTACTTTGAAGCATAGTGTCAACATCGAATACTTCCACCATAGAGTTGATGGAAATTTACGTTTTGCAATAAAGTGGAAATAGGCCAGAAATACCTCAAGCTGAAGTGTTCTTCTCCATGCGCCATTGATCGAACGCACCAAGGATTCTTGATTTTGCAGGAATTAATGCATTACTTGCATCATTAGCGACTTCCAATACGCTTACGACAAATTATTGAGGATTTTTTGTAATCGAAATTTGAATATTTGTCTGATATATCTCTTACTTTACTAGTAGTGTTATTTATATACAATACATTCAGCGGGATTGTGGAATTTTTGATTAAACATAAGTTTTCATAACTGAGCAGTAATTATATGCAAAATACTACAGCTTGAGGCACTTAACACCGCCAAAACAAGAAATAGGTCACTCATTAAACATCAAACGGCCACTAAACATATTAATTTGTGCTATTAATTTTACAATAATTCAGCTTCAGGTAATCATATAGTAACACTCATGCCGTTGTCAAAATAGCCTTGGAAATTGAACTTTCTTGACTGCTTCAGGTAAAATTAATATCTTATCTACGCCCTGACTTCTGACTTTTAAGACCGCGCCTTAAATCATTGGCAAGTGGTGCCAACCTCACGTTAAATTACTGCTTATAATCCCGCTGGTCCTTGTAGGAGCGCAGCACATGTCTCCAAGAAAGACATAAATTTTGCCCTCCTTTGTCACCCTACTAAATAAATCTTCGCAGCATTGCGTATAATTCTCAACTGTGCCTATTTAAGATTTGTAGAAATTATCTGCTACAAAAATTGGGATTAGAACCGGGATTAGTTCGTAATGGATAGCTACTTGTTAATTCATAGATTCGCTGCAGTTCCGAATGTTCTTAAAATAAAAAGTAAAACGAAAACTGCAGCAAAGATACTTAGTAATTCTCTTCATTTAATGATCAACATGCTAAGTAAAAGGGAAGCCATCATAATACACAGAGGGCTTGATCAACGCCGTAAAATCTATGTATCGAACAAGTAACAATCGAACAAGTAAATAAACTAGTGAATCACTGAAGCGATTACAAATACCGCTTGTGTGTGATTAGTAATAAGAATTAACCTTATTATTACCTACTATAATCCTAAACTAATATATGAACACTCGTAGACATGAACACATAATCACATTTAATGTTAAAATACATAAACTACACATAATACATTTATTTATACGTACAACAAAAGACACAAATATGTAAATATAATTATGTTTTGTAAACAATCACTAAAGGGGAACAAAAGCTAAACTTCATTTCTGTGGCTGACTATATTGTGAAAAGTGCCTCGACCTAATTTCTGAATCCAAAGCTTTACTCTACACTTAAATGACCTATACACGTTTATGGTTTTTAAAGAATTTGGCAACATATTATATAATCTGGAAGCACATACATCTCACCTGAACTCAGTTTATATGTCAACATACATATGAAGGAACAGCCAGTTTAATTGTCGATCACCTCACCTATAGCATACTGATGAGGGTTAACAAGCCCGAAACCGATCTATGTCTGGTAGTGTGTCCGACAAGGGTTCTTGGCTGTTCACATAGATACTGCAGGAGTAATTCAATGCCGGTCGGGGCATTAGTCCGCGGAGTAGTTGCCTAGTAGTTGCCTGCTGCAGTGTCATTTACAGATTTAATGGTCCAGAGCGGGAGGTCTGCGTTAAGTACGTGCTGCAATGTAGGTCGCTTCCTGTAAGTCGAGCCGCTTAGGCCGAGCAGGAAGTAAGCAGACCACTTAAATAAAGAAATAGAGGAGTTGTACAGAAAGTCAAACAATGTTCAGATGCTTGATGAAAGGTGGGTCAAAACAATACTTATGGGTGGAGGAGGAAAATAAAAGAGAGGACAGCCAAGGAAAAATCGCGGGACGAAGAGCCGCTAGGCTTGGAGTGCTATTGTATATACAAAGACTCCAAGCTATAATTCGGTTACCCATTTTAAGACACCATGTCATAATAAATCTGCAACATATCAACTTCTTCATTAAAATCTTTAATTTTGTTCTAAATTGAACTTGAACGGTAACAACAAGTGTAACAACAATTAGAAACAAACCAATATCTGACAGATAACAATATGAAAAATTATTTTTCCAGCGCTTTCTATTTGATATGATTTAGAAAGCAAGTATCGCAAACTAATGTCAAAGCATCATCTATTCTATTGCCCGTTTGCAGTGACCTACAATGCGTGGCGACACTCTACAGCACAAATGCCGGTAGCTATCAATTGTTTGTTTCAGTAATTTCACATTTCTTAAGAATCAAGTGTCATATATGTTAAGATGTACGTTTCTGTTTACATTATTAATCTTAATTTATAAATTGATGCATCTTAAAATAATATTGCATTGTATTTTCCATAGTGCAAGTGAATGGAGAGCTATTATACCTATGTACCCAGTTTTCTTAAAAATGTAAAATATTTAAACAGAAGCACTTTATGTAGAGCAAGAATAGTATCAGTGGCGTCTTAAAATAATATCTGGATAGCCCAAAAAAGTCAAAATTTGCCGGTAAAAGTAAAATCTTACTTTAACTTTGTGAAACTTGTGATGGTGAAGCTTGTATAACCATTACTCTCATTCAAAGCTACGCGCTGTATAACGTTTATATAATATTTTATATAGAATGCCCTTCTGTAAACGACCCTATTTGATTTTCCACATGCCTGAGGTTGTTTTGCCAATATTCGAATGATACTAACCTAAATATATCCTACCCTTCTTCAACTTTAGCTACCTAGGGGCATCAACATTTGGTTTGTTGGCATGGAAATGATACAAAATGGATTTGGGTAATTTGATATTAACAGTAAAATGTATAGCTTTTGCGGTGATGGTGGTTTCCCAGAAATTCAGCAGGAGGAATTTTAGACGATTAGTAGAACTTTCCTTATCGCATTATTCATTTTGACCCTCATTTTTAAGTAGGTATTAAAGTTGGATATTTTATATTGAATGCCATTGTTTATTTTTTTATAATTTCTGTTAAATTTTGTACAAACCACATACTTATATATCATGCCAATTTGGTTACAAAATTTTAAGCGGTAAGGTAGGAAAGAAGGTTGTAGTATCCATTGACCTTCTACAAATTGTTTTCCCAATCTTCCAGTTGAAACAGCATATGGTAACAGATGGAAAATAAAAAATAATATTCTAAATTACAATTCTAATGTGGCCGTTACAGTTATATAGAAATATACAGGTTGTTACAAAATTATGGGTTCGAAAATGTCTCGTCTTAAATATTATAGTCTTCATTTCTCGAAAACATGTCGAGATATTGATTGATACACAATAGTATATAGAAATATCTACAACTGATTGGGAATATCTTTCTTCTGTCTCGGATGTAAATCAGGCAGTGAATGATTTTTATGAAACGTTGAATAATATTTTAATTAAGCATGTTCCAAAAAAAATCAATATACAATTTAGTAGGCAATTTCCTAAATGGTTTTCTAGAGATACCATTCAGGAATGGAAATTGAAGCAGAAGGCCTATAAACAATACAGAAAGACGAATATGCCTGCGGATTATAATGCATTCAAAACCATTAGGGCAGCTCTTAAGACTAACGTTCGAGAAGCATATCGAAATTATGTTAATAACACTGAAAGAGTGCTGAAAACTAGCCCTAATAAGTTTTGGTCGTTTATAAATTCTAAAAAAGGTACCACTTCCATTCCATCTACTATGTTTAATAACGACTAAAATATAGATGATCCACAAGCAATAGTTAATACTTTTGCCAATTTTTTTTTTCTGGAAACTTTACACCTTCTAGTAATTTTAAACCTACTGCCAATTTTACTACTGCTAACCTTCTTAGTGCAGTGATAGTTTCTGAGTCTGAAGTATTAGATGCTATCAAGAAACTTAAAAACAATATGTGTATGGGTCCCGATTTATTTCCAGCTTTTTTGTTAAGATATTGCGCTATTATTTTCTGTAAACCTTTGGTTACCTTTTGCAATCTAATTTTGAAAAATGAAACGTTCCCTGAAATCTGGAAATCCTCTAGAATAACTCCCGTACTTAAAAAAGGTTCTAAACATGATTTTGCTAACTATTGTCCTATAACCATTTTAAACAACTTTTGTAAGGTCTTTGAGATAATACTTCACAACCATTTATTGCATCATGTATCTAATGTGATTATTCCCGAACAGCATGGTTTTATAAAAGGTCGTTCAACCATATCCAACCTTGTTTGTAAGACCCAGTATATATCTCAAGTTATTGATGAGGGAAGGCAGGTAGATGTTGTCTACACTGACTTTTCTAAAGCATTCGATAGACTTGATCATGAATTGTTAATAAATACTCTTAATGCATGTGGTCTTTGTGATAGTTTGTTAAATTTGTTACGGCCTTACCTGTCAAGTAGTTTTCAATTTGTTCAGTACCGTGGGTTCAAATCCGATTTGTTCTGTCAGAATTCAAGTATTCCAGAAGGGTCGGTATTAGGCCCTCTTTTATTTATACTCTTTATCAATAATATTGTTAATGACATGAACGTTCGCTACTTACTGTATGCAGATGATCTTAAACTGTTTTGAAAAATTGCTACTTTGGCTGACTGTGTTAACTTACAAAATAACCTGGAAATGTTAAACGACTGGTGTAATAATAACAAATTACCTTTGAATTCATCTTAATGTAGAGTTATGTCGTTTTATCGAAAAAAATCCTACGATATTTGATTATACTATTGGTTGTGATGTTCTAGAACGGCCGTCAGAAATTGCAGACCTTGGCATTATTTTTGATCCAGAGCTGAATTTCTCGAAGCATATGGATGCATGTTTGACAAGAACCTCGGTTTTATTCTTCGAAGTTCTCAGGATTTTACCAATCCTTCAACGCGTTTGTGAGCTCTAAACTCGAATATGGGTCAGTGATATGGAGCCCTGCCTATATGACTTATATCACTTTAATAGAACGGGTTCAGCGGCAATTTTTTAAGTCGGCTGTGTTTTTGTTAGACGGAATCTATCCTGCTAGAGGCACAGGCCAAAGCGGTTTTTATGAACGCTTTGGAATGCAGAGCCTAGAATCAAGAAGTAAGATGCATTCTGTATCTTTTCTTTACAAAGTACTTCGTCATGATATAAAATGCGAGGCTATTTTATCTGAGCTTAATTTTAAAGCCCCGAGTTACAATAACCGACACAATAGACTGTTTATTTTACCACAGGCGCGTATTGCTAAAGTCACCTATATATAGGATGATTAGTAATTGTCTCAGCGTCCTTGACATATTTTCTTGTAGTGTGCATGATATTAAAACACTTCTTTTGTAAAACCTGATTTATATTTTTACTCTGTTTGCCTTCTATGTTGTTTTGTTCATCTAATTGCTTTTATGTAGTGTTTTGTCTGTTTATTCCTCATACAGTGTATTTTTTCCTGTTTGTTTTTAGTTTTTTTACGTCGTAGCTTTATTTATATTTGTTTGTAATTTTTTGACATGTAACTTTATATTTATATATGTTTGTTTGTAATTTTATGCTTTGCACTTATCCTGTAATTGGGCATTTTAGCCCGTTGGATATTTTATTGGTAAAATAAATAAAAAAATAAAAATAAAATATAGTGAAGGGCTACTTTTACGTGTATAAATTTCTCTTGTAATATACTAACATCAGTAGCGTTCTTGTCGTTAAATACTAATTTTTAGAAAAAGAAATTGTACGCCACTGATTCTTGAACAAATTATGGTATCGCTCTCTTAAAGCCAAGTTAATTCTGTTTAAAAAGTGCCTCTTGGACTTTTCCCTCCTGACGCACTTCGAGATAAAAAATAATTTATTAATCGTTACAATAGACCAACTTTGGATTGCTAATTACAGTTTGTGATAAATGCCATGTTAGACTTAAACAAAGAAAGGTAACACAAAGTGTCGAGTGGCTTGTTTTTGAAGTGTTTAACAAAATGAAGCAAGGTCTCTATTAAGATGCATTTCCGACTTCGATCGGTTTTCAAGACATAAAGACTGTAGTAGACAGAAAATTTTAAACAAACTGTATCTTCATCACGTCATCCAAAAGTTCATCATTTGAAATACAACTGAAGTTTTATTCATACCACATAGGAATATCCCTTTATTTTAAGTTCTAAATAGTCATTCTTGAAGCCTGAATAAATAAAAAAAATCACTTGGACTAAAAAACAATACCTACATTTAAAATATAGGCATGCGCAAAGAAATAGGTCGATTCTTTTTGTTAAATGGTAAAATTTAGCAACAGTGCAAAGGCGTCTTTGGTACATGCAAAATTTTAATCGCAGGTCCCAAAAAACAACAATTATAATGTTAACATCCTATAACGTAAAAATTACGAGCTTAAATAAAATGAAAATACCCTGTATAAAAATATTCTACTAGATTGCTGAACCATCTGCCAATATATGAACTCAAAATATATACAATTAATGAATTATTTCTTGCCATTTTAATATTAATTGTTTATATAATTTCAATCAAATCACTCAATTTTACGAAAATTAACATTAAGATAGGGTGGGTTAAGGGCGTCATATTCTTGAAATAATATTTTCAACAAATACAAATAATAATTAAGAACTGAATAGTATAGAACTTAGCAAATAACAAGAATGTTATTTCATACCACCTGCGAATATTCGAAGATACCGAAGTAAAACCAATATATAACAACCGAAAGTGGTCTAACCAACAAAAGGTTAGACCAGAAAGGGGTTTCTAAAGGTGCTGATTAAGAATATTTTACTAGTTCTGTTAAAAAAAACGCTAATACTTTTTTTTTTAATTGACCCCCTTTTTCCATCTTAGAATCGGACGCCTCTGACTATAATCAAATATAGTTACGTCTAAAGACTCACTTTATAGGTACATATTCACCACCAAAGTGTCAAAGTATTCGGATATCAGGTGAGCGAGATACCAGGGTGGCTCCATGAAAAGTGGGACACATTGGAGACTGAAATGTCTTCACTAGCATTTGGCAAAATTATTTAGATCGTACTTAGATCGTGAATCGTTGCAACGCTATAACTGTCATTGTTCATCGTACAGATTTCTATTGACATACTTGTTGCTACGCAGAAGCAATAGAAAGACACTAACATTCCGATACTGTATACCTAAATATCTTCTTATGCAGCAAGGCAAACAAATTATGTATTCATTTTTTTACAGGCACATCACCCCCCTCGAGTGACGCTACAGCCTCCGCGACACCGGCTAACGGCAGTCAGCTGTCGCCCAACTCGGCGGACAACGGCGGCGTGAACGGCTCAGTAGCAGCGGTGGGCGCGGGCGTCCTCGCTACTGCCGTTGGCGGACGCAAGAGACCGCTACTGGCGGGAGGCCCCAGGACGTCCATGACGCCTACGAAGCGCACCGTCATGAGCCTGCTTGCGAGGGCCCGCGCGGCGCAAGCTAAGCAGCTGCCAGCTTCCTTTCCAAGAGCCAATCCGCTCCAAGAGTAAGTAGTTTTAATAGCGATACAAACGCTAATTTTGCAAGATAGAAGTCGCTATGTACTGTCTAAAAATTGTTGAAAGTTGAGCGGCCTAGTTTTCACATCTAGTTCCGAATCGGACATTAGTATATATAACTTTTTTTATTATTTTTTGGTCCTCTATCACGTGGTACTATGCATTGTAGTTTTTTCAATATCACTCTGTATTTCATGCTTACCTAATTTGTGCAATAATACCAAGTAAAATTTTCACGTTTAGATTGTTTTTTATTTGGTTTTGATGCTTCAGAACATGGGTAGCCAACCCGTCGACCGCAAGTTACCGGTAGCTCACGTGGTAAAGGACAATGTTAAAAATAGCCGATTTTTGGCTTATCCGGGGGAACGCATAAATCACAAAAATATCAATTGATTATTGTTAATTAACATTAGAAATGGCCCAGAAATACGTCAGATAGCTGGGGAAATGTCGCTACTACCCCTAAACCTATATAAACTACTCTTAAAAAGCTTTAAATGGATAATCATTAATTATTGTTATAAAATTCGTGTAAAATGAAAAAAAATGCTTGAAAATGATTTGAACAGACAGTATGTCAATATAAAAAGTGATAAATGACTGTAAAAGTGCCCATTCAATGGCGAAATAGCGCCAATTGTTCTCACTTTGCGAGCGGGTACTGAAAAAATGGCAATTTATCCTTGCGCCCATTTTTCAGGTCGCAATAGTATAAATGAACCTTAAAAGTGATTTAAGCATTTTTTTCGTTCTAAACGCATTTTACAACAATAAATAATGATTATCTATTTTAAGCTACTTAAAGGCAGTTTATATAGATTTAGAGGTGCAATTAATATTTCCCCACTTACTTAATGTACTCTAGTATCAGTTTTTGCATTTTTTGACAGTAATCTATAATTTTTTTCTAGCAATAGGCGTTCTCTTGAACATTTAAGCATTATCTATTTTTGATGTCGAAGTAAGCTCACCATTAGCTTTTGAAAGACGTTCTTTTAATTTTTAGGGGTGGAATCATCACTTTTTATATTGACATACTGTCTGTTCAAATCATTTTCAAGCATTTTCTTCATTTAGTTTATATAGGTTTAGGGATAGTAGCGACATTTCCCCAGCTATCTGACGTATTTCTGGGCCATTTCTAATGTTAATTAACAATAATCAATTGATTTTTTTATGATTTATGCGTTCCCCCGGATAAGCCAAAAATCGGCTATTTTTAACATTGTCCTTTCGGTCACAGCTGCATCCTAAAATTTCTGATCACGTTACGTTGCACAGCACACAAGCATTCTTGTTATCTTCTTAAGTCAAACTATATTATAATCGATGTTATAATCCGTAGCAAATAGCAGAGCTAATACAATTTTTAATTTATTTTAATGATTTTTATTTTTAAAAATGTATGTGCTGTTACGTCAAAGTTGTGATTATTATTCAAACATGTATATGTACCACTGCAACGTAGATATTGTATGGGGGTGCATCATATGTAATGTTATAGTAAAATAAAAACCTCGAAAATATTTAGACATTACTTCATTAAACAGGTTTAAGTAGCTCACTCTATTTGAAAATTACTAAAGTAGCTCAACACAATGGAAAGGTTGGCTTGCTTTAGAGCATTGGCCTCCAAACTTTTTTATCCCTCGCCATGTCACATGTCAATTTTTTCTTGTTTTGAGTAGACCCTCCGCCATTCTAGTATTGAATATTGAATTGAGTGTAATAAACAAAATAATTGTTTACTGGGAAATTTATAAGAATTCTTAAACAATTTGACATATAAGAAGATAATAATTTTAATAACAAAAGTAAATATAACAATAATTTTATACATAAAATGAAATAGGTTGATTGAACTCAAGAGAACATTATAACAATTAGTGTTAATTAAAATTGAAAACAATGAAGTTTTTAGTTTGACTCGTCGACGTAGAATGGAATTCCCAAAATCTAGCATCCAAATCTTCATCACGCTTCATAAACATTCATGATTAAAAATGTTTACTTTATAGGTAATTTATACAGTTTTGTAAAGAAAAAATAAAAAAGAGCAGTTCAAAAATGATTACAAGATACACTGCTGTACGGCACTGGAAACTGCTCCACTGTAATACCTAACAGAGTCAAGTATTCAGTTAGCAAATGCGCAAAAAAATTTAAAAAATCCCAAGGAATGAAATAAATAACCTTTTATAACACTTATTTTATACAGCAAATTCAACTGCTTTTGCAAAATTAATAGAATTAATTTGTGGTTTTAATTAATAAAATAGTTTGAGCAGGGTTTGATATGTATAACCATCAATAGTATCCACTTCGGTGCGACACGCTTCTTTTATTAAATATCTCCACAAAAAAGATCCAAATGGTTTAAAGTCAGTAGATCGTGCCGTCCATGGTCTCGGTCCTCCTCTTCCAACCATTTGGTGCTATTATTTGGATACAGTGTACATGATACGGATATAATTGATAATCCTGTATGATACGCCACACTGCTGCAATACGCCGTGGACGCACTGGACCTCCATCTCTTCGCGAATCGGTTGCAAATTTTCCGTCACGCCCACGTTCACGTTCACTCACTGCACACCGCGGTAAAAGTTGCTGCATTTGGCACATGTTCACTGGAAAATCGTTCTGCTAAAGCATTTTCACTTCACCATAAATTAAAACGATATCCATCAACTCCGAGTTGCTATACACATTAAGCCATTTTTGACGCTTGCTAAACTAATGTAAACACTCGCATCATAAAAGCGTTAATACTATACGTAATCGGATTTCAATATTTGCAATCGCCTGGCTAGAAACTACAGTAGCCCAGCGATGTAAAGGTTGAAAATACTACAACTTGAATATTTTTTTCTCAGAAACAACAAGGATTTTAATAGTGGAAGAATAGTGGAAGTTAAGTTTTTGCTTCAACGATTCACTCAGTTTCCTTAAAATACAATTTAAATGTATATTCAGAGAAATATCCGTTAAATTTTTATTAGTACCGTTAGTCTGCGAAATTTGTAATTCTTTTTTTCTCACCTTATGCACCTTTTCTTTATCCCTTTTCAGTTTGAAGCGCATCAGTGATGACCTCAGTCAAGACTACGACAAAAACCTGACTAATGATCTTGATCCCACTCATTCACACAAAGCACATAACAACAAAGTTGTGTATTGGCAGCTTCCTCCGCTTCACATGTCATCTCCGGTATCATCATTTCTTCGTGGCATCCTCCTCGGTTTTATCGGTCTTAATTTATCGCTTGCTAAATAGGAAACTGGAAGACGTGGTTTCTTTATAAATCGCCACCACTTAACCAACCAATTAAATGAGTAATTGCTTTGCGCCGCAACTAAATACGAGACAATGATCGTTATCATCCGTTTTCTAAATAACGCCAGACCCAGATGGCCGAAGGAAATATCGGGAACATTATTAAGATTAAGTGATGCAAGCAAATGGGCATTTAAAACAGTAAGAATATAGGTTGTTTGGAAAACTTGATACAAAACTTAAGGCGGTAAAAGTAAAGCCAAAAAAAGTACCTATAAAAATTGATCTTCGGGAGCAACGTTACTGATATATGGCCCTCCAAAGGGTTTATTTGAATATTTTTTTAAATATTTCTTTCTGATGAAGGTAGTAGAATGAAAATTGTAGCTAATAACCATACTAAGGATTTTTAACTATCATAAGTTTCATCAACATCGGTTACAAATAAGGGTAGTTTTCTAACTACTATCGGACTTTTATCCATACATATGAACCGTGTAAAGTGATACTTTATCAACTATGTAGTGCAATAATGAAAAAATAATAAATTAATAGTTATTTATGCAACAAGTACAAAAAGTAAGTGTTTATTGCACGCGATATATAAACTCCATACAGGCGGTTTTGAGTAATGTATTTTTTACAATGTATGCTGATGATTTGGCTCTGATTACTTCCGATAAAGATAACAGGGAACTTAATAGAAAATGCAATGAAATTTTAGTGCAACTTTGCTACTGGCTTAACGGAAACAGTTTATTTTTCAATTTTGAAAAGACTCAGATACTTAGACTTCATACTCAACAAAAAAAATGTAACAACTTATCAGATTCGGTGAACGGTGATAGTATACGAAGTGTGGGAGACTGTGTAAACTTTTTGGGAATAGACGAATGCCTTACATGACAGTCACACTGTAAGCAGTTAGCGCCAACCTTGGCAACTAAATATTATTTATTTAATAACTTAAAGGAGATTTTGACGACAGGACAATTGATGAATCTGTATTATGCCCAGGTAGAAAATAGGCTCCGTTAAGGCATATATTTTTGGGGGAATTCAACTAGTTTTCAGACTCTCTTCGTGCTGCAAAAACGTATTTTACGTTGTATGGCCGGCATTACGCAACAACATTCATGCAGAAACGTTTGTTAATTTTAAAATTTTAACTGTGACGTCTTTGTTCATTTTTGAAATGTGTCTGTATATTTTTAATTGTAGAGATAAGTTTTGCCTAAACAGTGATTATCATTCTTTTAATACGCGACAAAAAAAATGAGCTACGGGTACCTTATATTAGTTTTCATATCTCCGGTAAGGGAGCAAATTATTTAGGAGTTAGGATATTCAACCGATTACCTGAGGAACTAAAAACGTGCAAAAGGCTTAGGTTAACTTATTGTTTGTTTTTCTTTTCTCTCCTCCATTTCTTTCTTTTTTGTATCTCTATTTGGGACTAATGCTATACAATTTCTGATTGTCAACAGGCATAATTGTGAAATAAATAAATAAATAAACGTTATTGTCCAACGAGGCCTTCAGGCTGAGTAGGACAACACGTCGAGTGCAATAAGCACTTTTTGTACGAGTTGCATACAATATTTTTTCTACGTTCATGCAAAAACCAGAAAATGTTTTATTTAGATGACACTAAGTGTAGAAAAATATGATGACAATTTGAACGTTTATGTTTGTCATGATGACAAAATGCTGTAGTAGAATGACAGATGAATGCAATAAACATTTTATTGCACTAGTACAATAAAGAACCTCTTTTACGTAAGTGTTTATTGTACGCGACTTAAAATTGTCCAACGAGGCCGTCAGTCCGAGTAGGACAACACGTCGAGTGCAATAAGCACTTTTTGTACGAGTTGCATACAATATTTTCTCTACGTTAATGAAAAACCAAAAAATGTTTTATTTAGATGACACTAAGTGTCGTAATATGACGTCGACTTGAACGTTTATGTTTGTCATGATGACAAAACGCTGTAGTAAAATAACAGATGAATGCAATGCAAAAGAACCACTTTTTCCACTAAATATAGTTCAATAAAGTTTTGTTTTTTGCATGATCGTAGAAAAATTTAATTTATTAACATTGACATTTACATTTATAGTAATATACACTTCGTTTTTTGTTTTATCACATATAACTTCCTTTTCGTTAATAATAACTCTCATAACATCTGCCGATGTTTGTGAAGAATTTGCACAAGTTACGTTGTCTCTTCTTGTAAGCAGCAGCTACATTTTGCTTGCAATATCAAGTTTGTATTTCATTGAGTACTAAGGAAGAATTAAGTCGAGCGAATATTTTTTTATTAAATTTCAATAGTTTTGACTACAAATATGATTGAGATGTGATTGTGGATAAAACGTTATATAGCATTCGTGTTTTAATTGCCAACTATATATCAATGAATTAGACATTTTTAAAGAAAAAAAATCATCTGTCAGGCATATGTCATGGTGATAATATCATTATAATGATTGTCACTTTCACGTGTTGTCATTTTCTTAGTCCACTTACTTTAGTCCAAAAGTTACAGATTGCCAATATAAAAATTTTATTTTCAATTTTTTTTTTAAATAACTTTCGAAGTAATTGATTATTTAAACGAAATTTGGTATCCGGGGGTTTTCTGACATAAAAAATTCAAATATCTACTTAATTGTGTCATTAATTGTAGAGGACGCCACTCACGTCGCCTCTTTAAGTTCACAATTTTGCTTTTGGTGTTAAAATAAACTTCCTTGGCATACATTGATTATTTTAGCGACATTAGAAGGTATACTTTTTTTAAGGAAAAAGAGGTGTTGCTATCAAAAAATAAGATACAGTGTATAGCAAAAAATGTGTGAACTATGAAAGGTCAAAGAGGAGACATACGGTGGTATTCATAGTCTATTTCTGCTGATAGTGATACCCTCTCTGCAATATATCTCAAAATTATGAAGAAATTTGAATTTCTCATGTTAAAAAATCGTGACATGCCTTTCGTTTGAGTACATCAGTTACTTAGAAAATTATTTAAAAAAAAAATAAATTTTGCGAATTGAATTGTTTGTTTGTTATGTAGGCATTGAAAACAAGGTTATTGACCTAAATACGGTAGGTCAAGATTCGGATTACCGGATTATTTATCAGTGAATATGTCTCAGACTGTTGTTTTTTATTGACGGCGCGAGGGTTTTTTGTATTACTGTCAGCATTTAATTAGCTTAATAATTTACCTAGTGCGTACTGTTTTTTATCCCATCAATTCTGTAATGATATATAAATGGTTTATTTTTTGATCCATTGGAGTGTTGTAACTTCAAATTTAAATATTTTTAAAACTGAATTTTAATATGTCACAAGTATACTTTTAAAAAATAATGTTTAGCATCCATTACATATTTTAACATTACAATAAGTAGGTGCTAGGAATCTACTTAAATTTGGCACCGTCGCGTTAAGCCGACAGCGATGCACTGGGAGCTGAGTCAGTGACAGTCTGAAAAGAGGGTTTAAATAATGACTTTAAAATATCTTTTTTCTATAAACGTCAAAAAATGAAGAGGTTCGTGCATTGATAACATCCTCCGTGTCGCTTCAAACTACATTTACCGCCCCCCACATTAGCAAGAAGTGTAGCTGAAGTTCTCCGAAAACAATGACCAGAACGGGCATTAAAATTTGGTAATTTTAAGTATTTTGCTATTAAGCTAGGCATCTTTCCAAAACAATTTATTCCGACAACTTGGTTAAAATATCTTTTATTTTTATACTTAAGAAACAATCGGCGACTGGTAAGATAACTTGTACGAAGAGCAGCATATTTTCGGTAAATTCGTTGTATATTCGTTTTTCAATCGGGTACTTAAACAATCAAAATGGAATCTTTGTCTTGTATGTCATCGACCGTCATTTCAGTGAGTCACGGCGGCAAGCACCCGAAATACGCAGTATTAAAACGACCTAAAAGGAAATCATTGGCGATATTTAGTAATTTAAAAAACACATAAAACAATCATTACAAATGTACCTTAACCATTAGATAGACTTCATCATATGCCTCTCTTATGAATTGATTAACTTCCTCTCGAGTTAATACTTGGTAAATTTCTTAAAATCCACGTTTTCTTTAACATTAAGTGTTGATTTCAACATAGAATATACTGCCCATTACGTGGAAGACACCTTCTTATACTTTTCTGTAAAATATGCCAACAGCACATTTTCAGATATTTTTCTTGCTTTATTTGCTTCACACGACTCTTTAAATTGCTGATATGCATTTTCATACTCGCCGCCTCGATTTCTCCGGTAAAAGATTTGACATTACCGAATTGGCTGCATCTATAAAATTAGGTGGGGTACTGCTTAGTTCATCGTCGCTAGAAATTTCCATTATTTTGCAGTTGAAAATATCAGGTACTGGAAAACTGACACTAGCAAATTGTCAATTTCAAATAATTATTGTTGTCAACAATTGCCATTTTATTTCCATAGTTATAGTTATTACTTGATTTTGAAAAACATTTTAAGTCAGTTCCACAATATTTTTTTGTATTAAGCTAAACATTACTAAACGTATTTTAGAATAATTTTAAGGGATATACATTTGATGTTTGTAGAAAACAGTACTACTACTACTACTTTGGTGATAGCATTTCGCGCAGTAAATACAAAAATCGTAAATATGTATTTAAAAATATATTTAAGTCGCGTATTTGTATTATATTTATTCTTGCCTATCTTTTAAAATTAAAAACATTATGGCTGAATCACCCTATTAAAATCAAGTCAAAATCGTTTCTTCCCTAATTACCGAGACATGCGGTGAGATGGAAAGTAAAGACGCCCATACACCAAACTCGGCACACTTCTCTAATTAATAAATGATCCGTTCCGCCTCTCATCACAACAGGTCACGGTTCTGTGCTCCCGCAAAGCTGTTGTTCCGAATATCCTGAATATCTAATGGCGGCAATTATGCATGCGGGCTACGAATTGTATCAACAGCGAGCTGTTACAAAGCCAGCCTTTATTATCGCGACCCCTGATATTTGCTCAGAAATTTATTATTTAATTGTTGATCTACTAACCTGACGCTGGCTTTGTTTACGACCACATTTCTACCTGCATTCTGGACAATAGAACTTATCTGGAACCCTAAATGTGCCTGATAGGGTTAAATCCCAACGCTGTTAACTGTTTCACTTGTAGTTTATTTTGAAGTCAAACAGACGGGCACTCTAAGGACATGAGTACGCGAAATGCATAGAGTGACATAAACCATAATCATAAGATATAATGCTACCCGGATGTAGAAAAATATGCGTTGCCTGAACCTATTTCAAACAATTGGACAGGCAACAATTCGAAACAAACATTTCATTTAAAAGTAACCGGAGCAAACGTCTACTAAACTGCGTACACGAAATGTAGCAAAGCTACATCTAGTGGCAGTGGCCATTAACCATGCTAGACTTGAAAGACCACAAAGTATTGTCTAGCAAAATGGTTGTTACTACTGGTACAAAATATTACCAATGAGCTCTGTGAATTGTTACTACAATCAATTCATGAAATTCGTACAAAAACAACGGAAGTTAATATTGGGGTTTACTACTTTCCAAATACTATAATACTGCAGCCAAGATTCATATTTGATTGTTGTTTTCAGCTACTATCCTCCATCTATAAAATTTTTCGTTGCGCGTTGCTTTTGATAAAATAATGAGAAAGATTATGCTCAGAGCTTCAATATGGCCTGTGGCGATTACGATATTTGCAGAAGGGAAATTTCTAGGAACAACTACTCTGCAGGCTATTAAAAAATAATAGTATATTTCCCATGTTTGTAAATGATATGTTGAAATAAAAATGGCAACCTGCAACACTCTGTTATACCAACATTTGCTGTATTTGAAAACGTTATAAAAACTCAAATAATAAGTTATCTTGAGAATGAAAATCTATTTAACTCTAATCAATACGGTTTTAGAAACAACTTCTCTACAACTTTAGCCGTAGATAAATGGGTGTCCGAGATCAACATTGGTTTGAGCAAAAAGAATTTATGTTCTCAGTTTCGAGACCTCACTAAAAGTTTTGACTGTGTTACATTCAATCCTTATTGATAAATTCCCTGACTACGGTTTCACATCTCACAGTGTTGGTTTAATATACTCTTACATCAGTAAAATGCAGCAGTATGTTATTCATAATAATTCTACATCGATATTGATGACGAAATACCACAAGGATCAATTCTTGGTCCGGTTCTT
Organism: Monochamus alternatus; assembly: GCA_037114965.1. Classification (NCBI taxonomy): domain Eukaryota; kingdom Metazoa; phylum Arthropoda; class Insecta; order Coleoptera; family Cerambycidae; genus Monochamus; species Monochamus alternatus. The sequence goes on from CM073427.1 coordinate 13,326,709, forward strand.
TTTCCTATCTATGTAAATGATTTACCTTGTTCACTGCATGACTTTATTTTAACCATTCAATTTACCGATGATACTAATCTTACTAACCGCAGTCCTGTAATTGATGACGTGATTAAATGAGCTCGTCAAGCTGGATTAACAATTCAAAACTGGTTCTTGTGCAATAAATTAAATCTTGATTCCACTAAGATAGAAATATTAATATTTAGCCTTAAAGAAACCACAGATATTTTCAATCCTGATTCTGTTAAACTTTTGGGGGTTCATCTGGATTCAAAATTGTCATCGACTTGTCACACTGATTATATAGGATGATTCTTAATCTAGAGTATAGTATAGGTCCTTTACGCATAAACTGCATGACTCTATTTTGATAATTTAAATTGCCGAAGATACTAATCTTACTAACCGCAGTCCTATAATTGATGATTTGATTGAAAAGGCTTGTCAGTCTGGATTAACAATTCCCGACGGCATTTAAAATAATATTCTTCGAGATTCACAATTTGCCTAGGTCTAATGGCTCCCCAATGTTCCCAGGCCTAGGCATCAAATTGCCAGTCTCTATCCCGTTGATCCACAAGTAAGGACACTTCACGTCTCTGATGATATCTTTGAGGAAATCTTTGAGCACTTTACAGCTTCAGAGAAATTTCTAATCAGTATTTTGTCCACGATTCCGATTTAACTTGTCACTTGCCATTTTATCATTCTTTGGTTTTAGTTCAGTTTTAACTATATGAATGTTAGTGTATTTTTTATATTAGTGTTTTACAATTTATGTTCTATAGTTTTAATTACTAGGGTTGTTAGTATGTTATTCTATTTTACTGTATTTTGTATTTTCTTATGTTGTGTTTATCTTTATTTGACTTGTGTAAACACGTTGTGCACCAATAAACAAAAAAAACAAACACTCAATTTAAATTCTTAATGCTTAAAAATGATTTAATCCTGGACTTAATTTTATTAAATTGCCCCTTTTTTCTTTCCAGGCGTACTCCGACGCTGGTCCCATTGCTGCGAGAGGACTACATAGCGGGTGCAGTTAACTTGAATTTGATTTAAGCCCCTATTTAAAAACGAGCGTTAAGATGATATAGGACATAATAGAGATTAAAAAGTGACTGAAAATTGCTGAAAAATTGATGGGGAATTCTGAACTCCAACTGCTCCAAGATGCATAATGGTAGTTAAGGCGAACAAGTTTCAAGTTACGCTTAACGTTACAATTTAATTTTTACATGTGCTGCCATTATTCATTCTTGGAAAGCGCATAAGATACAGTATAGTGCTGATCAATTTCTGCTCTCAGATATCAATATAACAATAATTATTCTCAATACTAATATGTGGACACAGTTTTTCAAACGCTAATTACACTTTTATAGTTATGAGTCACACTCTCTGTCGAGTTTATTTAACATAAGAAAATTAAAAAGTGCCAAAATTACATGCCAATGCTATATTGATATACAATGCAATCATCAGATTGTCAACACTAGCTCATATATAAATATTATACATATTTTTGTGTTATAAAATTTTGATGTTGCTTAGTCATAAAGCTCGTTTGCACAGGTTTAGTAAAAAGGCTAGTTGGAGCATGTAGCTAGCTTCTGAATAATAGAACCATGTGAACATAGTTTCCAGTGGTTAATGGAGTACTAGTACCAGTAAATGAAACCAGTCAAGTAAGTAGAGAGCAGTTCAACTTCGAATGGAATGTGTGATAGCCAGTCTACTATTCTGCTGCTATCTTATTGTGAACGTCTGTTTTCCAGTTGAGCGATTAGTAGCAAATTATTCCATTTGCGATGACGAGATACATTTATATATTTGTACAGTTTTAAGTACTTAAGTTTTAGATCTTTAAAATGTAAAAGTATGATGAAACCACAACTGTACGTTTCGTGGAACAGGAAACATGAATACCTACGGAACATCAATGGCTAAAGTTAAGAAACACAAGCAGAGCAGGTAGCTTTATTAAGAATTATGGACGAAATGGCTGTAGTAGATTTCCAAATAGCATTCGATTTGGTCCATTTTTACACATCATTATTTTACTTTAAAACTAATTTACTAGTGCGAAACATTACTACACGTGTCGACAGTTACTGGCTTACAATACTTTGCAGCTAGCGACTTGCTGCAGTAACTGTGTCTATTTGCTAAACCCGGGTAAACGAGTCTATATAATTTAATTAATATTTTTTTGGAAACACGACGTTATTTCTTTACACGAAAACAAATAATTTACTGCAAAATGTAAGCATAGATTAAATTATGTCAAAATATTACTAACATATTTCAATATTTAAATAAAGTCAATATAGGAGGTATACTTGTATTCAGTGAGACGAGCCACTAGGCCAAAATGGTAAATATTATTTATTGTTAGAGCATGTGTGATTTTTTTAAGCTAGCTGATATATTACTGATTTTCTATACTACGGATTTCAGAGAAACGAGTTTGAGCATATTCGAATGAAGAGTTAAATTAGTGTAACAATATCTGCTCACCAAGATCAAATCGTCAAGGGCTACAGAAATGAATATCAAAGGCATATTTCACAAACATGATTAACATTTTTCAATTTTACTAACAATTTCTAAAAGTTTTAGTTATTTTACACCATTTCCAAAACGTCAAGCATCAAAGAATTATTTAAAAAATATGAGACGACGAACTTTTCTTTGTTTGTAAATTTGCTTTACTTTCCAGTCAATAATCTGTCGTATCATTTTATAAATTGCCTAATCATGAAGAGGAGTCTTTTATCAATTAAGGGAAGGTTAATGTCAACAACAGTGAGTCGAGAATTTCTCTTATTTACATCATTATTATGGAAGGGTATAAACTGACCTTGATAAAATATTTGCAGTTCATTTCGCCGTCTTCTGTTATCATTTCATTTATTTAACCGCTCAAACAGAATACCTTTGGTCCTAAATTGTGTGCATGAATTTGTTTCTACACGGTAGTTATATTCATGCAGCTTTTCGTTTTCCCTTATTCTATAGCATCGATCAACAGTGCGTATTTGTTCTGCAACTGTGTTAATATCGTTTGATTACTTTGAACGTTCTGAAGGAAAGTAAATATTGTTTTGCAAGGTAAAGAAACCTTGAAATTCATTTAATAAATAATATTGTGTTTGTTTGTGTCAGCAAAAATTTGAAAGTAATAAATAACAAATAAAAATCACTAAATGCTTCCTTTACTTATCAATTTATTACATCCAGTAGCATTAGAATATATTGGCTATTTATATTTATAAATTACAGTTATTTGCAAGTTATTTGCAATAATGTGTATAGCCAATCTTCAATACATTCATAAGCACAATAAGACAAATAAGGACGCATCTGAGGTATGCCTCATATCAATAATATATAGATAAGAAAGAAATGGCGGGCACGGAATACTTCGGTAGCCAATTGCTAAGTTTTATATATGTGTACTGTAAGTATGAAACATGAAGTAATAATGCACAGGGACTCAAGTTCCATTGGCCATGGCGGCATTGCCGAGGAACAGGAAAACGCGAGGAATGTGCTAACGATATTATTAATTACTCAATAAATAAGTGCTCTTTTAATATTTGCAAAAATATTATTAATTACATTATTAATAGTTCATCAGTGGCATCAGGTGAAATTTCAGGTATATCATGTCTTAATAACCAGACATGGGACCCAAACCAAACTTTATAGGCCAGGAGAATTACGAAAAAATCTTTCAAATATGGTTCTAACGTGACGTAACTTTGATAACTATTGGAATCGCTCGGGAATAGTATACCTATTGAAAATATCGAGGTGCGCCAGCTTGAAAACGTGTGCTATTTGCATAAACAACGAAAAAGTGAAAAAAAATGCGAAAATCGTGTTTTTTCCTGGAAACAATCGCATATAACTCGGTAAGTATGCATTTTAGAGAAAAAATGTAAGCTTATAAATTTGTTCGCTATGAAATTTTCTACAAGGTAGTGTTGATCCGATATCCATAAATTTGAAATGCTCGCTGCAAAATGCTCGAAAGTGCAAAAAAGTAGGTAAAGAACAAGGTAATTTTAAATTATTTATTTAACAATTAAAAAATAACCCAATCACGCCATACATTTAGAGAAAAGTACTTGACTTCAATACAAAACGAGAGCCGTAAGGCCGATTAAGATCGGACTGACAGTTTTTGCATAAAGCAATTGTTAAGTAACCTACCTGGAAAAAAAGACCTTTTTTTAATTTCGTGCCAGGCTATAAGTTATGAATATTTTTTTGCGCCCGCACTTTTACATCTTCTTGGACCCTTAAACTATCATATACAATTTCTATCTTAACCATTTTTCAATTTTTAATAATTTTTTGAGCGGTTTTAAAAAGTTTGAAAATGTTGGCTCTTAAATAATTAAGCCTGTGAAGCGGGATTTGCGAGTGGGAAAAAATCGGAAAGTATAGAAAAACAGTACTCGGAAAGACGCTTCTTTAAAAAAAAATCATCCAATTCGGTCCAGTAGACATTGAGATATTAACTTCTAAAGTTGGGAAGGGTATGCGGTGTAACGGTTAATGATATAACAATAAATTATATACCAATCGATAGGTTTTTCCGAGATGTTTTCATATCTGCTTTCAAAAATTACATTGCACGTGTGCACCACGCACAAAAATTTGCATAAACATTGTGTAGTGTGCGCTCAGAGTCGAAATTCGAAGGGGTGGGGTTAAGCTGCGAAACTTCGGCGCACAAAACATATACTAGTATAACTAGATTCGGCGCTTCAAAATCGGCGCGCCCGCTTCAGGATGATATATTTCGGCTTCTACTGCACCGATTTTGACGATTTTTTTTTAAATTGGGATAGAAAATCGAGAGGATTTTCATAGTAACATTTATCAATTTTAAAAAATAAACAATCGGTGGTCGATTTTCATAATCAAGCATTTTTAAATGTTGCTAAAAATTAGTGCTAATCATAATATCCTTATTGGACATATATTGTCCATTGTAAATTAATTATTTTACTAATTATAAATTGAAGAATTAATGCGTAATAATGTTATAAACTAATTTAATTGTTATTTAATGCATATAGTACATTGAATAACAGGAGATAAGGTAAAATATCGACAATTTCATTAAATTTACAGAATTTATTTATAACACAAGTTCATTTATTACATTAATTGGCATACTTTCTTTTACACGGAATGTTCTCGTCGCTGTCTTCTACATTCTATATTAGTGTCTAATACATTTTTTTCGCAATTTTTACAAGTTTGACCGTGGCATCCTGCGCAATAATCGGTTTTCATCTGTGTTTTATACAACTACAAGGTTTTGTGCAACCCTTTGTACATTTACAACTGATGTCTCGTAATATGCTGTCAGGAACTAGTTGGTATATAATTTATTGTTACATCATTAACCGTTACGCCGCATACCCTTCCCAACTTTGGAAGTTAATATTTCAACATCTACTAGACCGAATTGGATGATTTTTAAAAAAAAAAAAAGAAGCGTCTTCCCGAGTACTATTTTTCTATAGTTTCCGATTTTTTCTCACTAGCAAATCTCGCTTCACAGGCTTATTTAATTAAAAGTCAACATTTTCAAACTTTTTAAAACCGCTCAAAAAATTATTAAAAATTGAAAAATGATTAAGATAGCAATTGTATTTGATAGTTTAAGGGCCCAAGAAGGTGTAAAAGCGCGGACGCAAAAAAATATTCATAACTTTTAACCTGGCACAAAATTAAAAAAAAAAGGTTTTTTTTTCCAGGTAGGTTAATTAACAATTGCATTATGCAAAAATTGTCAGTCCGGTCTTAATCGGCCTTACGGCTCTCGTTTTGTACTGAAGTCAAGTACTTTTCTCTAAATGTATGGCGTGATTGGGTTATTTTTTCATTGTTAAATAAATAATTTAAAATTACCTTGTTTTTTACCTACTTTTTTGCACTTTCGAGTATTTTGCAGCGAACATTTCAAATCTACACTATCTTGTAGAAAATTTTATAGCGAGCAAATTTATAAGTATACATTTTTTCTGTAAAATGCATACTTACCGAGTTATATGCGATTGTTTCCGAAAAAAAAACGCGATTTTCGCAATTTTTTTCACTTTTTCGTTGTTTATGCAAATAGCACACCTTTTCAAGCTGGCCCACCTCGAACTTCAGTAGAAGGAGAACAATTTTGCAGTTTTCGAAAAATAGTTAAAAAACGTGGGCCTCACCTAAGATTTCCAAATTGGCTTGTTTAAATTTCGAGAAACATTTTTTTTCATAAACTAGACAAATCTTCCGATAGGTTTCAGATTTTATTAAAAAAATTTAATTTTTGTTAAAGTTACAGCAGTTTGAAAATTAATATTGTATTTGTGATACATTATAAAAATTTCAAAATGCTTTAAATTCTACAAATATAGTTATTTTTTAATAAAACTTTAAACCTATCCGTAAAATATACATCTAGTTTATGGAAAAAAATGTTTCTCGAAATTTAAAGAAGCCATTTTGAAAATTTGAGGTGAGGCCCACGTTTTTTTCAACTTTTTTGCGCAAACTGTAAAATCGTTCTTCTACTAAAGTTATCTGTATGACCACAGTACATATACCCTAAAGTTTGGTTTGGGTCCCATGTCTGGCTATTGAGATATGGCTTATCTAAAATCTCAGCAGCCGCCACTGTATTTCATAATAAAATTACTTATTTTTTCCAACTGCAAATTAAGATTGATAAATAGAAGTAAATATTAAACGGTATCACGGCGCATTAAACGGTGCAGCACTTTGCGCGTACAATAGAAATCAAAAATTAAAGTTCGGGAAAATAATCACGTATTTGCATTTTCTAAATTACTTGTAAATAATAATTAAGAAAAAAAAAATGCCAAAAAGGTAACTATTTACATTAACGGAAACCTGTCCAATCTTCCTACCCCAAAAAAATCCTCTCCTCCTCCCCCTCCCTCTATTTTCGAACGAACTTAAAATTAGTTTTGTGCTGTCGAGACTAATTTTCGAAAAAAAATTCTAAATTGAAGAGGTTTCCGCTAATATAAATAGTTACCCTAAAAATGTTAATTCCGTAGTTCGCATTTGAAACAGTTTTAGCCTGCATGCCTCGCCTAGTTTAAAAAATCACGAGCCGCCACTGGATTGGACCTCAGGCATATTGTTGGGTCTTTTACATTTTCATATATTGTAGTTCTGAAACCACCACCACATGACGAGTAGTTAAACAAATATTTTTGCTATCATCGTTTACAATATATTAATTTTCAATTTGGTTTATTGTTTTTCATGAAATATATATGAATATATAATTATTAGCAGTATATCGCAAATTTCAAACTAAATTACAATTTTAAATATTAATTTATACAATTATTTTATGATTATTAAATGCAGGAACTCAAAAACAATATAAAATATAGTTGACCTGGAACAAATAAATGGTGTTTTCTATTATACTTAAATATTTCATTACAGCAGTTATCAGTACACGTTTAAATCGAAAATTGATTTTCAGCAGGTTTATATTACAGTGAATTATTATGTCAATATTAAAAATTTGTTTAAGCAGATGAAATTAATTATTTAATAATATGAGATCTAAAAAAGTTTTGCTTCATCTGAAATTTGCTGAAGTTTGGAAAACTTCCATGTAATTAGATATCAATGAACTTTTCTAATGTTTTCAATTCACCAAAACTTCAAAACTTGGTAATGTTTAAAATTAATTATTGCTGTAAGATGTGCCAAATACTTGTCCCGACTGAAGGTAGCAAAATATTTATAAATATTCGTTCCTCGAGTCCGTAGTATATAATATTTCAGGATAAAAACATTAAATATAAGTATTTCACTAATGTATACCTATTATGCTAACTAAGTAACTAACACTTTACCAGGATTAAATAAGATACGCAAATGTCACAAATTAATCAATTATATACAATTATGCACGGACCAATGAAAATATTTTTAATCAAAGTAATGTATTAGTGCAATATAAAGTTAAAAATTTTATTTTATATATCTAACGTTAGATTTTATCACAACGAAATTGTAAAATATATTCCACGTTTATGTTAAAGATACACTCGCGATGTTTCCCTTGTATATATATTTATTGCTGTTGGATATATGATAAATTATTATCGTTTTCCCTCTTTAACAGCTTTCTAGGACATATCGTTTAGGATAAATCAAAGATAGGTAATTGGATAGTATATATTTGTTATCATAAACTGTAATTAAAGGTAATGCGGTTGTCACTTAGACGTTGCAATTTTATTATACGCAGGGTATTTTTTAATAAGGCACGGACTATGAGATACGATGCCTCGAAAGTGAAATGATGTATTTCTCAAAAAACTATATACACTTACTTCACACCATTAAAAAATCTCAAAATTGTGCCATAAAAAAATGTTATATAATTTGTTTCAAATTACGACTCACCACTTCAAATGTAAGTATATTTTACTTTAAAATTTATGGATAAATATCCCTGACTCGGATCTACAGGGTGTCCCAAAATTAGCCTGCCCAAGATTAACTGGATTCTAGAGATTAAAGGAGACCCCAAAATTTGATTTTTTCCAAATATAAAACAGTTTGAGACAAAGTAATCAAATTTAAAATAGAGAATTACAGTTAAATTGCAAATCTAATGTTCTAAAAACAATTCCAAATAATTAGTCAGAGGCGTGCCAAATTAGGGGCTCATTGGTTAAATATTGTCCTAAATTTTCATCTCGAGATTTTTATTATATCAAAAAATTAAACTAATTTTGAACATTAATTTTGAAATTAAGTTAGCCTAACCAAGAAATCTTGCACTGAAAAAGCAGATAAGTACTTCCGTATTTTTTTGACGTTTCGAAAAACTCTCTGTTTTCGTTGTCAAAATAGCAAATGTATTAAAAGAATGTCAAGTTTGACAGTTTAACATTTGTTTATTTGCTTCCATAGAGACGTTAAATGATTTTTATTTTATTGTTACTTACTCTTCTTGATACAACTGTAGCAGCAATAAATAATGTTTACTGAACAGTTTGACACACTTATCTATGGAAGCAGATAAACAAATTTTAAGCTGTCAAACTTGACATACATACATTTGTTATTTTGAGAACGAAACACATGTTTTAGATGCAAGCGATCAAATTGTCCCTAGTAGGTTTTGAGAAGGTACATTACAGATTATTTGATATATAGTAATTTTCCGGGTTGTTATGCCGTGACCTCAGTAACTGGTTGCCAGTAACATAATTAAAGGGCACATCTTTAGCTTTAGCTGGGATTTATGACTTGCTCTGGTTCTCCTCGGGCTAGACTATGTGATGACAGACCCGCTATCGGTATCTTTGGGCCCCCCATATAATGACTTGTTGTTGGTATTACGACTGCTACTGTTGGAACCGTTCAGTACCACATATTACAGATGTTTTTAAGATTTGAAATCCATATTAGTACTCGTACGCTATATTAAAATTTAAAAATGTGAGAACGCTTACATTGCTGAGATGCGCTTTAGTAGAATTTTAATACATCAAAACATTTGAATTATACCTTTGATATATGTAAAAGCCGACAGTATTTTCTCATAGCCTACTAGATATGTTATGACTATTTATAATTTCCATCTTCAACTTTTGTAGCATGTCACAAAAATTTTAAATTAATATTCGAAAAACAGAGCAGTTTATCGAAGTGAAATAGAAGTACGTTTTTCATGCAAAATTTATCCAAATTTTTTATTTTTTGGTCTGATGGTGAAAATCTTGAGATATAAAAAGTTAGAACAATATTTACCTAAGATTCCAGTTTGTCACGCCTATGATTATTTGTGCAAAATTATTTTTGTCTTAAAATGATACTCATTTCAAAATTTTATTGTTTTATCTTAGACGGTTTTTAAAATATTTGGAAAAGAACACATTGTGGTTCTCTTTTAAGGGGAAGGGAGGGGGATTCCAACTGATGTTTATAAATATTTTTCTCTTATTTTGGCTATAGAATCTGCAGTTAAATTTTGGCAGTCTAATTTTGGGACACCCTGTATGTATCTTTAAATTTTAGTATGCTTGACGTTCGAAATATAGTATAAATATGGGTGAGTTCCGAATTTTAGTAAAGATTTCCTTCACTTCAGAATAAAAAACGCGCCGTATCATTTTGTCTGCCACATTGAAAGATACCCTGGAAGAAGTAGGTTAACATAGCACTAGATTTGTGGTAACCATAGGCTTTTAACATTTTAAATGTTTGTTTTTAAGATTTGGATGGTTACTCGTATATTAAACATAATCTAACTTGTAAATTTACAGCATTAAATGATAGTAATTTTTAACAATGTTACATTTAAATCTTGAATGTTTTAATAAGATAAACGTAATACTCCTTTAAAGTGATGTAAATGTTACTTTAACTGTGCTTGCGAGGCGTCCTTTAACTTGTAAGTGATTTAATATTAAAATTTAAAAAAGATTAAAAAAAATAACTGCGCCCTAAAACTATATGTATGTAACATGTATCACGTGTAAAATAAAGAGAGAAGTAAAAACGATTTCATGTTGTTTTATTCCCTGTTCCCAGTTTTCAAGGCGGTGTTTACACTGAATACTTGAATACGAACTAAAATATTATTGCACTATATTCAAAGTTAGACAAGACGTGCATGTTTAACAAACGATCCCTCTGTATTTGATTTACTTTGCGGAATTCAAAACGTTTTCCTTTCAATTGTGAAATAATATTTACACAATATTCAGACAGTGCGCATTTCTCTTTTGAGTAGACTGTTTATATAGTATAGACAAAATTCTGTTATATTCAGTTTTATATTTCATATGTGAAAGTTAGATAGAACAAAACAGTTAGAATGTAATGGAAAATCTTTTGCAACAACCTAGATTTAAAATAAACTTTTCTTATAATATTTTAAACATCCTTTTCAATAATGCAAAAAAAGGATCATTTTTCCACTATAAATTTTGTCCTACTTAACGTGCTTCTGTAAAAAAAATAAATTTTCACAATGCCTTTTGCAAACATACACAGTTTTTTAAAAATGGTTTTATTTTTATGGAACTTTATATTAAAGCTCAACATTTTTTACTGTTTTAGAAAGGTATTTTAAGCTAATATAAATCAAATCTCCTACAATTCCTATCAATGAAGTCATATGTATGTTTTGTGATACCAACCATCTAGGTAAGCTCTATTCAATAATTATCTAAAGAAAATAATATAATTTACTAACCTTCTAATGAAACATTCTATAAATGTCTATCTTCACTTTTTGGCAGTGGGAACACGGCAAATTCAACCACAATAGATGAGATCTGACCTATTTCTGAATTTTTAGGATTGCTTCTTCAGGTGGTCTCCTTTAAGTTGAATCAAATATCTAACTATAAAAATTATTATAAAAATTAAAACTATTTGTGAAGATTCTAGTTCCAACTAAATAAGCAGTTACTTAATTTAAATTTTAACATTTACTTAAAAAATAAATTTGTTGAATTTCTCAGAAAATAAATTTAACAAATAAGCGGCTACTTATTAAAAAATTACTACTACAAATAATCAATTTATGAAGTTTATTTCACTAGTTTTTCATCATTGTCGATATTTAACTTCAAATAATTTTATTTTTTATAATAATTTTTACAGTTAGATATTTGATTCAACTTAAAGGAGACCACCTGAAGAAGCAATCCTAAAAATGCAGAAACAGGTCAGATCTCATCTATTGTGGTTGAATTTGTCGTCTTCCCACTGCCAAAAAGTGAAGTTAGATATTTATAGAGTGTTTCATTAGAAGGTTAGTAAATTAGTTTATTTTCTTTAGATAATTATTGAATAGAGCTTTGTCTGTGAAATTGTTCATTAGCATACCTAGATGTTTGGTATCAGAGAACATACATATGACTTCATTGATAGGAATTGTAGGAGATTTGATTTATATTAGCTTAAAATACCTTTCTAAAACAGTAAAAAAATGTTACAAAAGCTAATAATAAGGAATATATGGGTAGATATTGTGGGTGTAATTCAACGCAGGTTGGGGCTTTTGTCCACTGAGTAGTTAGTTTCACACAATGTTATTAATACCTAAAAATATATAAAAACTTTTACATAAAAGATGAACATTTTTCAAGTAGATATTGTCATATTTAATTCATTGACAGGATGTCACTTTTTGTCATTGTCGATATTTAACTTCAAATAATTTTAATTTTTATAATAATTTTTATAGTTAGATATTTGATTCAACTTAAAGGAGACCACCTGAAGAAGCAATCCTAAAAATGCAGAAATAGGTCATATCTCATCTATTGTGGTTGAATTTGTCCTGTTCCCACTGCCAAAAAGTGAAGTTAGATGTTTATAGAGTGTTTCATTAGAAGACTAGTAAATTAATTTATTTTCTTTAGATAATTATTGAATAGAGCTTTGTCTGTGGAATTGTTCATTAGCATACCTAGATGTTTGGTATCAGAGAACATACTTCATTGATAGGAATTGTAGGAGATTTGATTTATATTAGCTTAAAATACCTTTCTAAAACAGTAAAAAAATAAATCTGCTAACGACAGCATGTTGAAATTTAATTTAAAAGGAATGTAGCAGAAAAATAATAATGTTTTAATTTAAAATAAAAAGTGTACATTTGCTTTAAATATAATAAAACACGTTCTATTATTCCATAGTTCCAAAATGGTAGAGAGTGACTAATTAACAGGACAGAAGAATACGAGAGGTGATGGGTACAGGAGACAAGATTTCGTAGACTCTTGAAAAGAGTTCAAAGAATTATATATAAAAAAATAAGTTGAAGTTAAGTGAGGTCTTTCATAGTTTATTTTAAAAAGTTTATAAACTCACCTGTGTTATCCTCTCCACAGTCATTATCAGTCATATGGACAGCGATGGCCCACCACCACCCACTTACACGTACCTGATGCGTACTTCACAGATATCACACTTTAACACTTATAATTCATTACATTACACTTATAAACTGTACTATGCACTACACACGGAAAAAACATAGTTATTAAAATTCACACAACTGTAGCACACAGACTTTCTAGGATATTACCAAAATGTAAAGTACAACTCGTAGTAAATACATAGTATATTCTAATAATATCCTAGCAAGGTCTGGCTATATTTTTTACTGTATTAGAAAGGTGTTTTAAGCTAATATAAATCAAATCTTCTACAATTCCTAACAATGAAGTCATATGTATGCTCTCTGATACCAAACATCTAGGTATGCTAATGAACAATTCCACAGACAAAGCTCTATTAAATAATCATCTAAAACAAAAATTAATCTAGCTAAATTTACTAACTTGGTTTAATGAAAATATTCTATAAATATCTAAGTTCACTTTTGAAACTGTGGGAACTCGAAAATTCAACTGCCATAGAAGAGATCTGACCTTCTGCAGTTTTAGGATTGCTTCTTCAGGAGGCCTCCTTTAAGTTGAGTCAAATATCTGTAAAAATTATTATACCAATAAATTAAAATTATTTGAAATTAAATATCGACAATGTCAAAAGTGACACCTGCCAATGAATTTTAAAATAAATATGACAATTACCTATTTAATTAATCAAAAAGAATTGTACCCTTTATGTAATCGTTTTTTATATATTTTTAGGTATTAACACAAAAAGCAGTGAATTACACCCACAATATCTACCCATATATTCTTTATTATTAGCATTTGTAACATTTTTACTGTATTAGAAAGGTATTTTAAGCTAATATAAATCAAATTTCCTGCAATTCCTATTAATGAAGTCATATGTATGCTCTCTGTTACCAAACATATATACATATATCTGGCTATATATGCTACGTTTGTGTGATTTTTCATGCCAATGTTTTTTACATTGCGCTGTTACATATACATTATTGGTCACTAGCCAATTCTATCAATATTACTGTCATTACTACAACTATGGTATTCATTATGTGCTGCTGTCTTCAAGGCGTATTCTATATATTCGTGTAATATATTCTTCGATTTAGATTTCGACCTTTTAGCATTTGTCTTAAATAATTTCTTCGCTATGTCACTACGCCGTCTTTTTCATTATACACAGTAAAAAAATAACATTAAATAACCTCAACCTATTTATGAGTGAAATTATTTTGGTGTTGAATTTTGAGTAATTAAACATTTTAGCACAGAAATGAGCTTTTATCAACACAATTTTTGGTGAGAGAAATGGATGTCATAATAACTCAATTTTGTTTTTGTAGTGTGGAGGAGTGTGATTTCAATAAGGACAGTGTATTGTGTACTACTATTTATTATTGCTTGCGGTTGGATAGCACTCACAATGTTACACTATGAGTCGATGTTTATTGACTGATTACAAATTTGCCCCCACAGTAATAATATATACTTTAGCAAAGTGACTCAAAAGTTATTCGATGTTAATCATAATAAAAGATTTATTAGGTTGCGCAACGAATTGTGCTATTATTTTAACACAATTGGGTGTGGGCTCGTTTTAACAACCAATTGTGTTGATTTTGAGTGGAATTTGACTCAACATTTTATACGGAATTTGTACCGTAATTTTGCTTTATAAAACCGGAATTACTGCCACGTCTAATTCCTAAAAGCGGCCTTCTAGATATTCTAGGCAAAGTTTCATGCTATGAGATAGCAATCCAATTTTTTTTTATTACCCGAAGCTCATTTCCACGAATCGCTTATTTTTCATTAACCTCTATATTCTTTCTTCCGTAAGTTTGCATTATTTTCCATTTCTATACTACTCGGACACTCTTGTTGATTCTACTACATATTTCAACAGCACTACTTGTACTCATATTTTGGTCTCGCTCCCTAATCCCTTGATACACGTTTTTTGTCAAGGGATATTCCTTATTTGTTAGATTAGGGCGCTTACGATTTTGAGAACAAGCTGTAGAGATTGAATTATTTTCCAATGTTAAGAACACAAGTACAAAATCACTGATAAATTAATTACAATCGCAATAAAAATAGCGGAAACATATACTTGAACATTAGTTACTCACGCACCACCCATGGTAGCTGTGCAGATGGAATAAATGTGAAAGCGTCTCTACCAATAGAAATCGAGCATTCTGATGTGGCGCATGTGTATTTGCTACAGCAAAAACTGTTCACTTTATACTATTTTGAAGCCCGAACATAAGCTTAGATAGGCTTTAAAAGTTTGTTATCACATCGACAACAATCCATAGTTGAGCTCCCATTCAGAATGAAATGGCATTGCAAACTGTGTTGTACGTAAGTAGAATCGGTGATTACAGCAAGTTTTCTATTAAGAAAAACAATTTTATTTTTTCTAAAAAATCTATTAATTACATCTTCTACACACTAAATTTCACTACTGTGTAAGATATATGTATCCAAGTAAAATTAACCCTGTATTCGTCATTAAATAAATCTTCCAAGTTATTCTCTAGGTACCCATAAACCTATGAAACATGTGATACTGTGGAAGGTTTTTCTAAACCTAGAAACTCCTTAGGGCAAGGTCTATAAACCGTATATTTTAGAAGAGGTAGACGTGCGATGCTAGATTATAAGTGCCTGCTGTTTTATTATCTCTGAAAATGATATCAAAAAATGAAATCGTTTATATCCAGCTGGGGAAAACGGTAGACGCACGTGAAATATAACTTCCAGCAATTTACCTGATGGTGATATCTAATATTGGCACTAAGCTCATTTTTCGGTGCCCGACCTTTTAAATAAAGACACTGGAGGGTGATTTAGATTTTTATATTGATACACTGAAAATAATTAGTGTGAGTGAACACATTAAAGATAATCAGTTAAATTTTCACCTATAATACATCAAGAGCCTTGATAACACTGGTATATTGAATGAATCTTAATGACAATTTGAGTATTCATAAAATGGAGGTGTATTTGGTAAAATATTTTATTACACACAAAATAAATACATATATTTGTTATGTTCAATAAATATTACTACCTCCTTGAAAATATTGTTTATATACCTATTAATTTTTGTGTTTCGCTAACGTTTATCATGCTTTAATAATTTCTATAATAGTATAATAACATTTGTAACTATCTAACTTGACGAACTATACAATAAATCAACCGTAAAATGAAGTTCTTGTTCGTATGGATTTATACACGGAAGATCAACTATTTCGAATCTTGCTGTTTTTTCACAGTATATTTCTGAAATTTTAGATGGTGGAGGGCAAGTCGACGTAATTTTCACTGACTTTCAAAAGGCTTTTGACCAAATTAATCACTACATATTACTGGAAAAGTTACATCACTTTGGTTTTTCTGATTCATTAACTACACTTTTTGAGTCATATCTAACAACAGACAGTTTCAAGTCAGATACTCAAACTTTACATCTTGTTCATTTTATCCCTCGTCAGGGGTTCCCAAGGTTCAAATTTGGGACCCCTGCTGTTTCTTTTCTTTATTAACGACCTTCCTGATATGATATCTTGTGAAAAATTGGTATTTGCTGATAACTTTAAGCTGTATACAGTAATTAATTCTTTGTCAGATTGTTACTTGCTTCAACTTAATATTGATCAGGTGTCTTTATGGTGTAAACTCAATCAACTATCCCTTAACTCATCTAAATGCAAGGCTATGTCTTTCTCCTGTAAGACCAATTTTGTAACTTATGATTATTCCATTAATGACTTCGTCATTAACCGTGTTGAATCACTGAAAGATTTAGGAATTATCTTTGACAAGAAACTCACTTTTGTTCCGCATATCAATAATTTAATATCGAGTGCTTTCCAAACTTACGGTTTTATTTATCGTAATTGTAGGGACTTTAAGGATGTACAAACTTTAAAGATATTATTTTGTTCCCTCGTTCGCTCTAGGTTGGAGTATGGTTCCATAATATGGAATCCAATTTACAATGTACACAATTGAAGACTAGAATCGGTACAGAGACAGTTTCTAAAATTTTTGGCATTTTTGAAAAATGTTGTTTATCCATCAATAGGTTTTAATCATGCTGATCTCTTAAATCGCTTTGGATTCCAAACTCTTGAAGTACGACGTAATATTGCCTTGATTCCATATCTTTTTAATATCCTGAATCATAGGATTGACTGTTCGGATATTTTAAGTAAAATATACTTTAGGGTATCACCTGGAAACTAGAGACATCAGACACTGTTTTATTGCAGTGCACCTCGAACCAACGTCCTAGCCAAATCTCCGTTATTTCTAATGTGTAATATTTATAACAGACTCGCATCGGATTGTGATATCTTTAATGATAATATAAGTACAATGGCACATGGCTACAAATGTGCCTCGCAACTAGTTTAAAATTTTCTCTCTGTTCTAGGATATATTTTGCTTTTGTTTTTGTATTATGTATAATGTTCTTACTTACTCGATGTATTATTTAAAATTTTGCATCAGTTTATTCCTGTAATTGGGATTTTTCCTGTTGGAATAATAAATTACTATTACTATTACTATTACTGTTACTGTTACTGTTACTGTTACTATTACTATTACTATTACTATTACTATTACTATTACTATTACTATTACTATTACTATTACTATTACTATTACTATTACTATTACTATTACTATTACTATTACTATTACTATTACTATTACTATTACTATTACTATTACTATTACTATTACTATTACTATTACTATTACTATTACTATTACTATTACTATTACTATTACTATTACTATTACTATTACTATTACTATTACTATTACTATTACTATTACTATTACTATTACTAAAGTTGTATATACCTCTTTAGTTAAATTACAACACTTGGGCCTACTACATGCACAAGACAAGATTTGTATCGGTTATTTTGCAGAACATCCTGTATATTATTGATCCAAAAGTTCTTTGTTTCTTTTGTGGAAGGATACCTACTATTTGTTCAGAATTGAATTAAATAAATTATGACCGAAAGAAATAAATAAGCTAGATAAATGTTCCATAAAACCATATATAACAAAATTTCGCAGTAGATAGAGAAACTTTATGAATAAATAAGATTTTATTACGAATTGTGTATCATCTTAGAGATGTTTACATATTTTGGGTGAACATAAAATTATAGATTTTATTATTTATGTGTGTACCGACGCCAAAATGCCCGTACTGTAGTTAACGGTATGAAAACAAACTTGATTTTGTTGATTAATACCTTGAGTGAGTCATAAATCAATGTGGTATGATAACTATATTTGGCTGAATGGCCAACTCGATATAGAAAGTATTTCAGTACAGGATTTAAAGTTTTGGCGAATGCGCCAAGACTAAAATTAAATAGATTTCAATATTTTAGTATACTCGCGTCAAGAATTCAGACGACTTACGTCATACGAACAAATGAATAAATCATTATATTTTCACTTATAATACCACTAGAGCTTCAATTATTACTGGACATTTTTTCTAAAAAATATTCGTGTGCAAGAAAAAATTTCCAGTTTTTAATTGAAGCTAGAGTGGTATTCGGTAAGAAAATTTCACAATGAAGTGTTAAAAAATATCGACAAAAATATAATGATATTAAAATTTTTTGATTGTTTTGAAGAGACAGAAATAATAAGAAATAAGTTGATAGTAGTTCAATCTTTCAGTTTTCTAAAAATTTAGTATACTAAAGTTGGTAAAAATATATTTTATTGCAAAAAAACTTGAAGCAGTATATATAATCAACGTAACTTACATACATATAACATTAGGTTAAACAAAATACAACTAACCGGCTTTAGTTAAGCAAAATAATAAAAAATAAGTCAATAGTAGATCAATCTCTCAGTTTTCCACATACTCATTTTACTAAAGTTGGTAGAAATATATTTTCTAACAAAGAACCTTAAGCACTGTGTAATATCAATAAAATTCATATGTATATATTATTAAGAAGGCCATGCAATCCATGTCAAACAAGGTAATCGTGACTTTTGACGTTATTTGACCATTAAATACGTTTTATGCAAGTTTTGCAAAAAAGTTTGTGAAATTAAAATGTATCATCGGAATCTAAAATTTTTAATGTATTTATTACAAGAATGCGGGCCAGAAATTTATTCGCCAAACTTGTTTGGGATTATTAAAAATCATTTGCTTCTGGTGTGTAAGAAATATGGAGCTCTTCGTGGATCACAGCAGAATAAGATTATTTCAAAGTACTACATTTATTTTTTGAAACATAGACATTTTATAAATTTTAGTGAATGTGTGCTTGTTTATTCTCCATTAAGAAAAGAAGACGTGGCTGGGGAATTTCAGCAACATTTGGACGCTTTAATTAAAACTATTAAAAGTACATACTTGATAAATAATTATTTATAAATGATTTGTACTTATTAAATTATGATAGAATAAATTTGAAGTTAAATATAAATGTCATTTTATTTATAAATGTCAAAAAATTTCCAGTGTAATTTCATGCTCCTTACCCCAAGGAAGAGAAAAATTTCCGGAAATTTTCTTAGTTGCTATAGTAACGCTACGACATACAGGCCTTTAATTGGCTGAAAAATACTATTGTGAAATTTTCATCAAAATATTTAAGAAACTGCAACCGATAATAATAAAATTATATACTACACTAAAAGTTTGCATTATATATTGCACTAAATTGCAAAAAATGATTGTTTTTAACGTGACCAATTATCGAAAATTACGTTGACAATAAAAACAAATGTAATGTAGGTAACGTCAGCCGTGACGTAAGACGTCTGAATTCTTGACGCGCGTATAGATACAATTGTAAGTTCATAAGCATGGAAATGTGTACTATTATAATCAAAATAGACATTTATCTTTCAATAAATTATTACTATACTTGAGGAATAGTGAGCTAGCGTTGTTTGGAATAAGTGTATTAATTTTGATATTAGTATATAGCTTTCTTTCCCTGCATAACCTCCAATCCATGATTTGTAAGGTTAAATAAAGGACTTTTAGTTACAAACCACATTATTTACTCAGCAAAAACCACATAATTATAACAACTTAGCCATGAAGTTCTGCTACCTACTTCCAGCTCGACCTAAGCTAAGCGGCTCGACTTACAGGAAGCGACCTACATTGCAGCAGGTACTTAAATGCAGACCTCTCGCGTCATTAAATCTATAAATAATACTGCAGGAAACAACTACTCCGCGGACTAATGCCCCGACCAGCATTGAATTAAGTAGCAGAGATATATCTCACCTGCACTCGGTTTATATGTAAACATACATATGAAAGAACTGCCAGTTCAATTGTCGGTCATCTCACCTATGGCATACTGATGAGGGTTAACAAGCCCGAAATCGGTCTATGTCTGGTAGGGTGGTCGACAAGGGTTCTTGACTGTTCACACAGTTACTGCAGGTGTAATTTAATGCTGGTCGGGATATTAGTCCGCGGAGTAGTTGCTTCCTGCAGTATCATTTATAGATAAATTCTGTGCTGCTAGCCAGAAACTGTCGCAGTCATAACAACCTAAACACATTGCTTCCATTATAAACTAAAAAATAGGATATCTTTATTGGAAGCCTCTACTCAACTAACACTAATTCTGTTCTCATTATTCACTTGTGTACAATAAAATAAAATGATAATGGCAGAAGGACGTAGGTACCTACAATTATTGTATTAAATAAATCCCCAGACAAAGAGCCCTCTATCAGGCGATATAATGGTTGGGCAGCAACTGGAACTGACGGCTAAAATTAATTTAATTGAGCATCAATTAAAATTAAAAATAATCCTGAACTACAAAGAGAAATGGAACTAATGGAACAAATGATGTCTCAGTACACTTAACTAATAAATACTTATTAAATTAGTAAAGATGCGGGTTGGACTTATAGTGACATTTATTAATTTAAAACTATATTTAGCAATAGTTAATTAAAATTTGTAAATTTTCAAGGCTGCACAATAAAAAATGAGATGTAGCCAAAATATAGCCTAAACTTAAACTTAGATAGTCACTCTCGTCAGTAAAAACATATTACAAATTTGATTTATTGTAGTAAAAGGCAGAAAGTAATTTACAAAAAATAATAAAATAGGTAATGCGAATAACGTAATATTATCTAATTGAAATGGAACAATAATTATTTACAGAAAAGCAATAATATTCTATATAAATTAGCCATTTGTGTATTAGCCCACTTCAGGGGTTATACATTTTTTAACCTTCTTCTCTTATTTATCAAGATATTTTCACAATAGCGTGTTTTCCACAGCTGCTTTAAAAAAATAAACAAAAAATGTTTTAAAATCTTTGCCAATGACTTGGGGAAAAAACTTTTTTGGTTTTAATTTTTTTACGTGAAAATGGTGCGTCGTACGAGAGTAAGTCTAGGGACCGAATTTGCTGTAAAGTAAATGTAAATTTTAAAAATAATTTTAGTTTTTAGAAAAAGCAGTGGCGTACCATTTTTTTCTTCAAAAATGTTTAGTCCGAACCTCGTACGGATGTCATTGGCAAATATTTTAAAACATTTTTTACATCAAACAATGCTCCTTAATGATTAATAGGTGTGTACAAAATTTCATAAAAATATCTGGAGTGATAAGAAAATTATAATAAAAAAGTAAATTTTTTCTTAAAACTTTACACCCTGTAGCTCAAAAATTAAGAGATTTAGGACATATGTTGATATTAAGTTTTCTTCTTAAAATAATCGAAGGATTTACACCCTTAAGTATAGGCAATCAATTAATAAACTATAGTGCAAACATTTGGTGTAGTATATAATTTTATTATTCTTGCAATTTCTTAAATATTTTGATAAAAATATAATGAATTTTTCATTTATTCGTATGACCTAAGGTTGAATTCTTGCCGCAACTATACAGGGCAATTCAAAACTTATTTTAAAAAAAATATATGAATGTACAGGGGACCCTCACAAATACAAATTTGTAGAAAAATCAAAAAGGGCTGTTCCTAAATGATTTTAAAATACACTTCTGCACGGCACTTGAAACTGATCCACTGTAAAACCTGATAAGCCAAATCATGCAATCTGCAACCGGACAAAAAGCTGTAAGAAATTCCCGAGGAAATAAATAAATAACATTTTATAAACCCTCTTTATTGTTATTGTTAATTTGTGGTTTTAAATAATAAAATAGTTTGAGATACCTGATGCTACAACAACAAACATTTTAGGCCCGTCTTACATAGTTTCTAAAAACTAATACACATTTTTCTGTTTCTTGTCCATTTTGAACTCTCAAGTTATTGGCAGTAGCCATGGTACGTTTGCATAAATCATCAATAGTAACCACTTCGGTGCGATACACTTCAATTTTTAAATATCCTCATAAAAAGAAGTCCCAAGGATTTAAAGTCAGGAGATCGTGGCGGCCATGGTATCGGTCCAATTCTTTGGTACGGACATAATTGAGCCTCGTGTATGATACGCCACACTGCCGCAGTACACTGTGGATGCTCTGGACCTCCATCTCTTCCAGGATTGGGTTGCAAATTTCCCGTATCACGCCCACATTACACTACACTTGCGTTCACTACACACCGCGGTAAAAGTAACTGCATTTAGCACATGTTTACCAGGAAATCGTTCTGTTAAAACATTTTCACTTTATCATTAATTAAACATCCATTAACGCCGAGTTGCTGTACAGGCAAGCCATCTTTGACAATTGTAAACACTCGTATCACAAAAACTATAACAGTATAATATAATTGGATTTCAATATTGAGTCGCCTGGATAGAGACTACAGTTGGGCTACTGCAATGTTGAATATACTATAACTTCAATTATTTTTTTCTCGAAAACTATGAAAACTTTACCAAAACTTTGTTTACGATATTGACTCTTTTTTTCATGACGCATCTATTCCCAAATGTTTTTAGATAAGGAATCACCCTGCGTAAACGGAATGTCTATAGATACAAGTTTGCCACATGTATCAGAATCATTTTATAACAACACTTGTATGCCACCTATATCAAGTTCTTATTGTACCTAACCCATAATCTACCACGCCTGTCCTCTGGATCCCCGTACACCTCGGTTCTCAAATAATAAACTCCAGCCCCGAATCCCCCATAATAACCGCCATAAATCCTGTCGGAATCAATGGCAGCCAAAGCGAAACGATATGGCCCGCGAGGCGAATATCTAAAAAATGTGTTGCCTCGAAGACGTTTAAATCCACTTTAGACAAGTGCCTTCGGCAACACGCTCGTTTTCAGCCCAAACGCGTTTGATCGGCGGGGATCTGGTGCTAAACTGCTCGACGCCAGCTAGAGCTGCATGTGAAACGTTCTTTCCGGAATATATGGCTTCTACAAAGGACAAGATTTTTTAAAACTACAGATTATAATACTCATGATCCCTTCTGTCGGGTTAGACACTTAAAACAGCTAAGGTTATTCGTCGATTATCTCGCCTATGCATACTGATGAGAGCTAATAAGTATACAAAGTGTTTCTTGAGGGGGGATAAAAAATGCAGGAGCGTATTCTGTGGCCAAAAATAAGGGTTTTTTGTTATATAAATGTGGGTCTTAAAACAGCCATTGTCCAGCTGCACCGTGTCAAAAATTAAAAAGAAATCAATTTTTAATTTTTAATTTCTTAACCGCTTGTGATAATTTAACCAAATTCGGAGTACCTACATATTTAGTATGGCAGTAGGCATGAAATAAAAAATTATCATCTTTAGAAACCAGTGGCGGAGGTGTGGGTATCATCAATCATTATTTACTAAAAAAATATACCAGTCTGTATAATATTACAAATATGTCATTTTATACTCCATTGTATTATCTTCACTTTAATAACAAAACTGATTTATTTGAAGTGCATTTTTACGATACTCATTACGTTACTTAAAATAATAACAAAATAATTAATTAACAATAGAATTACTTTACTATGATTTATTATAACAAATATTGGAAATAGCCATCTTCTGCCAAATTACATGCTTCACATCTTATTGAAATTGCAACTTGGACAGGTGCAAAAATTTGATGAGTAGTTCTTATTAAATCATCATAATTTGTTCATATAATGGCCGGTTTCTCAACTAGTAGATATCTATTAAATAAACTTATCGATTCCATAAACTGGAGATATCCCATGAATGTTATCGAACAGATATCCAAAGAAAAATGGCAAGATATCTGTCCAATAAACATTAACGCATGCGCGCAGCGATTTAGCTCTTGCTTGTTTACATCTTTATTGTAAGGCTTAACCCAACTTTTTTGATGGAAAATTCTGATTCATCTGCCTCTTCAAATGAAGGATATTTAAATATAGTCAGATATCTTGAACCGCCAAGACGTTATCGTGAAAGAGAAAACCAGTATGAAAAATAAAGCGACAGAATTTCGAGAGAGGTTTACGGGCGTCGTATTCTTGAAATAGTGTTTTCTACAAATACAAGTAATTTTAGACATTTAAGAACTGAATAATATAGAGTTTAGCAAATAACAACAATGTTATCTCATGCCACCAGCGAATATTCAAAGGTACCGAAATAAAATCAATGTATAACGTCAGAAAACAATTTATCCAGCAAATTTTTAGGTACTGAAAACTTTCAAAATGCGTATTTTTTTAAATTCAGCTATAGATGTAAAAATTGTTATAACATAAACTTACATATTTCTGCATATCACATTGTTCACTTTTGTTTATAAGTATGTGAAAATAATTGTTAAAATGTGGGGTTAGAATAGCGAAATAATGTGTGTCATACAAATGCATTTTAAAAGTTATTATATTAGAGAGTTTAAATAGTAAAAGTGGATAAACAAAACATCAGTAATTTTATTTTTGATATTACTTTTGTTCTACGCGTTTTATTTTTCAAAATTTCAGTACCTAAAAAACCACAATTTGATCATTTTACGGCGAGAAATACGGCGACCTTAACGAAAGAAACTGTAAATTTACTTATAGATTTAATAGGAGATAGTATTCAAGTCTCTACTAGAACAAATTTACTATAGTATTAGAAAAGGTTTTAATAATTTCGTTTTTATGCAACAGGTTTGTATATATTTTTATTTAGTTAATGTGATATCATTAGGTAGTCGATAGTGGCGCCATCTACAATTATTTCTCGAAAGTGTCTTACTTCCGTAAATGGCATCTGCAAACAGTTGTGCATTTGCTAGCTCCCTCTATGATTATTGCAGATATTAAGATATCTATTCCACTGTTATGAATTCAACAAAATTTGGAAGGCATGCGTTCAGAAACCAATATAAAGTTATCGGTCTGATAAATTTATGTACTCGATAGTTATCGAATCGATTGCGCCAAATGTTGAGAAAGTGCTCTCCAGATGCAATGTGAACCTTGTGAACTGATGTCTTGAGATGTCACCAAACAAAAAAATCAGTAGGGTTCATATCGGGTGATCTGGGTGGACAAGGTTGACCTGGTTCTTGAGCGCCTCGTCAAATCACGTTATTACCGAATCTTTCATTTAAAAAATTATGAGCAGTCAAACTAAAATGTGGGGGAGCCCCGTCGTGGATAAACCACATTTTTTGTCTGAACTACTTGACGATGTTTCATATCATCGTCAAGTAGTTCAGATAAAACGTTTTCAAGAAAATGTCTGTAGGAAGTACCGGTTATTAAAGTTCTTGATAAAAAATAAGGCCCAACAAGAAAATTTCCAATAAAACCCACCCATACGTTCAAAGAAAACTGACGTTGAAATCCACATGCCATTATGGCATTAGGGTTTTTATCAGACCAAATGAGTTTATTGTGGAAGTTCATTATTTTCATATTCAAAATTAGCTTCATCGGTAAACAATATGCCAAAGGTAAAGTCTACATTTTGTTCAATTTTTTGCAAAATCAAGTAGCAAAATTGTAGGCAAGCAGGATGGGTTTGAACCCTTTGTATGTGATACGGGTATAACTGTTGATGCTTCAGAACGGACCAAAATAATTAATGATTCACATTAAGATTTGCAACAATCTTCCTAGTACTAATATTTGGGCCTTCTTCAATTGGGTATAGAATAGCTTCTTCCAACAGAGACATTCTAACACTCAAAGGTCTTGGACCTTTCTGAAATAAGTCTGATTCCATGGCGATGAAAATCATTTCTGAACCTTCTTGAATTTGGAGGTAATTTGGAAATCTTTCCATATAAATTCATCTAGCCGCGGTACCATTTCCATTTGCAAGGCCATAAATGTAAACCATATTAGCCATTTCAGCATTTGAATATGCATAAGCCATTATTAAAACTTAATCTTTTTTAAAAATAAGCTTAATTTCACAATAAACAATATTTAATAAGATTACGCTTTCTTATTATTATTGTTTAGAATGGCCTCCCTAGGACATGTTTAAAGCCCGGTTTACATTAACAATTTCTTTGTCAATTAATTGATCAAGTGGCTTCGTCAACTTAATTGACAAATGTAATACGAAAACTTATACGTCAAATTAATTGATGAAGAACTTCGTCAAGTTATTGACGACTTAAAACTTGTTCTAATTTTTCGTCAATTTTTACTTCAATTCGGGAATACCAACCTAAAATAAATGCAAAAAGTGAGATTCGAGGATATGATGATTTATATTTAACCAGTAACCGAGCAGCAGCAATAATAAACACAATGGAAGTTTTTTTTTAACAATTTCTCCCTTTTTTGCCGTAACATTTAACAGTTTTTGTTTTGTAAACAAATGGAAATGATATAACGTTAAAAGTTAAAATTACTTTTACATTGGTACGGGTGACATCTGACAGCAAAATTGTTAAGAAACTTGACAAAGCCCTGAACACGAGTAAAAGCGAAGTGCGACCTTGAAGAAATTGATAAATTAATTCATCAATTTCTTCGTCAATAAATTGTTAGTGTAAAACCCGCTTAAGTAATTTAAGTAACTGGGGAAAAATGCACTTGATCAAATAAATTTTGTTGTTAATCGGTTTGGAATACAGCAAAGTGTAAAGAAACAAAAGGTGAAGATAATACAAGAATTATATTTCGGGTCCAGTCCTCCATATTACATAATTGTTTACATTGTAGTACATGCTTCTTCCACTCTCGAGCACAAGTTTCAAAGAATATTTTTTTTAAAAATCAACCCTGTCCCGTTGCCTAATCTGTCATCTATCTGTCATCATTGTGTTTCTTGTGCTCCGAGCAGTCGCACGTGTTCGAATACCGTTCAGATTATCCAATCGCCAAAACGCATTTGCTATTACTTATAGCGTCTTATAGTCAAAGGAAAAAGTACCTTCTGTAAGTATATAAATATATTCACATTTATACTTGATATATACTTCTAAATAATCTTAAAAACGCATGCAGAAGCAGTCTCTTGGAAGAGGCAGCTCCTATCATACTAATAATCTTTTCAGTCTCAAAATATGGGTAAATCCAAGAGAAATAAAAGGAGCCGCAGTAGGTCATCTAGTAGTAGTGAGTTTGAAAGTAACAAGAAGTTGGCAAAGCGTCTAAAAAAACTGGAGAAGGAATTACTTAGACGCCATTCTGGTTTATCGTCTCGATCACGCAGTCGCCACGTGAGTCGACAGCGTTCTCCTTCTCGCTCTTACAGCCGTTCCCGCACCCATCGACCGCGCGCGCGGTCGATGTCAGCTGACAGCACTCGATTGGATCGAGCGCATTCTTCTGATGTGGATTTGCCACTTGGAGTGGAAAATCCCTATCCGCAAGAAACCAGAAGCGATGCCTGTAGCATTGTTTTAGAGAAAAATATGGACGCTTGCAGCGTTGCCATAAATGACATTGAAGCTGACGATCTGGTGATTCACAATGATGTGTCTTTGCCAGAAGATGTTCTGGAAATTCTAGGGGAAGATCCAGAAAAAACATCTACTAATGCGATCGCACTACACGACCAGTTAGTCGTTAGATGGAATTCTGTGTTACAAAATGGTCTAAAAAGAGATGACCTCGTAGATATTTTAAACAAGTTCACTATACCTACCAATTTATCCAACTTGGCCCCGCCAAAATTAAATTCAGAAATTTCCGCGGCCTTACAAAAACATAATTTATCAATAGACTCTTCACAGTCTGAAGTTCAGAATCAACTAGGTAAAGGGATATGCGCTTTAGGAAAGGGCATAACCGACATTTTAAATAACATCGATAAAGTTCCTGCAGACTTTAAAAATAATGTTTTATCTAATCTGTTAGATTCTGGCAGAATCTTAACGAATCTTTTCCATCGTATTTCACATACTAGGAAAAACCTTATCATACCTCACGTAAAAAATTTGAAAGTAGTGGCAGATAAATGTATACCATCTGAATATCTGTTTGGCGCGGATTTGATGGATAAGCTAAAATCTCTAAAAACCATTGAAACTGTCAGTAAGGATCTCAAGATAACTGCTAACAGACCAAAGGTTTCGCTATATAAGGGACAAAATAGAGGAGGAGGGGGAGGAGGAGCTCAACCACGGAATTATAATCCGAACCATCCTTCCACTTCTTTCAGTCGTCCTTTAAACTCGCTCAGACCGGTTCGTCGCTCGAGGGACACGGGACCGGTCAGAAGCCAGACCTCGAGGAATTACCATTGGGAAAGCATCAAGGATTCCCAGTGGAGAAATGGAGAGAAGAGGAAACAGAGGGACTAAGTGTAAGTTTTTATGCTGGTCGCTTAAGTAAATTTTACGAACAATGGCTATCAATCACGTCTAGCACCACTGTACTGAATTGGTTGAAGGGATATTCATTACCTTTGGTTAAAGAACCCTTCCAGTTGCAACCCCTTATATCAAATAACTTTGATGCTAACGAGCAAAAAATCATTGAAACTGAAATTTTAAGCTTACTTAAAATGGGTGCCATTCAAAAATGTAACCCGACACAAAAACAATTTGTTTCCAGAATCTTCTTGGTCGATAAACCTAATGGCAAAAAACGATTTATCCTTAATTTAAAAAATTTAAATAAATACGTTTTTGCTCCACATTTTAAAATGGAGGATGCACGCACGGCAAGCAGATTGATCCAATACAAATCTTACGCTACGACTATTGACCTAAAGGACGCATATTATTTACTTCCAGTTAAAAAAGATCACCGAAAATATTTAAGGTTTTGCTATAAAACTGATTTCTATGAATTTGTTTGCTTGCCGTTCGGCTTGGCATCAGCACCTCATGCTTTTACCAAACTTCTGAAGCCCGTAGTCCAGTTCTTACGTGCCAGAGGTGTACTTTGTGTGATTTATCTTGACGATTTTTTAATTTTGGGTTTGTCAAAAGAGGAGTGTTCTAAAAACACCCTTATGGTCACTTCATTGTTAAAATTTCTTGGTTTTTTTAATTAATACAGAGAAAAGTGTACTTTCTCCTAGTACAAGATATAAATACCTCGGTTTTATTTTTGATTCCACTGAAATGACAATGGAGTTGCCTCCTGATAAACGAGAAAAAATTCAAATACGGATTCTGAAAATTATCAATTGCAACAGCTGCAAAATTATAAAGTTTGCAAAACTTCTCGGTTTATTAACTTCGGCTTGTCCAGCGGTTAAGTATGGCTGGCTATATACCAAGCTTCTAGAAAGAGCTAAATATCACGCACTGCTTTCAAATAATCAAGATTATAATGCAGAAATGTATATCTCGCAGGAAATAAAAACCGATTTAAAATGGTGGCTTGCAAAAGTTCCTAATTCAAAAAATGACCTCAAAAGGGATGTTTTCAGTTTAGAAATTTTTACTGATGCCAGCTTATCCGGTTGGGGAGTTTTTTGTGAAGGAAAAACTGCATTTGGATGGTGGACAATCCTTGATACAGATAATCACATAAATTATTTGGAGCTGCAAGCAATTTTTTACGGACTGAAATGCTTTGCTAACAGATTGTCAAACTGCAACATTTTAATTCGTACAGACAACACCACGGCTCTGTCATACGTCAATAGAATGGGGAGCATTAAATTTCCAAAATTAAATGCTTTAGCTAGGGAAATTTGGCAATGGTGCGAGAACAAAAATCTTTGGATTTTCGCTTCATATATTCCTTCCAGCGATAACTGGCAGGCTGATGAAGCTTCTCGTACCTTGCAGACTCAAACAGAGTGGTCTCTTAATAGTGACTTTTTCATAAAAATAGTAGATTATTATGGTATGCCCGAAATAGATCTATTCGCTTCCCTACATAATTATAAATGTAAAAGATACATTTCCTGGCTTTTAGATCCAGAAGCTGAAAACATTGATGCATTTACAGTTCATTGGGGTGACCTAAATTTTTATGCCTTTCCCCCATTTTCACTGATTCTTCGCTCTCTGCAAAAGATAGTAATCGATCAAGCATCAGGAATTTTAGTTGTGCCATTTTGGGAATCACAACCCTGGTATCCATTGTTCTTAAAATTGATAGATAGTAATTTAATCTTTCTTGGTCCTTCTGATAATATGTTGGTTTGTCCTTTCAGCAAAAGGAAACATCCCCTCTCCAACGAACTTATCCTGGTTGCCGCGAGGCTATCAGGGAGGCGTTTCGGCGCAGTAATATCCCCGAGAACGCTATAATCACTATGGAAAATTCTTTAAGTGACAACACAATAAAACAATATAATATAACCCTTAAATGCTGGTGGGAATACTGTAACAGTGTTGGGATTTCACCATTTGAAGGGGATACAATACATATAATATCTTTTCTTCAAGATATATTTGACAAAACTCAAAATATATACGGTTCATTTAATTCGCACAGATCGGCCCTTTCCTTAATAACGTCAAAAAATTTAGGAGACGATTTGCGATTGAAACGTTTTTTAAAAGGCATTTTTAGACCAAAATATAATTATAAGTGGGATCCGCAACTAGTTCTCACATACTTGAAAAATTCGGATGACAGCAACCTAAAAATGTTATCTCAAAAATTAGTTACTCTTATAGCTCTAGCTACAGGGCAGAGAATACAAACTATATCATTAATAACATTTCCAAATATACACTTTTTTAGTACAGGCGCAAGAATTTTTGTGCCGGACTTAGTTAAAACTTCTGGTCCTAAGTCATTACAACCTTGTTTAGATCTCCCGTATTTCGTAGACGATCCTCGGCTATGTGTAGCCTCAATTTTAAAAATATATTTAGATATGACTGGACCCTTAAGACAGCCCCAGTCAAATAAGTTGTTTCTAACCTACAGGAAGCCTTATGTTCCAGTTGGTAAGCAAACCCTCAGTCGTTGGATCAAGGAAATTCTTCAAGCAGCGGGTGTGAAGTCTGATGTTTTTAAACCTCATTCGGTTAGACACGCCTCCACGTCCGCCGCCGTAAGAAAAGGTCTTTCAATGGATGTAGTAAGAAAATCAGCAGGTTGGAGCTCGAAATCCAATACATTTGGAAAATTTTACAACAGGCCTTTAGTGAATGCCGATAGTTTTCTTAATATTGTATTAACGGATAAAGATTAGTTTAGAAAATGTTTCATTTTCATTAGGAATTTTGATTCGTTTGTTCACTTTCTTTTAATACTTACCGGTCGTAATGTTAATAGGTATATTTTAATATGTACCTTAAATATATTATGTCTTTAACCAATTTGTTTTACGGCATTCTTTCTTTGAACATCTACAATGTAAACAATTATGTAATATGGAGGACTGGACCCGAAATATAATTAACCGATCAAATGAACTTACCTGTGAAGTTCGATCGTAATTATATGAGGGTCCAGTCCGAAAATATTACATCCCTCCCCCCCATATCCCAGTCTGCCGTAAAACACATACTTTAAACAAAATGATGACAGATAGATGACAGATTAGGCAACGGGACAGGGTTGATTTTTAAAAAAAATATTCTTTGAAACTTGTGCTCGAGAGTGGAAGAAGCATGTACTACAATGTAAACAATTATGTAATATTTTCGGACTGGACCCTCATATAATTACGATCGAACTTCACAGGTAAGTTCATTTGATCGGTTAATTATACGATGACTTATTTGTAATATTATACAGCGTAATACATTTTTTTGGCAAATAATGATCTATGATACCCACACCTCCGCCACTGGTAAGTTTCTAAAGCCGATAATTTTTTTGTTTCATACCTACTGTTATACTAAATATGCACACTGGATTTGGTTTAATTATCTCAAACGAATTAGAAATTAAAAATTAAAAACTGATTTAACAAAGAATACACCCTTAGATTTTTTACCTCTGTTTAAGAGACACCCTGTATATCTGGTGGACTGCTGACGAATGACTGTAGTAGTTACTAATATTTCAGGTGTAATTCAATGCTGGTCGGGGCATTTTCCCTCAGCAATTTTGTTGAATTCCGTGTGTGCAAAATATCGTTCTAGCTGAATTGCGGAGAGATCGATAACTTTCAATGGTGTCTATTGCTATGTAGATATGTAAAGCGCATTTGTGTATGTGGCTTTTCAGTCCGACATGGAGTAGCAAATGGCCGCTAGATATAGCTGTGCTACACCGTGCATCCGATTCTAACATTTTCGTGTGATTATCCTGTAGTCCTGTACATACAATATGTCCAATAATAAAAAATTGCACATTGTAGTTATTTTTGTTATATTGTAAATGAACAGACAAAAATGTTTTTACTGTTTTCCAATTTTTAATGTTTACCAAATAATTCATTTAATGGACTTCGAAAATAACAATGATTTTGACATCAAAATTTCTTCCAGCGTTCCAGAATTTTTCATAATTTTAGTAAACCGAATTTGTAACTTAGAATTACATTATTCGTCTTCCTAATCTTGTTCACAAGATAAAACATCTGAAGCCGCTGTTTTCATGTAAATTCTGTTAAGAAATTACCAATGTAGGGCGGAGTGCCTTACTACTGTTTTGGCTTTCTAGTCTTAAAACATCTTTACATAAGTGAATTAGTTTTCCACCTAGCGAATCTTACACAGAATAATGATTAAGCCGCGGAACACTGGTTCCGTTCGTTTCTCGATATTATATATTCAAATTGAAATTGTGAGCTTACATAATATTTTGTAATACAAGCAATGCTAAAATTATTATTTTTCTTTTTATTTAAAGCATAAATTTGTAATAAGTTTTGTTGCAGGATATAGAAGCAATTAGTTTAAAAAAAAATATGCACACAACAACATCATGTTTTAAAAATTTTATTAGGTTTATTAAAACATTGAACACTATTTAGTTACACAACTTTAATTAACAATGTTGATATAAAACATGTATCATTCAAAATGTAATCTACGACGGTCCAAATTGATTTTATTTGCAGATTCGATTTATCTTAAAATATCAGAAACGTTCTCATACAATGAAATTCAAAATTATTAAGTGCTTTTATTTGTCGATGCCATATCTTAACCAAATAACCTTCTGCTACCGTTGAACTTCGTCATCCCCCATGTCTCTTCAATGTCGTCATATTTGCTCCTGCATTGACTAAAGCAGTCACAGAAGTCCTCCGCAGACAATGTCTCGTGAAAGCTTCTGGATCTGACAAACCCAAAAAACTAGCAATGTGGCTTGACATTTTTCCAAATGTATTTTTCCTAACGGGCTAAAGTGTGCAAAGCTTTTCGCAATATGTTAGAAAATATCTTTCTGGACCCGACGGATGCAAAGACATATATTTCCTCACTTGGCCCAATGCAGAGAATTCGTTTTCTTCCACAATTGTAAATTTCTTACGGATATCTGTTTTACTTTCCGGAATGTCAACCACCATAACCGAGTCCCTATCTTCAATATGATTAATCTTCATATTCAAAAGTTCTTGATCTCTACAGTCCCAGAACGACCTTTACAATAGAGTAATAAATGTGTAATTCCAATAGTAATAGTTTAATGCATTACTTTATCTAATAAATATTCATCGGAAGCATCCTTCAAAAATTTTACAATGTCATCCCTACTAAACACTTAAGCCTTTTTTGGCCCATAGCCTTTACTTTTTCGTTTGAGAAACGCTTCCATTTCATGAAACTTTCTCCCATTTGTATTATTATAAATTGTCATCATTGATTTTAACATTGACCACTTATTCCACAGAGAATTAGGACTGTACGTTTCAGACTGTAACAAAAATAAGTCAATATCAATTATTTTGGTTGCAGTTTATTGGGAAACCTCTTTAATTTGCACTGGTAGGAGTATATCGGCCTTCGACAACTGTTCTGGAAAATGATCAGCTACTATTTGATTTTATACAAGAGGCCAGTCAAAATCAAAAAATCTTATTATTGCTGGAGATTTTAATTTGTCCGACATTAAATGGCATACAATTAGTCTTAATGATGATAATAATTATTCATCGTTATTTGTTAATATGATAAAATAAATTTTAATTTGATACAGCATGTTCAAAAACCCACTAGATATAGGCAAACCCAAATCCCTTCTTTGCTTGATTTGATTATGACCAACGAGGATGATATTATCTCCAACATTAACTATTTACCTCCTATTGGATGTTCAGACCACTCCTGCTTGATATTTGACATACAGATTTTTGGACAAAAAAGTGAAAAAAATGTAATCCAATATTTAACCGAGCAACCACCAACCTCCCTAGCCTCCTCTTTATCCACCATAGTGACAAACTCTACTCATCACAATCGTGATCTAACAAAAAAAACATACAAATAACTAAAAAAATCTATTTTTATCATCATCCGAGAGAAGATCAAACAATAAAGCAATAACTGCCTTCATATAGACGCTACAGAGCCATCATCCACATCCCAGATGTAATTAGTTCCTGCCGAGACCAGGGGGCTCTCAGCTATCTGGCAACGCATTCGAGAAATGCACCGCGAGTGATTCATTATGCAGTCCCGAATTGCACCGAAATTGTTCCTTGATGAAGACACTCCAAGTAGCATGCGACGTGAATTGAGGCCGCGGTTAACGGTAGCCGAAACTTCAAAGTACCAGATATAATGGACGTAAGACGAAAGCAGTTTCAGCGTCAACTGAGACATCAAGATGCAGGTGATTTTGGCATATATTATTTGAAAGGGGATCGGAGGAATAATGTCGAAGCATGCGGTATTGGCAGGAGTACTGTGCTGTAAGTTCATAATTTTAAACATGCATCCCAGTGGCGACTCGTCAGATGACGAAGAAGACGCACCGCTTCTTCTAAAATAAAATTTTTATTCGATATTAAAAATGTTTTGTATTTGTTTTTTAAATAAAAATACATGTACTGAGAAAAGACAAACTCTTAGAGCAACAGTTTTCTTAATGCCAACTTTTTTATTGTTACCGCAACATTTTTCTTAAATAAAACAAAGATAATTAAAATAAAATTATACTGACTATTTATAATAACAAAAAGTTGACGACTTACTGCTTAATTCAACGATTTCTCAGGTTTGATGTTAAGCGCGCCGTCACCATCTATTAGTAGTAGTATAGTCTACAACACAGTGACATTTTAAACCCTTTACAGATACTGCTACCTAGCTAAACTATTTATGGCTCAAAAATACCGATAACTGTATATTACGTGATCTTCCTATGGTTAAATATGGCTATAATCAAAACAATGTGCATATCGACATAGATAATTTTAAGTTTACCTTTTTCTTCTACAAAAAAGTTAACACTATTGACTGCAGCAAAATACACATAAAGAATGAACTTAGGAAAGTTTGTGTTCAGTTTTCTTACTTTGATTTTAAATATAAAAAAATAATTGTTGAAGTTTATGTAAAAATTCCATAAAATATAAATACTAACACTACTTAAGTTGAACTTTCTAGTATCCAAGAATATATAATTCTTTTAGGTAACTTCAACAGGATTTAAAATTCCTAACTTTAAAATTACATCGACATTCCACTATGTTGAGCCACAGATATGGCCATCTTAAATTAGCTTCATAATTTGTTCCATCTACGTGTGTCTATTTTATATTAAGTATTTTATATTTGGGCACAACTTCTGCTGGTTTAATTCAATGATTTTTCTTTATTGTTTTTATTTTCGTTATTGTTTGACATAAAATTACTTGAAAATTTGTACTGCACGCGTTTTATCCGACATGGATTAGCTAATGACCGCTAGATGTTGCTTGTTACATTTCACGTACCCTGTAGAGCGCCAGAAGATAAACTCTTATCGACGGGGTTTGCCAGGATAAGAAACAGAAGGAGGCCCTTAGTTCCGACATCGGCCGCGAACGCAGTCGAGGATGAAGGTGGAGCCGTCC
This sequence comes from Monochamus alternatus, assembly GCA_037114965.1. Lineage (NCBI taxonomy): Eukaryota > Metazoa > Arthropoda > Insecta > Coleoptera > Cerambycidae > Monochamus > Monochamus alternatus. Next base: position 13,362,982 of record CM073427.1, read on the forward strand.
GGCCGTCTACAGCGCAATCATGTGGAAGATAATCCCTCTCGGCCCCGCACATCCGACGTCATTTACCCTGCCAAGATTATTGGCGCGCACTATAACATCTAAAGACTGATAAGACAAATACAGAATTTGAACTTTTCGAACCAGTCTCAATATGATGTTTATATTTATTTCAGACAATAGAGTCAACATCGTAATTGAATAAATACTTTTTGCGGTTTCTCTAACCAATACTTTTACGTCGTACTAAAATAATAATGGAATATTCAATATTTGTTGATATTTTTAAAAAGTTAAGTGAAGCAGTTTTTGATTTAACCTTATATAACAGTTAAAAACTGTTAATCTAAAAGTAAAGTAAAGTAAAGTAAATTTATCAGTTTTTTCCAGGTGTGGCCTACGTTTGTTGCATAACTTATCAAAATTGGTGGACAAATATAAGGTATTAGTCATAATTTATAAGAAACGTCAGGTTACTGATGGAAACAATTGACAACTACGTTACTATAGTGTGCTGCCATGTGCGGTAAGTCACTGCAACTGGGCAAAAGAACAGACCAGATAAAGCACAGCTGCTGCGATTTAGCAGACAATGGTCCATGCCTTGACTAGTATAGTATACAGGGGATTCTTAACCTACACATAAATTTAACTGCATTTTCTAGACCTAGACCCTATATAAACGTGTATCCTAAATTGTTTAGTTTTCGACATACAGTGTGTCAGGTAAGGTTAGTTCTTGATGACGATTCTTAATTAATATTTTCCAAACGGATAGAGAATTAATGAAATTTGATTCAATCCCATAACTCTTTTTGAAAATCTAAAAAGTAATTAATACAGTCTGTCCAGGGGCAGATAAAATAAGGGGGGTAGTGCACTTTTTTGTGTATATTTTTTGATAATTTCATAGCAAAAATGAAAACTTTTACAGGATTTTTACATGAAAATATTTGGTTGAAGTTTGATGTCGGCAACAGTTTTTGACAAAAATCGATTTTTATATCCGGACGCATGCTAAATATCATTAAAAATCTATAAAACTTAGTAGCCTGTATGGAAATATTTACTTCTTAATGTTAATAAACAAAAAAATCACCTGATAAATTTTTCTAAACTTGCAAAACTAAAAATATTTTATTAAATTTTTTTCATTATTCGTCATTATTTTTCCTCAACTATAATTTCGCAAATTTATATGTATATGTTAACAATCACCCTATATAATCAAGGCTACAAAGCAGATTGCAATATACAGGGTGTTCCAGAATGATGGTTAAATATTTAACCAGTGTGTTCCACAAGCCATTTCAGAAGGGGATCTTCATATAAAATTTTTCAATTTGGGTCCACCCTGTTGAGATATTCGAGTCGAGTCTTAAACTTAGAAATTTTAATTTTGGTACACATTATCAGCTAGTTAAAAGCTATTTTGTATTTGTTTTAAATACTTCACCTAATTTTACTACTTTTTCTCCTCTTGTAATTTTTTCATGCAACCAACAGTTTACGCGGAAAAAAATAAAAATAATTTTCCTTACTCCAAATATCTTTTTGTCACTAGTTACTGATAACCGCAGTAGGCGGTTGCTATGATGATGTTTCTCTGTTCAAATCAGTCTTGAGAGTTTATGCAAATATTTCTAAACAAAGGTATTCCTTAAGTGTTGCCAATCCTGCCGTATGCATATTCCATCAATTTATTCGCTAATATTTGAACGGAAGAGTCAGTTGTTTACAAATATTTGCAAAAACTGTCAAGACTGATTTGTTTCATAAGACAACAGAGAAACATCTTCATGGCAACCGCCTACTGCGGTTATCAGTAACTGGTAACAAAAAGTAGTTTAGAGTAAGGAAAAGCATTTTTATTTTTTTTTCAGCGCAAACTGTTGATTGTATGAAAAAATTACAAGAGGGAAAAAAGTAGTCAAATTAGGTATAGAATTTAAAAACAAAGTTGTTGAAATCGGGTATTACAGGAAAAAGTTCTGAAAGAAACAAATCTAGGGGTTGTTTATTTCCGCCTTCCAGAAACATGAGCCAAGGAGTAGATACCACCACAAAATAGCTTTTGACTAGCTGATATTGTGTATCAAAATTGAAATTTCTAAGTGAAACCATTTTTAAGAAAAAATAAAAAAAACTATTTTTTGAGACTCGAATATCTCAACAGAAAGGACCCTAATTGAAAAATTTCATATGAAGATCCCTCCCTAAAATCGCTTGTGGAATACACTGGTAAAATATTTGACCATCATTCTGAAACACCCTGTATAGCAATCTCTATTATCGTACTTTCATATCAAAACAAATCCTATTTTCAACAAACATTTTCATTTACAAGTATCCTGCATTAATCAACTCAAAATTATAGATGCAGGAAAGTCGGGAAAACCGCACACTGAATTATGTCGAGTTTCTAGAAGGCCGAGAAAATTAAAACTATTTTTCTTCAGCATTGTGAACACGTACAGATCTACAATAATAAGAGAATCGACTACCTTCTACCTCGGCCAAGAAATATGGCGTTTACGCTGGGCTTTTCACGATTATATTGACTCGGTCATGATTTATAGAAATCGTTAGAGAAGTAATAACCGACTTTTATTTGCCCTCCACTCTAAATTACTGCAATCAGCGAAAGGTTATCTTTTTTGTTTTCGAGAGATTAATTGCCCGTATGTAATTTTTGCTGTTGGCAATATATTCTGTAATCGTAAAAAATAACACAACTCCTTTTGTATGTTTGTTGTACTTGACATAAACAAATAATATATCAAGAGTGTTGTTTAAGACATCTCATCAAGTTGGTATTATTCATCAATGCCTAAGCTTTCAATTATTATTTAAAACTTTAGCACAGATTTATTAAATAAAAGGAAATAGGCGAACGACAAAAAACATTACTGACATAAACGTGGGTAAGGGTTTTTTTAAGGCATTTATAAAATGTGGCTATCAGAATCACTACATTCAAAATAGCTATTTATGATATACGTGTTAAAAGTAAGATTTTATTTTATTTTTTCTACAAAACAATCGGAAGAACTTTAAACTCAATAAAAATAAGAAATCAAAAAATACCACACAGATCGCAATGTTTATGAACCAAAATTTTCGTAGCAACCAGTGCTGTTGTTAGCTACGGAAAAAACGCAAAAATATTGACAGCATTTTCTAGTAATATTATAAGTATACTGAATAATCTCGATAATCCATCCCTGCTGAAATCGAAGAAGCCGTCAGTCGAGCAACATTGGAATTATTGCCGGCAAAATCAAAGGAACAGTACGAAATCGCTTATAGACGCTTTTCGGAATGGTGCAACATTAAAAAGGTCCCTGGGAAATGTAACGAAAGTGTTTTACTGGCATATTTTGAGGAAAAAGCCAAGATATGGAAATTGTCAACGCTGTTGTCAAATTATTCCATGATCAAAACTATGTTAAAAATAAAGCAAGATCAAGATATAAACAAACATTATAAACTTATTGCTTTTTTAAAACGGAAGGGTGAAGGATATCAAGCAAAAAAGTCAAAAGTTTTGACGAAGACGTATATCGACAAATTTCTCACAGAAGCAGAAGACGAAAAGTAACTGATGATGAAAGTCGCAGCAATAGTGGGTGTCTTCGGGGCGTGTCGCCGGGAGGAATTGTGTCAGATGACCATCGACAATATCGAATATTTGGGCACTTCGGTTGCTGTGACCATACCAGATACTAAAACGAAAGTGCCTCGGACTTTCAGTGCTGTTGGTAAGTTCTATTTAAACCTTTTTAGAAAGTATATGGCATTCCGGCTACCCAACGCTGACCATAGATGACTTTTTCTTAAATATATGAAGAATAAATGTGTGAAGAATCCAGTCGGAATTAACATGTTTGGTAAAATGCCTGCCGACATTGCAGAGTTCTTGAATCTACCAAATCCTCAACTCTACACCGGACACTGTTTTCGTCGTTCATCGGCGACATTGTTTGCAGATTCTGGTGCAAATCTTACTACCATCAAGAGGCATGGAGGATGGAAATCTTCGACGGTAGCTGAAGGCTACATTGAAAATTCACTGGAACAGAAGAAGGAAATTGCGTGCCAAATACTTCCTACTGCTGCAACTACTAGCAAGACCACCAATACTACCAGTAGTATTTCTACAGAAAATAGATGTGTCACACATGTTGACAGTAAAACCAACTTAAGTATGAGGACTCCGCAGGGAATTACAATTTCAAATTGTTCTAATTTTATTATAAATGTTAATAGTAATAACTAGTTAAAATGTTGGTTTATACTTATTTAAAATAAAAAGTTGTTCATGTGTTTGCTAAAATGTTTTATTAATTTTCAAAACAAAATTTAAATAAACTTTGAGAACTAGTGTTAAAAGTAACTTACTTTTACACGCGTGTCAAAAAATGACATTTTTAACATCAAAAATGACAATTGAAAAGCCCACTTTTAACAGTTTTGTAGAAAAAAGAATTTTTTTTAATGTTTGAGGAGAAATGAGATAAGTAGTAAATAATAATATAAAATTAATTAAAAAAAAATAAATATCTAATTGTTAAATATCATTATTCATTACTTTTCCCTATTATTTTTCGAATTAAAACAAATAGTTTAATATGAATTCATATTGTAAACAAAGAAATAAGTTACTTGTAACAATACCCTAAGTTCACCACATCGCCACTAATAATGATGGTAATATTAAAAATGGAAAATAATAGACACCTGTTTGCTTTGACTCCCGGTATTTACTGCACTGCAAGTTGGGATTTGCAAAAATTAAGTTCATGAGATAAAATTAAATGAATCCACTCGTGGCACAAATTAATAATAATCGTCCGGTTATTGTGAAATTTGTACAGCATTGCCTATACAATTTATACTACCCAAAAATGCCACAAAAAGGCAAAAATACAAGAAATAACCGCGTGTTTACATCATCAACACCGCAACACTGCACCTGTCACTTGTATATACGGAAAAATAAACCGTGCTGAACATCGTGTGTCGTCACGTGGTTTAATTTACATTCCATGACAATTTATTAATGTTAATATTTTAATTATTATGTGATTATTGCCACCAGATTCATGTTTTGAGTTTTAAATATGTGTGAGAGATTACCCTGTAATGCATTTCAAACTAAAATAAAATTCATGCAACCCAAACTATCACACATGCTATATGTATATGAGCAAATCGATAGATATTGTGTATTATTATTAAAACAAAACCACACATTTAAACATGTATTCTTTAATTTATACTCCTCTCTCCATTTTAAAAACAATTACCTAAAATAAATTAACAAAATGTATATTTTTTTAATTTTTAATATTTTAGTACAAAAATTATAATTATTTATACAGGGTGAATCTTAAATAAGTACAAATATTTTAACTGCTGGTGTAGTTCGTCATTTAAATCAGTCTAGTGAAAGCCATTTTTAAAAATTTCTAATATTTACGGAGATATTATTTTTTTTTTAAAATACCCACATTTTGAGGACCGCTGGCTGATTTTTCATCCAACAACGTAATGAAACATATGATTTGTTGCGAGGTTGCCATATCTCCTCCAATATAAATATTACGTTTCCTTTAACGTAATAGTTCTATTTTAAAAATACTTGTTTTAAGCATAAGTACAGTAAAATTGGGTATGTAGTATGATACGCAGCAATATTAACATAAATTTTAACATCTGAAATACTATACTTCAACGATTAAAAATGAATTTCCGCAAGTTCAATACTACCGTAAAATATTTAGGAAGATATTACATGATATTACTATGTCCAGTGTTCAAAAATTATACATAAACGTGCACACAAGCTTACCTGTTTGTTAAAAAATTAACTATTTAATCAGTAATCCACATTTCACAAGTTAAATGTCATTGTACACTGTTAGAAAGGGACACAAAACACAATTTCCTTAAGTTATTTTATGAAGAATAACGAAAAACTATGCACGCGTTTTTTATTTAAAATGGAAAAAATGTCAACTTTTAGCAAATTTTATTGCTATTTTCATGCATTATGTGGGGTTAACAAGTTTGACTTGGGCTTCCGATAATCTGTCATGACAGTCAATGACAGTTTGATAATAAAAAATAATATAAAATGTTACACTTGACAAAATTCGCTAAAAGTTGAGATTTTTTCTTCCTTGAAGCAAAGACATTTGTGTAATACTGGCAACACTGTGAACCACACGTTCAGTCTGCAGCACTATGACTCATAAAAGTATGAAGGGTCGGTCTAGGCCAGCGGTCCTCAACAAGTTTTCTACTGAAAAATTACGAAATTTATTTAAAATTTCACTTTTTTATCTCTGATTTTTTTGTAAAAAAACTATTAATTATGTGTTCTACACACAAAACTATACTGCTGGTTAAAATATTCGTACTTATTTAAGATTCACCCTGTATATAATTAGCACCCAAAAATTAAGTTTCATATCTGGCAGCCACTAACACGTAATATCATTGATGCTATGGATAGTGTAACTTTTATAACCAATGGTAATACTTAGTTTGAGTTACAACAATACGGAATAGTTGAATAGCACAAAGAGACCTATGTAATTTAACTCTGGATGGCAGTAATTGTATTGTTCTGTTCTCTAGTTAAAGGATAGTTTGCAATTTGATGAACTATTTATTTAACTTGGAAGTCATCTCAGAATTGTACGAGTTTCCGCTTCGTTGACTACTAAAGAAATGATGACTAAGCAATCGAGAACAACTGAGAAATCAGGCTCAAGACCAGTTAAAAATCAAATTATATTGTAGTAACTGTCGAAAATATAACAGATTTTAGAAAGAATGTGGAAAAATATAAAAAATATCAACAAATGGACTATTGAAATGAATAAAATTATGAGAAAACTATCTTCAAATGATGCATTTACCTGAAAATAGTAACTGAATATCATAAACAAACATAATAGAGATTGATCTTAAATGTTTGGACAACCAGTAATTACGCATTAGCAGAAATGTTGACACTTTATAGGTTTTTCACATTCTGCTGACTTCATGTTTATTTGTAATTTTAAATCTATATTCACTCCATTCGTTCTTATTTTGCGTTAGATTCCATCCATGTTTTATTCTTCTTCAAGATTAAGCCATCGCAGGTTTCCTTTGGCCTCTCTCTCATTTTTTTAGCCGATATTTTTGTCTCAGTTGTCTTTTCTCTATGAACTTGATTCGATATGGAATTCGTCTCTTATTAACTCATTTCTAATTCGTTCTTGTATAGTTATCCCTTTGATCCTTTTTAATAATTTATTTTTACTACTTGTATCTTACTTTTTTTGGTATCTTGTGAAGACCAATGATGCGCACTCATGAGTCAATATCGGTCTGTAAATTGCTCCATGCACCTTCCTCTTCGTTGTTTCTGTTACATATTTAAATTTTTTTCTATCCTTTCTTCAATTTCCAAATCTTATCTTCCTCGTTTATCAGTAATTATTGCACCTAAATTTTTAGAATTTTGGATTTATGATGGTTTAAAATGTTATGGTACTTGCCACTATTTTGTATTGGATTATTATTTAAAAATCATTTCCTTTCATCATTATCGAGAAATGTTTTCTAGGTATATTGTTGATAAGTTTTTTTATAATATACGTTTAACTGCACTAACCATTTTACATTTCAGGAAACGCCCTATGCCAATAGTTAACTTTCAAGAGATTGGATTGAGTTTAATTGAATGAAATTTAAGAACTAACAATACACGTTAACAGCAATATTGTACAATATATGTAATAATAATAATAATAATAATAATAATATTTATTTTCCTCTAAGACAATATTACAGTTATTTTATAGGAATAGTCAAAATTACACATAGAAATATAGAAAACAACACTATAGTAGGTACATACAATTTACAAATAAATATAACATTTACGAACAATATATAAAAATAAAAATAGGTATATGTATTACAAATATTACATATAGTCAGATAAAGAGTAAAAAGACTTATCCAGCAAATACTGTTTTAAACAAATCTTGAATTTTTTTATATTATCGCAAGACTTTATATATTCAGGAAGCCTGTTATATATTTTTAATTCGAGGTATTGAGGAGAGTTTTTTATTAAATTTATTCTAGCAAACGGCATGTGAAAATGATGTTTTTGACGTGTATTATAAAAGTGAATATTCTCATTTAAATTAAATATGCTAGAATTGTTAAATACATAAGTAGCTATTTCAAAAATATACAAGGAGGTCAATGTTAATATACGGAATTTTTTAAACAAATTTCTACATGATTCTTTTAAGGATGTATTAGCTATATACCGAATAATTCGTTTTTGTGCTATGAATTCTTTAGGACTATTAGTCGAGTTAGCCCAAAAACACACATCATATCTTAACATCGACTCCACTTTTGCATAATAAACATTTATCAATTGGTTTATGGTGAGTACAGATCGTAAGTTTAAAAAAAGAAAGCTTAAACTGTTTAGTTTTGAAATTAATTTTTCACAATGGGGCTTCCAATTCAAGTTTTCGTCCACTTTGTGACACTTTGTTGCATCTTAAACGCCTTTCCTTTCTGTTATGCAAAAACTCTGGTTCTGTTTCCCTTTTCTATCTTGTAGATTTCTTTTATATATTTGTTTTAACATCATTTCATTATCCAGCCTTTCATACGACTATCATAATCTATGATTGTATTTTCTATTCGAATACGTCTTATTATCTCATTTCTGACAAGATGATCATGCAGTGTCAGATCTCAACATCTTGGACCAGTAATTATTCTCGTCAACCTCTAATTTACAATATCTTCGATTTGTTACCTGTCCAGATCCATATGTGATGTAAAAATGGTTCTGTATCCTATGCGTATATTTGTAGTTCTGCTGATTCTAGAGAAGACAATTTAATTTTGATAATTTTACCATTAGATATTAATATAATTTCTAAACTAAGCCTATGAAGAGTAACTTGACCATTCACAAATAGCCGTTGAATTCACATATCTCAAAATGGCGGCCAGTACACGAACATCAACTTCCACAGCTTCAAGCTTACAGCATGTCTTACGGAATATGCGAGCAATCTCCATTGCTATAAGTGCCCTTTGCAGCTGGTGCTAAATTGAAGTGTAGTAGAGTAATAGAATTAATCCCAACGGTAGCGTTCTTTGCAGCGAATTTAATATGGCGCATTCTCATTTTTGCCGAGCAATAAAGTTTTTAATTGCGACAGAATTATTTCATAAATCCCGCCCAGCATATGTTTTCCGGCTATTAAACTCACACTTGAGCTCGTAAAAATATAATTGATAGAAGATGAAACCGGCTTTACGATGTGAGAATGGGCTTTTACGCATTCTTCTTAGACGGAAATAATATTAGGTGTCTTTTATCGCTCAAATATTAACAGTATAAAACAAAATGTGGCCTAGGTACTGTATGATTCGTAAATTTGCTAAATCTAAGAGTCGCTCAGTAATATTTAAATATGGTTTATCTAGGATTGTGTTTTTGTAAAAAAAATTCTGAGATTTTCCGTAGTTGGTTCTCTAGGTATTTTTCATTTTATTGGGTATTGATATTTTTGTTTTCTGATTCTTCTACATAAGATTATGTCAATGACAGCCACCATGTCTTTTCAACTTTAATATATCCTGCATCTGCAACACGCCATGGTTATACAGAGTGAGCCATTTTGATGATACACGTATTGGTATCTTGGAAACTATAAGAGATAGGAAAATGGTTAAATGCCGAAAGTTTTGGACGGTTCTGCTACTAACTTAATGGCACTTGTAGACTGGTCCTTGCCTTTCGAGAAATTTCACTGTATATTTTGATTTTCTATGTGACGTTTCGCTTGCTTTTTCTTAGAAGCGACGAAACCGAATATAAAACCAAATACTCAAACAGTATTTAGTGAATAATTTCCTAGACTTCGAAAAGAAGGTAACTCCGCCCCAAAAAAAAAAAATTAGTCCTACTGAAGAAAATGTACAAAATTAAGAAAATATAATAGATGATGTCACTGAAAAATTAGTGTTCGACATGTAGCAGCTAATCTTCATTTATCACCGAATTTAGCATGGCGTATATTGAACAGAGAAATATTACATTCACTTCATCGACAAAATATACAAGCGTTACATGCTGGAGATGCTCCTCAGCGAATAGAATTTTGTTGCTAGTTACTTCAACATCATGCACAAAATGATAGATTCATTCCGCTTGTCATGTGACCTGATGAAGCTGGCTTTATTAGGACGGCATAAATAATAATCATAACATATATATACAAAATCCACGTGCAACTAGATTAAGACGATTTCAGCAACGTTTCAGTATCACTTTTTGAGGTAGCATTTTCAACAATAACTTACTGCCTGTGCATGTTTTGAATGACCGTTTAAATGCAGTTCTGTATAGAACTTTCTTGGAAAACAATTTTTTTGATTTCATTGATGACAGGGGGGATATTGCTCAAAATATGTGGTATCAACACGATGGTGCACCACCAAATAGAGGAAAACAAGTAACTGCTTGGTTAAATGATCATTTCTCAAAGAAATGGATAGGTCAACAAGGTCCATTAAGGAGGACGCGCATTGAATCCGCTCGGCTCGGATTGGCACGGAACGGATCGGATCGGCACGGCTTTTACCCGCGTACTGATTCGACTAGCATCATTCAGTTCTCTTTCGGCGTCCGAGCAAACTAGTGTCTAGAAAAGAAAATTAGTTCATCTGGTTCATCATCGGATTCTGAGGAGGATATTATTATATCTCTAGCTTGTGAAGAAATAGAACAGCAAACTCCTAACATTTGAATTCATGATATCAATCTAAAAAGAGAACAAATACTAATCAGCTAGCGCGACGTTCGGCAGAAGTTGCCTTCCCAAGGAATGTCGGCCGTAGAAGAGTCGAGTCGACGTATCACTGCCGTTCCGATCGGAATGAGTGCGCGGGGATATATTTAAATAGGGACAATGCAAAACTGTCGGCCATGCTGTGCCGTGTCGATCCGAGTCGAGCGGATTCAGTGCGCGTCCTCCTTTAGCATGGCTTCAGTAGTTACTTGAAAGAATTCAGGATACAGCTTACCAGATGAGAAATTATCCAAATCTCATCCGTCGAGTGACGGAATCTTTAGTTTACCGATGTGAGACCTGCATTCGAGTGGAGAGTTGACATTTTGGACAATGTTTATAGTCTCAGGATTTGTTAATTTGGTTTAATAAATTCAAGTAATTCAACTAACGTTGAAGCTTAAACACAAATAATAATTATTGTTATAGCAACCATCTTTTTTACATATCAGGTTACTTTGATTGAAATATGAAATTATATTTTTTTAGATGCTTCTAACTTCTGAACAAAAACGAATTGGAACTATGTTTATATAAGAAAAAATGATTGACATTAACTCATGCACCCAAAATCAAATTTACTCAACGTCTCATGACGGCATGACGCGCCACTGAAGATTTGTCTAGACGGAAATCTGAAACATATCCCTGTATGATGCGTTTCCCATTTACAACCGAAAGCCCGATAATTCTTCTCAACAAGCACCTGGCTCTTATTGGAGTGCATTGAGAAGTTCATTTAAGTTTGCAACGGCCGGCTGCACCGACGTTTTGTTTCGGGATTACCGTCGAACAGACCTATCGATTTTTCAGGAAAATGCTACGTGAAAAGAAACGCTAATTAACTAGCTTAGAGAAAGTTCTAGACGAATGAGGAAAATTCGTTTGACATCGGCTTAAGCCCTGCTTTTGTCCAACAAATTTATCTATGTAGGTACTAGGTAAATCTTGCACTGAATAAAAACCACTGAGATATATCACATTAAAACGTGTGCAACGTGTTTCTCCTGAAATGTGACAAGAAAAATGTTTCCATAAATGCAATACGTTTGTTCACTATTTTTTAATTTGAATATAAAAAATTATAGTTCTATGGCTGTAAAAATACGTACAGTAAAACCTTGCCCTTCGTGGCGCTGGGTTCCAAAAGATACCTGAAAAGCGCAAACCTACTATGCGCAAATGTTTATACATAGAATAGGATAGGGTGGGAAGGGATTGGATAGGATAGGATAGGATAGGATAGGATAGGATAGGGTAGGGTAGGGTAGGGTAGGGTAAGGTAGGGTAGGGAAGGGTAGGGTACGGTAGGATAGGATAGGATAGGATAGGATAGGATAGGACAGGACAGGACAGGACAGGGCAGGACAGGACAGGGCAGGGCAGGGCAGGGCAGGACAGGACAGGACAGGAGAGGATAGGATTGGATTGGATAGGATAGGATAGGATAGGATAGAACAACAATAAATTTGTATTTTTCAAATATTTTTTATTTGCACATTTTAAATATTTTGTGCACATTTTGACTAAATTCTGTGCATATTTGTTGGCGCCAATTATTAAGTTAACTCATAGTAAAGCATATAGATGTCTATCTGTTTTGTATCTGAATTATTTTAACTGTATAGGTACACACGAACTGGTCAATTAAAAAAAAACACGGTGTGATAGGCCGCGAATAATAGAAAGTACACGTGTAGCATTTTTCCAATAATAATACCTAAATAATAATAGCTTAAATAATCTAGTGATATAAATTACATAAATTACATTTTAAAATTATAGTGGATTGATCGCCGACCATATTTATCCTATTTTCCCTTTTATTCCTATGTCCGTATGGTCTGGCATTTTAGAACGATTTTCCACCTTAATATTGGGTAAGTCGTTTTATATAGTTATTTTCTTTTAGCATAAATAAATTAGATATTTCGAAACAGTCCGCTTTCTATCAAAATTAGAAATAATTTAGCAAAAGAACAAACATTTTTTATGGGCATATTTTCAATATTTCCACTTGGGTTTCCCTCGTTATTAGGTCTCCTAGTAAACAAAACGATGATAATATGTGTGCAAAGCACTCAAAACTCGTAAGTAGTTAAAAATGTAGCACCACCTGCAAAACAGGGTATCAAAACAAGCTGTAGAATAAGCTGCAAGGAAGAGCTTACTATAAATAAAGAACAAAATAAGCTTGCCTCCTAATCTCTGAGGCATTAAAAGGATTACTAATGTCCTTAACTCTAAATTGCATTTAATAGGACTATCAGAAATAGCTGGTTTAAGCCAGGCTCGTTGATTTTGAGAATTTTAATACACTATCAGTCACTTCTGCACTTCTTGTATCCGACATGTAACAACAGACTTGAATTGTTTAGACCTCAGAGTGCCAAGTTTTCTCCCAGCGAGGACGCAGAGAAAATTCATTAGGGACGTGGCTGGAATTAATGGATATTCTCCATATGTAGTCGATAAGTTAATTAGGACGCGAACATTTCACAGCAACCTTCGAGTCTCTTTGACCTTTGAAGCCGTAAAAAATGCGTATCAGTTGGGAAAATGGAGGAAACTTGCTTTGAAGTAAGTTTTCCACAGAAGCCGAGAACTATGTAGATGAGATAAATCAATATTAGCTAAAGAACGAGCTAGTAGAAAGCGTGTTTTCTACGAGGAAAGAAGTTTTAAAATAAATTAACGACAAGTTCAATTAAGTTTCATATCTTTAAAATATCTAATACCTATTTAGTTTGTTGTACATAGTGTGGGTTTTATAGTCCTAAGAAAATTTGTAATGAGAATGTTCAATATTCACACTGTCATTGTTATATACACGAAAACAATAGTTATTTGTTTAACTAAGCAGTAAAGTCTATTAAATCAGTCAAGGCATTAAATCTAGTTTACTGCCAAGTTAAACATGTCGCCGATCAATTTTAATTTTATCATAATTGCAAACAAAGCTATTTATTTTATATTATTAAAACTGTATGGAAACTCTTTCATGAACAATAATAATTTCATCACGTCGTCTGTGGTTGTTATGAGACGAGTCTTATTGGGTAAAAAACTGAATCAGCAGGTATAGAACCTTGAAAATCACATCCTGTATAATTAAGGCATCGGGGTATAGAATCTTCCTTATTTTTTTCAAATGTAGAAATTTATTTATGGAATTTATGTTGAAATTACATAAAAACCAATATTTATGTTGTCAATAGTGTGTTGTAATTGTTATTAATATTAATTAATTTTGCTTGTCACTTTAAAAATCATGGTAGCATAACAAAAAATATATATCGTGGTTTGTAATTTATCAACTCTACGTGAGAGAGTAAGTTGCTTTTCCAACTCTGAGGGAAAAAATGTCGTTTATACGGGATTAAAAATTAATTGGAAGTAACCTTTATCGGTTACTCAAATATTTAGAATTTTAGAAACATTATTATCCTCAACTAACGATCTGTTCAAACTCAAAATATTTACCCTCTGGGCGTACAACTATAAATCCTACATAGTGTTTATTTCGATTTTCCATTAGCGGCGGAGATATATTTGCAGCTAGTTCGCGAAGCCGATTTATCTTTACCCACGGCAAAAGATAGAACACCCGATAACTGAATGAGCACCGGTGACCGTCTAAGTTGGAAGTTTTCACTTTACAACTACGGTCCCTGATTTATAACTAGATTATGCTACATTTTACTCGACGTACAACTTTGACACCTCAATGTATTTAGTTGGGAGATCAGCGCAACTTTTGCCCCGCGGGACTGTAGTTGAAGTTATTTCTAATTAATTTCGATTAATTAAATACATTTCAGAAGAGAACTTCTTTCTTTGTTAGAAAATAAGTAAAAGAAATTTTTAAATCAAGAATCTAATAGGCGAGGGGAGTTTTGTACACCAAAATTCCTTCCTTGTGGAAAATGCACCAAAATGCCTCCGAAATGCCACAAATTACCTCAATATGCTAAAAAATGTTCGAAATGCCCTAAATACCACCGAAATGTTACCGGAAAAGCCTTATGTTTTTAGTTGCCATTTTCTGTTCTAATTGTATTATTTATCATTTTTATACAGGGTATCCGTTAAAAAATAGGCCAAACCTTACCATTAGATTCTACGATGAAAATTAATTGGGAAAAGTTATACAATGTTGCTCATTAAAGCTTAGTTTTCCAGATACAGGGTGTTGAAGTTGAAAAATAAAAACGATTTTTAGGCATATCTATATCGGTGATGCATTAAGGTATTTTTGTCTAATTGGGTATGAAGAGTTCTAATGGCAACTTACTTCATTTGCTGCGACTTCACGTCAATATGAAAAAAACAGTGGCGTGCAAACTATATTTTCGAGATTCTTTTCTAAAAAATAAATGCATAAAGCGGAAATAAATAATGTTTTTAAAATTTCAATGATTTTTCAACAAAAAAGGTATATTTGTTGAATATCGCTGAGAGACACCGTTTTTGAAAAAATAAACGTAACTCCATTAAGTTGAACTTGTGATATAGAAACATAATTTTTTGATAATTAAATAGCATTAACAAACATTATACTGTTTACATAATATATTTCAAGCATTACAGTTGTAAAATATATCACACAATTAAGAAAACTAAAATAAAAATATTTTTTATATGGCATAAGTAAATAATAAAATATAACAAGAAAAACTATGAAAAAACATTAATTAAACATTAATAATGTTTAAGATTATTTTCGATTATTTGACTAAAAACATGTTCGATATCTTTCTAAGAAATTTCTCCAAACAGTGAAAAATGATGGGTTCATGTTTCTCATAGCATTTGCAGCTGAAACTATTCTTTGCCATAGTTCATTTCTATTGTTGATAGAGGCAGCACTATAAACCATGGCCTTAATATAACCCCAGAAAAAAAATTCAATCGGATTTAGATCCGAACAACGTGGCGGCCATGGATGTTCATTTTCTTTTTCTATCCATCGATGACGAAATATGTTATCTAAATGCTTTCTTACTATTACAAGATAATTAGCAGGGGCACCATCATGTAAATACCACATGAGCACTAATGTTCAAAGGAATTTCTTCTAGTAGTTCAATTAAATTAGATTGTAAAAAGTGCAGATAATGTTGGCCGTTTAAAGATAGATGCCCGAAGTTCATATTGCCCAAGAATCTGATCGTCAAATATTCCTAACCTGATATTGAACTTAAACTCATGCTGAAAGTGTCGTACAATGTTTTCATTTGGATTTTTTCGGCTCATATATGAAAAAAATCCCTTAACATATCTCCGAGATATGTCTGGTAATCGTTTTTATTTTTTCAACTTTAACATCTCGAAAACTAAGCGTTTATGAACAACATTGTAGGTATATGACTTTTGCCCATTAATTTTTGTCGTAGAATCTAGTGGATTTGGCCCATTCTTTATATATTCTAAGCCGACGCTGTTAAATACATATCTGAATTATATACTTCAATTTAGTGTAATATTTCGAATTCGGCATAAAAATTTAGTCACTGTTCAAAATTTCATTACATTATCTCGAATCGCTGCCATTGCATATAAACCACTTTCAGGACTGACCTTAGAAGGCTCTAGCTCTCTAAGAGTCCGTTTGTCGATCTATGTTTATATAAGTTTTCTTCATATTTTTTGTCTGAATCGCCTGAAATATTTGCTCATAATTTCCGGACACCCATATAATATGTATGTATGCACCTAGATATTTTGAAAAGTCTTCTGGTTTGCAATAAATCTCCTTTGTCAAGTTATCAACCCTATACAAACATACACTGGACCCGCTTTGCCTATTTGCATCCGTTTTTAACTCTTATACAATGTGTACAACTATAGAAGTCGTGAGTCGAAGTGAATTAGGTTAGGTCTGGGGTTAGATTAAACTCAAAGCCGGTTGAAAGTTTACAAAAAACACAAATAGTTACCTATTATAATTAAATAAGTGGTTACTTACTTACATGTTTTTTTATTTTGAACCCAAGAAATGACACTAAGGTACAATTTTCAACATCCATGAGCCTAGTTGGTCAGCCTGACGCGTTGATATCGAATTATACAATCCATCTCAACGAACACCTCGTGGACAAATTATTACGCGTACACACACAATACAAAAATTCTTTCAAAAATGCTCTTAAATGCCTCTAAAACACCCCCAAAATGCCTCGAAATTCCAGAAAATACCTCGAAATGCCCTTAAATGCCCCTAAATACCAGAAAATTCCTCAAAATGCCCTAAAATACCTCAGGATTCAAGAAAATATCTCAAAATACCTGCAATGTGTACACCAAAATGCCTCTGCGAAACACCCCTCGCTAATAGGTATCTAATATTTAGTCAAACATTAAAAATAAATGAAACACAGATAACAATTGTATGATATCGTTGGAAGCCATTTTGGAATGTAATAAATATCTCACTCATACTGAAACGTAGTTTTTTTAATATATTCATAATAATTATTTTTCAAATAGGCTCAATATTCATATTTTCTGAAGAAAATTAAAGTTGAAGTTATGAAGATGCTTACCAGTACGGGCCTGGACAGAATAGTTAAGACTCCACGTGTGTGTCTTTTCGGACAGTTCATTAATTTGATTCTTTATGCAGAACAGTGTTGCCAGATGACGAGGATTATCACGAATTTCGAGTTATGGAGTTACATGTTTTCAAAGTGGGGCCAAATGTTTCGAAAAAAAATTAATATCTTTGAACTACTTTAACATATTTTTAGTAATAATACAATTTATGATACAAAGAAATGACAACAATCTTTTCCCCCACGTCCAAGTGATATCTGTGATCAGATGAAAATCGCAGGTGAAGATCTTATCCGCGAATTCACTACAAAGTGTGATAAAGATAGAAAATCTTCAATGAACGACTCATGCTCATTTATCTTTCGCTCTCTTTTATGTAGTAAAGTATATATGTCATTGGACAGTTACCTACTTAACGAACTTTTTCTTAATATACTTATCTTTAAATCATTCTGTATAAATACTGCTTGGTTTTTATTTTATTCTCATTGTATTACACGTTTTAGTTTGTGGTGAATACGAAAATATATTTGTTAAATAAATATGTAATTTTTTATTTTATAAATATGTAGGTACTTACAGATGGGAACTGATCCTTCCTGCTTCGATCGACAATGTTTTTGTAACAAAAACTTCGAGAATTTTAACACCTTTTACCGTATTCAGCGTGTTTTATTTGACTTTTATGTTTCTACTTAAAACGTAACGTTTACTGTCTGCTGAACCGAACCAATTCTTTGCAACTTTACCTTTATTTATGTGTACATTGTACCAAATTACACCTATCTATCATTTGTAAGCCCGTCGCACAGCAAAAATGTTGTAAAAGACGTAAACTTAAGGAACTTAAACAAAATTGTTATTTTCTTCGACATAGATATATTAAAAATGTAATTTTATAAATTTGTTGTTAGAATAAAACTGTGTAGAAAACTATGGAACCAGTTCTGAAAGATATCAGCTGGTATTAACACATTTTTAATAAGTACTTTCTGCAAAATACATAATCTGGAATCTGAAACTATGAGAGAGTGGATAGAAAGGCTGTAGCACTTAGACCCCATTGGGCCCCTTGCTTGTCTAACCAACCTATTAAATAAGAAAAGGTGGTAATCTATCTAATGTAGACCATAGAAAGCCAACGTTCTTCCAACACAGATTCTCTTGCTGACAAAACTTCAGTACACTCACAGATGGCATGACATAATGTCTCGTCCCCTGTGTGTTTTACACTTCCTTATATAGTAAAGGTGTTCATTAGCCAACACTGTCCAGTTTGAATACCGGTCACCAAACGAAGATTTGTTCTAAACATAGCCACTTACTTTTTGGCTGTATCCTTAGGAGGCATCTTCAGAAACTCCGTGGCTACTTGTGTCAACTTTTTGTGGGTGTCCTCCTTTATAATCTGAACAAATGTTGACAGCGAAAGCATACTAGAAGGACCAGGTCTAAAAATATTGAGACCTGATGCACTCCTGGACAACTAGTCAGCTGCTTTATTACCATTGTACCGCTGAGAACACTACCAATGCCTAGTAGCATTCCCATGCTGATCTAGTCGTTAATTTTTAATAGTGATTATCTACTATCTGTGTAGATTATTATGGTTTTGCCCGTTGTATGTATACGAGTTATTCCATTGGTGGCTATGGTAATACCCACTAATTTCGTTTGTATCATTATAGTATGCCTGTTCATTGCCCACTGATATCAAATATGTAGGGATCGCCACAGATTTAGCAGCGCCACGGTAATGTGCAGACGCCGACTCCCACCGAAACGCCAACCACAAATTAGTGGCTCCACTCAGCAGCGCTGCATAGTGACCCGTGTGAAAAGACTCTTAGGTAGATGTTGTTCGCATAGCTCTAGTTATGCTCAGGCAAGCAGTCCTTTGTATCTAGCTGAGCCTTTCTTTAGCTGTTATCTGTGGGATTTTCCGTCTGTACGTCTTTTTCAGTCTCCCTTCCATATGAATATGCTATGTTAGCTTTGCATCAAAAATGACTTCAAAGTATTGCACATCCGATGCTCAACGTAGTGTTTAGGAAAATTGGTAGCTTTATTGACCCTATTCCTCTCTTTCTCGCAAAAAGCACAATTTCTGTCTTCCTGGTAGCAGACTCACATCACTTTTTATTGATTCATAGGGCTGCTTGCAACTGTTTTTATTGAATCATTTATGTGCTCAGTTTATTTTATATTTAGCTAATTTTACACGGAAACAATTTCCGATTCTGTATATGCTCATTCACCAATAAAATTAACTAGATATTTGTAATTTTCCTTTACAAGGATCTAGACATAACAGTATAGACTACATACGAGATAGATATTATCATCTACACCATTTTCACGTGATTTCAAAAATTTGATTTCTGTCTTAACTGTAAAAGACGAAATTCTCTGCAGTATCTGGAATAGATTCCACATCCTGCAGCTTCTTATCTTTTTGATGCGACCATGAAGATGTTGATTATATAAATAGATATTGGAGGTCGAGCGGTTTAACACGTCAGTACTTGAATCGTTTTTGCCACCCATTGCAGGTTCGAATCCTGCGGCCGGTAGAGAGTAGATCAGCTATATTTTTGTGGAGTGAATTGGCACCCTCTCTGCGGGTATGGTAGGATAGAAGAACGTTACCTTTTATGAATGTGAGAGATTGATACTGGTTGGCGTCTAACCATCCCTCTAATTATGAGGATTTCCAGATTTCCCTCATTCCTGCACTAAATGACGGTTAGGGTCTACTAACGTCGTTCCTGGATGCAAATGCGGCCTGCTTAATAACAAGTCTCCCGACTTCTCGGCTAATGCTAGTGATTAGAATGAGGGGTAGAAATATTATTATTAATGTATTACATCTTAGGCTATAAGCTTTCTACACATATCTTTTTCAAAAGCACATGCATTGTCATTGTAATAACAGTTAGGATAATTGTTTTTATAATTATATCGTAAATATGTAATTGTTTTGAATCTACTATGTGAAATATTCATAAAAATAATATACATTACAATCGCCATTTGAACATTTGATGAACAATTTCTTAATGACTAAAAAATTTCTACAGTTTATGATACGATATTATTAAATTTGATACAGTTCAAAAACAATCCTATTTTTTAAATAATATTGTATTCAATTTTATCACGTAATCGAGTTATTCATATATTCGTTCCAAATGCGTCAGATATATTTCAAAACCACCCATCCACCTGCCTCTAACCCTGAGTAATCCCCGAGTGTATTTGGTCGACAGAAATCCGACACCATATCGGGCGTCACCCTCTAATTCAAGTCGCTGCGAATTTTCAAGTTACTTTGTGAGAGACCCCAAGCTAACTTAATTAAGTTAATCAGTTCATTAGGTAGCCAATTGATTTGCGTTACTTCGTTAGCTCGATGAATTTTCTTAATTATAGCATTATATATAGCTTTGTCAGAAAATGCGGGAACTTTCATAAGTTTCCCGTCTTACTTCCGTGACATTAAGCCTGCTATATAAACAGAGTTGCAAATCAAGTCAGCACTGCATGCAGTTGTTTGTGCAATGCCCTAAAGAAAATTTAAGCTGTACATTGCCGGGTATTTAGCGTAATAAGCTTTGTTTCTAGTAACGAAATTTGATGTAATTGATAGGATAATTCATTATTATTATTAAAAAATACACAGTAGGGCGTTATCTACTACATAAATACGGATGACATAAAAAAAATTTAGATTTTAGATCAATTTCTTTATTAAGTGTGTTCTCCAAGATAATTGAACAAATAATGGTTTGTAAGATTTCTAATTTCTTATCAAAATATGACATACTATCACAGGCCCAACATGGTTTCAAAAGGAGTTTTTCCACAGAGACTGCTACAACTGCACTAATCCAACTGATAAATAACAAAATTGATAACAGAGAGTACGTTATAGCAATATTCTTTGATATTTCCTCTGCTTTTGACAGCCTACATATTCCTTTTGTTGGTGTTAAATTGGAAAAACTTGGTATACGTGGGGCTATCAACAGTTGGATAACTTGTTTTCTAACTGGACGAACCCTGCGAGTAAAGGTTAGTCGTGTGTATTCAGATGAACAAAAGCTTACCATCGGCACTCCACAGGGTAGTGTATTGGGTCCACTTATTTTTTTGCTGTATGTGAATGATCTGCCGGAACATATTAGTTGTGGTCAGGTGTTTATGTACACGGATGACACATCCATTATAGTGTGGAGTAAATCCATGAGCGAGCTGATACATAAAGGCCAATATGGCCATTGATCAGTTTAGTATATGGTGTAATAGTAACCGCCTTATTGTCAATTATGCTAAAGCAGTATGCACGTTCTTTAATACTGTTCAGAAAAAAGTAAATTATGAAGATGTCAATTTAACTATTAATAATAATCAAAAAATTGGTAATTCAGAGTGAAATTAAATTTTTAGGCACTCAGCTGGATGTGAACTTACACTGGGCATCTCATATTGAGAGATGAGATGCCCATCATATTGACTCGCTTTGTAATGATTTAAAAAAACTTGTTTTGCCGTGCGTATGTTAAAAAATAGCCTAGACCCGATTTCGCTTGTAAATGTTTATTATGCACTTTTTTACTCAAAGATGGCCTATAATATTATTGTTTGGGGTCAATGTTCGTCTGTAGAGCAAATTTTTGTTTTACAAAAAAGAATTATTAGAACTATTTTTAATATGAAACCCATGGAATCATGTAGAACAGTCTTTAAAAATAAAAAATTTTTGACAGTATGTTCCACATACTTATACAAATTACTTATCTATATACACTCCATTAAGGACACACTTCATCTTCGTGCCAATAAACATGCGCACCTAACTCGCAGTAGGAACAATATTTACATTGATAAATATAATTTGAGTTTTTACACCAAGTCGCCGATCTGTGCTGGTAGTCAATTGTATAATAAATTACCTACTAAACTTAGAAATATTATCTCCTTAAGGACGTTCAAGGCATCTCTGAGAGATTTTTTATGTAGTCATAGCTTTTATTCCCTAAATGAATATTATACGCTTTGATTTTCCTTTGTTATTGTTTTGTATCGTATTTATATTGTGTTTTTATACTTTTAGCATATCTGGTTACTACCTATTTTGACCTTTTTTTGACTTATTCTATCCAGTTGTAATTATTGGCAGAAAGAATGAATAAATTTATTATTGGTGTTTTTTTTTTTTGGGTGATTGAGTGATTTTGAGTGGTTTGTACTATAATTGAATTCGTATAAGCAGATGTCCATTTTCGATTAAAATCGGGTTAATGAGAAAATCCATGTCCATATAAGGCATCCCATCATACTATAAACGAACAGCATATGTCCCCAATTCACTTTAACTTCAGACGATATTCAGCAAATTTTGCAAAATGTGAAATTTAAGCGTAGGTCTGTTTTTAAATTTAGTAGTTTGATGTGGAGGAATCCACCAATGCACTCTTGATATCGATTTCTGATTAATTCTAACTAATCCACTACACCAAACTGTTGAATTTAAAAACAGGCTCCATAGTGATCATTCGTGCCAACCAAATGAATGAATCAAATTGGTGGAACACTTGCTATTCTGGCAAAAAAAAATGTGCTTTGTGTTGAAAAATGGTTTCATCAAAATTCGCCGATCTTCTTCAAATTTTGCACGTCTGCATAATTTACCATTTTGAAGAACTTTTTCAAGTAACATTTTGCTGTATTTTCAGCAGAAAAGGCACTGAAATCAAAACAGTTTCTACTCGGCGCACTGAGCATTTCAAATAGGATTATTTCAGAATTAGATACTCCTACCGACTTCAGCAAGGTATACCTTTTTCAAATAAAACAGGTAGGCGAATTGATTGTGTTGATAGTCAGATGAATACACAAAGCTGCAAAGAAGTTCTACCATTTAAAAGAAACATGGTGTGCTACTAGTGGCGCCGTCTACTAGTGACGTCAAAATTAGAAACAAATTTGAATTTCTCGCCCGCAAAAACCCCCGATTTACAAATTTTATGTAAATATTTGGATTTCTTAAGTTATTTACAAATATCGAAAATAAAATTTTAACTTTGACACCCTGTATCTTTTTTATTATGCGACTTGGGATATCTGCGGTCTCATTTTTGCTATTTCATTTAAAAACACCCGGTATAATCAAAACAGGGGCTAGCGGACGATGGCCATAAATTTTATATAGGCGGTTAGCCCGATTTGCTCAGCATAGGGGAATAACCGAAGGACTTACACGCTATTAATAAGATTAATTCGCGCGGCTTCCTCCGAAGAGTGTCCTTCATCAAACAGAGATATAAGATTAATGGACCGTAAATATTTAGCTTATCCTGAGCACTTAATGAAATAACTATGACAATGTAGATGGTAGCGTTGAGATTAATAGATGGCTGAAATACCAGATAATAACCGAATCAATTCCGCTTTAGTATACAGCCGCCCAATTTCACGTACGGGTCAGTTCTCGGACCTTAATATATCGGGTTCGAGAAAAAAAATCAGAAAAAAAATTAACACAGACAGAAAATTTCAGATTCGTGAAGAAATCAGAAATTCATTTGAAAGAAGACCCGACTTACAAAATAACAATTTTCAGACGAAGCAATTTTTTGCGGAACCGTGAGCAGGGTTATTTGAAGCTCAGAAAATCCGCATTCAATACGACTGACCGAAATTATCGAAAAAGTGTTCGGCAAGAGAGTCCATTGAAATATTACATTATTTTAGCCTAAGTGTGCACTTTTTAGAGGACGCAATTTTATTATTTAGATGTGAGGGGGGGTCAAAAAAAACTTAACTTGAAGTTTGTGGGGTCACAACCCTCCAACTTCGGCCGCCATCTTGGAAAAGGGGGTTAAATTGTTTTTAGCATTTATCAGGTAAACTATTGGTCATACATTTTTTTTTAAAAACATGTTTTATTGCAAATTGAATCCTCTACAATTTTAGTCCAGTAACTTTTTGTTGTAAAATCAAAAATAACAAAGATATTAAAGAAAAACATTCAAAATATTTGGACAAATTTTCTTTTGGACGCCATAATTTATTTATTTTTTTATTTAAAAAAAAATGACATCAGAGCATTTTTGTAGAGTGGTTTTCAACAAATAATTTTTATTATATACTTCTCTTATTATATTCATTAGTTTGGGTTTTACACCGCTGTGAAGTGAACATTAATTTTCCCTATAGTTCATTGAAAAGTTACATTTGGGGTTGCACTTTTTAGAAGACGCAATTTTATTGTTTAGATGTGAGGGGGGGGGTCAAAAAAAGCTTAACTTGAAGTTTGTGGGGTCGCAACCCTCCAACTTCGGCCGCCATCTTGTAAAAAGGGGGTTAATTGTTTTTAGCATTTATCAGGTAAACTATAACAAAGATATTAAAGAAAAACAATCAAAATTTTTGGTGGTGGTGGTGGGGAAAAGAGTCAATAACTATTAGATAACAATATTGAAATGTCTGTAATAAAAAACATTATTATAAAAATAATTAAAAACTATGCCATATCATTGATATAAATTTATACTTATTAGTAGGGAAAATTAGTGTTCACTTCACTGCGGTGTAAAACCCAAACTAAGGAATATAATGAAAAAAGTATTTAATAAAAAGTCTTCGTTGAAAACCACTCTACAAAAATGCTCTGATGTCATTTTTTTAAATAAAAAAAATAAATAAATTATTGCGTCTAAAAGAAAATTTGTCCAAAAATTTTGATTGTTTTTCTTTAGTTACTAGACTAATTGTAGATAATTAAATTTGGAATAAAAAATGTTTTTAAAAAAAAATTGTGTGACCAATAGTTTACCTGATAAATACTAAAAACAATTTAACCCCCTTTTTCCAAGATGGTGGCCGAAGTTGCGACGCCACAAACTTCAAGTTAAGCTTTTTTTGACCCCCCTCATATCTAAACAATAAAATTGCGTCCTCTAACAAATGCAACCCCAAATGTAACTTTTCAATGGACTAAGACCGCGACACGAGCGACTCCGACCTACTAGTACAAACATGTGCATTTAAAATCATTATAAAATTCTTCACCAGGCGAGAAATGAGACTAACATGGTCCGCGGTACGTCTAGACTGCGACAACATTGTGCGCTTCCTCCTTATAATTGACAAATTTGAACATCGAATTGGACATTGTGCAATTCGTCTTTAGAAGAACTATATAAAATACATATAATAGTTCCATTGGAAAATATATAATATACCTGTCAAACATAGCTGAAAAAAAAAAGAAAATATTCCAGTAAAGTGACAATCGACCCTGTTTTAACAATATTTTTTAATCCGAACTAGTAAAAAAAGTAATACCAAATATAATAAAGACATGCCTATCGGATGAGTCATTCATAATGTCATTCATTTTAAGAGAAAATAGGGAATAATGAGTATAATGCGGATATTTTCAAATCATTATTTAAACCCCCTTTTCAGACTGTCACTGACCGCTCACAGCCTTGGTCGTTTACAGCTCACAATTCAACTCGATGTCGATCTGATGCAATGTTGTCAAGTTGAAAGATTTTCTCGTACCTACGTACCTACCTACCTAGGTTTTAGACATCACAAATAAACGGTGGTGGAGGCAATACAATACTGACTATTTTAAAATATCATTTTTTCTTGTTCAGTTCAACTTCAGCCAATAATAATAAAATGTTAATATCCAATGAAATCGAATAATAATAATAATCAAATAATTCTATTAAAAATTTCAAGTAACGCGGTCCACTCAGGTTTTCCGGTAGAAAATACGGCCCAATCAAACGATACCCGTACAATCCTGCCCATACGTTGACAACAAATCGCCTCTGAAACTAACCTGTTAACTGCACTTATCCGTCCATAGCACTTTATTAATAAAATTAGGGTCAGTCGCATGCTCCATATTATAACACTACCATTTCCACATATTCCGAATTATGTAAAATTATGCATTTACGATGAATACGCGAGACCGAAATAAACAAACTACTGCTTACTGCTTGTATTCTCACTATTCTCTCCATCCCCCCTCCAAATGTGTGGCGTGATCTACAAATTTCGGGGGAAAGAAATGCGGGAAATGCGGGTAAATCTGAGTAACACGCTGATGTGTTAGACGATATTATGTATGTAAACATGATGTGGCAACCATGCTTAATCCGGCATTCGATGGTGCGTCCTCAGAAAGTTCGTAGCGCACCAGGAGCGTCATGATACTGATTTTTATAGGGTGATTTGTTTATTTTTTAAAGGTCGAGTAAAAATTTTTTTTTTCGATTTTCTGCCTTTATTAAGCCTCCCGAATACGTGGTTAAAAATAATGACATTATGACTGTCTCACCCTGTATACGTATTAATCGACCCTGTTTCAGCGATATCTTGAATCCGAACTAGTAAAAAAGTATGAATTTTGGAACACAATGTATGCATACAAATACATGGTGTCCCGCATAAGAACCGGCACAGAGCAGGTGCATATAGGGAGTCCCAAATTGTTGCAATTTAACCAGACATACCTATGTAGAATGTTGCACACAGACGTTCCAAATTTGGTATATGATTTATTATTGTTTTTGTTTTATTATGAGTTCAAATAAATTGAAATACTACAAGGTGTTCATTGAGGGTGAATCACCCCTAAAATTACACCAAACTTTTTTTCCATTGATTAAATTTAAAAAGAATGTTAATATCTAGCGCAGAATTTTATTTTTTTCTTGCTGAATTTTAAAAAACTTAAGGTTTTCAAGAAAAAATGCATTAACTAAAATAAAATTTTAATAGAGTATATTAGAAAAAATCAAAAATTCGATAGTAGGCTTTGTCTTTATAATTTGATAGCAATAAAACTATTTTATTTCTGCTACTGTTTGTTATTGAAAATGGTTGTAAAATTTACATTCGAACAAGTTCGAACATTCGAACATTCGAACATAAATTCGAAAATTCGAAAATATTTAGGTACATTTTTTATACTAAAATTAAAAAAACTGTAATAAATACAGAAGATACGGGCGACATGTAGTATATTGCGTGAAAGACGAAAAAACAGATAATTTTTTGTGGCCATAGCCTGCTTCAATAAAAAAAAAAAATTATCCGCCTAGAGGGCGCAGCGAACTTCATACGATATTTCAAAAATCTGTTTATATCAGGTGAAAGGTATCAATTCTGCAATCAAAATTTATTACCAATAAGTTTTCTCTATTTTTTAAAATAAAAAAGTTAGACAGCCTTAAAGTTTGGGTACTTTACAGGTTTTTTTGTTATTACTCATAAAGTTGGCCATGGATGTTAAATTTATTTTAACGAGCATAAAGGCCTCCAAAAATACAACAAAAAATATTTAAAGATTTTTGACGTGTCTCGCAGATTAAGCGAGATACATGGAAGTGGCCCTCTTATGTGAGACAGCCTGTATATCTAAACCTTTGAAGCTAGTGATTTTATACGAAACTTTGATATTAAAATCTGATTGGTGAATGCAATGTAGTTAAATCAGAGAAATCAAAGGCGGCACTTATAGTAAATACATTAGAAAATAAATTAATTTAGGGACGTAATTTAAAAAAAACAGTTGCGTGTAAGTAATGAAAGAATTCGAATAATCCGATTACACGCTTCACGCACCGCGAAGTGGTCCGTTTCTCTACGGCGCGACGTTGACAGGCAATTTAATTAGTACGGCTTTTCTTTGTTTTTTTCTATTGTGTAAAAACAAAAAATATCCATTGAAATACAAAAACGTAGAGAGAACTCAAATTTAATTTGGAACTGGGTATTCACTTAGCTACGAATATAACCACGCAAAGGTCAGTCTGAAAGGCCCTAAGCCATCAAGTTTTACAACATAAATATACGAAATGTTTTATAAAAAATGAATTTAAAATACAAACATGCCCTAATCCAATGTTAATCTACAAGGTGATACAAATTTTAAAAATGAAATATCAATATTTCAAAAACAAGTTGGACATTAAATAAAGATTGACCGGAATTGATTAATTATACTAGAAAAATAATCAAAAACAATTAAAATAGCACTCCAAAGAATAAAGATTTATGTTGTAAAAACTATAATAATAAATAATAATACCTGTACCCCTCATGATAAACACGGGGATTAGCCCAGAAGTACGGGAGAGGGGACGGAATATTATTATTAAGCAGGCCGCATTTGTGCCCCGGAACGACTTACGTTGGCAGGCCCTAACTACTATTCAGTGCAGGAATGAGGGAAACCTGGAAAACCTCATTAATTAGGGGGTAGTCAAATGTCAACCGGTATCAATCACTCAGATTGACCCAAGCCAACATTCTTCCACCCTGCCATACCCGCAGAGAGGGTGCCAATCCTCTCCACTAATATAGCTTATATACGGTCTACCGGCAGCGGGAGTCGAACCCACAGCGATCTAGTCACCTCTATTCAAGTACTGACGTCTTAAACCGCGCGACCACTGACCGAGCCAATTTGAATTATTTTTTTTTTTAATTATAGTTTATCTGCGTAATACACTATTTTTTCGCAGAATAAAGATGCATTTAAAATTGTTCGAATCCACTAGTCCAAGGCATTTAGATCAAAATCGACCGGAAGAGCGGAAATAAATCGTTACTCGGAGGTTTTCGGGGCTGCCGAACTCGATTCTGGCATTAGAATTACCCGGGAATGCACGGGGGTGGCTCTGTGGGGTTGTCTGGAGGTGAATTGGGGGAGAAATGGCAGCATGCATGAAAATCGCTCCAAAGTCATTCTGGGGGGGGGGAAATTGCATAGTCCATGGGAAGCGCTCCAAACTCGTTACTCGAGGGTTTTGGGGGATGCCGAATTCAATTCTAGCGGGGGCGATCGGGGGTCCCTCTGTGGGGTTGTTTGGGGGTGATTGGGGGGGGAAATAATTCAACATTAATAAAAACTCCTATTTATTTGAATAAAGTATTATTTTCATAATTTGTGATTTTTCACTTTCTCCATTTCCCACAGAGCCACTCCCGAGCGCCCCGGGGGAAGTCTAATGCCAGAATTGAATTCGGCATCCCCAAAAACCCCCGAGTAGGTAACGAGTTTGGAGTGATTTTCATGCACGTTGCCATTTCTCCCCCAATTCACCCCCAGACAACCCCCCACAGAGCCACCCGCGTGCATCCTCGGATAATTCTAATGCCAGAATCGAGTTCGGTAGCCCCGAAAACCCCTGAGTAACGATTTCCGAGTGATTTTTCCGAGTTTCTATAATGGTGCAAGTAATGATGCAACTGGAAAATGCATTTTCCGGCCCAGAAGGCATTTTTAAAAAAATTGCTAAACCAGACGATAAAAACTTTTTTCCTGGGACCTTCCTGAACACAATGCAGAAAACCGCATCTCGATATATGCTGTGCCTAAAAATTTCCGCTATTTTTCCTAACTTCCCTGGACTACAGCCGATCTAGTCACCTCGATTCAAGTACTGACGCCTTAAACCGCGCGACCACTGACCGACGACTATATATGTAAGTAATATACAGGCTGTCTCAAACTGGATAGTATAGGCCTATTGTGAGGATACAAAAAAGTTAAATAAAATTTGGGACACGTGGTATTAAATGGGATGAGTTAAGCTTCATTTTCTATTTATCTTTATTATCTTTAGGATTTGACAGAATCAACTAATTACATCATCAATTATATTTTTTCCAGAAACATACTCAAATTTTTTCCTGTTAAAAAGCTCTATTTTTTCTAATAAATTTTTATCAGAGAATTTTTTCTATATTACTTCCCGTTTAAAAGATATAAGGAATATCGTCCTAAAGAGTCTCAAAAGAAATATCACCTAAAAATCACATTAGCGGTGGAAGATCAAGTGGTCGTTGGAAAATAACTGAATATTCCTTATTTAACGTGCATAAATATCATAAAAGGATTAAACTAGATAATTCTTTACTGCAATTTAAACAAAAGGTGATGACAACAATATTTAAACTTAAAAAATGAGGCAAACGCCCTCATACTACATATACATTACAGTCTATTCTTTATATGACCTCCTCTCATTTCAAGATTGACTAATATCTCGCGAAGGTGTTTTGTAAACTTTATTTTTTAAAACCCTCCATAGAAATCTGGTGACTTTCCGCGCCACTGAGTAGGTCCATTAATCCCAATTCATTTTTCTGGGAAAGTTGTTTAATGTTGCTGCACAATTCTAGTTTTGTGGAGTTCCGTTGTGCTTGTTGCGTTTTCATTTAGTTAATAAGTATTAGTCATTTTCATAGTTCTATTATTTAATATTTTTTCTTGAACTACAATTTTCGCCTTATTAAAATGCTGAAATCCGCGTGTTTTTTGTTTTCCTATTTTGAGATTGTTTTTTGCGACCTACTAACCCAAGACCAACAGATCCGATTCGCACAATTGAATGTGAATGATTCACCGCATTCGATATATATCGATACATATATACAATATATATATTCGCAAATTTCCAAAGTGAAAATAATAACTCAATGAACTGTTAACTAATTAATTTTAGACTTTAGTGTAAATTTAGTGCAAGAAACCCATCTCCATTTCATCTCTTCATACTTCGAGAGGCGCCTCTCTAAATAGGTAACCAGGAGGATCACGGTGAGTCGCATATTATATTTTTTGATTGGTACTTAATTTTCAAATTATACTTTTTTCGGTTAATACTTTTTAATAAGGTGCTCCTCACTACAGTCTATTTTTCTCTAGTAAAGCTATTACTAAACACACATTCTGAAAAAGAAAACAGAGAGATTTTCGAAACGTCAAAAATACGGAAGTGAGCGATAGTGATGTGATTTTTGTTATTTTTTACTTATCTATTTTTTTCAGTGTGAGATTTTTTGGTTAGGCAAACTTAGTTTCAAAAATAACCCTTGACTGATCCGTTTGGCGCAAGGGCTTATTTAATTAATATTTTTTTTCAGAAGTGTAGCAAAAACCCAATAAAACTAAAGAAAAACTAAATTTATGCCACAAATAAATAGCTTCAGACAACATCTGAACATTCAATTATTTTCCAACTACAATTTGATCCTTCCACCGCTAATGTGACTTTTAGGTGGCAAGATTCTTTAGGACGATATTGCTTATAACTTTTAAACGGGAATATAGAAAAATTTCTCTAATAAAAGTTTATTAGAAAAAAAGTTGCTGCCACATTTGAAAGCGAATTAGTTCGGCATATAGCGATTCAGCTCGTACCAAAGCATTAATATTAATGAGGTTAGAACCACTATATTACCCCACAATAATCGTTAAATCTTGCACACGACTAACTACACACATTTACTACAACATCAATTCCGCACAATGGATAGACAATTCTCATAACAGCCATACAGAGATGCTCTAATATGCTCCATAATTTATGAGGGCAAGGTCGCAAGGTGGACCGATGAAGTATTCCAGCTTCTCGTTCCCGTTTAATTATTGACGTGTGTGAAACTTATCCATTATGTACACCGGAGCGATCCCCTAATTTATAAAACAACCATGGGTAGTGCGAAAGCAGGAGACTGCGATTCTCCTAACGTGTTTAGGATGGGTCGGCACTTGTTATCTTCTTAATCACTTCTTGGGGGATGTGCGCGAAATATATAAACACGGCGAGTGTGGGAGCAGTCGGTTGTTCAACGCTAGATAACTAAAAACGATTCTGTAGATGTAACGAAAATTTGTTTCAAATTATGATAGTGGCATGGGCATGTTCCTCATCGAAAATGATAGTAGAAAAACAAATGAACTCCAAAAAAATGGCCGTAGACGTTAATTTAAATAGAATATCCTGTACCTACCTATATTTTTCATATTTGGACAGAATGTTCCAAGTCGAGCATAGTCTTATGTTTTCACATAGATTGCTATACATTTTATATGTAGTAGTGTTACATACTAACACAGTATAGGGAGACCAGAAGAATTTGAGTCTGATCGAGGAACGAGTCGCTGCGCAGCAGTTAGATGTTTAAATATATCATCTATAAACAGTAATTTAAGTTTCTTTAAATTTCCTAAAGACATAAATAAGTAATCTATAATATATTGTACAAACCATAAATGATATTTTACTGCTATTGCTTTACCTATTAATTTATTTCTTAAGTGTAACATTGGAATATAAATACTTCTCATAAAAGTGAAGTTTAAAATATACATATTTATATTTTTCACAAATACAAATTTTATTTTAGAGCAAAGTTCTGTGCAGAGGCTTCTAATAGAGAAAATTTATTAGAAAAGCTGCTCAGTATTAGTAATAGTTCATACAAACTATGTCAAATACATTTTTAAAATAATATGTTTTCTAACGCGCAATAGATTACGCAAAGAGGCCGTTCCAACGTTTCCTGCACAAGATGGCTCATCTTCAAATTATGTAGATGATCATATTTCTTGTAGTCACTATAATGAGAGTAAGTCTCAAAACAAAATAATAAAACATAATTTTTTTCTAAATTTACATTTTACTGCACATTTATCTCCAATTTAACAATTTTCAAAGTTAAGTAAACAATTTTTCTGTTCTGAAAAATACTTGTGTTCTGGTTTACGTAGATCATTTAAGACAAAAAAAATCATAATAAATTATTTGTCCACTAAACTTCAAACGTCAAATTTTAAATTTAAAAAAATTACAACAAAAATTTAATTATCACTAATTAGAAAAAAAGTAAGTAAATAAATAAAAATGTTTTGTAGTGTAATAATATGTATTTTAAACTCTTTTTTTTAAAGAGTCCAAAGAAGTAGATCGAATTTTCACACTTTATGCTAGAAGCAGTAAATGATAGTATATAACACATGTTGAATTACCCATTTATAACTGTATAATGAATTATTACATAATGTGGATAGATATAACTTTCATGTGGAAGAACTACGCTTTCACGCACAAATAAAAATTGTTATTGCGGTCCTGATCACCGATTCTGTAAATTCTATCAGATGCGCTATCGCACTCACATTTCGAGGTCACCGCAGAAAACTGAAAGAAGTTCAACAACTCACTCCGACAACGGAGTGAAACTGCTGATCTACCTATGCTGTGATATTAACATGTTTGTAATTTTATTCAGCTTGTGTTACTGTCAAGATCCAATAATGACTGTAGAATTTTTGTTCGACGACAATTTAATTTATATATAAAAAAGCCCACATGCCACAGTGTAATTGTCACTTTAACAGTGGCAAAAGTTACCTGCAACTTTTACAACGACAAATTCACTAGTGGTTTTTTCACTTATTCATTTTTTAATCAATTTTTGCGGTATCTGTTGCCAAAATAAATAGTTCGGCATTTTTGTCAACAGCTTGTTGAATTATTAAACACTAACAACAAATCGGCCAGACAATACGGAAACCGGAAACACCTGAATGATCACAGACGTTCGTCAAGATAGAACATTTAGCATATATTTAAAGTACCCTAAACAAAAAAAAATATTTTTATTTTTTTAACATTTATTTTTGCAATTTTGTGAATTTGGTCGTAATATGATAACGAATACTAACTATGAAGAAAACGAAATGACAAAAAATTAAGGCATTAGAAATGTGCGTGTCAAACTTGGTTACAGCTGGAACTCAAATAATACATAACAAATACACCTGTAGTTCGTGCAACATGAGGACCCGACAAAATATACAAAAATCTTCGAACCTAGTGGCATACATTTGCAAGTCGTCAAAGGGGTGGAAACTGGGGTATACTGAATATTCAATGTTTCTAAAATGGAAACCCGTCATTTTAACAGGCTGAAACTCGGTAGATAAATATTGTATGAAATTATAAATTTTCTGATACCATTGTCATCCACTCGCAAGCCGTCAGAGGGCTGGAAATTGAGGTAAATTAAAAATTCGATGTTTTTAGAAATGAAACCCGTTATTTTAACAGGCTCAAACTCGATAGGTAAATATTTTATAAAATTATCAATTTTCTGATACCAGTGTCATCCACTCGCAACCCGTCAGAGAGGTGGAAAATGGGATAAATTTAAGAATCGTTGTTTCTGAAATGGAAACCCGTCATTATAACAGGCTGCAACTCGGCAGATAAATATTTTGTAAAATTATAAATTTTCTGATATTAGTATCATCCACTCGCAAGCCGTCAGAGGGGTGGAAATTGGGGTAAATTAAAAATTTGAGGTTTATAAAATGGAAGCCCGTCATTTTATCAGGCTGAAACTCGATAGATAAATATTTTATAAACTTATAAATTTTCTGATACCAGTGTCATCCACTCGCAAACCGTCAGAGGACTGGAAATTGGGGTAAATTAAAAATTCGATGTTTCTAAAATGGAAATCCGTCATTTTAACAGGCTGCAACTCAGCAGATAAATATTTTATGAAATTATAAAGTTTCTGATACTAGTGTCATCCACTCGCAACCCGTCAGATGCCATGCGATTTCTACCTTTGGGGACAATACGCCAAACACCTGGGATATTCCGAAGAATTAGAAGACAGATGCGAAGGCTATTTAGAGCATGTGATGCACAGGGTACAGCCATTTCCAACATTTAATTTAAATTCTAACTAATACTCTTTTTTTGGATGTCAAAAAACAAAATGTTACAAAAAGTGTTCTCCTCTGTAAGTTCTATTTTTCCTTGCTGAATTTTGACACGAAATTTAAGACTAATATTTACAGACGCCAACTTTTTTTTTATGTAAGTTTCTGCAGATCATTTCTATATTATAATGATAAATTAATTTTTATCTCGAAACCGATATGTGTCAGGAGGGAAAAGTCCAAGAGGCACTTTTTAAGCAGAATTAACTTGACTAAGAGAGGGACACCAATTTGTCAAAAAATCAGTGGCGTACAATATTTTTTTGCTAAAATTGAGTATTTGATGGCACGAGCGCTACTGATGCTAGTATATTCCAAGAGAAATTTATACATGTAAAAGTAGCTCTTCACTATACACTGTTGTATATCACATCTCGTCTCAATATATTGATCGGTTTTCGGGAAATGAAGACTATAGTATTTACGACAGAAAATTTTAAATAACCTGTATCTCGAAAATGAGGCATTTATAAGAACCCATTTTGAATTTTATAAAAACTTTTTCTATTTTTTAAACATAGAACCTATCGCTAGATTTGCTTAACATCATTCTGTAACACCCTGTATATTGGTATAAATTTTATTCCAAAAAAAGCAAAACGTAAACCCAACGCGTCTCAAAATATTGTAATAAAGTTTATGATTAAACAACTCCTGCGACACAACGGTATACGGAATATAATTATTGCTGCCAAGTTTAGCACTTACCGCTACTTATCGCTAAAGAAGGCTTAAATTGTAAAATGTGATGGGCAACAAATTTCTAGTAATGAAAGAAGTTTTAAATTTACGACCTAGACTTGCTTTTGGGCTGACTAGCACTTCGTAGAAAGTTGGACGGATTTACTAAGGTGGAAGAAAATTTTAAAATCAGTGTTAAAGTTTGGATTTGAATAACGGCCATTCATTTGACCCTATCTTTTCAAATAACTGTCCTCTTAAATGTAATCTGTAGTTTTTCGTGAGAAAAACAAGCAATTACATGCTCTATATTTTGGTGTGTTAATATTTTAACAAATGTTACACCGAGTTATTAAATAAATGGATTAATATACCTATTCGTTTTTATGTGGAACTACGTATTTATATATACAAACCAAATCTTTGATTTGAAGAGATATTAAGTTTTAAATTCTAGCATCATTAATTTTTACTTATGTAAAAAATTATATATTTTTTGCCCAATACCAAGATAAGAAATATTCAAGGTTTAGCACTTACCTGTTCTTCTCTCCGTATCCGTATCACTATATGCAGTAGTAAACTTAATCTATATAGGTGTAAGTATATATAGGTATAGTTTCTTTACACTGCACTTTTATTTCTACTCACATAAACACTCGAAGGAATCTTTCAGTCATTTTGAAATATTTCGTAGTAGGCATTAAAACCAAAAATGAGCTAAAACTAGTTACTTTGATATAATTGCCGATGGTTACCAACAAAGATATTTGACATTTGTTAGAAACAACAATGGAGTCCAACAGAAAATAAACATCTGCCATCCACAATCTTATTTTTCATAGGTGCCTTGATTTAGTTGATTGCGAACCAGCTACAAAGCGATTTAACAGTTGTATATAATTATATAATCTTCCATTTTAAATTCAAATTTCTTTTTTATGGAATTTAAAAACCTCTTCGTTGATTTGTCCCTGTAGATAGAAGATGCTTTTTATAATTTTTCCTTCCCTCTTGGTAATTTAACTTTTAGCCCATGTACTATCTGAAGTGTAGGTCGAGATTAAAAATGTAAAAACTTAGGTAATAATTTTAATTAACAAAGCTTTTACGTGCTTAATTTTCACGTGTAATTAAAAACAGTATACCTTGCAAAAACTCTCTAAGCCTCTTTTAGGCTTATCAAGCTGGATTTTATAGAGTTTTTTTGGTAATTATACATTTTCCCTAATCAAGTTATTTTATATACTTACGTTTAGATACATATTAGTCATTTTGTGCTTTATAGTAGAGAATTATCGGGGACTCGGTAGATTATATAGAGAATTTATATCAGTATCATTCATTATTCAACCTCTCCAACTTTATAAATCGATATGAATAAGGATAGATATATAATACAGTTTAAAGTTGCAGTCTCTACAGAATGTCCCATAACAAATTTTACATAGTGAGAGTGACGTTTAAATAATGTGATCTAGTCACTTACCTTCATACAGTAAACGAATTGCAGGGCGTCAAGATTAAAATTTTATTCCCATTGTTTTTAAATAACCTTCGATGTAATTCATGTATTTGAACAAAATTTAGTTTCCGGGTTTTTTTTGACATGAGATTCAATTTCTGCTTAATTTTGGTGTACACTTCTTTGAACTTTTATCGTTTATGAATTTATTGCTACACTATATATTGTTTTCTGATAGCAGCGTCCCCTTTTCCTTCATTTTTACATTAAAAAGGTATAGGGTACCTTCTTAATGCCGCCAAGTCGCTTAATGTCGTTTTCTGAGAAAATGTGTATCTTATTAAAGTGTTAGGAGCAACCGTTT
This sequence comes from Monochamus alternatus, assembly GCA_037114965.1. Classification (NCBI taxonomy): domain Eukaryota; kingdom Metazoa; phylum Arthropoda; class Insecta; order Coleoptera; family Cerambycidae; genus Monochamus; species Monochamus alternatus. The sequence continues at coordinate 13,400,559 of CM073427.1, forward strand.
TCGAAATAATAGTCCTCTATTTGAAACATTAAATGCACGGAGTAAAAACTATTTTGGTTTCAGATAAAGTGTACCTTTTTCTACAGCAAAATGTTACTTGCTACATTTTAAATATATGGTGATGAAATTTTTGTGCTTTGATGAAACCATTGTTGAAAATCAATAGATATATAATGATATCATCACCCCTTGCGGATTTCCTTGAAAATTTTGAAAATTTTAACTAACATCCTGTATCTTTTTAACCATCAGCTTTTGAACTAAGATATAAGTTCAGCTACATCGCATTATTTTGTCGTCAGGAACCTACTCATCTTATGTTGGATTAATTTCGGGACACCCTTTATATTGAAAATTTACACATATTACAGTTGACAATTTTGCCTTTGCCCAAAATTGACGTTTATTGTAGGAAGATATTCTAAATCCAGCAATTTTATAGCTTTGAAGTCTCGTTGATCGATAAAGTGCTTAGAATGCTTAACATCATCGAGTTTATATATACAGGGTGTCTCAAGTATTACCATCCTTGGAAGGGATGATTGAACAGTCAAAATAAATAAGATTTACCTAAATATATCTATATCTAAATGTTTACTGATTCTGAGTTATAGAGTGTCAAGGATTTCGAAATTTTTATATTTTTTATTTACTTGAAAACTTTTCGTGATAAAACAATACTAGGTTGTAATGGAGGCTTGGTTTAATTATTCTGTATGCTTAAATATTCCTATTATCACCAGTGGTGTAGAAACCTTGTGGTATTCCTGTACTTACAATACATATGATACACCACTGATGTAAGATACTTAAAATTTTGATTGTTTAGAACAAATAACTATTCTTTGAAATTTTCTCTAAAATGCATCGTATTTAATTAATTGCTCTATAAAAATATCCGTAAACTCTAAATACCTAAAAATTACCTAAAATAAATTAAAAGACCTAATTATAATATCATAAATGAATAAATGCTGAAGGGAGCACGAATAATCTTAACATTTTAATCATGTTAGTAGATATATGACAAATTTTTAAGAAAAAAATAGATGAACAAAAACTTTCAAATGGAAAACACACTTTATTGATAAAAAAAAACAGTGTAAAAGAGGAAACTATAGTTTAATTTAATTTTTTGTCTAGAGACACTACATTCTTTGGGTTAATATTACTACAGGAAATACACCAGAAACACAACCAATTTGGAATGAAGATGCTTGTGATAACACTAAACAGCCAATTTCCGTAAATCATCGAATCAACTATGCTGTAAATAACGGCTTGTTGCGAGGCATCCAAACCTCTAGATAATATTTCTTTAAGACTCTCTGTCGGAAACATCAAATATGTGTTAACTAAAACTACCATTACTAATACTGCTAACGGATGGACTAGCAACCACAGTATTCGCTGAAGGAAAGCGTAAAACCTGAAATAAAAATTATAATATTAGGTGCATAACATACTTGTATTTACCCAAGAACAATAAACTATACAGCATTGCTCAATTCCTATGCTTTAATGTTTGCTTGTTCACGCTATAACGTCACGAAGATACCTTTGAGGTTAACATTTGCTGTAAAATGCACATTTTTGTCAATTTTGGCTACTTGTAATTTCTTTGTGCACTGTTTAGTGTTTTTGATATATTTTTAAGTTCCTTTTGTAAGCGTGTAATAAATAGTTATTCGTATTTCTGAGTGCAAATTTACGAATGATTGACGAATAGCGAACTACAGAGATTCTTTTAAAATATTTTCAGGTTTGTCGGAAGATAGATAAAAATTTTAAATTTGAATTTATATAAAATATTAAAAATATTTAGTCAATAGATTAATAAAAATGCCAGGAGGAAGATGTGCGATGTAACCAACAGTTTCTACAAATTTAAAACCGAGAACACTATTTTCATACATTCCCAAAACTTAAAGATATGGTATATGGTGTCAAAGACCATAAGATCTGAATGAATATACAGATACGTAAATAAAAATAAAATCAAACTAAATTATCATGAAAAACTTACAAACTGAATTTATATGATCACTTGAAAAATAAAGCAGTGAAACATAACCTTACTTGTAAAATAGTAGATAAAAAGTGATCATTATCCCTGACGGCTTTTAAAAAATATTAGTGGTTCGTTAATTTCGTCCTGGCGTTTATATATGTGTAGTGATGTGACATTAAAAATATATCTACATACACAAGCAACTAAAATGCTTGACGAAATTCCAGCAGAGAACCACAGTAAATATTAAAATCTGAAAGTATATACAGTGTATCCCGTTTTTCAGGTTAACATCTCTGGATATGTAAGAAGGCTGTGGAATTTCCCCAAGCCAATTTTTTACAGTTATTACCCTGAAGGGAGGTTATATTCTGCTAACAATTTTAATGATGTGAGAAACGTCTGGCCTGCTACGATTTCTTAAAAGGGACGTTTTTCCAGAAAGTGGTATTAGGCATTTTGTTTATCAAAAAGATAATATTATCAGGCTATTTTGCACTCATCAAAATACACATATACCAAATTTGATCAACAAATGTATATTGAGCTTTTTTTACGAAGTTTTACTTTTTGATAAAAAAAAATACCTAATACCACTTTCTGGAAAACCGAACCTTTAAAAAAAAATCAATAAAATGGTTAGTAGAATATAACCTCCCTTCATGGTAGGGTGCTGAAAAGACTGGTAATATCTTTTTGATAAAAAAAAATACCTCATACCACTTTCTGGAAAAATTACCCTTTCAAAAAAATCAATAAAATGGTTAGAATATAACCTCCCTACAGGGTACTAATTGTAAAAAAATGGCTTGCCGAAATTCCACAGCCTTCTTACATTTCCAGAAGTGTTAACTTAAGAAATGGGACACACTGTATACCAATATTAGATTTGAATAAAGTGGTTCTGTTGCTTTTTTGTAGTTTCAAATATATGTTCCCTTTAAATTGAACGGCTCGTATTTTGAAAACGAAGTGTTTACGGACACATATTTGTACAACATTTTCTTCTCAATTTTTCACATGTTGTAGAATCTCCTATTAGAGTTAATTCAACAAATTTAAATATTATATTATTATATTTTAATTTTCACTCTCTTACTATTCGGATCGGTTGAATTATCTCAGCTACATCACAACAAAACAGTATTGCGCAGAAAGTTTTTGCTTGATTAAGCAATTCTGTCTAGTTTATCGTTCTTGGTATTTACCTACCTATACGAGGTGGGATTGATAAAAAGAGCCAAGGGCACGCTCACAGCTGCACAGAACATACCCAAAGAGAAGTTATTCATAGAAATACATATCAGCGCTGTACCTAGCTCTAACATAGCGAGTATATTGAATGCATTCATGCTTCTCTCGCAACTGCGGAATGGAACCAAAAACGGCATCAAAAGAAATATCACAGAAAGTCCCATAAGCGTGAAAAAAATGCTAGTTTGAACATTATACTCGTAACGATCTGAAATTTTTGTTATATACTGTGGAATGTTCATCATTACAATTCCAAGGAAATGAGTAAGTAAAAATAAAATTATGACTTTGTCAACTTTGATGGATTCAGATTCTTGATCTTCACTTTCTTCGGTATTATCTAAAAAAATATATTAAATTAGTAAGTAAATTTACATACAATTTAAAACAATATTTAATTTAAATTAATTAAAAAGATAAGCATATCGTATGGTACTAATCTTACAAAAAAATTTAAAATATTGAATACCTTCTAAACTTCCTTGAAATTTGAACCATTTTGCACATGATTTGATAAACAAAGCTCCAGCAATTAAGCAAACTGCTGGCATGTATAACCCTAAAATACAAAAAATATACAGTATGTTCAAAGTTAAGTGAGCACTATTTCCGTCTTATTATTGGAGCTACGACATAGGTTAGATTAGCAATGTTTTGTAATTTCTTTTGTTGTCATGGTAACCAAAATAGAAAAACAACTGAACATCAAATTTGTGATATATTTGCAGAAGAATGTATTTTTCAAATTAGATAGCTTGTATATTTTTACATTACTGCATTAAGCATTGAAAACCAAATAAAAATGCTTGTTACAACTTTTTCCTAAAATTCATAATAACGAAGTTATTTCAACTCAAAGTTCACAGTATGAATGTGAAAGAAGGCTTTGGAAACAATTAATAATGATGTCAAACTGTTGTCAAAATTGTTACAGAAACATTTATTATTATTTATTACCGTTACTATGTATTAGAATAATATAAGTAATAAATTACCTCAAGCATCCTTGTGTAAATAAAACACTATCTAAAACACCCTTATGATAAATAACTATTTTGATATTTTGGCATCGGTGTTGCACTGTTTGTTAAACCTCCATTATTTCTAATTTTAGAAAAAAGAAAAGGTAAAAGGTGTTTATTCGGTTTTTTAATACTTATTCAAATAATATAAAAATATACAGGGTGTCGCACTTAAAAAATACACTCTTGAAAATATCTTGCAAATGTTGAATGTTCAAATTGTTTTACTAATTTTACCACAGAAACCAGCAAAAGAAATCATACCCCTCTGTTAATTTAACCAACATGGTACTAATAAGAAAATTTACAACATAAGAGTATCTATTTAACTTTAAATAGACTGTATGTAAAAAGTCGTTTATTAATATTCTTGTTCAAAACATCTAAATATATTGTCTGAAGCTATTTATTTGTGGCATAATTTTAGTTTTTCTTTAGTTTTATTGGGTTTTTGCCACTCTTCTGAAAAAATAATAAAGAATAATTAAATAAGCCCTTGCGCCAAACGTGACAGTCAAGGGTTATTTTTGAAACTACGTTTGCCTAACCAAAAAATCTGACACTGAAAAAAGCAGATAAGTAAAAAATAACAAAAATCACATCACTATCGCGCACTTCCGTATTATTTGCATTTCGAAAAACTCTCTGTTTTCGTTCTCAAAATCGTAGTAAAAATATTAAACGTATGTCAAGTTTGACAGTTTAAAATTTGTTTATCTGGAGATAAGTGTGTGGCAAACTGTTCAGTAAACGTCGATCATTGTTGGCTACAGTTGTATCAAGAAGAAGTAACAATAAAATATAAATTATTTAACATCTCTATGGAAGCAGATAAACAAATTTTAAACTGTCAAACTTAACATACGTTTAATATTTTTACTACGATTTTGAGAACGAAAACAGAGAGTTTTTCGAAACGTCAATAATACGGAAGTGCGCGATAGTGATGTGATTTTTGTTATTTTTTACTTATGTGCTTTTTTCAGTGTGAGATTTTTTGGTTAGGCAAACGTAGTTTCAAAAATAACCCTTGACTGTTCCGTTTGGCACAAGGGCTTATTTAATTAATTTTTATTATTTTTTCAGAAGTGTGGCAAAAACCCAATAAAACTAAAGAAAAACATCTAAATATATTAGAAAAATATTTTTATAAAATGATTACCTATAGAAATGTATCTGTCAGGAGATGAAAGCAGGTAAAAGAAGAAACTTTGATGAAATCGTTCAAGGAGATTATTTAAGCTTCGAAAAGTTCCCTCTATAATTCGGCCAATACTAACAAATCCAACTCTGCTGCTACCTCTCGCTTTGGACTGTTCGAAACCTTCCATTGTTAAAGCTTGAATGCCAAAGCGGTGAAACAAACCGTGGTTACCATTTGGTATCTAAAAAATTAGTAATGATAGAGCAAATTCTTTTATTTTAAATAAAACTATAAATACCCCTGTAGCCTGTGTTGCTACCATTGCTAAGAGGTTGCTAAAGTAATATTTCCATTCCTTCACTGGATCCCTGTGATATTCTGGCCCCTTATTTTTAAATGTATGATAAAGACCTTCCTTGGTACACATTTTGGATGCCAAGTTGAATAAATCTAAGTTAGGTAACTGCCCGTTTAATCCTTCAATTTTTATATCCATCTGACCTAAAAAGGCAAATGTATTCTAAATCTAATAATAAATACACTAATACTTTTGCATTATGATATGAAAAATAAATTATGTACTAGAGAGAAATATTCAGTAAACTTCAGGGAACAACGACTCTGTGGAATAATGCCCCAACCAGTATTGAATTATATCTGAAAACCCCTCGGAAAACTCTATAATTAACAGCTACGGTTAGTCGTCAGCGATGTCATCACACATATACTGGTTTCGTGCTTGTTAGCTCTCATTTTTTTCATAAGTAAGGCCAACCGACAAGATGTAGGCACTTATATCACGGTTAATCATAGATGTTGATAATTTTTACTTACCAATTCTTGTGCTATGGATTTCGAGATTTACAGCTGCTTGAATAGCACCACCTCTACCTTTTAGATCACCATGATCCAGAACATTTTCATTTCCACACGTAACTCCGTGATATGCTTCTAACCATGCTTGTATACCAAGTTGTTCATGTTCGGTTATTAGAAATATTAAATCTTTTGCCCAGTATTTTTCCTCTACAAATGTAACACAAATTATTTTTGTTTCCTATTGAGCATAGATGTGAAAATAATTCCAATAAGTATTAATAATGTTACTTACTATTGGCAAATTTGGCAAATGCTAACATTATAGCTATTGAAGCAGAAGTTGAACCGTGAACACTAGTTGGAGGTCTATAAGGTACACTAAGTACAAGAGCTTCTGTACTCGATGCTCTAGCAGCTCGTAGGATGCCATAAACATTTTGACCTGTGTATTTCTAACATAAGTTTAGTAATAATTCAAAACCAAAATATCAATAGATCACTCACCTCTTTGTTACTAAGTGGTGAATATAATGTAAAATTATGTGTATATGTGTCCAATCCTAATTGTTTAAATTTTGCCAGTAACCAAGGATAAGGTATGGAATTATCATATTTCTTCATTTCGTCAATTAGCTCCTCATGAAAAAGTGATGCAGCTTTCTCTTCATAGAACTGTGATTTCACTAATCCCGGTAAAAGGGCGTTTTCAGAAAAGTAAGTATTGGCGTTCATTTGGGGGCAAGCCAAAGCACAAAACCATACTATACCACCCAAGCATAATAGTACACATATTTTAGAATAATGTTTTAACAGAAGTTTGACCAACTTGCCTTGGCCAGAACTTGGATCAGTTAATAAACCCATTTTTTATAAAACAGGTATGATCACCTCAAAAAACTTAATGCACAATTATGAAATTTATTATTGTTACTACATTCCCACAAAATTATTATTTAAAAATTTAGAAGTGAAAATTATAAAATACAAACTTTTATATGAGGTTATGTCGCTGTCAAGAGTGTCAAGCACAAAACATGTGTCAAGTATTGATCTGTCAAATCAAATTCAGTCACCATAGAGCAGAAGTACATGAGGCATCGCAACAAATTTGAAAAGGACACCCAGACACCATTGAAGCAAAGATTTGTGAAATAAGATCTATTGAGTGAACCAACAAATAATTTATTTACCTTTTCATTAATGTTATTTGAAACACTTGATTCGAAATGAATCAGATCACCCATCAAAATCTGGTAAATGTTAGTGGTCTATGATTCTTGTTTTTTTGAATGTGACTACACAACCACATACCCAACTATGACCGACTATGGCCATGGCCAATAACCAATGACCATTTGACTTTATGTTTTGTGATTTTAATGTGACATTAGTCATTAGTCCTTCCTTACCTATCGATGATTCTGTTCAATTCAGTTCAGTGGGGCAGTGGGTACATGGAAAATGATTATGGTCTAGGTTAAAAAATTATTAATTAACCATTTATCTAAAGTCCTAAGAAAATTTCATTTTGAACCATTACAGCATTGTTTTTTATTTCCTAATAGGTACGTACCCATTTTTAATAAATAATTTATTTTTATCATTTATATGAGTGGAAATGAGTTAACTCTTTTTATATCTTTTGTTCAGTATACCTCCTGTGAAGACTGATCAAAATGCCCGTTAGAAGAGCCACCCATTCTGGAAGTTGGTATAGCGACTCGGGAGCTGAATTGACAAGACAACTGGACTACTGGTTGAATCAAGCTGACCTAACCCATGGTCCTGCAAGAGCGATCATTGCCCCTCACGCAGGATATCAGTATTGTGGTGCTTGTGGAGGATACGCCTATAGGCAAATTAGCCCAGTAGTTGTGAGACGAATATTTATCTTAGGACCATCCCACCACGTCCGTTTGTCAGGCTGTGCCTTGTCTAGTACCCAGAAATACAAAACTCCTCTCTATGATCTGCACATAGACATATCTGTTAATAATGAATTAGAAATGACCGGCCAGTTTGAGTGGATGGATCTGGACACAGATGAAAATGAGCACAGTATTGAAATGCATTTACCATATGTTGCTAAAGTTATGGAAAACTACAAAGATCAGTTTACGATTGTTCCTATTCTTGTTGGATCTCTCAGCCCCGATAAGGAAGCAACTTATGGAAGAATCCTGTCAAGTTACTTGGCCGATCCTAAGAATTTATTTATTATCTCTTCAGATTTCTGCCACTGGGGACAAAGATTCCGATACACTTATTATGATCGCTCATTTGAAAATATTTATCAGTCTATTGAAAGTTTAGATAGAGTTGGAATGAATATTATTGAAAACTTGAACCCGTCGGAGTTTACAAACTATTTGAAGAAGTACGGTAACACTATATGTGGAAGACATCCAATCGGAATACTTTTACATGCTATCCAGGAAATTCTCAAAAACGATGCTAGTCAGAACGCTAGTCTGAAGTTTTTAAAATATGCTCAGTCGAGTCAGTGTCGTAGTATAAACGATTCCTCTGTGAGTTATGCATCCGCGGCTTTAGTTATAGATTAGAACTGATGTGGCCTTAACATTGACTTTTTATACTGTAAAATTGCAGATGAAATGACTGATTACATTTGATATGGGAAATGTAGTGTGTAAAGTTTATAGAATCATAAATGTGTCTGTTTATATCGTCAGATTTGAGACGAATGGCAAATTTTATATAAAAAATTTAAATTTTATACTAGTTTTGTTATGTTAAAAGTATATTATTTCAGAATATCATGAAATTGTTATTGTTTATCTATTAAGTTGTAAATAACAAAAAAAGATAAGTTTATTTATAATTAATACACCACTAATCCTAGCTATTGGAAATTACTAACAATTTTTACTTTATAATTTTATTACATATATTTTGTAGGCAGGCTATATATTAAATCAAATTTAGTTTTTTAAATACCTATACAGTGCTTTCATTTTTACAATAAAACATTAACTGCATCAAATGGTTTTATTACGTAATATTTAAATTAACACTGATATTTGTTAAAAAAGGTAGTAACGGATTCTATAATGCATAGATACAGTATAACTTCCTGCAATAATTATTATAACATTACCATTGCTAATTTTCATTATGGAAATTAAAAAGTTGTATTATGTCATAACAGGAAAAAAATAAATATAGTAAAAATATGTTTGAACAAAAGCAAATTAAATATACTGACTGCAGCCATATCTAGTAAATACATAATTTTTAACATATTTAATAAATATTTCACACTTTCAATACTGCATCTTAAAAATGATAATTTGACTAGGATTTTAACGATATTTGTTTGATCAATAAAGGGCAGGTCTTGAACAAGAAACACTCTGTAATATATAAATAATACTATAATTTGTATAAAAATATAGTCTGTACATACTTTAAAATACGCTTAAATATTTATATACATAATGTAAAATATATTACTTTCTTCTATTTTACAATACATAAAAAACTATTTTATATTTTCTTCTTAAAACTATGACTAGCTGATTGTACAGCAATGAATTGTTGCAAAATGAGGTAGATTAAATATTATTATTAGTATCGGAGTAGAGGTCAGTTTTATAGAGCACACTAAGACAACAATAAAATTTCTTGTGCTTTTCTATTGAAATTAAAATAAGTTGAATATCTGATAAACTATATATAATAAATAAAACAGCTTTCGAAGATAAATACTATAAACAAATAACGAATAACATAATTAAATGGGCATTTGATATACTTACATATAAATTTTGTAATAACAAACGTATGAAGTTCTTACAAAAACAATACATATTAAAATCTATAATCTTTTTCAACGTTCATAATTAGTAACTTTATATATTATATTATTAACAATTTTACCACTTTTCTATATTCATTATATAATTCTATTCACAACCTCGTAGTAGTTTTTTTAAGACTCCCTATTGATTAATATTTATGGCATCGAATTTATAAAACAGATTGTTAGTAACAGAATAGTGTCCAAATATTGAATATACTGACTAGACTGTTTTTGTTTTATAATTATACAGGATCATCTAATTAATAATTAAATTAAGGTTTTTGCATCGGATATAAACAAAATGTAGAAACTTTCCTATTAATTGCGAGATTCTGCTGAACACACTTACAAAAAGTTAAATGAAAATTTACATAGCTAAAATATCAATATATCCTACAAAATACTTTAGACCACCCTGTATAAAAAATATTTTTAACTAAACCTATTTTATGGTATCTAGTCATTAAAAATTAAGATATTGTTTTTGTAAAAATATTTAATAAATTATATACCTTACTTCTGTTATTCAGTATGCTCATATATGCAACGTGTTTCTTTTACATTTCTGTGCTGGCTGTGTATAACAAATAAAAAAATATATACAGCAGAATGTAAATGTAACTGATGTCGTATTTTGTACTTAATTAGGTTAAGTGGTGAGTTTCTTAATTAATATTTACTGAAATATAAATAACATCTATAATATTATAATTATTTCTCAATCTCATGAAAACTAGCAACCTTATATTATAATCACAAATTCATTTCTTACGGAGACAGAAAAATAATTACAATCGTCGGTAATAAGCTTATTTATCGATAAATTTTAGCACCAAAGGATATTTTCTGAATCTTTTTTAAGTATGTAGTTTCAAATGGTCGTCAGATCAAAAATATTATACTCTGTATAATCTCATTATTTATTTTAAAGAGGCTGAAATTACTTACATTAACAGCCTGATAATATATTCTTTATTTTATTTGCTAACAAAAATAAAAAATATTTCTTTTTATAATTATTAATATGATACAACTTTTAAATAGATTTCCAACATTGCTGTATCGTCAATAATTTATTTTCTTCTTTAGAACTCTGGTACAACGTAATGGTAAACTTAAAAATTGCTTTTTTGTTTCAATCCCAAAGAAATTTTTTCAGTGACCATACAGGGTGTCCTGAAATTAATGCAACATAAAGCAAGAGTAGATTCTTGCCAACAAAATAATGTGATGTAGGCAAACTTACCTTAGTCAAAAATTGATAGTTAAAAAGATACAGGGCGTGAATACAGTTAAAATTTTATTTTAGCTACTTGTAATAACTTCCATCTAACTTTTTTATGGCTTAATAAATACATCTGACTGTTAAACAATTGATGATCCTACCTTTTGTATGTGAAAAAGGTATATCTTATCTTATTTGATATATTCAATGCACCAAGTTAAAACTGTTTTGGTTGCAGGTAAAGTGTCTTTTCTGCTGAAAATACAGTAAAATGTTACTTGAAAAAGTTAAAAGTTAGTTAAATTTCAAAAAGATCGTCCTGCTTGGATGAAATCTTTATGCTTTGATGGAACTAAAATCTAAATCTTCTTGAAATTATACTCCACCATAATTTACCATTTCAGGAAAAGGCACTTTACTTTAAACCAATACAATTTTTACTCGGTGCATGGAATATTTCAAATAAAATTATTTACAAAACAGTTACTCCTAACGAATTCAACAAGGTATACATTTTTCACATAAAAAAGGTAGGAGAATCGACTGTTTCAATAGTCAGATGTATCACAGATAAATCTGTGGATGTATACAGCGCCGCAAAAAAGTTTTACCATTTAAAAGAAGCATCATGTGCCATAAGTGGCGCCTTCTACTACTGCTGTCAAAATTAGAAACAAACTTAAATTTCCCGCTCTCAAAAATCTCCAATCTTCAAAATGTATTTTTTTAAATTATTTACAAATAAGGAAATTAAAATTTGAATTAACATAAGTTTAGATACATCACATTATTTTATCGTCAGCAATCTACTCTGGCTCTATGTTGATTAATTGGGACACTCTGTATATCACCAAGTTCAAAACGTTTTTCTCACAAAATATCATTTTAGCTACACTTCTTGTCTGGCTATCAAATGTTTACCAAATTGAAACATTTACAATACAAAAGACTGGTCCAAATGTTCTGAATGTTTAAAAGAAAGTACAATATATTGCAATAATAATGGGACTCCCTCAATACAATTTTAAACTACTGGAAGTTCTGAGTAGAAATTTCATTAAATGAATTCGTCAATATTTCAAAACAAGTCACCAAATTCGTTTTAAATAGTGCCATTATTATTGCAATAGATGTACCAATATTGCCTGTAATAATATTTGTAGCATTATTTAGCGGTTCTCATATTTTCTACGGAATATTGCTGTAGAGAATAATACACTGAAATCATCAAATATTAAACAACTGCAGATTTTACAAACCAAACGTACAATGATACAAAAAAATATATGTTTGCGTGATTTTACATAACTTTAACCTCAACTTTAATAAATGTTCCTATTTGTCCTACTGTATCAAATATTTCTCCTGTCGCAACAGACAATTTTCATTAAATAAATTGCCAAACAATAACACTTCTGATTTCTTTCGCTCAGATTGTCTGATCATGTTTACAAAATCTGCAACAGGATTGGTGTATTTTAAAAAACAAACAAAGTGATTGGCTAATATAGTCATGATCACAAAATCACGTTATTTGGGACCGATTTGAAGCATGTCATGAGTAATCAGTTCATTTGCATGACGCTAGAGGGCACTTTATCTACAACTCTAAATTTGTTTTACCCACAAGACTTTTCTCCTACTAGACATTTACTCCAAAATTTGGAACATTATTATAAAGGGGATCAGTAACAGAAAAATTTATATATGTTTCATTCAAGTCAATGAACAAATCAAATTTTTAACTTGTTATAAATCAAGTTACCATATCTCAAATTTATACAAATTTTAACAACAGATTGTTTGCAATAAATATAATAAAAGGTCTAAATCATAAAGGTCTTAGTAAAAATTCAATATAAATTTGTTTTAAAGCAAAACTAGTTTTTATGTAACAAACATTTGTTTGCATAAATTAACGTGGCAACTTGATTTCTGAACAGAACAAATACAAATTCGATAACCTAATTAAGCAGCAATAGCGATTTCGCTAAACGGTTATATTTATTAGCTTCAATGAAGAGTACATAATTTTTTTGAGCAAGAGAAAATGTTATGGACACAATCAATTTGAGTTTTATGTGAAATGCCCTCTAGTGGTATGGCAATGAACCAGTTAAGGATTATCATGATCCACGGTTATACATAAAATTAATCTCAAATGCCATTAGGACCATTTCAAAGTGTAAAAAATTTGAATTTTGAGTAGCGTAAATCATTTGCATATAAATGATGTTAAAGTTTGAGATTACTAAAATCAGGTAGTTTAAAAGAGGAGCCAAGACAAACATTTTTTTAAATCAAATATGAAAACTAGAGCCAGTCCTAAAGAACAAAACTTACCCCACAGTAAACGGAATTAAAGACAGTATTGTTAAAAGCGTATATGTAGAGTTGTAAGACTCCAAAAATTAATAGATTCTTTAAGGAAGGAAGAGGGTTATTTGGGGGGAGCAGGAGGGGGTGACTGGAAAGTTTGGCTGAAACCTGGAAGCGGCAGGTTTTTATCCCCGGATGATTCTAAAAGTCTTCGTAAAAGCTCCGGGTTCAGTTCCTCCAGCACGTCCTGGCTCGTGCTGGGCAAATTCTGCTCTTCTATTACCACCCCAGAACTGGTCGAAGGGGTCTCTTCGATCTCCTCTAAAATTTCACTGCCTAATTCTTCCAGTTCGGACTGCCCCGATGTCGAGGGCAGGAAGAGACTGCTCTCTTCCTGACCCAGAAACGGCGTGAGGTCGTGTTCGAAGATCGTCTTTAAAGAGAAATCCAGATCTGGGCTAAAACCTTCTGGATCGGAAAGGTTACTTTCGGAAAACTCTGATTTTATATCTAATTCGGTGCTCGTGATGGTTTCGGGTTTGACTGTTTCCGACTCGGTTTTTACGGCAGTAGGTAGAGCTTCTTCGGACTTATATTTCGTATTGTGCGACTTTTTAATATGCCTAACTAAATGGTCTTTCCTTCCAAACCTCTGGGGGCAGAACTGGCAGAGGAAGTCTCTCATACCCGTGTGAACAACTAAATGCCGTCGTACGTCTTTTTTAGTAAAGAACCGCCTATCACAATGTTCACAGGTAAATTTCTTCTCATTGGGATTTTTTACTGTCCTACTACCGGCGTGTATTTTTAAATGGTACAAAATTTCCTCTTTCGTTTCGAAACTACTTGAACATATCTGGCAAATTAAATTTCCTTCTTCGGCGGCGTGAACCGCCAAATGTTTCTTGTAACTTAACAGAGAGGTATATTGTTTCTTACAACCTTCTTTTTTGCACGTATACACTTCTTTCTGGGGACTGTGGACTTTTATGTGATTTTTTAGATGATCCTTTCGATGAAAAGTTCTTTCACATACACTGCAACTGAAGGGTTTCCGATCGGAGTGGATTAAAGCATGGCGCACTAATTTAAATTTCGAAGTGAAACTTTTCTTACAGTGTTCGCATTTGAAAGGCGATGAACCCGTATGAGTTTGTTGATGTTTGTTTAATTTCTCTAGACTAGCAAAGTTTTTCTGACATATGTGGCAGGTGTGAGATTTCTTGGAAGGCGTTTGCTCTGGAATCTGTTGCTTTCTACTCTTTTTTAATTTCAATAAACCTCCTGAAGACTTTGATTTAGGCGTCTGCAAACCTGACGGTCCGGGTTGATCGATGCTAGGGAATGTTTTTGTTGGTACGGGAAATAAAGTTTGCAGGCCCTCTGAAATTGGATAATACTTGGACTGTGTAAAATAATCTTCTATAGTAGCTTGCTCTAAACCTATGCTGCTTGACTGTTGGAACGCTTCCGGTTTAACGATGGTATGTGACAGTGACGTATCAACCTGTTCCACCGTAAAAGTGCCGAATTGTGGTGTCTCGTATTGTGGCAACCTGGAAACTACCCCCATTTCTAACGATGTACTTGCTACCGATTGTGAAACTGTGGGAACGGGGGACTGTTCGGTGGTGGTTGAAGGTAGAATCGGTTGATCTGGATCCAGTTGTGTTTGCAGTTCTGTTTTCACTACCTTTCCGATTTCCGCCTTATCGCCTGGTGTTCCCATGGCGATAGCAATATGGACAACATCATCTACAACAAAAAAAACAAACCTGTTGCAAATATTTGACTTCACTAATTATATTTTTTAATATTTCTGATAATAGAAGTAATATAATAAAACTTGAAAAAATTGAGAAGTATTTTAAAATCATTCAATTTACTAGATTCTATTCTCAAAATCAAGAGCAGCATTATTTTTATTCCAGCCATATTATGTGTACTATGTTAAAGAAACTTTTAAAAAGATTTAGGTTCTTGTATATTTGATATTATTTTGCCATTCACTGATATGAACTTAATAAGGCATTCGGTGTATAAATTAAATATTAAAATAGTTTATACCTAAACGCTATGGGTGAGTAAAAGGTCCTCACAAAAGATAAACCTATATTTACATGACCTCATTATTTAAAATTCACATATGTTTATATAACTAAACGATTAATGATGAATTTTATATACCTAGGTTTCTATCAGAATTTCTATTGTCTTGTCACATACAAAACTCGACATTCAATGTTGCCTACCTATACATCTAATATCCATTTCAAACACATACATATACCTAATTAGCATGTGCAATAATTTATTTATAATATTGTCTATTTATACGAAAGAAATAAGTTAATATATTTTGTGACTGATTAAAGTTTACCACAAATTTATATTTTTAATAGGGTAGTATTAATTATTCATTGTGATTATGACCCACTTAAGTTGATGACATTTAAAATTATTCGTTCGGGGAAGGACCTATATTCGAAATATTTGACTGTAAAAACATGACAAGACACAACCGTTTCAATTACTTTTTTAATATTGCGTCAATAAAATCTTTATCAACAAATTCAAAAATGTCACCAAATAACAAACATTATTTCACAAGAGAGTAAATTAATTTTTAAATTGTAATCTTCTCAACACAAGAGTGATTCATCAAAATTCTGAGTGAGAGCTTATGTTTAGATAAGTAACATCAATCAAATTTTGGTTTATTTGTAATAATCTTACATAACAGATACTAGATTAAAATCATATGGTTGTTTCATTAACAAATATATTAATAAATTGTAATAATGGATTAAGGTTATTAGAGATTTGTTAAATAATAGTTATAAAAAATGTACTTTAAAATGCCTGTTCTTTTATATGATTCTTATAGTACTAACAAATAATTTTATTTTCCCTCTGGATCATAGATAGGTAGGTATGTAAAGTAAATCATATGTAACTTTAAAGGAAAAAACAGATAGATAAGCATATGCATGTTTCTTAATTATACCACAATTGAACCTACTATACGAAACAAAAACTTTTTGTTAAAAACACATACCTTAGACTTTATCAAAATATAAATTTGATTATTTATAGCAAAATAAATGGTAAAATAAAAAGAGACAAATACTATGGTACTAGCAAAGCACATTTTGCAAAACAGCTGCTGAAAACAGGTAGGTACTTTTTCTGGAGTACTAATTATTAACATTTTAAGCAATTACTTGAATATACGGTTCACTTTTTAATTTAAGCACATGACTACAAACCCTTAACAAATATTGTCTTAGCCTTATGTGACTTCTTTCATATGTATTCAACAGTATTCTTCACCTGGTGATCAAAAGTATTTAATAAATAGAATAGAGAATAAAATGATGTATAATTTTTACCAGTCTTGTAAAATATGTAAATAAAAGACTACACTTTTGCAAGATAAATCAGCTTAACAAATAGACATTTTAATAAAACATAAGACTTACTCTGGAATGTATTTGAAAGTATAGGTTTTTTATAGAGCAATATGGTATCCCAACAGAGCTCTGCTGAATATTTAAGAGTCTTAGCAATTCCAAGTGTAATTTGATGGTGTAAAGATAGTGTCAAATTCTTTATGATAATAGTTTATTATCTGTACCATTGGTATTTAGGTCGCAAAAACGGATCTAAAATAAAAAGACTACTTTCTATATTGAAATGTCACTTGAAAATTGTAAAACATTAAAAATCTTTTAATTATTTATATTAATGGCAGATACTTACAATCCTGTTTTATGAACTGCAATCCTACCCAAACACTCTATCGTACATGGGATAATAATAGGAAGGTAATTGTTAATAATAAGAATATCTACACTAAAATCCTATTTTCATGCATTATCATTTTCACAATAGAAATTCCCTGGAATGCTTTTGATAAATGTTATCATTCGATAACAATTATTGCAACAATAGGTATTATGCACTTTGTGTTACTCAAATGAATTAGATTATTTAAGAGGTTTTGTAGTTTTTCACGAAAGTTATAAGAATATACACAATTATGTAAACATAAACGTCACTGTCAGGACACCATATTGGATTTGATTGAATTTATTTTGTGATGTTGTGATAAGTGCGTTCGAAAATGTTCAGTGTAGACCAGAAACTAATGCTAATCTCTGGTGTAGGTTGACGTAACATTTCCACACTTTTTTCTGCAATTGACTAATATATATTTAACTCATATTCCAACAAATTAAATTAAAATCTAGGTTTTAAGTTTATGATCACAAATCAAATAGTACGCAATTTTTTATATAACTAAGTTCGCAATAATGGTATATACTACCGTATTACTATATACAGCATTGTACTAGGTGTTATGTTCGCATTATTTACAAATTTGGACTAAATTTGAATTCTTAAAACTAGTAGAAATTAAAAAGGTACCTACAAATAAACGTAATTTATTCTCTTAATTTGTTGACGGTGCATTTGTTTTTTTTTGTGTTATTTGTTCTGTTTTTACTAAAGGTGGAACTACTACAAATACACAATGGAAACATACTTTTAATTAATATTGTGATATGCATTTAACAGTGACGTTAAAATGTTGTTAAATCAGTAATTTATTTTTAAATTTCTTGACAAAATAACACTTAGCACATAACTATTGCCTTACAGCTTGTTTAACATAAGTATACCTGCATATAAGAATACAATTGTTATATAAGGTGTGACTGCTTATTCAAATTTAATTTATCCTGTATGTATGTCACATTTGATACATGTTCTAAGAATTCTCAATAGATAATTATTATTTGATAAGATAAAAGCATATGTACGTATGTTTAAAAAAGGTTATATATAGGTAGATCTACATCTACATCTTCACACTTGCATCTAGACATCTAGATGCAAGTCTGAAATTTGTAATATGTAGGTACATACCTAGTGACTCTTGAAAGTGATATCATCAAAAATCCTGTGCAAATTTCTTTTTTCCTCCAAAGAGTTATTTTTTTATTTCATTTGCTTAAGCATTTATATGCAACCCTTTGCTGTAAAGGTTGCCTACACCATAATAATTACTTATTTAAAATTTTTAACTTCTTTTAAACCACTATTTTATTTATAGTATATATGTAGGTATTTAAAGAATAACTTATTACTGGTAGTAAAAGGACAAGATGATATTTTTCCTTTACATTTTGTGTTTGAAATTGAATATACTTAGATTTTAGTTCTAGACATTATTTATTACAATTTTACTTATATATACCTAGTACCAAGAAAATGTACTTACTTGAAACAATGAATTTAGTTAATCAGATTTATGTTCTACGCATCATACATATTTTTATCATCACAATACCTTTTTATTCTAAGCTTTATTATTATATTTAAACTTAGGTATATAAAACGTTGCAACTAATAAATAGGTACACTTGTAATACTTGAATGATGTAAAAAATATAAAACTGACCAGCCAAGCCTATAGTAAGATAAGGGAGGATATATTATCTCCATTTTTTGAAGGTATTAATTATATTAATAATTTTAGCAAACACGTATAATCAAAATATGATTTCTGTACCTATATTTAACCAAAATGAAGATGTTAAATATCTATCTATAGCGATGTACATCTAAATATTATTGGATATTTATAAATATTTTAGAAATTTGGCAGTAAAATATAAAACATTTTAAACAATATTGAACAAAAATATATTTATATACCCGAATTAAAAAAAATAATTATATTGTAATCAATATTTTATTACCTTTTTCATACAACATGAGAATGAATTTCGGAAGGATTTTCAGCAGGACAATTCCAGTTTACATATTAGATGACTTTTAAACATTACCTAGATTACAACAATACAGCTAAATCTAACTTATAGGTATTTCAAATGTTATATAATATAACATTTCTATAGGAGAAGATAATTCTTCTCCTATATGGACACCTTACCAAAAATTTTACAGCGAAATGGATTGGAAATGAATGCATCGAGTAGCTTTTGGCGATTTGCTGGAAATCCTGCAAAATTCTATTATACCTAGGTATACAAATCTCATTCGTTTGAACTTTAATGTAATGCATAGAAAATGTATTAATTTAACTAACTGCTCTTTTTGGAACATGTGGCTTTATTAGCAAAACAGTTGACAAAACGAGCAGAGCTGAAGTCAAAACTGAAACATCCTTACTATACCAAATAGCAGGAGGAAGGAGTTAAATTCATGTTCTAATTTATGAGAAGAGTGTACCTTAAAATTTCTATTTCATGATAAGACAGGAAACAAAAATTAAACTATAATCAGTTTATTTGAAAGAAAGTGGTCTGCAAGCCACCAATTTTTTTCTCTTAAAGTTTAATGGACTATTATTAGAATCCTAGACATTCTAACTTAGGAATTGTATAGAATTTCTTTATCTTTATGATATATCTCATTAAAAAATAATTTTGTGCAACTGTAGACATGCACTAAACATTGTTCTTGTAAAATTAAATCCATCGATGTCTCGACTGGTTCCAAATCTCCAGACGAAAGTAAATCTTCTCTTATTGCAAGATGTGTTCAACTGTCTATAACAGTTAGTGCTAGACCAGACCAAGACATTTTGAAGTAAGTTTATTCAGTTTTACGCGCACCTTTATAGGAACATCGTCCAAATCGCTCGAATATCAATTAAATCGTCGACACCATTATAATCCGCGCCATACCACTGCTTCTGAATATGTTTCTCACCATTCCCAACGAGTGATTTATTTTTGTAGAAAATGGTATTTTTAAAACTGGTCGTAGTGTCTGTTTTCGTCTTGATAAGTGTGTATGGTGAAAAAAACGATTCCAGCAGAGCAAAACTGTGTAGATTTTGTGTAGAGATCAGAGTAAGTATCAATCCATAAATAAATGCTCTCAAATTACTTCAGTATAGTCATCGTTCTTTTGGAAAGAAATTTGAAATTGTAAACAAGTTTCTGACTGTTGAACTTTTCATAATTTGTTTAATTTTATCAATAATCATATACATATATATCTAATACTGGGTACATATCTTTGACATTGTCTACAATTCGTCTCTCGCAGATAATTATGAAATATATTGTGCCCAAATGTTCTTTGCCAGTTGAAGAGAACTGGATAATTAACGCAACAGTGATGAAAATCGTAAATGTTTATGAGAAATGTGTATTTTTAGTGAAACATTTATGAATTTTTTAAATTTTTTCTCATGATTTTAGCAAAACAATTGCTTAATTTTAGAAAATATGTTCTATGAGTTTATTGAAGAACTTGTACAATTTTTAAGTATACTCGTATTTCACAAAATCGTTAGGAAAATTTTGTATCTTACATTAACTCCATCAAAGTTTTTATCGATGCATTATGGAAGCGTTAGCGATCATTTGTAAATGTATAATGTAAATCAACTATTATGCGTAAATTGTCTGCTTCAGTGTGGGTACACCAAATTCAAATTTACATATATTCAATAGTACAATTATCATATTATACACAAGGTTACAAGCGTACAGACAACCACCAAAAAAATTAATAATTTAACTAGAACTTTATCCACCAAAATTAATTTTTAGTTGTCAACTGTATTCTCAGTTTTTATAATATATCTGAACTGAGAAAATCGAATAGCAACTATTTTTAATTTGACAGTCTTCATTGTTGATTCAAAATAATGTTTTATTCACCCATTCTGTGTAAGTAAATTGTCGTTTTTTCTAGACGCAGCTAATTCAATTATCTTTCATCAGTTTCTAAAAATATGGGAGAAATTAAATGTAGGATGTCTTTCCATAACTGTTTAACGCATATTAATAGTTATAGTATTTTGAGTTACATAAATAAATATTTTATTAACAGTTTACTTTAAGTTTGGATGCTAATAAAAATAATAGAATATCGACTTCAAATATAACCTCTTTATTGATTGATTGACATAATTTATAGATGTTACTTGCTCTACAAAAATTCTATTATTAAAATAACTCTTTATTAACCAGAGGAGTCATTATAGCTTTAATATAGAACTACCTTGGCTATTACTCATGTTCTATTGTATATGTATGAATACAAATATGTAAAAACCTCATAAAACTGTACAAAAACTCTACCAGTTACACCCATTATATTGATGCCGAAGTTTATTTGTATTTCTGTTTGAATCAATCTCTTCATACTCATCTGGTACTTAGTTCCAGATCTCCTACAAAATGCTTTAAATCTTGTTCCTCGTTATTCCAAAACGCTGCTTTTTAGAATCAGTGGATATAGGAGCAAGATGAACCAACTTTCTGAAAACGTCTTTCAACAGTAGCAAACACTAGGCGATTTGGTACGTCAATATTTGGAAATACCCTCTCAACCATTTTCTTGGCACTATTCAAAAACCAATGCATATTCTTCATTGGTGTATTGTTCAGCCATGATAATTTAATAAAATTTAAGTCTTCTAAATTGATATATACAGGGTCTGCCACTCAAAATTCTCCAAACCTGTATCTCCATTATTCTTTAAAAATATTATCTTAGCGATCAAGATATCATTTTGTAGGTCTGTTCAGGGCCTTCTAAGCCAGCCATTTAATTTTAAAAAACAAATTATTTTTAAAAATGACTGCCTTTGAAAATTTATTTTCTATAACACTGTATACAAAAATTATTTTTGAATAGGATATGGAAAAAACTTTAATTTGATATACTCGCGTCAAGAATTCAGACGTCTTACGTCACGGCTGACGTTACACATTTGTTTTTATTGGCAACGTAATTTTCGATATTTGGCCGCGTTAAAAACAATTATTGTTTGAAATTTAGTGCAATATATAATGCAAACTTTCAGTGTAGTATATAGTTTTATTATTATCAGTTGCAGTTTCTTAAATATTTTGATGAAAATATAATGAATTATTCATTTGTTCGTATGACGTAAGTCGTCTGAATTCTTGTCGCGGGTATATATGGATAGCTTTTGTTACTATACTTTTGTTACAAATGGTCAAAATATGTTATTAAAACAAAACACAATTGGAACAATTTTATGGTTTCTAAGTGTTTATTTAAAGTTAAAAAAAAATTCATTGATAACTGAAACTCCAATTGTATTTTGAACACCAAATATAATTTGAACATTTTTAATAAAATTACAGTAACAAAAGCTATCGTCTCATATATCAAATTAAAGCTATTTTCATGGCCTATTCGATGATTTTTGAAGCAAAGTGTCAAAGAAAAAATCTGGAAATGCAGGCTTGTCTACCCAAAATATTGTATTTTCCAATTCTTCTTTATGATCTTATAAATTGTGCGTTAGATGTGTGTTTAATATAAAATAAATAATAAGATGGCAAGTGTAGAGAATCAAATCGTTTATATTATAGTGTTGAGAAAGACAATTGCTTTTCTTCTCAATCTTAAGAAAAAAAGTTGAATTTCCCAAAAGGGGCTTGACTTAAATTAAATGCAGACATTGAACATTTTATTACGAAAAAACCCATCTCGACTCGAATTGATTATTTAAAAATATTAAAATCTCATATTATGATGTATACTTAGTTGTATATTTCTTAATGTTTTATTTCGTGCATGCAATATAATTTTTGTGTTTTTCATTTTATTTGATATATTTTAATTAACTTTTTATATATTTTCCATCTTGAAGAAAGTCTATATTATTTTTAAATAACACTTAATTTTATTAATTGAACATGCTATAATTTTTACAAAAAAAAAATACATTTTTTATCCAATAGAGTATAATTTTACAAGTTAATATAAGAAGTACTTAATGCAATTTTAAAAACTGATTTCATTAATTTTTATATCTTATTTTTCTATCGACAATTTAACGTGATATATTTATTTAAATTAAATTCTGACAGTCATTAAACTTGGCCATTCCGATACAACGCAAAAAGAAATTTAAATACAAATCGGAATTATATATGTTATATCAGAAAATTTACCATAATATATGATTTTATACGATCATTAATTAATTTATGTTGATGCGTCTCGTTTTTATGTTTAGATCTATAAAATTACACGCCATTTAAATGTAAATTTATTATTAGTGACCGAATAAAAATATTTCTTACTAAAATTTCGTAGGTCTACGAAGGAAATTATAACAACTTTGTACCGTATTCAGAGGAGAAGATACAGGGAAGTAAACATTCTTTAAAAATGAGAACAGATTCCTTATGTTATTTAATTTGTAATATTAATTAGTGTTTTTAAGGTCATGTTTAGGAATAATTTATTCTGATTAAGTAGATTAGAGCAAAAGTGTAAATACACACAACGTCAAAAGTATTGGACCCCCTGTATATAAAATGATTCGATTAAACTTAGTACTAAAATTTTGCCCTCTTACATAGGAAAGTTTTCGAGTAAATGACGATTGAATGTTAGAAAACGTAAATCAATTAAAATAAAGCAAAAACGTTATCAAGTTTAGTTTTTCGGATTCCACGTAGGTGAAAATCTTTGCAAAGTGTCATTGTCACACCGACTTTCTAATAAGTATTGTAAGCGACATAGAAATTATTATTCAATTTAAAATATTACGGCACATTTAACTGTTACTCAAAGAATTGAAATTTTAATTCTTATCGGATGCGGGAATATGACTAGAACTCAGCAGGAAGTTTCCGATTTATTTAATGAAAAATATCCAGATCGCCCTATCAGTCTAAATTTAGAGAAACTGGCAATGTTGTAAATATTCCAAAACCTGGACGTCCAAGCATTAATGAAAATCAGAAACAGAACATTTTGATAAGTATAATCCTCATAATTCTTCACGATTGGTTGCATTAAACAATGACACTAGTCAGAGCACAGTGCTACGTATCTTGAGGAAGGAAAAATATCATCCCTACAAAATTCGACTTGTGCAGGAACTCAATGAAGATGATCCCGATCGCCGCTTACACTTTTGCGAAATTCTAATGGATTTATGTCAAGGAAATAGAAATTTACACCGGCAAATACTTTTTTCAGATGACGCCACATTTTGTCTGAATGATACAGTAAACCGTCAAACTTGATATTGGAGTTGGGAAAATCCTCATTGGATGGCAGAGGCACATACCCAACACCCTCAGAAATTAAATGTGTGGGCTGGAATAGTTGACGACAGAATAGTAGGGCCTTTCTTCTTTGAAGGAACTCTTACAGGACAAAGATATTTAGAGTTTCTAGAAAATGACCTTGTTCCAGCCCTTGCAATAATTTTTCCTAACGATAATGACCCTGACATTCCTGACGATACCATATGGTTTCAGCAAGACGGTGCACCTCCGCACTATGCGCGCCCTGTACGAGATTTTTTGCACAACTGTTTTCCTGGGAGGTGGATCGGCAGACGCGGACCGATAGAATGGTCTGCAATATCGCCAGATCTTACACCTCTTGACTATTTTTTATGGGGATACTTGAAGTCAAAAGTGTACATTAATAAACCACGTAATTTAGAAGAATTTCAAAATCGCATTCGGGACGAAATACGCAGAGTTACCTCAGAAATCATTCATAATGTGCAAGAAGAATTTCTTCACAGACTTGCGTATTGTCAAGAAGTTGGTGGATGGCAATTCGAACATTTAATTTAAGTATAAAATTTAATCAATTGTATTTTATTTTACATACCTCTGAATTGTTACTTTTTTATAGATAAAATTTACGTTTTCTAACATTCAATCGTCATTTACTCGAAAACTTTCCTATGTAAGAGGGCAAAATTTTAGTACTGTCTGATAGAGAATTAAACAATCTTTCAGAATCAAAGAAAAAAATATGGTGTTGCCACTTAAAAAAAAATCGATGACGTCATTACTCAAAAACAAATAACATTTGAAAATCGCATTTTACGCTAAAATATGTGTTTTTTAAATTAAAAATCGACCTGTTCGAAGATTGTAAAAAGATAAGCAGTTTTATATTTCTTATATTTAACATAGACAGAGGCTTTCACTCGGATAGATTTAATAACTTTTCCTGTGATGATGTAATGGTGGTGGTAATATTGATAACTTGTAATGTTTAGTCACAAAAAAATATTTTCATCAATGAACCACATTTCTTTTCTTATTTATAACTATAGGGATACAATTTCTAGTTCAGCTGATAAAATTATATGTAAGAAATTTAATTCCTTTTTACCAGTGTGGAGAAAACTTGTATAACTAGCACTGTTAAGAGATATTTTTTTCACTTGCTTGACGAACTGAATAGGTACCGTCCTGTTAAGAATTAAGATCCTTGTCAAATTTTGTTGGAGTTCCCACATTCCAGAGTCCTTATTATTTTATTATTATGCGTTTAAATCTAATTAATAATCCCTTATTGCCCTACCTGTTCTATTGTAATGTGCTGAATCAATAGAACATTTATTATCATAAATATCAGAAATCGGGCAGTTTTGCGCGTACCTCGACAGAAGCGCTTTCCATAGAGCTCAGTTTTCGAATCGACGTCTGGATGTTCTATCATGCATCTTTGAACACGCGATAGTAGTTTTTTTCAATATGTGGTCGATGAAAGTGGCAGTTTTTGTAATCGTTTCAATTTCTATAAGTAAAGCTTGGCCTAGACCCAATAGACCTAATAGACCTAATAAGGAAAAATTGAATATGGAGTTATGCAGACAGTGTGTTGAGAACCGGGTAAGATTTTTTTCTAAACCAAATTCCGTCTACTGTATAAGATTTTGATGCTGTTTAATTTCAATGTGTGTCAAGAATTAAGGTCTCAAAACTGGTATAATAATAAGCTAAACAGCTTTACTACACGTTATTAGTTATTAGGTCTGAGACTAATAATTAACATGAACCTATATTTTCACTGTACTTTTGAATAATTCGGATTTCTTGATAAAAAGTGCTAACTGATTTTAGTTGTTTTGCGTATGGAAATATGCATAGCCTTTAATTGAAATAAGTTTTATTTAGCATTTATTACTTTAACTTATCGTATTAAGAAAGAAAAATATTTTCTGTGAAGATTATACAGACTATTTTGGGAAACAGTGGGGGACTGATCCATTATTCGATATTAGCAGACAAGAAATAATCCTCATGTAATCTTCTGTGGTTTAATAACCGAATTTATTAAAATAATATGACGAGTATAGACGATGGAGGGATAACAAGGGCTTAATTTGAATTGTAAAACAATTTATGTGTGTTTTATGAATGTTTTCCCGACAGCGGAGATGAAAATTTCTCGAGAAAAATATTTGAGCTATTTATAGTCATTTAAATGTCAAAGCATTTGAAGAGCTCGAAAAAGTTCATGCAATACGTATTTATTTAATGACTGTTTTGTTGGTAATTATTTTACAAATGAATAAGATTACTGCTTGAATTAATACATAATCAGAAGTAGGTGTAAGAAAAGACAATGTTAAAAATAGCCGATTTTTGGCTTATCCGGGGGAACGCATAAATCATTAAAAAATCAATTGATTATTGTTAATTAACATTAGAAATGGCCCAGAAATACGTCAGATAGCTGGTGAAATGTCGCTACTACTCCTAAACCTATATAAACTACCCTTAAATAGCTTTAAATAGATAATCATTAATTATTGTTATAAAATTCGTGTAAAATGAAAAAAATGCTTGAAAATGATTTGAACAGACAATATGTCAATATAAAAAGTGATAAATGACTGTAAACGTGCCCATTCAATGGCGAAATAGCGCCAATTGTTCTCACTTTGCGAGCGCGTACTGAAAAAAATGGCAATTTATCCTTGCGCCCATTTTTCAGGTCGCAATAGTATAAATGAACCTTAAAAGTGATTTAAGCATTTTTTTCATTCTAAACGAATTTTACAACAATAAATAATGATTATCTATTTTAAGCTATTTAAAGGCAGTTTATATAGATTTAGGGGTGCAATTAATATTTCCCCACTTACTTAATGTACTCTAGTATCAGTTTTTGCATTTTTTGACAGTAATCTATATTTTTTTTCTAGCAATAGGCGTTTCCTTGAACATTTAAGCATTATCTATATTTGATGTCGAAGTAAGCTCACCATTAGCTTTTGAAGGTCGTTTTTTTTAATTTTTAGGGGTGTAATGGACATTTTTACAGTTATTTATCACTTTTTAAATCATTTTTTTCATTTTACACGAATTTTATAACAATAATTAATGATTATTCATTTAAAGCTATTTAAGGGTAGTTTATATAGGTTTAGGGGTAGTAGCGACATTTCCCCAGCTATCTGACGTATTTCTGGGCCATTTCTAATGTTAATTAACAATAATCAATTGATTTTTTTATGATTTATACGTTCGCCCGGATAAGCCAAAAATCGGCTATTTTTAACATTGCCCTTTAACTGAGGATTCAAATAACATTTTATTCTAATTACAAAAATACAGGGTGTTGAAATTTATAGAAAATAGATTCACTATAATGAACACTTGAAAGAATATATGTTGCGGCAGTGACTAATATTAAAACTAATCAATTTTTAGATTAAGCCATTTTTTTACTTCAATAAAATATTTTTTATTTATTTGCTTTTTCTCATAATAAATTTATTGTTCTGAAATAATCTTAAAATTAAAAAGCAACGCAGAAAATAAACACAAGTATTATTAAAGAGCTATAGCAAATGTTTCCACGTACAGCCACAATACAGGCATGGCTCGTATTAGCGATATATGCTTTCGAAAAGTAACGAATAAATTCATTATTTTTGAAATTGGGAAGTTTTCGAGAAAATCCCCTGACACGTCGATTTTGTTTTTAAACAAGGCACTTTTTGACATACGACCCATATTTGTGACGTCATCGTTGTTCGAGATATGACGTCATCGACAATTTTTTTAAATAGCAACCCCCAAATTTGACCATGCCATTTGAAAGAGCGTGTCATTCTACATATATACATCGTGAAAAATTATGGTGTTACATAACAAAAATTTCAAGAAAATAATGCAACACCTGTCC
Organism: Monochamus alternatus; assembly: GCA_037114965.1. Taxonomy (NCBI): domain Eukaryota; kingdom Metazoa; phylum Arthropoda; class Insecta; order Coleoptera; family Cerambycidae; genus Monochamus; species Monochamus alternatus. The sequence continues at coordinate 13,429,164 of CM073427.1, forward strand.
GTGCTTATTTAAATGAGCTGTTCCCGAATCGTTGGATAGGGAGAAGGGGGCCCATTGAGTGGCCAGCCAGATTGCCTGATTTGACACCCCTAGATTATTTCTTGTGGGGATACTTAAAAAGCAAAGTATACGTTACTAAACCGGTTAATTTAGAAGATTTAAAAGCAAGAATTTGTCACGAGATACATCGTATACCTCCTGAAGTTATTGATAATATCCAAAAAGAATTTATTTTTGGCTTGGCTAGTTTTGGCTACTGTCAGGCAGCCAACGGTGCACAATTTGAACATTTAATTTAGTCGATTTTTTACATAATCATTATCATTTTCAGTATTGTGAAAATTACATTTTAAAATCTTCAAACATTATTTTCTTGAAATTTTTGTTATGTTGCACCATAATTTTTCATGATGTATGTATGTAGAATGACACGCTCTCTCAAATGGTATGGTCAAAATTGGAGGTTGCTATGTAGAAAAATTGTCGATGACGTCATATCTCGAACAACGATGACGTCACAAATGTGGGTCATATGTCAAAAAGTGCCTTTTTTAAAAACAAAATCGACGTGCCAGGGGATTTTTTCGAAAACTTCTCAATTTCAAAAATATAGTTCATAAATACGTTGTGTATTTGATTTGCATGAATAATATCAATAATTTTTAACAGACTATATAAAATCTGTTTTTTATGCTCCGGCACTGAATTATCGAAAATGCAAAATAACTTACTCAGAACTAATTATTTTGCATCCAGATCAAGATGCAACGCAATAAATCGAGAAACAGTTTTATGCAGTTCGTCCTGTTGTTATTCGTATATAAATGTCTATTATGCTAATGTCGTTGTCATCAATAGATGAATAAAATTTACATATTTTATTATAGCCTTACGAATACTGATATTGTTTATTGCATATTTGTTTACTGTCTGTTCAAACGGTACACTAGTTCAAAAATATACCTGTTATCTACTAAATTAAGATCTGTGAAATTTCTGCGATAAACTACGGGTGCTCCGATTTAACTGATGATTGACCAACCGTCTATAAAAAAAATCTGATATAATGATAAAAAGGAGCGCTTTTGACTATTTTCGTCGCATTGTTATGCATATTATTCAAAATTTTCAACCGTTTAATTGTGTCACGATGTCAATGTTATAATTGAACCCCTTCCCATTGGAGTTACTTTGCGATCCCAGAAGAAGTTAATTTGTATACTAGAAAGGTGGGCAAGTTCGCTATAGCGAACTTCTTTCGGGCCTACGGCCATCTAGCTGGCCTTGGCGCGGAACGAGCATTGAAGTAGCTATTATTACCTGGTCTATAAATAAATAATCTTCATCGTCATCATAATCATATATATCATCTCCATCGTCATTTGCATTATCTTCATAATTTTCTTTACATTATTATTGTTATCATGATTATCATCATCATCATTGTTAGCATCATCATGATTACCATCATCTTCGTCATCATGTTTAACCTTTATCATCATCGTTACCTTCGATCTTTAATTTTTATATACATATAAGTGAAAATATAATAAATATTCTCAAAATCTTAAACGTATTTGGAGTATGAAATCAGGCAGCATTTAAAATTTTGTACTGAAATGTATGTCAAACAAAAATCTGAAATTTTATTTCATAATACACATAATGTCGCAGCGACGTATAATAATGTACAAGGTGTTATTGAAATGAGTAGTTAAAATTTGAGTGGCTGTAGAATAAGTCAAAGGATGGCGAAAAGCTTACTATAATTTTTGTCTCAAACGTCTCATAAGGCAGACCATCCACGAAATATGATATTAAATTAAATTTCAAATACGCGAAAATGATTTCAAAAAAATTTTTTAATTAAATAATATCCTTCATATTTTGTAGCCGTAATGGGCAATTAATAGAATAATCTTTTTAGTACACCCTGTGTTATACGAAAATCGATTTTTTTGGATAATGCAACATCTAACATTTCGTTGCGTATCCCTATGTAAACATTGTCTTCTTGTGTACCTTTCTGTTATCTGAATCTAAACGAATTACGATTTTTCTGCTTTTTTATAAACAAAAATATTATGGTTAATTTCTTCTTTCTTGGTGGTTACTCCGTAGTTAAATAGTAATTTATTTATCTGGTAAATGAAACAATGGCAAATTAGGCTTGTATCCTATCTTTAATAAAATGTTATCTAATCATCTAATCCTTCTGAACCAATGCCTAGTTTATATGTTAAATAAGTAAGTCCGATCCGAATTAACAGATATTTAGATATTCATATTTAACCACGCTGTACTGTAGCTAAACTGAAAAGGCTATAAATATAAATATTAGCGTTTATATACATAGGTATACAGTGTGTTCTAAAATTGTGGAACAAAATTCATATTTTTTTGTAGCTGAAATTAAAAAAAAAATTCTCCTGCAACATTCAATTACCTACTATATAGAAATTGTCACTCCTCTGCAATATTTTCTATTTATTTGACATTACTGTAACATCTTCGACATTTTTTCTGCATAAAACATTCAATATTTCATAGTGTAAATATATCTACCTACAGCGTGTCTACTTCTATTTGGTTATAAATCCGTATTTTTATTCTCAAGATAACATAACAACAAACATTTTTTATTTATTTTGAAATGGCGTCGAAAATTGCATCTTCTGATCCTACGACGATTTTAAGATTTCAATAAAAAAGCTTAACATTTTTTTTAATCTGTTAATGTTAATCAGGATCCCTAAAAACCCCTATGTGTGAAATTCGAACAGAAAAAACTATACGGAGCGTTTTCATTTCTACAACCTCAAAGTTGAGCAAAATACTGAATCTGAAAGACATTGTACGAGCCGTGTTTATGTTAAAACAGTATGAATAAATATGAAAACAGATTACTTTTATCTTGCCCTAAATTTTGAATATAAAATTACCTAATTTGGTCCGTCAAGAAGAAATAAAATTCCACCATTTTTTAGAATACTTAACATACAACACAAGAAGTAAATCAAGCACATTAGAAAAGGGTTATAGGGCAAACTACTAGAATATACCTTTCGGACACAGAGTACTATAGAACTGAAAATTAAATCTGGTAGGATTAAAAGCAGTGGTAGGATTAGAGGAAGAGGTTTTTCATTTAAAACCAAAAAATGTTTATCATGTATTTAGAATATAGTTTTTATGGATTTGTATCCAAGTAATACTTTCAGTATAGCGCGGCGCGGATTATTATGAAAAAAATATCTGTTGAATTATCTTGAAGAATAACACAAATAAAAGCAGATATACACTGTATATCTTTCTAATGACATAAAATGTCCAATTAGGTGTTCAAATTTATTTACATTTTAAATATCTGATGTTGTTTCCCAGACTTTTTTTTGTTTTTTGACGGTTTTCACTTTCGAATCATCTTTAAAATGGTTTTCTATTTATACTGTGAAATATAGAGTGTATCTGTTCAAAAAAATGTTGGTAATGTTATATCTCTAATAATCATGACTCAACATTTCTTTTAAGAATTTGAATTCAAAGTTTTCATTTTGACATCCTGTATCTTTTCAAGTATCGACTTTTTAACTGAGCTAAGTTTGAATACATTATTCTGTCTTCAGGAGTCTATTCTTACTCTGTCCCATTGATTTAGGGAGATTCTGTATAATATGTTCCTTATTCTATAAAAAGGCGGATGCGCCAAGAGTAATTCCATGTAAAGTAGAAAATTATATATTATCTGAGGATACAACTATATTTCGAACTTTGCTTATGAAAATTTAATTACTGGCTTATTTGTTCAACTAATGATAGTCATTTACTGTTTATAATTTAACAATTTTAATGAGTTGCTTTTAATTACACAGGAAATAGGAAGATTTCCGTTTTAACTCTCTAAATGGACTTTATCAATTTTTATTGCAAGTTTTTTACATTAATATATTTAAATTAAGTGTAAATCTGCTTAGTGTGGGCGCTAGATATGGCCCCGACAAGTGTTAATTTTTAAACAGTTCTTAAACGTTTTGCTAAAATTGGTAATTTTAAAACTGCATATCAAATTTTTACGGGAATCAACAAAAATTTCGTAAGTATTTATACAATTTAGATTAGGTAACTTATTTGCTACAAGAAAGGTAGTATTGATAAGACTCGATTAGATTTGGATTCGCCAAAGTGGTTATAGTTTAGGGGATTAGTGATGGTATCTTGCTTTTCTTTTTCTTGATCTTGTCTTGGTCTCCGAAGGCAAAATAAGGCATGAACATTAACTGAAAAAATAAATATTGCATTTCTATTGTATAGGCATATTCTTTATTTAAAGGGCTTTCAGCATACAGAGTGATTGGAGGGGAACCTCCAATTTTCGAAAGGGGTGTTTAGTTCATACAGATGAAACGTGTGTTTCTACTGCAGAAGCGATTTATCCGATTAATATTTAATCTTAACTTTGGTGCGTCATGTAGATATACATTCAAGCGTTACAACATCTTAACTTGCCCATGTATTTACCTTTACAAATTGATTGTGATGTATTCCAACATAAAGGAGAATTCCAGAGAAAACTTCTATGTCCACAAGTATAGTATACGGTTATTTTACCAGTTTTTACTGTTTAACAATGACCATGAGGCAGGTCATGTATGTGATACAAAGAGATTAATATATCTATCTATGTATCTATCTAGAGGGCAAAAGTGAACAAAAAAAGGAAAATAAACATATGGTCGAATACCAACGGTTACTGAAATAGCAATGAAAATATTTTTATTGCTATTTTTGTGAAATCTGGTATTATATGATATTTTATTTTGAGTAGGTCATGCATTCTAAATCTCACTTAAATTTGTAGCTTCCTTCGTTCAGAATCTTGTGATCATGATAACAAAATCTGCAACAGGATTAGTGTATTTTAAAAAACAAGCAACGTTATTGGCTAATATTATTACAAAATCACGTTCGGAACTTGTCGCATTTATTTGACCCATCTACTGAACGATGTTTCATTGGATATTAGACAAAACATGTACTTTCAGCATGATGGTGCCCCTTCCCATATTAGTCGTGTTGTGATCAATCATCTTAACAATAACATTCCACAACGCTGGATTGGCTGTGGTTTCTAAAATTGTCCACCAAGGTTACCAGATTTGAATCCCCTTGATTACTGCCTTTGGGAATGTAGTATGTGCAACAAAAGTGAACACAAGAGAGGCGAGATTCAATCGGATTGTCAATTGTGCAGCTACCCGTGCAATCCACAAACGAGCTGATGCATGCATCGAGGCGGAGGCTAGTATATTTGATAATTTAATTAATAAATTTCGGTTTATTAAATCTTTAATCAATGTTATAATTAATTATTTTTATACCTACGAAATAGACATTTTTCTCTAGTGATGCATTATAATCATAAATTCGGGTAAAAATACTTTCATTGCTATCTCAGTAACCGTTGATATTCGACTATAGGTTTATTGGGCTTTTTTGTTCACTTTTGTCCCCTGAACACCTCTTTCGAATATTGGGGGACTAACAACCAGTGATATATGCATAGACCGTCTCCGGTCGCAGAATTTCTAAAGATAAGATTATGTGGTAGCAGGCATTACTAATTTTGAAAAAAACACTTTATTTGTTTATATCTACATTGATATTTATTATAATTATTTTTTTTAAATAAATTTTCTTTTCAGAATACGAGTTGTATAGCCCACATATGCGATAATAAATATGGTAAACCGTCAGGTATTAACAATATTCAACAAACAGATGGTAAGTACCTACTTAAAATTCTATGTTAATAAATGGTCAAAAGTGCTATTAATGTTTACAATATTATACAAATTTTGAAACGCGGAAAAAAAAAACAAATAATTCGAAAACCGTTTTTAAGATAGGTATAGGATATTGCCACGAGTTTCCCAACCCGACTTTTTCTTTTACCAGAAAAACAAACGGTTAATTAATCACTTATCTTTATTAACTACTCTGTACACTACTGAATACTAATTACAGTTCAACTAAACAGTATTTCCAGAAAAATTTTAACTAAACACCCCAATTCAAGACTGTAATTCAAGACTGACTAACTCGGCCGTTTATTTTTCTTTTATAGACCAAATGAATAATATTCCAGGTATTTTCTAGCATCTCTAGATCCATGTCTCGAAAGATTGTCGTCGATTCTCCATATTCCAGTTACGCCTCGATATACGGCATTATTTGTTTGTTTACCAGAATCGCATAGTGGCGATCGGGGCAATCTAGCGTTTCGCGATACCACAGTCGATGAATTGGGTGTGAGTAGGGCAAATTCTATGACAATAGGTTACCTTAAAAATATTTAAGAGCAGAGGATTTCCGAACTTCTTCAGGTTCACAGTAAAAAAAAGGTGGCAACTAAGTCTAACTTTCGACAATTTTGTACTACCTTAGGAGGGGGGGGGGGTCAATTACCACCTTTGCCCCTATAAATCGTCAAAACTATATCTATAGGTGAATACTTATTTACAGATGGCTTTCTATAGGTGGATACTTATTTACAGATGATTTGCTGCCATCACCTGAAATGTATTGCCAAAATGAGGGGCTTATGGTTTTCGTTTGGGATGCTGAAAATGGAACATCCTACTTTTTGGAGTATTCTGTTTCTGAAACAGAAAGGAATTTTACAGAATTGGTTAGTAGTATAGCTATTAAAAAAATATATTGAAAATTGCAAATGATCTGAAAATTCATTAACGCATTTTTGGAATAGTTTTATGTGCTGAATTATTTGGAATAATTTTATTTTCCCAAGTTTAATTACGGAACTTTAGGTATCCTCGGAAATTAAAATAAAAAGGAAAAGTAATAATAGTAGGTTCTGCAGCAGTCTAAGCTGTGATACTAGACGACTAAGTAATGGTACACACTTTTCAGTCGACAAAACAGTATACAGAGAAATGAGCTTCTTTAGAACTATTCTATTTTCTGTTTCATTTAAAGTCTAATTCCAACAACTTTACAATGACAATTTATTCTTGAATAAATTTACGAACTTCTTCATGAATTAATTCATCAATTTATTTATAAATGGTTTGCTTTCACACTGTTCCAAACTTCCTGAATTTGTAATCAAAATCACTGCTACGAACTTTCCATAATGTTATAGCAAATGGAGTTAAAAAAATTTTTGAACAAATTGAGAATTTATACATATATTTTTTTACATAACTTTAAAAACATGTTGAAATAAACAATTATGTGAATTATAAAAGTTGACGAAAACTAATATACAGCGAATGACTCTAAAAATACACCCTGTTTGCCTAAGTGCAAAACTCTCGAACAAATCGATTTTGTTTTTCAAAAATTCATCATGTTGGGTAATGAAAATATTTTTGCCACCCACCTCCTCCCTTTATTATGACGCCATCAAGTTTTTTAAATGGCAACCAATATTTTTTATCACGAATTCTAATTCTCTTCGAAATTCTGCATGAAGCAAATATATGGATACAATTGAATTTCGAAGCTGACATGAAATGTGTCCGTATGCTTATACAATTAAGTGAAATAACACGTGGATACACGTAAATGTCAAAGTAAGCTACAATAACAATTGTTAATATTAAGTAATAATCTTTTATAGTTAGATTCTAAAATTTATCTCAGCAGACAGCGAACTATTGACTTTATCCTTTCATATGTCTTTCTTCATATTCTAATTGTTTACAATTTGTTTTTCTTTTTCTGTATTTGTTTTTTTTTCATATTTGTTATTAATGTAATTTACTGTTGCTGCTTATGTATTGTGTAAATTCTATTTTGTTGAATTATTAGGATATTTATTTCTCCAGAAAGTGCATACTCACTTGACTGGTAGGGCAATCAATAAAATTCGTTTGTTTAAAATAAACTAATATTCCATGGCAACTTCGATATTCAATTGTGCATTTTGAAACTTTAAAGGCCCAAATCTCGTAAAATATTAAAGCAATACCATGGAACCAGATATTTGCTGTTTGTAGAATTTTAAGGAGAATAAGGATTTACAATAAAAAAGTTTAGTTGCCATTTAAAAAAAATATGACGGCGTTACCGTGAGGAAAAGGAGGTTGGTAGTAGAAAAGTTTGCATTACCGGACATGATGAATTTTTGAAAAACAAAATCGATCTGTCCGAGCGTTTTGCACTTAGGTAAACAGAGGAGTGTATATTAAGAATGATCCACAGTCGGCGTACGCACTGTATATGTTTTAATTTGTAAAAAAATAACTTCATAAATACATTCATTGATTTATTTGTCAACAAATTTGATGTATTGCACTTGCTCATTGGCTAGCGAATTACAAGAAAAATTATTGGATTGTTTCAAAACGTTCATTTTTCTGAATCAAATAAAAAACGGATTTTTTATTTTAACTCTCGCTGTACCGGGTGCTCCGCAGTTAGCGGAATAGAGTAGATTAATGACGAAAAAATAATGCGATATAGCCAAACTTACCTTAATGCAAAAGTTGATGTTTAAAAAAATACAGAGTATAAAATTTAAAATTATTATTATTTCGATACATATTTGTAAATATTTTTGAAAAAAATCTAAATATTTCATACATTTTTTAGATCGGAGTTTTTTGAGAGCGATAAATTTGAATTTATTTTTAATTTTGACATCATTTTAATGAGATACCTTTTTTGCCACTTAGTGTATCCATCTGACTATTATTAATGAATCACCCTGTATAGGTAGCATGATGTCTTCATATACATATATTAATCGAGTATAAGTGGAAGACGAGAGTCACGCACGTCGACTCCGAACTAGCATCAATGACGCAAACATTCGTGCCATTTGTGATCGGACAATCTCTCTGTAGATTGAAATATCGTAAGGAAGTGTTCAGTTAACCATGTTTGATGATGATGAAAAGTTTCGGCAAGATGGGTTCTTCATTTCCTGACGGAAAATCTTAAAGCAAGCCGTCTTATTATTGTGATTCTGCCGCTCTATCGGGCAGAAAGAGGTGATTTTTTCAGTCACATTGTGACCTACGATGAGACGTAAGTGCATCATTACCATAGACCTTATAAACCAGTTCTAGTTTAGCAGTCTATGATAACGTCGGAATCAAAACGAGCAATCATGGAGTTCCGACAATTGGAGGAGCGTTGCCACAAAAAGTCAAAATTCATTTCTCTGCAGAAAAAGTTCTTACCACAGTTTCTTGGAATTGCAGAAGGGCACTGCTCATTGATTTCTTTTACGAACGGCCCACAGTAAATGTGTTACTACCAGCTTATTTCTGTTCGGACAAAACTGAACGGCAAAAAAGATGAGATGTGCCTGTCCAAGTGTGATTCGTGAAATCTTGAGCCCAGATTTATCCCATGTGACTATCGTATGTTTGGACCATCCAAGAGTACTGTAAGTACTGGAGGAACGCCATTTTGATGATTATCAAGGTGTGAAAGCGCTTTTGTAAATGGTTACATGACACGACTTCATATTTCGATGACGGAATTAAAAAAGCTTCCAATTTGGTGGAATGTATTAAATAGTATTGGCATCTTGCTTTGCTTTTTCTTAATCTTGTCGTATTGCATATTAAAAAAAAATCTTTTCAAGAAAAAATGCATTAATTAAAACAAGGTTTTAATAGTGTTTATTAGAAGAAATCAAAAAGTCAGATGTAGGCTTTGTCTTTAACATTTTGACAGTTAGTAATAAAACTATTTTATTTCTGGTACAGCCTGTTTTTGAAGATGGCTGGAAAAATTACATTCAGCGAACATGATACTTGTGCTAGGTTTCTGTGAAGAAGTGTGGAAGAATATTGTAGGAGATTTCCAACTAAGTTTCCATAAAGAAACATTTTCTAATATTGAATGTTGGGCTCGAGAGACATGAAAGCTCTTCAATTTTATCCGAGAACATCCTAGTGTAATACAAGATGAAGATAATATTTTGCAAACAGTTGAAGATGAACCGCAAATAAGTACTAAACGTTCTTGAGAAACTGGATTTTTAAGAACTTCTGCACACCGAATTCTTAAACGAAATCACTGCATCCATATCACATTCAAAAAATGCAACAGCTATTGCCTTAACATTTGGATTGACCAGTAACCTTTTGCGAGTTTATCTTGCATCAAAATATTAATTTTTATCGTATTTAGTCGTTTGATAAGTGTTGGCCTTTTAGTCATTATACAGGGTTAATTGAAAGGTTGCTTCATGACCTTAATTTTAAAACGCCCTGTGGAATAATTTCGTTACCAAATTTCTTTAAAACGGTAGAGCGATGAACATGAAGGATTCTTGCAACATATTCATAACTACGTCCGTCTTCAACAAGTGCAACAGCTTTTGCGCAATTCTCAGCACTTAAAACCATGACAGTAGTAAAGAACGTCTGGTGTAAAAAAATACGTCATTAAACTGACATTTAGGGTAACAATGAGCAAGGCCCTCTCATCAAAAAATAAACAAATTTCTTTTAAAGTAGTTACATGTTTATTTTGCTCTTAAAAATGAACCAATGCACATAAAGACATGAACCAAAAAACAAATTGTAGGAAATGAATGGTTCTTAATGAATATTGACCTTTTATATTGAAAATTTTCTTTTACCAGCACAATAAATTTAATAAAAACAAATTCCTTTTTATATTTGATCCTCCCTCATTACTTGACTAACACAATTCATTTTCCTTAGACAGATGAAGGCTTCCAAATCCTAGAGGATCTTCAGCCCAACACAAATTATGTGATTCAACTCACAGGTGTTGTGGTGAATAATTTTATCGTCCACTTACAACGCAGTTCTTTGATTTCAATCAGGACTTCGAGACGAGGAACGACTCCTCTACCTGTACAGAATGTTTATTTGGATTCTTTTAAATTAACTAACGACACATATACGGCTTTAGTGAAATGGCAGCGTGCAGCAGGTATGAATTATAAAGAGACTATTTTTTTTATTGCACGTAAAATGTCGTTTTGGAATTTGTTTGTTCCAAATATTGTTTTTTTTTAACTCGTTAGACGCAGTAACAGAATTAAATGCACATCCATAGCTTTAATTGAGATTCTTTGATCTGTCTTTGTTGTTCTCGGGTTAGGCTCTGTGGGAGCAGACCCGCAATCGATACCTCTGGGCCCGCCCATATATTGATTTCGGCTCCTATTGTTGGTATTACGACTACTACGGTCGGATTCTTACCTCGGGTAGTGGCGGTTCCGTAGCCGCCTATGTAACTGGTCGCATCTCATGCTTCCAAACGTTTTGCCTCTCTTCAGTGGTAAGCTTCGCCGCGTCTGAGTCTCCTCAGTCCTGAGCTCCTCAGTTCTTCAGTCGCGTGCCCCCACAGAACCTAATCCGAGAACAACAAGGGCAGGTCAAAGAATCCCAACAAAAGCTAGGGATGTGCACTTTAATTCTGTTACTAGCAGTGACCGAGGTCACGGCATACCAAACCAAAAAATCACTATATATCAACATCAATTTTTTTTTGAGATCTTAAAGAAATATTTAATACGAAACAATAATTGAAGGTTGCGTTTTGGAGATATCAATCAATCTCGTGTTTTCTGAATGAAACACCCTTTTTACAAGTATCAAGAATTATTGAATTGCCTAAAGACATCCCAAAATTCCCTTTAAAACCAACGCCATCTATAATCAGAGATAAGTTGGCGCACTATTTGAAGATATTTTACTTGAACTTCGTCGAGAGTTTTATTAACTGACTTTTATAATAACCATATACAAATACAAGGTTGATGTTTATAATATACCTACAGGGTGTTTCTAATTGCATGCAGAAAATCCATGGGCGTACTCTATTTGGTTTGCAAAGTTGTTAAAAAAAAATTCTTTACTTCTAAACCCCATGATATATTTTTGGGAAACTTGGACATAGTGTTTTAGTATGTTCATAGGTATAAAATACAAAATTTGCAGCTTACGTAAAGGACCAGTGGCGTACCCCTGATAAGAAAATTAAATTTGTCTCTAAACGGTTACAAAATATGTGCAGTGAGAGAAAATGATGAGAATGCAGTGGAGCATATGAAAACCAATTTTAATTGCATGATTATATAAGGTTTTCATAAAAAAGATAATGATAGTACCCATAACCCCGCCACTGATACTTTACGTAAGCTGCAAATTTTATGCGTACCAACATACTAATAAACTATGCCAAAAATGTCTCAAGGAGATATATCTTGAAAACGACGTCATTGGGATGCTTATTTAACATAATAACCCTAATTTTAACCGTAGATTACGCCCCTGGATACTCTGCACGCATTTAGAAAACACTCTATATAAAAATTATGACAGGTTCTTGTCAATATTTGAATTCTGAATTAACTAGCACATTTCGAAAACAGAGCGAAAAGGATAATGTTAAAAATAGCCGATTTTTGGCTTATCTGGGGGAACGCATAAATCGTAAAAAAATCAATTGATTATTGTTAATTAACATTAGAAATGGCCCAGAAATACGTCAGATAGCTGGGGAAATGTCGCTACTACCCCTAAACCTATATAACTACCCTTAAATAGCTTTAAATGGATAATCATTAATTATTGTTATAAAATTCGTGTAAAATGAAAAAAATGATTGAAAATGATTTGAACAGACAGTATGTCAATGTAAAAAGTGATGAATAACTGTAAAAATGTCCATTCCACCCCTAAAAATTAAAAAAACGACTTTCAAAAGCTAATGGTGAGCTTACTTCGACATCAAAAATAGATAATGCTTAAATGTTCAAGGGAACGCCTATTGCTAGAAAAAAATTATAGATTACTGTCAAAAAATGCAAAAAGTGATACTAGAGTATATTAAGTAAGTGGAGAAATATTAATTGCACCCCTAAATCTATATAAACTGCCTTTAAATAGCTTAAAATAGATAATCATTATTTATTGTTATAAAATTCGTTTAGAATGAAAAAAATGCTTAAATCACTTTTAAGGTTCATTTATACTATTGCGACCTGAAAAATGGGTGCAAGGATAAATTGCCATTTTTTCAGTACGCGCTCGCAAAGTGAGAACAATTGGCGCTATTTCGCCATTGAATGGGCACTTTTACAGTCATTTATCACTTTTTATATTGACATACTGTTCAAATCATTTTCAAGCACTTTTTCATTTTACACGAATTTTATAACAATAATTAATGATGATTATCCATTTAAAGCTATTTAAGGGCAGTTTATATAGGTTTAGGGGTAGTAGCGACATTTCCCCAGCTATCTGACGTATTTCTGGACCATTTCTAATGTTAATTAACAATAATCAATTGATATTTTTATGATTTATGCGTTCTCCCGGATAAGCCAAAAATCGGCTATTTTTAATATTGTCCTTTGAACGTCGGTCCAAGTGTATTAATTTATCAAACATATGGGAGGAAATGACCATTTTCTGGCATTCCTTAAAAACAATCCTAAATCACTTCAGAACTCGCTATAGGTCACCCTATGCGGTGCAGTTAACAACCGCACCCTGAATTTAAAAAAAAAAACAACTCGACCTATTTTTGTGCAATCTTATTTAGGTCAGTCGAATTTACATTGGCACGTGGTTTGCCATTGTACATTGTAGTGGCCAAAAACTCATATGAAAGTTTTAAACTTTCATCATTCTGTATTTTAAACATTATGTTTTCCATGAATTTACTAAGTATATTTTATTTTACAGACAAATCTTGTTTTCATTATATCATATGGTATGGGGATCACGAATTAGGAGATGTTAATCAAAAAGATATCAAAAATGTAAGGTAAATTTCTCTTCTATTTTCGATAGCTAATAATAGTTTTTTTCAGCCACTAGCTGTACCTGAGGTAAATATAACTGGTTTGCAGTTTGGACAAAATTATTCTTTATCAATAAGAGCAATCAGAGAAGACTACCAAGTACGGCGTGAGAGTTCGGAAAAATGCATTAATATTGAAGTCCCCACTTGTTTGGACACATTTCAGAGCTTATTAAGCTGTGGTAAGTATCTAAAGGACAATGTTAAAAATAGCCGATTTTTGGCTTATCCGGGGAACGCATAAATCATAAAAAAATCAATTGATTATTGTTAATTAACATTAGAAATAGCCCAGAAATACGTCAGATAGCTGGGGAAATGTCGCTACTACCTCTAAACCTATATAAACTACCCTTAAATAGCTTTAAATGGATAATCATTAATTATTGTTATAAAATTCGTGTAAAATGAAAAAAATGATTGAAAATGATTTGAACAGACAGTATGTCAATATAAAAAGTGATAAATTACTGTAAAAGTGCCCATTCAATGGCGAAATAGCGCCAATTGTTCTCACTTTGCGAGCGCGTACTGAAAAATGGCAATTTATCCTTGCCCTCATTTTTCAGGTCGCAATAGTATAAATGAACCTTAAAAGTGATTTAAGCATTTTTTTCATTCTAAACGAATTTTACAACAATAAATAATGATTATCTATTTTAAGCTATTTAAGGGCAGTTTATATAGATTTAGAGGTGCAATTAATATTTCCCCACTTACTTAATGTACTCTAGTATCAGTTTTTGCATTTTTTGATAGTAATCTATAATTTTTTTCTAGCAATAGGCGTTCCCTTGAACATTTAAGCATTATCTATTTTTGATGTCAAAGTAAGCTCACCATTAGCTTTTGAAAGTCGTTTTTTTAATTTTTAGGGGTTGAATAGACACTTTTACAGTTATTTATCACTTTTTATATTGACATACTGTCTGTTCAAATCATTTTCAAGCATATTTTTCATTTTACACGAATTTTATAACAATAATTAATGATTATCCATTTAAAGCTATTTAAGGGTAGTTTATCTAGGTTTAGGGGTAGTAGCGACATTTCCCCAGCTATCTGACGTATTTCTGGGTCATTTCTAATGTTAATTAACAATAATCAATTGATTTTTTTATGATTTATGCGTTCTCCCGGATAAGCCAAAAATCGGTTATTTTTAACATTGTCCTTTTATAATATATACTAGAAACCAGAAATGCATGCACCTGCATAAACATATTTAATTTATTAAATCCATTTAAATTTCAGCTCCAGAAATTCCAGAAAATTTTGAGGTCGAAGAAGTTATTCGTACTCGAAATCATGTAGGGTTTCCACGTTATGATGTGAAATTGTCTTGGAGGACACCAAATTTTACACCGGATTTTTACACAGCTGCATTATTTAATACAATCGACAATGGAAGCTTAAAAATGAATATTACAGGAGTAAGTAAGAATACAATTTAGAAAGCAGAAAATATACCCCATAATTTTTATTTATTTTATTTATTTTTTTATATTATTAAGGACGCACAACAGATAAAAATACCCACAATAGTATCCACTAAACTCAAAAAATTTAAAATACATCAACCAGATACGAAAACTGAGGAAAAATATATAGGAAAATTTCTCCTAGTGGAACATGTCTTTTAACAACATATTAATGTTATCGTGATATTATTGTTGTGCAAAAGTAATAGTTCGCAGCTTGAAAATGATAGAACTGAGCTTTCATTTGAGGCAGTTTCGTACAACAATGAGTTTTTAATAAAAATTCTATACAAGTTTGGTGTTTGTCTTCAGCAACAAACGGATAACTGCAATGGCTTAATATTGACACGTTAAATTCGTTACACATTACTAAATTTAACAGTTTATTATTGTGGCTCAAGTTTATTATTGTGGTTTTAAAATTATTCTTGTAAAGTTAAAAATTGTCTTGTAATAATATGCCCCTCTCTGTCATATTTTTAACCTATCGTTAATCTCAGGCTGCTTTCTTCAATTATTAAAAACATGATATATTATTCCTCTCCTTAAAAAGGGTGATACTGAACTATAAGCCAATCACAGGAACGCCGAACAAGGAACACTTTTTCAAAACTCTTGGAAAAAGTCATGTACAATTTTCTAAATTCCTTTATACAAAAATATAACCTAATCTGTAATAACCAATACGGATTCCAGCCTAAACTTTCCTGACTGATAGAAGTATAATTGTCAACTTGGGTAATACCATTTCTGCTGCGTCAAAGCTATTCTGCAGTGTCCCACAGGGTAGACTATCACCACTACTATTTCTCCTTTTCATCAATGAGCTGAATGATTTCATTTTTGTTAACACCAGCCCCCTGGTAAATTAGAACCATGTGCAACGAGTACAGGCCTTAAATCCAATAAATGATCATCAAGCACGTTTGGTTTTTTGCAGCTGGTTTCTACGTCATGATGCTGAAGACCCTCGTTTTCTTGCAAACCTTCTTTTTTACTGATGAGACCGGGTTCACAAAAAATGGAGTGTTTAATTTTCACAATACGCATATTTGGGCCGACGAAAATCTTCATGCTCTAATAGAATCTGGACATCAGGCACGTTTTTCATTAAACATTTGGATGGGTATTGTAGGTGACAGGTTTCTAGGTCCAGTTGTTTTACCAAACCAATTAACAGGCGCTGCTTACCGCAACTTTCTGCAGAACATACTGTATGAGTTTTTGGAAGACATTCCTTTGAATCAGAGGCAACAGATGTGGTTCCAGCATGATAGTGCTCCAGCTCATTTTTCCATGGCCGTTAGAGAGTATTTACACCAAACTTTTCCACATAGATGGGTAGGAAGGGCCGGACCTGTTTTATAGCCTCCAAGATCGCCTGATCTGAACCCTCTAGATTTCTTTGTTTGGGGATATTTGAAGACATTAGTGTATGGTACTCCTGTAAATAGCCTGGAAGAGCTGCAACTACGGATTAATCAAAAGTGTCAAGAAATCCAAACCAAGGAGGGTGTTTTCGAAAGAGTTCGAATATCGTTGAGACAAAGATGTGCTTGGAAATGAATTTCTTTGTAGAAATACAAAATAGAAACCGTCTTCAACACGGACAGGAAGATTGGTAATATGCTACCATCAGCCAAAACAAACATTCCTCTAGAAGACCAAGGAGTATATGAAGTTCCTTGCGGAGGCTGTGAGAAGACGTACATTGGACAAACTAACAGAAGAATCCAAACCCGGAAAGAAGAACATCGGAATGCTGTCCAGAAAAATGAAAAAACTTCGTCATTAGCTCAACATGTAAAAGACACCGGCCACGAGATTGATTTCGATAATACCAAGGTATTAGCAAGAATGGAGCATAAGGCAAAAAGAATAATTAGAGAAGCCATCGAAATTGAAAAACATCCTCAAAATCTCAATACACGTGACGATACCCAAAGATTACCAACAGCTTGGAAACCTGTCCTGGGAATCAAGAAGATCAATAAACCAGTGACACGCAACGGTGAGAGTAGGCCAAGCAGAACACAAGAACCCACAGCACCATTAAACGCAAGACCCGTGACGCGCAGCCATGCGAAGAAATCACACACCGGAACGAAAGCACAGTATATAACTCACCAAGTGGACAAACATCTTCCAGTAAGCCGAACGTAGTAACGCGAAGCAGAAGTAAGAAGACCTGAAGATGGTAAATGAGATTTTACCGAAACGTTGTCAAACAAATGGTTCTTTTGAAGACCATGCAGATTCATCGCGGAGAGGAACCCGGAGAAATTTTACAACCATATATATATATATATATATATATATATATATATATATATATATATATATATATATATATATATATATATATATATATGTATATATATATATATATATATATATATATAGATATATACATAACCACTTACCTGCAGAACTAAAAAATCTCAACATTGACAGATTTAAAACCAAACTCAAAAAACATCTTAGTGATAAATGCTTTTATACGATTGAACAGTACTTTAATAATTAATTAATAAACATACATTTCTTAAATAATTCTAAGAGGACTAACATAATATACTTATTTTATCTATAATCTTGGATGGCTAACTCTCGACAGTTTTAAATATCATTTCTAAATCGATTAGTTTTATTTTATTCTTTCTTGGTATATAATAATATTGTTCGTTACTTTTGTATTGTGTGTTTCTTAGTTTCTCTATTATGTCCTGTATTGCTATACCTTTTATGTTCAAATCATTGCTATATTTTCTATATTTCATTTATAAAATACCTAAGTAACGAAAAAGAAAATGTTACAGAATTTTTTTTTCCAGAATCAAACAAGTGGTGAATTCATAGATGTTGAACTAGATACATATTATCAAGTTTCATTAGCAGCCTATTCGATTAAAGGATCTAGCCCCGAGGCAACTGTTTACAGGTTTGTAAATAGCACTGCAGCTTTAATTACAAGTGAATCATGGATGAGTACCGAAATTATTCTGCTGATTGTAGCTCCCATCGTTATTATAGGAATAATTTTAATGTTAGTTTTCAACCATTTCTTGGTGAAGAAACAGCAAAAGAATTATTTTAAGGTATTTATAAAAACTGTTACTGCTTCAAATTCAAACACTTCTGTATCTAGGAAATTGAAGAAAAAAATTTACCAACTGTGAACTACATTCAGACCCAGATGAATGCGGAACATTCAGATGAATGGGAACTTTTGCCTGAGAAATTATTAACGAAAGAGATACTGGGTGAAGGAGCATTTGGAGTAGTCCGAAAAGGAGAATACTATGGCGAAAATGGAAATAGTACCGAAGTTGCAATTAAAATGTTGAAAGGTAAACGTCAACAATACAGTAATGCTTCGAAATTACATTGAATATTTTGAAATAACATTATTCTAATTTCAGATAATCCGTCTCACGAAGAACTGAAACAATTTAGTCAAGAAATAGATATAATGAAATCAGTACCATCTCACCCACACTTAGTTTCTTTAATTGGATGTATAACTCGAGGTACAAATCGTAGGCCGCTTTTAATTGTGGAATATTGCTCCAACGGAGACTTGCAAACTTACCTGCGAAACGCTTGGAACAGGCTGACAAACAGGTAAGTTTGAAATACATTACACATTGTGAGATATAAGTTTGTCACACATTGTAATATAAAATACCAAAATACACACATCTTGGAAGTTTTGGTCCCCTTTGTTAATTTTTAAGTTGTGGAATGTAAGGAGACCAATGAGACCATGTTTTGTGTACATCTTATCATGAAAATAAAAATTCTACCGTAGCAAAAAATTCTTTTTGATCGAAAATATACAGATATTTTTAAAGTATAAAATCAATTTTGTGTGAAATGCCAGGTAATCCGTTTCTTAATTTGCTCGGACGAGAATAGTGACCTTGAATCAAAAGAGTTTGTCAAATTACCTCATTGCGTGTCGTTCCAATATGCAGTAAGGCGCATACAACAAATTCTAACCCCTAGAAGGAGGCTTTTCAGGCTGTTTGTAAATCTACATAAATAAAGCAAATGTAAACAAATGATATAAGTTTTCCATACGATCGGATGTCATCGACGAGAATTCGGAGATAGTTGGATGTGGCGGTCATTAGCGTGCGCGTTTTCCAACAATATAATAATGATATTTTTAAAGTTTACATTGAAATAAATTGAAAATAAATGCATTGGGTAATATTATGTTGGTCCTTCTAGAAATTTCTCTCGCCGACAAACCTGCTTCACGCAACCCAACAATCTAACCGTCTGTCAAAGTCACCAAGCTGGGAAATCTGCTCAAATCTACGTATTTTAGCTGTAATAAAATGTCCTATGCAACAAGCTTTATAACAATTACAATACAAATGTAAACAGAAATTTAAAACAGAATGCTACACATTATCAAAGTGTAGGTGCAACCTATGCAAATTCCAAAAAAACTTGATAGATAGATAGATAGATAGATAGAAGTAAATATGTAAAAAATATGAAAATAAAATGATATTTAATAGATGTTTACCTTTCTCTCTCAGATCGTATATTTTTTAAAATACCTAGGTAGGCAACCTAATAGTTTTTCTTTAATTTAATCACTTTATTATATTACCTACTGACAACTGATAATATGTCGTACATTTTAGGCTTAACAAGGAAAAAATTGCTTTACCAAATTTGCTGGAATATACAAAGTGCGCTTCAAATAAATTATATGACTTAAATGTAGAGCAAGACATGGATATTCCACAACCAAAGGAACTAGTTTCTTATGCACGACAAATTGCACTCGGAATGGTAAGTCAAAGCAATTGATATATGAAATGTATTTCGATTGATTACATAGAGGAATCATCCACCGCAATTTGTGATTTAATTCATTAGATTGGCACTTTTTAATGTTTTTATTGACAATAAACACCTGGAACCTGAAAATTAAACTAACAATAAGCTTCATCCAAAAGCTGCATATCAATTTCTGTTTATAGGAATATTTATCATCTTTAAAATTGATACACCGAGATTTGGCAGCTAGGAATGTCTTAATTTGCAAAGACAACATCGTGAAAATTTCAGACTTTGGTTTGAGCAGGGACGTATATCATGACAAGATCTATTGTAAAACTACTGGCGGCAAACTACCTCTTCGATGGATGGCATTAGAATCGATGACACATCAAGTGTATACCACTCAAAGTGACGTCTGGTCTTTTGGTATTCTTTTATGGGAAATAGTGACATTAGGAAGTACACCTTACCCTGGAGTATCTACAGGAGATTTATTACCCCTTCTTAAAAGTGGTTACCGCATGGAAAAGCCTTGCAATTGCAGTGAGGAATTGTTAGTAGTTTTTATTTTTAAATACGTAGTATTCAAAAACTTGTTTTCAGGTATACAATTATGTGCAAATGTTGGAAAGCAGCACCAAGGGAAAGACCAACATTTTCTGAACTTCGAAAAAAATTAGATGAGTTATTAGAAAGTGTTTCAAACTATTTAAATTTAAATTCAAGTGAATCGGGTGATATTTCCATAAATAAAATAAATAAAATAAACAAATATAAAAATGTTAATTTTTCTGAAGGATATGTAATACAAATGAAGGGTGTGTAGTATATATGTTTTGAATTAGTGCTTTTACTACATTAGACTAGTTTAAAATGAATCTAAATATAGGTGTATTTTTTATACTATACCGTAACATTTGAAGAAAATGCTTTTGTGAAAGCACAGAATATATACAATATTTATGTTCTCTAGTAAAAACTCCATAATAGTACAATTTTCTAATGTAGATTATTCTAGATATAAGATATTATTGTGCAGTAGGTATTGATAATAAAATTTAATTTGTAATTGACTGTATTATTGATCGAGCCATTATTTTTTCAACAATTTTTTTCTTTGGCTCCTACCGTGTTTTCGACAAACAGGAACCAAAATGGCGATGACTGTGCTTATTGTGAATATAAGCACACTTCAATTAGATAAATTTAAATAATTTGATACAATTTATATAAAATATATCAGTCATAGATGAATATTATATATATTTATAGGTACACTTAAAATCAAAATAATGTAACGATATCCAAAGAAATCCATAGACAGATATAATGATAATATAGTATTTAAATATAGAGTAATATGTAAATTATTAGCTTCTTTTTCTTTCGTTTTAAAAATGCCGCTCGTCATTTTACCTGGACGAATCGTTTGTGCGACACCGTTTTCTTTACCTTACGAATTCACCGAGTCGCAATTTTGAAACACACTCTGGGTTCATTCTTTTTTCTATTAACCATAAATTTAAAAATAAATGTTCTGTATTTGGATACCACACTTAAGGATTCTATACAGATGCCCTGTTTCTGCCATATAGGTCACAGATTTAAGACATAGGTGTTTATTTTTTCCTCTGGCGGCGCATAATAAAACTTTCTTTGACTGGTCCAATAGAGCTTGATCTAATTAGTGGGTGTGCCATATGAGAGAATAATCGAACTTGAATTAAATAAAAAGAAAAATTAAAAAAATAAACTTTGTCAAGCTGTAACTTGCAAGTAATTGAAAATTCGAAAAAATTTCGTTACATAACTGCTATTATTTTAATCCGTAGAATCATCTCCCTGAGTTTCCTGACGGACTTTCAGAACACCCTGTATAATAATAATGTTAAATAAGTGACTGTGCCCATTGTCTGCTCAATCGTAGCAGCCGGCTTGGCCTCGCGATTTAACAGACGATGATGCTCTGTGACATGACATTTCAAATACAAAAGTGCAATATATCAAAAGGAGGCACATAAAACTTATCAAAGACTTACTTCATTGGTTATGTATGTGGGTGCAAGAGAGACAACCATCTGCACGTACGATATGAACTGTGTTCTTAATTTCCCATTATTTTGTTTGTAAACACGTCATTGGCGTACAGTGTGGTTTCTTCTTTTATCTTGTATCTCGTTAGTGTTATTCTTTGTGTATTTTTGTGGATGTTATTGTTGGAACATGTCATGTTTTATAAGGGACTGTAAAATTAACCAGCATATAGCACGAAATAATCCAGAATTCAATTTCATTTCAGTTATGCCCTTACTGCTTCATCATTGCTAGAGGCACAAAACAAATATGGCGCTGATCATGAGTAATCCATTCGCGCAACTTTTAGCGCATTCCAGTCATCCACTGAAATATACGATATGGAATGCGTTTAGTCCATTTGCGCATCCAAATAAAGGTACCAATCCTAGGAACAGACAAAAGGAGGCACATGAAACTCATCAAAGACATACTTCAATCGTTATGTATGTGGATGCGAGAGAGACAACCATCTGCCTTTCGATATGAATTGTGTTCTTAATTTCCCATTATTTTGTTTCTAAACACGTCATTGGCGTACAGTGTGGTTTCTTCTTTTATCTTGTATCTCGTTAGTGTTATTCTTTGTGTATTTTTGTGGGTGTTATTGTTGGAACATGTCATGTTTTATAAGGGACTGTAAAATTAACCAGCATATAGCACGAAATAATTCTCTATATCCAGAATTCAATTTCATTTCAATTCACAATCAGCTAAGCCCCTACTGCTCCGCCATTGCTAGAGGCACAAAACAAAATATGGCGCTGATCATGAATAATCCATTCGCGCAGCTTTTAGCGCATTCCAGTCATTATAATATAAAATTACATTTCAGTGTTAAAATGACGGCAAGTTAGTTAATTTCAGCCATCATATTTGCAGGAGTGTAAATATAACGGAACTGCGCTGTCTATATTTTTTCTAGGTTTGTGTTTAGAAGTCTATGGATGTGCATTGCAAAGAAGTTATGATATTTGCACATTATTCGGTATCTTTTCTTTCTTTGAGTATAAACACTGTTCGTCAAGTGAAGGTTCCAGAGGTTGTGGCTAAATCACGGCTTTATGCGCAATGAACACTAATGAAATTCATTTGTACACGACAAAGTGGAAGAAAATCTATTTCTTAACAAATCACCTTGAGCGCGCGAATGTGTGCGGCTAAATGCGCAGTCGTTTAAAAAAATTAAATCTGTGACCTTGACATCAAAGGAACCGACATGAAGACAACGGACTGTAATAGACTGTGGTATAAATTGAAATCTTTAGAAGAAGAAGACGAATAGACAACATGTCATTTTTGACATTACAAACGAATGGTCAACAGCTGACACCCCTAAAAAATGTTTTGTATAAAAGAGAAGTAGTATTCTTCCTTCGTTTATTTAGTTTTTTCTTGACAGGTAAATATTTAAATAGTAGCATAAAAAAGCATCATCTGCAACTATCGTGTAACAGCAGTGTAGTGTTATTTTCTAATGGATTTTATTTTTGTTTATAACTTACTATAGTACTGTAAAATGATGCCAATAAAAGATAATCAAGATGTGGCTTGTTTTTTCTGCACTAAACACACCACGTGGAAGGGAAAGTATGTATAATAAATTACATATCACAGATATATCATTACTAAAACACCAACTTTTCAGATATAAAAGGATATTTTCCGTTGGAACCATGGGCATTACAACTTACAATCCATCCAACTTAGAAGTAACAAATAGATGGGCATACAACGATTTTATATCAGTTCAGCCAATTAAAGGAGGAGTCCCCTATGAGTTTCAAATTACAATGAAAAAGGAGAGGAAAATAGATAAAATGACGTTCTCTACTGAACATAGAACACATCTTTTGACGGAAGCCTTGAAATTTAGGAATTATTTTCTAGAAAGACCTAAAGAGGTTTTGGTGAGTCAGTTTTCTCAAATTATTGCTTAATAGAAAACATTTCAAATGAACAAGATTTTTTAATAGTAGTTCTTAAAAACAATATGCTGCTAAGTACAATTTTATTAAAAATAAGCTTACGTCAACTCAAATAAATCTTATCTTGCTTCCTGTTACAAGAAACTGCAATATAATATTTGAATATCAGCAATAATGAAAATGATGAGGGCTGTGGATAACAGTTACTCTGGTTTCATACTTATCTCTTCGAATTTTGCTTACTCTGCAGTAGTAAGGATTTACAATATTACTGCATAATTAATAACCCAATATTAATTTAATAAAATGAGAGTGTCATCCAAGTCCCCTTTTGCACAGACTTACATATTTTAATATTAATTTGAAAAGTTATTATTTATTGTTAATAAAAACACTTACAGAACAATATGTTTTTAAAACCTTTATCTGAAATAGTAAAATTGTATATATTAAATATATTTTATGATTTGGGACTATAAATAGAAATCAATAGAAAAAAACAATATTGATATTTTTGTCAAATATTTGTTAATATTGCTTCTAAATAGAATTTATTTATTACCTGTAGACTTAGCCTAATTAAAATGTTGTTCACATTAAAGCACACATTATTTGATGTCTGTTCCTTGTCTGCTGCATTAATTATTATTTTAAATAAATTACTATTTTCTCTAGTAATATTCTTTGAAGCTAATCATACTTTTAAATAAATTTATAATAAATTCAGTTCAGGATTAATTTGGCTAATTATTTGCGTTCCAGTTCAAAGAAATTAAAATGAGTAATACTAGGCTTTTCGTATTAAAAAGATAACCTTATTTACTTAATTTATCTATAATTATACAATATCATCTTGATTTGAATTCTGCTCTGAAAATAGTATTAGGTGTACCTACCTAATTATCTGATGGTATGAGGATAAAAATAGTACAATATAGGTAATTAAATTGTTTATATTTTCTTAGTTACTGAATGTCTGGTATTATATGTACATGCCGAGTGCTACAAATTGCAATAAATAAAAAATGTTACATTTTGGGATTTACTGAGATAACGTAATTTGTTACTAGAATTAGTTTAAAATAAATAATGTAGATGTTATCACAAATACAAAATAAATAGAAAAAAGTATAAGCCATATGAGGCTATAACAAATTTTCAGCAATTATTATTTATAAAATTTTGTTGGTAATTTTCATATGAATAAAATTCACAGTAAAATTATCTTGATGTGCATGCATGTTAACTGGTAATTATATTTTGTGAAATTTCGAAGGGACGAGATCTATAATTGTCACTTATGTCTATACAAGGTGATTCACAACTTATCCGAAAACATTTTGGAATAGATCCGTCTTGAAAAATGGAGTCTATATCGTAAAAAAAAATTTTTAAAAATCGTTATAGTTGGAGAAAAAGATTATTGAAGTTGTAGAATTTTCAATCTTTACATTTCTGGGTTACTGCAGTTTTTAGCATCGGAATACTGGAATCTTATTAACATTTTTGCGATACTATTTACATTAGTTTTTAGGTATTAAAAAAAAACATACGTGTATAGCAACTCGGCGGGGATGGATATTGTTTTAATTTATGGTGAAGTAAGACAAAATATTTTGCAGCTTCTCGTCTGTATGTAGAACGATTCTCTGGTCGACATGTGCCAAATGCACCTACTTTTACCGTGGTAATGCAATGCGGGCACGACACGGAAAATTTGTAAGCGAATCGTGAAAGAAGTAGAGCTCCAGGGCTTCCAGAAAATCCCCAATATGCCAATAATTTACTAGTTCAAAACCGACCACAAACATTAGATGTAGAAACTGAGTAATATGAGTCCAAATGTGTTTACACGTTGATTTACAAAATTTTGAACAGACATCATGTCAAATTATTGTATTAACTGAAACCGCAAATAAATTTTATTAATTAATAACAATAGTGGCAAAAGCAGTTGAATTTGCTGATATAAAATAGGTGTTATAAAGTTTTATGTATTTCTCTCTCTGGGAAATTCTTTCTATTTTTTGTCGCCCTGGTCATCAACTGAAGGCTTGCGCTTACGCAAGTTCAGATTTTACAGTGGATCAGTTTCCTGTGCCGTACAGAAGTGTATTTATAAATCATTTTCGAACTGCCCTTTTTGATTTATTTTACATGATTGTATTTGTAAGAGTCAGATAAATTCCGAATCACCCTGTATAGCACAATAGTTACAGAATAACGATGGTAAATAGTCCAGTTTCCACATTGCGCAGTTTCTCGTGCAGGTTCTCATAAAAATTTAGAATATGTTCTATATTTTTATGGACAAAATTATTTGATTTGTTTTCTATATGCAACTACAAAAATAGCATAGAATATAATTATTCCCAAAAATTTTATAGACAATTTTTGCAGTGTTATATGGCTATCAAGATTACTATTAGGAAAATACAGTCATTTATTCGGTTCAATTATGATTTCTTTAAAATAATATTTTTGAATTAATACAGAGAATAAACAAGATATATAACGTAAACGTGGTCAAACACCAATTTTAGAAACAAAATTTTTTTTATTAAAATATACATTTGTTTGAACATTTTTTAGCGGTATCAAGCTTATAAACATCACTGGTCAGACATAAGACTCCCTGTAATATTAGAAGTAACACCATATTCCCTTGATCAATTAGATCCAGCCACTAATAAGGTTTTAGCCAGTTATAATTTTAAAGACTTCGAGGGTATATGTACAATATCTGATTATCCAGGTAACAATCAATTCCTAAATTATATTTTGGACAGTAACGAATTTGAACTTCTAGGAGGATTTGTTATTGTTTGTGGCGGTTTTGGTAGGCTACATTTATTCCAAGCTGTGGACTTTGAAGATATTAAAATAAAGATTCTAGAATCCGCTACTGTTAATATAGGAATAAATATTAAGGTATTGAGCACACCGATAAAATTAGAAGATTTTCAGTGTCAACGTTTCGGAAAATTTAGGTAAAATGTTATAATAAATTGTATATACAAATTCAAACATTGTTTTTTTTCTTTAAGCGATGATGAGTTTGTCACGTCAGTGTCTGAGTTTGCCGTTTACAAAATTCACAAAGCGAGACACTCGGAACCGGTTAGGAGGACTTTATGTCTGTCTGAGCACTGCCTACTGGAAAGGGATCCACAGACTTACAGCATCTGCACTCTTCAGCCTTTGAACAATATTTTTGCTTTAATACGTGATAATGATAACCCTCAGCTTTTCAGTATTCAATATTTTAGTGGACAGATTAGGACTTACACTACGACAGACAGGTAATATTTTCTCTGCAGCTATACAAAATGATAAGAAATTATGTATTTTGTGAATTATTCCAGGGATTCATTATTAGCCTCCTTACTAGATGGCGTAAGAGCTGCTGGCAACAAAGATGTACACGTTACTATGGTTCCTACAGAAAGAGGTCTTAGGTTGGGACCTCTCTACTTGCCAGTTGAAGAAGAAGCAGAAAGCTTGCATTTGAAACTTTTGTTGAATCCACCGGCCATGAAACCTTTCTCCCAGTGCGTGAGAAGGTTTAATGCTAATGTACCCTACAGTGGACTTTTGTACAGTATTACACAAGAGGTAAGTAACTGTCACTCGTATACATTTCTTCACAAAGTACTAATTTCATATTTCAGGGAATATTTTCTGAAAATAAAGAGAAGCTTATCACCGGAGTATTGCAGTCACTAGTATCTAAAGAAGGTGATCAGAAAGTTATAACCACAATGGAGTTAGAAGCACAGTTTCACGCTCTCAGACGATTAGTAGCAAGCAAAGTTGGCTATGCCTGTTTTACAAAGCTACCTGGGTAAGGATATTCTTCAATTTGTTTAATCTTAAATGGTACTTACTATTTTAGATTTAGTTTTAGGGAAGCAATAGGCCATAAAGTTGTTTCAGCTTTGAAACGAAACGACTATGCCGTTACGCAAGCAGCCATAGATATGATTTGTGCCTTGATGCACCCCATGCACGATGACTACGATTTAAGACAAGAACAATTAAATAAATCATCCCTTTTACAAACTAAACCCTTTTTAGAGAGCTTACTTAACATGTGGACCACCCATATAGTAAGTTTTCTTTGTAAAAAATGTGTATATTTTATTTTTCTTATAGATATGTTATTAAAGAAATTTTTTAGGCACAAGGAACAGGTGCACTGATAGTTTCAGCCATGCTAGACTTTTTAACATTCTCACTCTGCGTACCTTACAGCGAGACGACTGACGGTAAACATTTTGATACCCTTCTGGAAATGGTTTCGGACAGAGGCAGGATGCTCTTCAGGCTATTTCAGGTAACAAGCCAGTGATATACAATGGCTTAGTAGGGAATTTTGTTGAGAGAGTTGAAAATTGTTCTCCCGTCACTTTTGCTCCCTCGCAGTGGCAAATTTTTAACGTTCCCTCCTCTGATTGGTCAAAAACCAGTTTGTGGGTGGAGCTACTGGGAAAAGTGGTGGGAGAGAGAAAAATGGAGAGGGAATTTGCAACTTCAAAGTACCCTCCTTGTCTTCAACTGTTAGACCTTCGTGATCAGGAATATTATTCAACCAAACTTACAAGTATGGTAACACTGGTTACTATAGTGTTAAAATTTTTGTTCTTTTAAGTTACGTAAAAAGTGTTACAAGTTTTTGTAGTTCTGATATGAATTTTATTTTTAGTTCAACTAGGATTATTTTTCAGAAATGCACATAAATTTTGGTGAACACTTCTAATTTCAATAAATGAACAGACGACAAAATTACAAACATATCAGAATTGATACTTGACAAAATTAAATTTATTTGGAACCAAATGCAATCTAAGTACTAATCATGCGGATTAACCCAAAAGTCGGAGACTTGTGCGGAAGAGGGAGCGTCATATTATTATTATGCAGACCGCATTTGTTGAGGACAGTGTGACTTTGTGATAATATTTTTCCCAACTTTAGCATCCATCAATGGCAATCGTGAAAGGCGCTGGGCTCGTCATGCGGTCCATCATCGAAGAGGGAGAAACTGACGTAGCCGAGAAGATGCAGAATCTAGCTCTTGCCGAAGGTGCTCTACCGAGACATCTGCTTGCTGCCTTGTACACGCAAGGAACCGACGGGAGATTGCTTACGCACAGGCAGCTGTCTAGGCATCTAATCGGCCTTTGGGTCACTGGAAATCCGACGGCAATGAACCTGCTGAAGAGAATAATGGTAAATGTTTTCATTGTGGATTTTTAATGAAAATATTTACTAAACATCTTTTTTAGCCAACTGGGCTTATAACTTTTTTGGACTCTAACGACGAGGTCCCCAAAGAGGCCCTAGAACAAGAAATGTTAAACCACAGAAATAACTTAAAACTAGCGCAAGACCATGCTAGTAAAGAAAAGAAGAATCCGAACTGGGCGGCGTTGGAAAGACAGATCAAAATGGTGGAGAAAAGGGTGGAACACTATACGAACTTGGCGATGCAGCATTGGGGTGCTAGGGTGGGGATCCAATTGAAGAGGGAAGAGAAAATAAAGGAAAGGCCTATAGTTTTAAGGAGGAGAAGAGAGAGGAAAAAGGCTGAATCGAATTGGCCCTTGTTTTATTGGAATTTCAATCAGGATCACGCCCTTCCCAATTTAATTTGGAATCATAAAGTAAGTAAACTACATGGTTTCTCAACTTTGAACTGAAAGTTGAACTCAACTTTAAAAATTACAAAAAATTTGAAAATTATATAAACACTATTTGAATTCTATAGATGCAAAGCAGTCTAGGTCAAGAATACAAAAAATTATCGAAAGTTTATCTTCCCCATATTTAAATCTCCACTTTTTAAAAACACTTTTTTACTAAACTGTCCTAGCACATTGTAAAAATATGTTACATTACGTTAAGTTACATTAGTGTACATTGCTTTCTGAAGGATTTTTTTAGTTGTCTCAAAAACATTTAAAATTGACTTGGTGGATTTTGCATCTATACGACATTTAGTTGACTGTTTTCAGTTTTAAAGGATAATGAAAAAATATCAAAGGAGATATTTTTAAAAATCATTATTTCTTAGATAACATCTGTTAACAGTAATTATCATTATAGTACGAGATTCACCCACGTGATTACTACGTTAATCTGTTTTTTTTTATTAAAATGTAATTTTAATAGATGATTATTAATAGAAAAATACATGTCTGCCTGGTTGCCTATGAATATATGGC
The DNA here is from genome assembly GCA_037114965.1 of Monochamus alternatus. Taxonomy (NCBI): domain Eukaryota; kingdom Metazoa; phylum Arthropoda; class Insecta; order Coleoptera; family Cerambycidae; genus Monochamus; species Monochamus alternatus. The sequence continues at coordinate 13,459,506 of CM073427.1, forward strand.
CGAAAGTGTTTTTGATTTATTTTTATCATAGACCTTATAAATCATGGACCGGCCCTAGAAAGAGAGGTTCGCTGTCCTGATGTGTACAAGAGGGATGAAGCTAGTCCGGGCAAAACAGATGTTCTATGACAGAAAAATATATAAACATAACCTGACAAAACCTTTCCTAAATAATTAAAACCGTCCTTACAAATTGTTATTATCAAAATGTAATTATAAATTAAATTTCTGACTAAATGAGTAAATATCCAATATAATTTAATAATAGTCTGTCATACGTCTGTCATTTACGGTTTTTGTTTTTTTCGGTCAATGATCTGTGGCTTTTTGCCCGGACTATCTCTATCTCTGTCGCACACATCTGAGCATCAACGATTTGTATAGGTAGAAAACGGTTTCAGGCACGTCCATGATTTATAAGGTCTGTGATTTTTATCAATTAATGAAGTCCAGCAAATGTCATGTGAAACATCAAAATTGATAAAAGAATTTTATGGCTGTTTGCACAACAAGGTGTCGTTATTGTGCTCCCCATGACCTACCTACATCCTTTCACAACGTTATTACAGCTGGAAATCTTAATACATTTTTTTTTCTTTATCTGGAGAGCTGCATATGCAAAATACCCATACAAGCACAATTTTGACAGATAGGGATTTATGCCCTCCACTGACACTTAATATTTTATTGAAATATAACGGTATAAGGAGTAAAAAATTACATCTGACAAACTGTCGTTTGTGTGGCAAACTAGAACAATTGGTCGCTTTCATGGGTTAATTTAAGGACTTTAAGTTTCAATAAAAATTCCTACATTGAAAAAGTACTGCAGTTAAATGTAATTTTTGGGTAAAATTCATATTGCCAAAACTGAAATCACGGATTGTAGACTTCAATTGAAATATGGGTTTGTCCCAGTTCAAGATAAATTGTGATTGACCAATCTATTAACAACAAAAATGTGGAAAACTGCTCATACAATACATGCTTGGAATAGTAAATAACATTTGTCAAAACATTATTTTGGGGTATTTTTAGGTATTAATAATATTGTGTGAAGCTAACTACTCTGTGGACAAAAGCCCCAACCAGCGTTGAATTACACCTAGATGTTTGGTATCAGAGAACATACATATGACTTCATTGATAGGAATTGTAGGAGATTTGATTTATATTAGCTTAAAATACAGTAAAAAATCATTTTGGGACTAACAGAAACAGCGATTGCTGTACTGGGTTAATCTAAGGACTTTTATTTTTTAAAATTTTGCATTAACTGATTATATTATATTTACCTACGATAGTTGTTAAAACTAGACATCAACTGGTTAAAAAAAAAATTATCAAACATCTAAATATACAGGGTTAACTATGACTAAGTACAAAAAATTTAACCACGTGCTCAGGGAGGCCTAAAAGCCAATAAAAAAATTATTCCAGAATTTTAGGTAGATATTTAAAAAATGGGGCAAAACCCTTTTTTCCTACGGAAAGTCGGCGCCTATGATAAGAATCGCCTGAGATGGCTTAGATTCATAGATAAAGCTTACATCTGTCAACAATGTCAACTACCATGCGGTCGTCTTTTTGTAGCATTTCTAAATGTAGAAACGACAAAAATTAACATTCTTATTAGTAATAATACCTGATAGATAGGTAACAGTTAATCCAGTTAGCTCCAGTATTTTGCATTCGTTTTCCATTATTTCGTTATAAACTGGTAGAACTACATATTCGGTCATTACAGCCACTCACTACCGATAAAAGACACTTCCCGTAGGTACAATTAGATAAAATGCATATTTATTATAACAAAATCGAACAAAAGATTAGATTAGATAGATAATACACGTTTTAATGTAACCGCGGCAGTCTTGTCCCATAACCTAGAAAACCAAACCGGCGAACTATATTGTGAGAAAGTATCTGCACCCAACACAAATGTCTTTATTTAATAACTATAAAACGTTTAAAAATTTAAAAAAGGCACTAAAAACTAAAGAAGAACACAAAATTACAACGTCAACACAGGAATTGAATTATGACATGACAGCGATGCCGACTGAGCGAGCGACTGTTGCATGCTTGTAGAGTAGTCAACCAACAAGCAAGTTAACATTGGCGGCATTAAATAAGGATTTAAAATAATATAAATAAGTTTGGAATTTTTTTGAATGGTGAGTTCGTTAATTCTTATTTTTCCCTATACCCTCTTAAAATATTTGTACTAAGTCATAGTTAACCCTGTATATCCTGACAAATTTTAAATTTTTAAAATTTTTCTTGTGCCAATGTTGAATGTGCTCCAAATCCATTCAAATATGTGATCACAACTACATGCCGCCATTTTTTAATTTAAAGACAAACTGTTGACAGTGACAGTCTCTTTCTTTATTTCTATATATCTAAATATCTCACTCAAAAGCAGTGTTGCAAACAGAATAGAAAACACTAAATTGTAGTAGAGATATAACAAAAAAAAATCAGGTGTGTATCGTTTGCTAAATCGCGTCGCATTTGTAATACTTGTCTGTCGAATCACCTGAATTTCAATATATAATTCTGCAATGTGCTGTAGTGTGGCGACCCCAACATTAGTATTTGGAAACATACACATCAGGCCATAAATGTCAGAATTTGACATTTGATATTGACTATAATAGTTTATCTTTTAATACAACCTACTTATTTAATTTGGTTTGCAAGAATGTACGTATTTTTTATCTACTATTTTAAAACATTAAAATACGCGGCACTGATACCGTTTCAATACTTCACCCAAAGCTTTCATATCTAAATATTTTACATTTTTCATACAACTGAGTACATACGTATTAATAATGGAGCTACTTCTACATTTTCACCATAAAAAGACAATACTTATTATTTTAGGTTGTATCAATTTATAAATTTAAAAATGAGACGTAAACAGAAACGTACACCTTAACAGATATTTGACATAATTTCTATGAAACAATTGACGGCTATGTCCAACTACGTCATTTGTGCTGTAGAGGGCTGCCATGCGCGATGAGTCAACGTAAACTGACAATGGAACACTAGAAAAAGCATGGCTGTTGCGATTTAGCCGATGATAGTTTAACATAATAAAACGAAATAAATTAGAACAAGCATCAAACTAGCAGCAAACTGTCACGAGTTTGCGCAGTACGAATTTAACCGTCCCAACACAATCGATCCGGGAACTAGTTGTAAGATTTTTTGTTCCAACACAAAAGTGGATGGTTTGGAAACTGTTTGCTGACAGTCAAATCGATTTGACGATTATTAGGAAACCACTAGTCAGATGCATGCGCAGATAGAATCTAAACGCTAACAGAAGTCAACTTTTGGTAGGCTAGGTAATGAACGTAACTAAAATTGTATGTAATAATGGTATTTGAGAAAGTTATTATAGTTGCACAATTAATTTGCAGATTTTTAAGTATGTAATTTTGTAGTTTTTCAAAATGAGTTACTCTAGTGAAGAAGAGCAAGTTAGCAATTACAGCAGTACCTCGGATTCTAGTGATGATGAGATTTATCACTTCCTTATACATGAGTGGCCGAAAAATGAAAATTACTTCAAACTATACCCCTTGGTTACTGCTTGAACTAAACGTGTCGTTCCAACAAAGCAATTAGAAACTGATTTCAAACTAGTACATGAATTGCACTTGCGCATTAAAACAGTGCTGTAAACTATCAGTCATTGCTGTGTAGGAACAAACCTAATGTAAACAAATTATAATATTATTTTACAATATATTTTTTTTTTACCTGGTTTATTACAATTAGTTTGGTGCAGTTTATTATTTACGAGTGATTTAATTATACTTTCAACAAGATTGAATCACATCGAAATTTGATAATAAAATTGTGATTTTCATATTATGTTTTTGTCCAATATTCTTGTCTTTCTTAAAACCTTTATATTTTTTTTATTTTATTATTTTAGCCTACAAATTTGTTTTAATTAGTATCAGAACTATCAGACAAAGTAAATTAATATTTTGAAAATTTGACATAAAATAAACAATGTTATTAATATGTAATGTTACTAATATTTATAGACGAGGGAGGAGTTAAGAAGTGCCTTAGACACCGAAGTGAGAAACTTCTCATCGGACAGAGAACTGGCGGGATCTGCTTTGGTAGCTTGGAACCACCAAGAATTTGAACTTAATTATGCTTGCCTTGCCGACGAAGTAAAGATTGGTGATTATTATTTAAGACTGTTATTAGAATTGGATGTGAATAATGACGACTCGCCCATAAGAAGATCGTAAGTCCATTTGAATTGGACACCGTTACAACCCTTACATTGTTAATGTTTCAGATACGAATTCTTCAACGATTTGTATCACAGGTTTCTGCTAACAAGTAAAGTTGAAATGAAATGTATGTGTCTTCAAGCTATGTCAATTGTATACGGGAGGTATTTCGAAGATATCGGTCCTTTCAGCGACACCAAATATATTATGGGAATGTTGGAAAGGGTAAGTAAGGCGTTTTTACTAATATTTGTCGTAATAAAACCTTTACATTCTGTAGTGTGTAGATAAGCAGGAAAGGGACAGATTAGTAATGTTTGCTAACAAATTAATTTTACATCGTCGCAATGTCAGAGATGTATTAGATGTGGGAGGGATTCAAATATTAGTAGATCTAATGACTCTTGCACATTTGCATACTTCGAGGGCCGTAATTCCGACACAGACTAACGTCATCGAAGCTGGACCTGGAATGAAACTTATCCAAGAAAAAGAATGGTACTATAATACTGATAAAGGTAGAGAAGGACCAGTCAGTTTTAACGAGGTAAGATAAATTTATGGAAGTGAATTTATTGTACAGGGTTTAAATTACCACATATGTACAAGATGATTCAAATTGGTATGTATTTAGAGGGGCAGAGATTCTGTCATAGATAAAGCAAAGCTGCTGTATGAGTCCTCGGTTCATTTTCCGAAAAAATATTAATGGCAAAAACCGCATCTTTCTATCTCTTACTGTTTTCAAGCTACAGGGCATTTGCAAAACTGAGTGATACCAAAAAACGCCATGTAACCCTCAAAAACATACCAATTTGAATCACCTTGTTATGTATGTGGTAAATCAAATATATACAGAGTATCCACAGCATAAGTACCATATAAGTTTAATATATGATACTATAATTCAAAATTAACAAAAAAGTTCTATACAATATAGGTCCTAAACTTAGGACTAGTAATTTTGAGAAAAATTGTTCATAGTGTTTTTAATATTGTGCTATTTTAAATGGTGATACTTAAAAGATGTATCTGAAAGGTGTTCATTGTCAATTCGCTGTAAAAGTATATCTCATATATCTGAACTAGTAACTTGAAGAAGGATTTTCCTTTATGGTGTGCACATTTGTTTGACTGGGTTTATCCATGGCCTACACCTTCACATCTTGGTTGTATATTTGGGAGGATAACGCTATGCATACATACAAGCTGCTAAGTATGAATCATAGAAATCATAAAATATATAGAAGCTTAGAGTCATCTAGGGAAAACTTAATGTAAGCCGTTGCGTTTTTATCCCAGCGTACCATTGAAACCAAAACGGAATGTTTGTAGTTGGGCCATAGAAATCATATGTTTCTATGAATTGGATGTAAAATTTTCATATTTTGAAATTCCCGCCCATTAGCGTGAAGCTACCCAGTTAGTGCAACCAACTCATGGAAGCTAAATTACTGCAATATTACCAGACTCACGTTTTCTCCATACGTTGACTATTTTCGGTACCTCTTTTGGTCTTCTATATATCTATAGTCTGAATGTTGATGGGCTTCTCCATAAAATCCCGCTTGTTAGCATTGTAACCATCATGGCTCACACGGAACTCACAAATTATAAAATAATAAAGTTACTGATTAATTTACATATCTTACAAAGTTAGGTTATGTAGCATGCTAATTACTGATCACTGCAATCCAAACCATTCAATATAGCGCTGAGGCCATTGACAGTACTTTGACGTTTGTCACTCACGTTTGGCTACTCTATATAAACTGACTCCAGCAGCGAAACCGATCTACTTATATAGGTTTTTAGGGTTCTAGAAGACCTGTCAAACTGTACGTCTAAAACAACAGCACATAAAAATACTTAAACTGCAAAATCTGGTAAGTCACATTTTGTTCTTCGGTATTTACACTTTACGCTTAACCAATAATACCCATCTGTGCGCTATTGCAAAATCAAACAACAAAACTTTAAGCTTCATTTTTACTATTAACAAATTTAAAATTATTAAAAATTAGGACCTATGTTGCATAAAACTTTTTGTGTTTATTTTGCATATTCAGTTACTTGAACATATTACCACTTAACCAGGTACACCCTATACCTATATAATTTTGTTTTTAGTTAAAAGAGTTGTTTGAGAAAGGGCTGATAAATCACAAGACTCGATGTTGGGCAATGGCCCTACCGGGATGGCGTGCCTTATCTCAACTACCTCAACTAAAATGGTGTCTGCTAGCCAAAGGCTCGCCCGTCTTGAACGAGAGTGAGTTGGCCACTTACATCCTAAACATCCTTATCAGGATGTGCGAGTACTTTCCTAGCAGAGACGCGGACGATGCTATTATAAGACCTCTACCAAAAGTAAAGAGACTTCTCTCAGAGCAGCCGGTGTTGTCACATGTAGTTCAGCTGCTATTAACCTTCGACCCCATCCTCGTAGAAAAAGTGGCAATTTTATTGTGTGAGGTTATGAGAGACAATCCGGAAATGTCAAAGCTGTACACCACGGGAGTGTTCTATTTCATAATGATGTACACCGGTAGCAACGTTCTGCCAATTGCTAGGTTCTTGCAGTTGACGCATATGAAGCAAGCATTTAAAACGGATGAGGTGAGAATTAGAGTGTATAAAGAAAGTCTTCTGAATATATGCATTTTTAGAACACTACGTCTCAAATTATGCAGAGGAGTATACTTGGAAGACTTCTGCCAGAGGCTATGGTTAACTATTTAGAAAATCATGGCGCGGAAAAGTTTGCACAAATATATTTAGGCGAATTTGACACACCGGAAGCGATTTGGAATTCTGAAATGAGGTATAAATAAAAAAAAATTGTAATTGTAAATAACACAGCCTCATTTTTTTTCTCAGATCTGGAGGTTAGACCATGTTTGCTCTATGTTTTTGGGGTCACTGAATCTGAATTCGCGGTCCGTTAATCCCATCAGGCCAGGATTTTAGCATAACCTCAAAAAACCCAATGATTTAGGCTTTTTGGCACTATTAAACGCATATAACCCTATAACTCAAACTTTAAACACAAAACCTAAACTCCAAACCTATAAAGCAATACACCCCACAGTCCCAAAATCAATAAACCCAATAACCCTGGTGCTCAGTACTTGAACTTATCATCCGTCACGCGATATGTCAGTGCTCTTTAACAAAACATATCTACCTCACAAACTTATAACCTCACAACCCAAGAACCCTATAATTCCACAACCCCATAAACAGTAACAGTTGTATTTTTCTTGAAAAACGAAATGGGACCATCAGTATTAGAGTTAGAGAATACCATTTGCAGAGGAAGCGAAATATCTGGGAGTTGTTCTAGATAAAACGCTCAATTGGAACTCTCATATGGAAACAGTCATCCACAAGGCCAGAATGTCCTTATGGACGTGTCGTCGCATTCGTGCAAAGTCCTGGGGCGTAGGTCCTAAACAACTATACCGGCTATATGTGATGGTTATCAGACCCATGATCACTTACGGCTCTATAGTTTGGTGGTCCAAAGGTCTTCAAAGGATAGCCAAAGTAAAACTCTCAGGTTTGCAGAGACAAGTTAGTCTAGCAATAACTGGTGCAATCAGTCAGCTGCTCTGAAGTCCTCTGGATCTACCACCTCTCCATATACTTTTGGAGAGAGAAGCCAGGTGGGCAGTATACAGGTTGAAGCAAGCGGCTATTTGTATGTCGAAGGCTAACATAATGAAGCACAGTGGAGTGCTGGAGGGCATAGAAGGTCACGGCACTCTATAGATGGTCTCGAATGTTATGCCTACAAAAATCAACTATAGATTTTTTTTGAAATTCTCTTTCCTCGGAAGGAGGAATGGGAGTGAGGTGAAACTGACCTCCTGAAGGCGGATAGTTGCTGGTACCCCAATGGCTTTGGAGTCTTGGGACTCCAGAGGGTGTTGGGGCTAGAGTGTATAGTTGCAACCGAAACACCAGGTTATCCATAAGCTTGGGTAAGTATGCAACTATATTTCAGGCAGAAATCGATGACATTGAACTGTGTGAATGGAAGCTGGAAAAACTTAGACTTACACGCAGGTCGATAAAAATCTTTTCTGATAGTCAAGCAGCTTTAAAAGCACTTGGATCCTACCGGTGTAATTCAAAAACGGTATGGAATTGTCAAAAGGCTCTGGAACGGTTGGGAATAAGCAACAGAGTAATCCTGGTAGCTCGGCAGCGGAGTGTTTAGCAAGGCGGGGTGCCTCTTCCAGCTTTATAGGTCCAGAACCGGCTCGTGGCTTAGCTTCGGCTACTGCCAAAGTAGTCATCTCTACCTGCGCGGAGGAAAAAGTATAGGAGTAAGGATCTGCCAAGATTAGCTCACTCGAAGGCGTTCATAGGGGGCACATCAACAAAGAGAGCTAAAAATTTGCTTGAGTTAAATAGACTTGACATAAAGACTCTGATTGGCCTATATGCATTAAGGAGTCACATGTACAGGTTGGGCCTGGCTGAGGAGGCCGAGTGCCGGTTGTGTTTGGAGAGTAACGAATCAGCAGAACACATATTATGTTACTGTCCAGCTCGAGAACAGACCAGATTTTCTATATTTGGCAAAATGCATCTCTTGCCAGAAGATATGGACAGAATCTCACCCAATAAGGTTATTGGCTTTATAAAGAGGTTAAACCTGTCGGGTGAAGTGTAATAAGTATGTGAGCCACAATAGACCACAGGATCGCAGTGGAGGGCTAGTTTTTGGCCCACTTACTTGGAACTTCCCAATGTATACCAGAAGGTTGTGCGAGCAGATTTTGTACATCTTCATTACAATTATGATGTTGCACGTCGCTTGTGTGTTGCTTTCTTGTCATATACTCTACATTAGCCAAGTCACAATCAATATAGAGCTCTCATCCGTACTGTCCACCAATTCTGGGTATCCGATCTCCTGCCTTGTAAAATGTCTTTCACCTATGTCTGCTGTGACAACATGAAAACTGTGGGGGCTCAGCCAGATAACAACTCCGTTACCCCCCTTCACCACGAGGAGTTGCCCTGGGTGCAGATACAAGTAGAACTAACATCCATGAGATGAAGTTTGTTTATAAAACCCTGATCAATCGCGTGATGTGAGTATAACGTGGTAATTGAGTTCATTGGTTATGAGGTTATAAGATTTATGGGGTAGGATAAGTTTGTTTATAGAGTACTGACAATTTGTGTGATTTAAGATAAATTGGAATATTGAATAATGCAGTTAGTGGGTTTATTGATTATGGGGATTGGTTTATGGGTTTTTAGGTTAACAGCTTGGATTTTGCTGCTGAAAAACCTAAATTACTGTTTTTTTTTTACATAGCAAAACCCTGATGTGATGGAGTTAAACGGACCCAGGATTCACATTCAGCAATATCAAAAACATAATAAACCGTCTGATCTCTAGATCTGAATAAAAAAAAAAAATTGTGAGGCTGTATAATTAGTTTCTTTGGTCGGATTTACTTACAATTTTCTTATTTTTTAGGCGAATGCTGATAGAAAAAGTAGCAGCACATATCGCTGACTTTACTCCAAGGTTACGTAGCCATACGATGGCTAGATACCACTACATACCCATTCCAGCCGTGCGGTATCCTCAGCTTGAGCGTGAGCTCTTCTGCAATATTTTCTACTTGCGCCATCTTTGTGATACTTCCAAATTCCCCGATTGGCCAATCCCTGATCCTGTAAGTACGCCAAATTCAACTAATTTGGTGACTCGAACACTTTCAAATGTATTTCTTTAGGTTAAACTATTACGAGATGTATTGGAGGCCTGGCGATCGGAAGTTGAAAAAAAACCCTCTCTGATGACGGTAGAAGAAGCCTATAAGAGTTTGGGTCTTGATGGAGGAACATCGCACGATGAGTCAACCATTAGAAAGGCTTATTATAAGCTGGCGCAGCAATACCATCCAGACAAAAACCCTGACGGAAGAGTAAGTTGATGCAATAATTTTTTAGAATGAATAATAAAATTTGTGGGCAAAAAGATGTCTAGCTTAAAACGCAAAAATTTATAGGGATGTAGATTCGGTCAATAATATAGTAAATGTCTTATAATTTTTTTTCATCTTACACGCTGAGTTACGAAAAATGTGTTAAATTAAAATTATAAATAACGAAATTTGGCCATAATTTCAGAACCATTTAAGGAATAAAAATAATTTTTGAGGTGAGGTAAAAGCATGTGGCATTTGTTTTAATCAGATATCAAAGAAGGTCTTGTTCAATTTGACAATAATTATAGCTTCCTAACTTTTTCGTTTTTAATATTTCTTCAGTTTGAGGACTTTTTTCAATTGGATAACAATTTTTTAATAAAAATGGTGCTCTTGTTTTATACCCGAGAAGTTTAGCTCATAGTAGCATCTGCAATTGATTTGTACACTATGCTTCCAAACATTTTGCTATTCTTCACGGTTGGTCCTCAAAACCACTACCACTAGGTTGCTTTTGAAGGTGGGGTATTAATTTTAACTGATGGCAGTAGGCATTAAAATAAATCATTTTACAAAAATTGCTTTAATTAATGTTTTTTAACAACCGAGATTGAAGTTATTGCAAATGTTATAGCTGACTATAACCTTGTCCTACCCTAAAAGACCAAGCAACTATATCACAATACATGATGTTAACCTAAATGTTCCATAAGATAAACCAACGTACATGTTATAAACGAATCGTGTTATTGTTATTATTTTGGTGTTTTGTAGTATGCGCATTAAAAATGTGAAAATAGTGATGTGTAACAATCACAAGGAAGTACAAAACAAAAATAATAAAAGATTTTAACGATTAAAGACAAAACAAACTTAGTCTCTGTAACTGGTCGCATTCCATGCTTTTAAACGTTATGCCACATTTCTCTCAGCATCTCCAGTTGTCCTCAAAACCATTATAGATCAAATTGAACTATTTTATTGCTTTTTCTCATAATTGTTATACAACGAATATTTGGTAAGTATTTCTCATTGTGAACTTTTTATGAATTTCAATCTCATTTTTCTCAAAAACTAGCAACTTTGTAGTTGTAACACAAGCATCAAATTTGTTTAATATTGGTCATTGATTTAGGGAAACCTATCACTAACCACTAAAATCTTTGTTTTATAATTATAACTATGTGAATAATTATTTTGCAGGAAATATTTGAAAAAGTAAATCAAGCTTATGAGTTTCTATGCAGCAGAAGTAGTTGGAATAGCGACGGGCCTAACCCACATAATATTGTTCTGGTATTACAAACTCAAAGTATTTTATTCCATCGATATTCAGAAGGTAAGAGATTTTCCTAATATGTTAAAAAAAAAGTTGCAGTTGTAATTGTTGAATAAAATTATATTTAGTAAACTTCTTGTTACAGAACTTCAGCCTTATAAATATGCCGGATACCCGCAGCTCATCAAAACAATCAGAATTGAAACAGCCGACGACCAATTATTCTCTAAGAACGCACCACTTTTATCGGCTGCCTGCGAATTAGCTTACCACACAGTTCATTGTTCTGCACTAAACGCAGAAGAACTTAGAAGGGAAAATGGACTAGAAGTAAGTCCGCGTGATGTTCTTATCCACTTATTCCATGTCCTGTTTTCTTCGCTAGGTTTTACTTGAGGCCTACACGAGATGCGTAAATGTTTTGAATAACTCTTCCAAACCCACAGAAACACCCGTGCAAGTTTGCATGCACGTAACCAGATGCTTTAGTGTCGCAGCGCAATTCCCAGGCTGCAGGGAACGGATGGTGGATCTGAAACAACTTGTAAAGGACTTATGCCGGATACTTTATTTTAAAGTAAGTACTTAGTAAATGTGAGTAAAGTAAATGACACTGTATAATTTTATTTCAGCATTTGACTAAACTATGCTCGGTAGCGACGGAGTGTGTCACAGCGTTATCTATCGATTCAATCCTCCAACTAGAACTTCTAAAAGCAGGTGCTCTCTGGCATTTGCTTTTGTATATGTTCCAATATGACTACACGTTGGATGAAGGTGGTGTAGAAAGAACGGAAGAAGCGAATCAGCAGGAAATAAGCAACAGGTTGGCCAAGGAATCTGTGAAAGCTTGCGGTGCTTTAGGAGGATATGTTGCTGGAGAAAATTTACCCCCGTATAACAATTTAACTAGGGGTATCTTGGAAGTTCTACTTACTCCGTATTTAGCGGATCAACTGGGAAAGGATAACCCAGAAGAAGTAAGATTTCTTGAAATATAAATTTATATTAGTGAGTCTTTTGCAACTAATTTAGTATTTCCGAATTTCATTTTGTATTAAAAGTTTTCATGTTATTTTAGATATTAAAGGTATTGAACAGCAATAGTGAAAGTCCTTATTTAGTGTGGGATAATAGTACTAGGGCCGAACTAATAGACTTCTTAGAAACACAGAGGAGCGGAAGAGATGAAATCGATGTTAATGTGGCGAATGATTTCAAATATTCGGCACATTCTGGAGAACTAAGGATAGGCGGTATATTTATCAGGATTTATAATGAACAGCCCACATACCCCATTCAAGTAAGTTTATTATTATTAGAGGTGACTATCTAGCTATTAAGTGGTAGTACGTTTTAATTCGCAAAATAATATATTTAATGGTCGCATATCCAAAAAATACTTATCCAACCTTATACACTATAACATTGGCTTTAAAATAATGCAAGAAGTTTATACTTTGTATCAACCATTGTATCGATGATGATGGATTAGTTTAAGGTAAAATTAAAACAAATATAAAAGTTCTGGTAACTGCAAAATCTGATTTGGTTTAAATGTTACTTTTAAAAATACACTTGTCCAGTGTTGTATATTATGGATAATTTTTGAAAATAAAACTAAAAACTTAAACTTTTAACAATCATTTCGTAGATGTTTGCGGATTAGGATTATGTGAAAATTGAATCAAAAGTATTTTGGTAAGCAGAACTTGACACTGAAACTTTGCCTAACTATAAATTTTAGTAAGTTTCTCCTTTAACATATTTTCATAGCTTTTATTTTCTATTTCGATAATAATGTTTTGTGTTGGGACATGTAATACAGGCTATTATAGATCTCGACTTGATTTGAAAATAAAAGATTTTCATTAAACAAACAAGTATCGTGTGTTTCAAAATATAAACAAAAAATTTTATGGGAATTTTAAGGTGACCATATTTCTCTCTTATTCAACTGTTTACAGTGCACTAATTTGATCAATTTAAGTCTTAGTCTGATTAGAAGTGTGGACAGGTCCTATCGACTAGATTAATTTACATTGTTTTATTTGAAAATGTCTTATTTAAATCAAGAATTGGCAGATATGGTATTTTAAATTGATTTCAGTCCCAGCAGTTTGTAATTGATAGTCTGTAGCAAGTGTTTAAAAGTAAGCATTTTAAAAGGTAAACCATTTACAGATCATTTACAGGTAAACCATGTTGTAAGGGATTCTCTTTCACATTACTAGTGTACTCCCTACACAATAGGATGGGTTTCAAATTTTTCTGTTCCATGATTTGATAATTTATTTTTTGCCCTCTATTACCTCTGAAGTAATTATGCATGTATTGCATAAACACCTTGTTTTTTCTGTGAACACATATTTCCATTAGTAAACTGAATTCGGTAGTATAGAGTCGCATATCCTTAAACTGTAGTTTTTGCAAATAATTATTACTGTTAAAAAAGTAAAAATATGATCATTTGTGTCAAATATTTTTGCAGAATGCCAAGAACTTCACCATAGATCTGTTAAACTTCCTCAAAGAGCAATCTGAATACCTTCTAAACTTAGTGAACATAGCTTATTCCGTGACAATAGAAGATAGACTAAAGAATTCTGTGATGGCTTTAGAAGCCCTAACCAATGTGATAAGGAACAATACAGGTGTCGAAATGCAGTGCATCGGACATTTTAAACTCCTGTTCAGTTTGCTAAACGTTAGTCACATCCCGATACAGAAAGGAGCGCTGAACGTCATCTCTGTAGTGACCAGAAATAATGAATGCATTAACGACATAGCAGCTAGTGATGTCCTGGGCTATCTTTTACTAGTTTTGTACACCATCCAGGATTCCCAACCGCAGATCTTGGATACCCTGTATGCGTTAATGGCGACCACCAAGATCGTTAAGGAAGCCCTTACCAAGGGTGCTGTGATATATCTGTTGGATTTGTTCTGCAATTCGACAAGCCAAAACGTAAGGCAGACCTGCGCCGAACTTTTGGCTCGCATGAGCCTAGATAAGTTGGTAGGGCCTAAAGTTAGGTTGGCTTTGGGTATATTCCTACCGCCGATATTCGCCGATGCTATGAGGGATAGTCCGGAGACCTCCGTTATGATGTTTGAATCGGCACACGAACATCCTGAACTCATTTGGGATCAGGAAGCCAAGGACAGAGTGTGCACCGTTGTTGCTAGGTTAAGAAGAGAGTAAGTTATTACTTTTTTCATTATTATACAGGGTGTTTCAGGAGGAGATGTACATACTTCAGTATGTTATTCAATTTTAAGCAAAAAATTTCCTATGAAGTTAGGTCTGGAAACGCTTCATTTGGGATATACAGGATGTCAAATTTAACAAAAATAATTACATTTTCTTAAATAACTTTCGATTACTTTCAGTTAAATTTATAAAATTTTGTATGCAGAGGTTTCTTGGGACGGGAAATTCAAATTTATGCACAATTGGCTGTATGTCCAAGAGGGCGCCACAAGTAGCCATTAGGATCCATTTAAATCACTTCAATTCAATCTTTGTCATTTCGGAATAGAAAAACATTTTCCCCTACCTTTTCTACTTAAAAAATGTATATCTTATTGAGGTCTCTAGAATGCATGCAAATTATGTATTTTTTTGAATTTGACATCCTGTATATCCTAAACGAAGTATTTCAAAACCTAATAGGAAGTTTTTTGCTTAAAATTGAACGTAGAATAGCATACTGAAATATGTACATCTCCTGAAACACCCTGTATATTGGTTGTAGTTCATATATTATGTAAGACATTCTATTTCAGGCATCAAGCTGCTCAAAGCTTAAATCCCAGTATTCACTGGAAAATGCCTGACACTAACGGCCTTACTACTATTGCGTCTCCTAATGAAATTGTTGTTGCTGGGGTATACCTTCGAATATTTATAGCAAATCCTGGATGGACTTTGAGAAAACCCAAGGAGTTCCTTTCGGAACTGATGGAAACTTGTCTCACTCTAATGACCAAAGAGAAGCCAAATGTAAGTAATGAATTAAAAACCGCTACATATTAAACGCTGTATGTAACTCTCAGTTTCACAGGACCTTCTGAAAAGAGTCGAAGGGCCCCTAGCAGTTATTAGTATTTCCTCTATCTAATAGGCAGATTTTTGTTGAGATTTTTTTGCTTTTTCTAAGGAATATTGCGAAATTGTTCTCAAAGTATAGTATAGTATGTTAGAAAGATCAATTCATACAATTGAAACGTTAGTAGAGACGCCAAAAGGAATTTTGCTCTTTGGCACCTTATTTAAAAGTTAAAAAGTACTGTTAATGTTCGTCATGTATCTGATGTTTGTTTAAATGTGTCAATATTTTAGTGGAAACGTTCTGAAACATACATAGTATTTCGAAAAATTAGATCAGGCTTAATTTAATTAAGACTACTTCTTCTTCATTTATTGAAGAAATTGTTTGGTAAAATAAGTTTATATTTGCTAATAACTTACTAGATCCTCTTTCGAGACTTTGTGTGCATAGTGTTTAACAAAATCAGACCAGGTTCAATTACTTTTAGACATATTAACAAAAATGAATATTTTTTACTTTTTCCTTGAAAATGTTTGAATTTACTAACAAACGAGAAGTGGTACTTATGAGAAATAATATTGAATAGGTAAATGATGATTTTGCTTATGCAGGGCGAATGAAAGTGGAGGACTAATTTTAACTGATGGCAACGAAAATTTTACGTAATTTTAACATTTGTATTGTGAGTATCACTCACTTTTGCCAACGGTAAGAGTTGGAGAAGAACAGTTTTCACCTTCCAACACGTTACTTGATGAGGCACAGTTAAACAGATATTTTGAGTGTTTAGAGAATATAAATTTAAATAAAAAAACTATTGTATGTGTGTGTGGGGGGATTGCAGGTTCAAATACAATCAAATTAATGGCGTATAATAGGAGCGGTTACCTGATTACCGGAGAGTGTCTTCTGTAGGGGCCCCTTTGATGTGGTCTCTGGCAGTCTCATCCGGAACAGGTGGTTGTAAGAGTAGTGGACTGTTTTCGGGGAAATTGCGGATATGATATGTCTTTTGCACGTACCGAATTACCCTTTATGAGGGTTTTATGATTAGAAACGCGGGGTTTAATGTAGCGGAAAAATATAATGCACACAAAATTGTACGAGTACAAGTGACTTCAATCTACTAGCGAGAGTAAAAAAGAATGACTACTACTAAAAAATCTAAAATTGCCCCTCTTTCCTTTTAAAGAAACATGTGCTGTCAGTGCCGTCTGGCGGTCAGAGGCTGAATTATAAAACTAATTGTAGTTTCCTGAACAACTATTCTCAAAGTATTTCTGTATCTTTTGCTCAAGATTGATTTTTTTTTAATCTGCTGGAAAGACTACTTTTACAAATATAAAGTTTTTGTAAAGTTTATTTTGGATACATTTCTTTGTAGGTGGATATGTTAGAGTTGAGTACCACCGCACTGTGTGCCCTACTTCAAGCGCAACCAGCTTTGTTGGATCTCATTCCATCAATGGGACACATACCTCGACTGTGTAGGCAGATGGGATCTAACGTTCGTCAAACAGCAGTTCCTAAATCGGCAATTTGTATATTAAATTCTCTCTCTATGAGCAATGTAAGTGCGCCATACCGTTATTCAAGTTTATGTCAAAATATATACCAATTGTTTTTCCAGATATGTGTGACGGCAATCGCTCAAACAGACTGCATGCACTCCTTGAAACAGGCCATGCAAGTCCGTAAAGACATGGTGGCCGTCGCCTGCGAAGCTTTAAATCGATTATTTTCTAATAATCAAGACCAGCTTGTTAAACAGGCACTCGACGTAGATTTTGTGCAATTCCTATTGAATCTTCTAGAGGCTAGGTTAGAACTAATAGAGAACCCTGCCATGACTAAAGCGCAGATCGTGAAGGCTCTGAAATCGATGAGTCGTAGTCTCCTTTACGGCGACAAGGTGACTTTTATACTGGATAAAAGTACTGTGTGGTCAGAATATAAAGATCAGAAGCATGACTTATTTATATCTAGTACGAACATCTCAGGATACCTTACAGGTTAGTGGTAGTAAAATCCTAAAATAACAACCAGAGAGAAGTGACAAAAACTGTTGGCACTTTGAAGTTTGGGGAGAAAAATTTTGCGGCCTTGAATTTAAGTCATGGAGATAGGCTATGTTTGGAAATCTGGTGATAAAGTTTGAGACGTCTTGGTAGAAAATAATAAAAATCAATACACTATCATCTGTAGAATTTTCATCTTTAAATGATTTACAAAATAGCTACTATCTTTACTATGCAGTTCCATTATACATATATAAAAAGTATACTGTAAAAAAAATAAATCACTTTTATAAAATTGTCCACATTAACAAAATAATATAATCCACCAGAAATGCTGGAATTTAAAATAATACCTAAAACGTCCATAAAATATATACCATTTAGGAAGCTCATCACTTTTTTAGTGTGTAGTTTGATATGTTCCTATTTGCTTTCAAATTTATAATTTTTCTAATACCTATATTTTGACATTTTCCAGAACATTTCAGGCTATATTCTGTTTGGTTCTAGATGCGTTCTCAAGGAACACGAATATCACGTTAAAGTAAAGATTTAACAGCGAATTGTTTGAAGTATATTTGTTGTGTAGTCAAGTAGTGACAATAATGTTTGTTTTTCTACGAGCATTATTTCAAGGCTGAGTTAATGTAAAGGTTGCAATATGTATGTTAATATAACATCGTAACATTGACAGGCTCTACACAAAAGACCACAGATTAGTCAAACTGCTAAGCCAACAAGCTAAACGTCGGCGTTACATTAACGGTCATATGTTTCTATGAATTGAACGTAAAATGTATGTATTTTGAAATTCCCGCTCATTAGTGCGAAGCTACCACATTAGAGTAACCAACACTTAAAAGCAAAGTTATTGCAGTATTACCAGACTCAGGTTTTCTCCATAGGTCGACTATTTTCTGTACCTCTCTTGGTGTTCTATATATTTTATGATTTCTATGGATTGACTTTGTCACTTTTTTGTGGTTATTTTTCTTGGGTAAAATCATGTATTTATTGTAATTATTTTTTTTAACGCAAAATATAGAAAATGTTACTTTTAACAGCTGGGACGCCTACCACTGCAGGGTATTTAACTCAGGGGCCCAGTGCCAAGGTAAATTTAGCACCGCCTCCAGTTGATAAAGAAGATCCTCTATTGAGATCGGATGGTCTTTGATTTAGTATTCAACCATGATTATGGTTACGTTTAAGTGTGATAAAAAAAACTTGCGCACCAAACTTACTAAGTGATCGTTTAGTGAATGAACACATTCCTAAGTTCTTTCAAGCAATAGACTTTTATAATTACGGTGTGTCTTAATGTAAAGAATGTATAAAAAGGATGTATATTAATGTTAATTTAAGAATAAATAAGGATACTTTGTATGCTTTGTCATGGATATTCTTGATGCTTTATTTACAGATATATATTTTTTATCATAATTAGATTAATAATTATAATTACTTTGTTTCCTAATACATTTTAGAGTTTGTACAATAAAATAAACACTTTTTAAAATCATGCTTTTCAGTTAAAAATGTTTTATCAGCTTAAAATTATTTTGGACATTAATAACTCTTGTAATTATTTCAATTACCAATATCTATTCTACATTTCAAATTTTAAGGGGCATATTTATCGGTAAAGCTGAAGACAGATTGGCCAAATACATAAATTACAAGTGACATTCTACAAAATAAAATACGGGTACTGAATCTGTCCAAACCAAAAGTGTTCAAAACACAATCTGTGTTTCGTTATTAGTATCTACCAATAAATATGAGAATTTGCTAGTGGAGTAGGGATAGGATAAATCTATCTGTTTTTATATTTTAACAACTCGACTCTTTTGTTTTTCAATTTGTTGTGATTATTTTCTATCTCTTTAGCTGCTTTCTTTCGCTTAAATTTTGTGATCATGATTACACAATGTGCAACAGGATTGGTGTATTTTTAAAAACTAGCAACGTTATTGGCTAATATAGAATCATGATCACAAAATCATATTCGAAAGAAAGCAGTTTATGATTGCTATAACCAAGATCCTATTAAAACTAAATTAACAAACTTTGATAAGACTCTCAAGGTCAAAACACATTAAAGCACAGAGTGTTAGGGTGGGTGTTTATGGTTTTTTTTACCCTGTACACAGACCACGGTCTATTCACTGTATATGTCGGTGTCAAGTGACGTCACAAAATTCCCGTAAATAAAGACAAAATATAGTTAGTTCTCAAAAGATGGACTGAAATAAACTATCAACGTCACAAAAGTCCTCAGTTTTCATTGGCCTGACCTGCTGATGATATCGACGCCGTGGACAGTGACGTCCAAGCAATTATTTCACCAACTTTGATTGGTCAGTTACAAGATACAAAATACCACAATTCCGAAGCAAGAAATTTATATTATCATGTTAACATTTCATTCATGTATAATGATATTTTTGTTTCTTGTGATTTATACGTTGTATTTTTCATTATCTTTAATTTAAATGTCTATGAACATAAATCTAAAGGGTCTGCTGAAACCGAAATCCAAATAATCGATCCTATCGTTCATAAATTGATCCAAAACTGATTCATCTCTATTTGAAAATGAAATCGAATGGAATATGTTCAATACAGCCATCCATGCACGCACATGTCATGAATTAGGGTTCCGTTCAGTGACATTAAATTGTTTTCAATTTATCCATCCCACTAAAATCATAGATAAGAAAATTATGAGATCAGAAAAATTGTTACACTTTCTATGGATCAGATGAACAGTCCACAGACCACTAACACTTATCAAGTATAGACTTCTAACTCTTTTTAGATATCAAACCCACAGACCATTAATAATTAAAAAACAGACAGACCACTAATATAACCCGTTTCTGGCTGGTTAATGGACGTAGGCGAAATAAAGAGAAGAAGAAGATAATAAGTTTTATAATACAACCTGACTGATTTCTGTTTTGTGATTTTGTTTATAAAATTTTAATTTTATTAAATCCAGAATTTTATGAAAACTCCTTCATATAACTAAAATGGCCAACTTACAAGGTGGAAAAGTAGATATTTCTTTAATACAAACATCGGCAAGGAACAATTTAATTAATTTACTAGAAAAATGCCCCGGAAAGAAGGCAATTGTGTGGGACAATAATTTAGCTGGCCCAGTAGGGCTGGTAGCACAGTATACAATTTTAAGAGAGCACATGGTAATGAAGATGTATCCTTTGAGAGCCACTCCTTTACCTGAAACTGATGTTGATCATGTAATTTTTATATCCCGACCCAAGTTACACTTAATGGATTATATAGGTAGGTAAAGCATAGTTGAATATGTGCATTTCAATGTGATAAATTTCTTCGTCAGCTCAAAATGTGCGTATGGATATTAAAACTAAAAGTGGTTCAAAAAAACAGTACCACCTTTTTTTCGTTCCAAAGAAGAGCTTATTGTGCATGGAAAGACTTAAACATAATGGGGTCTTTGGAAGTGTCTTTTTAATAGAAGAATTTAAATGCCAGCTTTATCCATTCGATTCCGACGTTATGTCGATGGAAATTTCAGAAGTATTTAGGTAAATTAATACAGTGTACTTTGTCTTTTGTGTGTTCTAATTAGGAAAACATTTAGGGAGTACACTATAGAGAATGACCCAACATATTTGTACCAAACGGCCCAAGCCATAATATATATTCAGAAATTATATGGGCCCATTCCAAGAGTTTGGGGCAAAGGTACTGCTGCAAAACAAATTTGGGATCTCGTTGTGAGATTACAAAGAGAAAAGAATAATACAGAGGAGCCTAAATCAACTCAGCAGTCTTGTATTGATCAAATAATACTTATTGATAGATCGGTTGATTTAATTACACCCTTGGCAACTCAACTTACCTACGAGGGTTTGTTCAATGTCAATTCGTTTTGGAACATCTAATACTTATTTTTATATTTACAGGATTAATAGATGAAATATTTGGAATTAACTGTTCAACTGCAAGCTTTCCAATTGACAATTTTTTAACAAGCGAGGAACGAACGTCAGAATCTCTTTCTGAAGACAAAAAACAGGTGATTTTAAATTCTGCAGACAAACTGTTTGCAGACATTAGAGACAAAAATTTTAATGCAGTTGGAGCTTATCTGTCGAAACAAGCAAAAGCCATTAGCGCACAGTTGGAAAACACGCAGGAGAAATCTGTGCAGGAAATGAAATTGTACGTTCAACGGCTGCCTCAAATATTAGCGAAGAAAAAGCAACTCGCTACTCACACAGCTATAGCAGAATGCATTAAAGAAGTAACTGATAGCTATGACTTTCTCGATACACTTCAAGTAAGTAAATTAATACCGTTTTTACTCCGCTACCAGAGCCATTAAAAGTAAACAAGTAATCTGTTCCTATATTCACAGTTAGTCAAGGTATAATATGATACATAAAAATAAACATAATTTCATTTATTTTTAATTTTTAAGGGCAACATTTGAATTTTTTAATTTTATTATTAACTGTCACAAGTTTAGCTGTTTCGTGCGACAAAATGTGTTCAATTATATTAAATAAGTGACTGTTTTATTAAATTTTAGGCGGAACAAGAATTTTTAAACTGCATAGAAGTTGACAAACCAAGCCCCTACATTGAAGAAATGATAGCCCAAAATAAACCATTAATTAAAGTCTTAAGGTTGATGTGTTTACAGTGCATAGCCAGCTCTGGTTTAAAACCTAAGGTACTGGAAAGTTACAAGCGGGAATTAGTTCAGGTAATGATTAAAATTTAACAGTGAGATTGGAACATTTACGTCTTATTATTGTTCTTAAAGGTGTATGGTTTAGATGTCTTGTTAGCTATTACGAAATTAGAAAAAGTCGGATTGCTGAAGCTTCAGTCAAGTGCAAGGCATTATACTGTGCTTAGAAAGGCCTTAAGGTTAACCATGGAAGACACTTCCGAAGTTAATCCAGCTGATATCAGTTACGTGCACAGTATCTATGCACCACTTAGCATTAGATTAGCAGAGCAAGTGACAAAGAACGGAGGATTGAAGCAGCTGCAAGATGTTCTTGGGCTGCTCCCAGGTTAGAAATTAATTAAGTTAATTTGCTTTTCAGGATACCCGTACAAAAATTATTTATCATATTAATATGATTTTACGATTTATTTTATTTAACTTTAGGTCCGACATTAGATGAATCTCCTTCGATATCAACAAACCTAATAAATAATACCGATAGTCCAACGGTAGTGCTTGTGTTTTTCATCGGTGGTTGCACTTTTGCAGAGGTACATTTTATTGAATTCTGTTAGGTTTTGTGATTTTGTATAATTTCGTTTTCAGATTTCTGCATTAAGGTTTTTATCACAACAGGAAGATTCTAATGTGGAGTTTGTAATAGCTACAACAAAAATAATTAATGGAACAACTTTTTTGAAATCTATTATTGAAAACTAAAATTTATCCGATACACTTATTATTATTTATTACTGTGATATAATATTCTTTTTATTGTCATGTTTATGTAGTATACATATATGCATTTTGTTATTAATATATAATTTTCCAACTATCAAGTATGCATTTAAAATTTTGAAAATTGAGAAACTAACTAAAAATTATTGCGCCTTGGTAATTATTAGGCAGTTCAGGTTTTCTAAATCCAATTTTGTATTTAGTGTTCTACTAGTTTCTACCCATTGCATATTATGTAGAACTTTAAAATACACCAAAGAAATTTAAATCTACTGTTTGTTTTCTCGTTATACCTAATGATCAAAGAAAAATCGTCTTCAAACACAGTTCAAAAATAGAATCATTGTCTGCTAAATTACATCGCTTTTGTAATACTTGTTTGTCGAATCACCTGAATTTCAATATAGAATTCTGCAATGTACTAAACTGGCAATTCCAAACACATCAGACCTTAAATTTCAGAATTTGATATTCACACTGTAATAGCTTACCTGTGTGTCAATTTATAAATTTAAAAATAATGCGTTAACAAAAACATACACAATAGATATTTGAAATTTATCATAATTTTTAAGAAAAGTCAAATTTCTGATACAAACAATTCACAGCTACGACACTGTAGAGTGCTGCCACACGCGGAAAAATAAAGCAATATTAATGTTAAAATAAACTCATTTGTGTAAAAGAGTCTGGTTCGAGAATGCAAAGTGAATAGAACAGAAAATTGGCTACCGGTTACCGATAAATATGATCCAAAATGGCGGCAGTGGTAATTCCTTTTATTCATGGGGAACAGTTTCTTGTGATAAGACGAAATCCTCTAAAAGGATATAATATGTAACTTGCAATCAATTACATGTTTCTATTTCAGGCAATTTAATTTATTACCTTTGTCCGGTAAATACAAACTAGAATTATAATATTTTATTTGGGAAAAGATTTTTTTCGAAATATCTACTACATTCTGTTCTATCGTTCTCTTATGAACAACTGAACATAACCCGTAATTTTATTCTTGTAATCTGTGTTGTCTATGGTGTCTACTGTCTGTGATTGAACATAACCTAGAACTAGCTGGAGATAGAAGCAACAAAATAATTCAAAAATGTCAAAGCGGTCTTGTCCATTTGACGAAAGTGATCAAGCTATTAAGAAACAAATAGGACTTGAATCGAAAACCCGCGATATTCGGTCAACTTCGTCAGAAAGAACACTGCAGCTATTATATAAAGGAGCCTCTAGACAATTTGAATCTCAAGAAGAACCGAAGCAGAAGACTGAGGGACATTTCCAATGTTTTCAGTGCGCTATGCCTTTAACAGTTAACACCAAGTGCTTTTATTGTGAGAAATTTATTTGTAGTGGCTGTTCTAACATTTGTACCCATTGCGATGAAGAATTTTGCAATAAGTGTTCATTTGTACTACATGATACCTGTGCATCAGTTTGTTATTCTTGTTATTAACTGCAAACATTTATACTGATATAATTTAAGTTAATATGTGTGATTGCATGAAGATTTAGCTGCAAAGCGTATAGTATAATTTTTAAATTATGAAATACTTTTAATTTATTGTTTAACATGTTAGTAATTTGTTTACCTAATAAAGTCATTTTTACTTACTTTACTACTCGTTATCAGTGGCATTTTTAATTACACGATGCCCTAGGCCAATTATTGTCTGTATCGCCTATTCCAAGAGTCGCCAACCATTTCGATGTATTGAGCTGCCAATATAATTTATGAATCAGTTTATGAACTCTCAATTTTTAACATATATATTTGAAATTTAATAGAAAAACTTCTTGTCAGCCATGGACAATTTCAATATCGTAACATTTTATTTGGATTATTTTATTACTCTTAATGATTTTTTGTAAAACTATTTTTCAAGATATCTTAGATTTTTTAAAGTTATGCAACGTTGTAATCTTAGAAAATTGGGTTGTACCTAATATTTTTAAATTTCGAATTCTAAAGAAGAAATTTGTAGATAATTTACTGATGTACATATCTGATTAACTGATTTTATACAGAATGTTTCTGAACATAGGGCATAGAGCATTTAAGAAACAAATTATTTTTATTTAATAAATTGAAAACAATTTTGACTGAATTTTTGAACTATTTAAAATTTCCATTCGGTTATACTTTTGTTACAAAAAAATTCATAGAGACCCCACTGCCTCCACCACTGGAATTAATATGTGATAATTTTCGATGTTGAATTATTCGCTCTTAAATACTAACTCTTTCGCCGTAATATGACAAATTTTTTGTGTTACCGGTTTTTTTTCGTTAAAAAATAAAGAAGTAAATAAAAAATAAAATTCAACGCCCTGTACCTCAGAAACAAAGCGTTTTAAGACCCATATTTATAAGAAATTTTATTTTTAAAATGAGGTCCCCTAAGACTCTTGAAGTCCTGCTATTTAAAAGTGAGACACTATGTATAGGTCTATAAAGATAAAAATGAATGCCAGCTGCACATGGTAGCTTGGCGGGTTGAAAAAGATAGAAACAACATTTAATATGTAATTCCTTTACTTTGGAAGCTCGAAAACAAAACAAACACAACATATACATATAATACAAAACAATATACAAAATATTCATTTTCATAAATATTGACAAAATGCTATTTACCGTTTTAATTCAATATACTTTGAAAGTCTAAAATATACAAATGATTACATACACATCTTTAAAATCTTACAGTAAATGGTTTTAAAATTTCATAATTACATTACGGTTATTGTATATATTATAAAAACTCTGCAAATTTTAATAAAAATGCTGTTTTAAGCTATTACCTATTACATAATATAAAATGTTTAAATAATAATATCCTACGCAGTCTTGAAAACGTAATTATAACACGCTTAAAAAAAATATCTAAAATAGTGGTGGACCAACTAGAAAATAAGATGCACTTTAAATAATTATTGTAATACTGAGCAATAGAATTATAAAACAATGCACCACTTTAAACACAGATTATTACAAACGATTCTTCTTTTCAAGAAAGATTCAAATTACTTCTGCCTTCTCTACAAACCCTCTCCTCAAAAAATAATAATAATAGCTGTCTAGCTTTTTATAGCTTTAGCATATTCTAACAATTTTTAATTTTAGTATGTCAAGTGCAGAAGGCTCAAAGGGAATAAATTTGCGTGGTAGACTGAAGTAATTTCAGCGTATGATGTAGTGCGGATGCAAGTATTTAAAACTTCAATGGATAATAATCTGTTTGGTCTTGCTAAGTTGATTTCAACTGTGTTTTATATGTTTATAGTAATTCTTTACAGATCTGGTTAGTTTTCATAAAATTTTGCTTGATCTTAATCGATTTTAAGTGGTAAGAACACTTAAAAATTTAAGTTCAGAGTTCGGTTCAGAATAATAGGCGAAATTTAATGAGAACTTACAACGTTGAGCAACTTGCGAAGAATTATCACCAGTACTATTATTGTTCTAGTATTTTCAAACTGTAGACTCTAAAAATTACCTAAATCATGTATTCCTCCCTTATTGGGATTTGTTCAAAATTTTGTAGTGTTTATAAAAAAATGCAGCTGTAATAAATTTAAGCCAAGTCATAAATCACAAAAGAATTTCAAATCTGTCAGTTGTAAATTTCAATATAAATATCTTTCATCACTCGATAAAACCATTAATACGCTATATGTGAATTTTATAACAATTGTACTGTTAACTGGCAAATTTTTTGACACTCTAAAGTTGTTTCTCTTTTAAAGAATCGATATATTATTACAAAGCTACAAATGTGCAAATTGGTTAAATTACTTTTCTCTCTCGGCAACTGAAACTAATTTTACTGCTGCCATTATATGAATCTATATAATTTGCTAGGTGCATATACAGGATGTCCTCAGATAGGTGAAATGACTTGCAAGACAAAATTTGTTGGAAAATGGCCATCTGGGATTCAGCTCTGTTTGTTTAAGAAACAAAAATCTGCCATGTTTTCAAATCCATAAAATCCAGTATGCCTTGGAAATACGAACAAACATCAGTAAGGTGCGATAAAATGTTATTAAGAAAAGTTTGTTGGAATGAAAAACTGGGTAATATGTGTAAAATTTCAATGTCTTAGCCTACTTTGATTTTTTTCTTAATTTCAGATTTTGCTCAAAGGCATAGGGCATTGAAACTGCACACATCCTCAATTCTTCGTTCTGAGAAACTTTTCTTTATAACATTTCGTAGTATTTTACACACAAAGGGTATTATACTTGCAAAAAATTTGAAAATCGAGCAAAAATCAAAGTAGGCTTAGCATATTGAAATTTTGCTCACATACTCAATTCTTCATTCCGAGAAATTTTTCTTAAAATTTTGTCATATCTCAAATAGAAACAGAATTTTACTGGTGAAAAAAAACCAACATTTTTTTTCCAAATTTCCAAGGCATTCTGAATTTTATGGTTTTTAGAGTCATGGCAGATTTTGTTTCCTAAAATCGCAGAAGGCATTTTTGAACATCAACATTTTTTGTTCCATACAAGAGTTGTTTCTCCTATCTAGGGAAACCCTGTATATACAAAAAAGTAATACAGTCAGTTTGCAGATTTGTAATAAATAGCTAAGATAGATCAAGCCACATTTGAGTTATATGGTCACCGGCTGGTATGCTTAAAAAGTACCTTTACTTCTCTCGCCAAAAATTAATTATACTTATATGAAAAATAAATCACGCCTTATCAAAAATATCAAACATCCTTATTAAAAAATTGACACACTCTTTTGTAAAATTAAGGCCCTCTCAAAACGAAAAATGTTCTTCAGATTCCTCATCCAACCTTAAAATAAAATTGACGAAAAAGAAGGCCAACAGATGTTTGTTTTTAATAAAAACAAAGAATAATAGCTGCTGGGAATATGTATAGGACATTACACTAACTATCGACTGTTTGATTTGTACTTAAATTAGAGGATGAAGTGGACTGGATATTATTACTATACATCGGAACAAAAGTGCAAGCTACCGGAGTGGGAGACAAGGGAGGGGGATATGTGGAAGGAATATCTGCGGGTTTGGGAAAGTCGCTCTTTTCGGTTGAATCTTGACTTTGATCCGATTCGGGAAGTGACTCGTTTGACTTGAACAGGGTTCTGTCGATCTGGGGGTATCGTATCCTTATGGCATCCACCACATCCAGCAGGTTTTTGGAGTCCATTGCCAAGACATGCGCAGCAGCTAGCATGCCCCTGAAGAAAAAATATTAAATAGTGTCATATTATATTGTCAGTTTGTGGATTTTTTCTTCAGTTCTCGATTTTTTATGTCAGAAATGTTAATTATATACGGGGTGTGATCAAAAAGTAACAGAAATTTCGCAATATCTCGGGTTGTATTAGTCCGATTCGCCCGATATTTTTATTGTATTGTTGAAGAAGCTGACATCTGTTGATAGATTTTGGAACTGCTGTAGAGGTGGATAACAAATTACTTGCATAATAGAAGTGTGAAGTTGTGTATTTTTTAATATTTTTCTATATTTTTTTCTGTATAAATAGTACCAGAATACTGAAAATAGTATAATTTTATCCTGAATCAACAAAAGTACAGAATCTGCTTAAGACAATTCGTTATAAATCGGGTGTGAGGGAGTGAACAACAAATCAGTCTTGTATTTGTAGATGTAGTGGAAATTTTCTATATTTTTTAGCCATTTTGCAAACTTTATTAAGATTGTACGATATATAATTATAAAAAGTGTATAAAAATTAAATTCAGAATCGGAAAACTGATAAAACACATGAAAGTATGAAGCAAACATTTCCTTATAAAGAATTTTGTGTGGTAATTATAACAAGGTTATGTTGTGTGTAATAATTAAGGATGTTTGAAATCTGTATTACACTGCCAATTTTCTCCATTTAATAAAATAGATATGGTGTGGCTAAACTAAAGCAGACGTCTATAAACACAGGTTTTTGACAACTTGGGGCTTCTTACATTCTCCCCAGACAAAACAAGTAGTCCAAAATATTTGTTATCGATATCTCGAACTGAACTATTATATCTGAAAGGTTGATGTTACGAATATACAAGAAATTCGCGATATATATATATACACTCTAGGAATTTGTCCGTACACTAAAAATAAGAGTGCAAAAAATTTCGAAAAATTTTCTTTCCATGATATTCATTAGGATTTTGCTCTAATTGTTGCTTGGAAAATTGTTTTATCGCAAGATCCATAAACTAGACACTTCAAGCTTCAAATTGATTTTTTTCTCACTCACATACGACCATTTTTACCAAAGATACAGCCATTTGAAAAATCACAAAAAATCGAGATTTTTTCTTTGATCCCTTAATTTTTGCCGCTAGTGTATATATATATATATATATATATATATATATATATATATATATATATATATATATATATATATATATATATATATATATATATATGAAATCCCTTAGTTTGGAGTCAAATTTTTAGAAAACAATAACTACAACCTGAAAACTTCTAACGGTCTATCACTATGAATCAGCCTGTATATTCGTGTAAAAGAATTTATATTTTTTAGTTGATGGGACTAATGCTATGAAGAAAACCACAGTATGCAAATGTATCAAACAATTTTCAGAGACAACACACGGTTAAAAATTGTTACAAAAAGCTACCTACAGAGAATGACGTAGTGTTGCCAGCAACATGAAGTCACGTGATTTTCGGCCAATGAAATTTTTCGCTGTTGAAGTCGAGTGAAGTTCAAAATTTCCAACTTCAACTATATAGCAGAGCCACAGTCGTATATAACATAACCAGCAAAAACAGAACTGACTATAAAATCTATATTTCATATAAATTAAACTGGTGGAGATATTGCCAACAACACTACATTGTTCGCTGAAGGAGGCTTAATTAGTACTTACTTCCTGTATTCGGCATCTAATGTAGTATTACTATACTGCTGTGCCAGCTTCATGGCATTGACTAATTCTGCCATATCTTTGGACAAAACCTTATGAGCCATTTCGACTTCTCTTTGGGAAGATACCGGAAATTCAATAACGATAGCGTCCACACTGGCCAGAAGAGATCTAAGCTCCAAACCAACTTTTTTTACCAAATCGAGATACTGATCGGCGATGGCCTGCTGCACACCCTGGGAAAGAGCCATAACAGCTCTGACCACGTCAGTCGTACATTCGTATACGCGATCGTGAGTCCTGTCTAAGTTGGCAGTAGGGTTTTGGGTTGCCGTTTCCTACAATATTTATAAAAAAAATTACAATTACATGCAGCTGATTGTTGAAGTTATTTTCTCGAAAATGACCAATTCCTAAGACTAATGACAAGGGTACGTTTTTTCCTCAAAAACAATGTAGGTAACTTTTTTAATAAAAAACGTGAAAATTATGCTCATATTTACATCACGAATGTGGCGCCCTCTAGGGAATACGTCGAAATAGACAACAGATTATAATTTTCATATCCAAAAACATCTATTCCCAAATTTTTAAATTCATACATTCAAAGATAGTGTAATTATTACAAAAAAAAACACTAAATTCCAACTGACACTATATTTTTTTTATTATCAACATTTTATTAAGGCAAGTTGACTTATATTGTAATAATTTGTAGTGAAAAATCTAATATGTTTCCATGGGCCATTACTTACGGACCACCCTGTATTTAGGATCTATATTGCAGATTTAGGATCTATATTATGACGTAATACCACAGACACTATATATTTTATAACTTACCTTCGGCTTTTCGGAATCGCTACCTTCGGATCCACTGATCTGAATTTTGCCAGTCATGGTACTGGTAAGAGACCCAGGCGGTGAATGGCTCTTACTGCTGCTGACAGAACCCGTACTACTCTGAATACCGTTTCCGTTGCCGCTTAGGGACATCGCCCCCAAATTGCTGCTCAATTGATAAGTGGCAGGGCTTGTATTGTTTACATAACTAGGACTAGTTGGAAGAGACGTCATTGAATACGAGTCTTGAGTTGGGTCATGGTCAATCGGTGAACAGATGCTTAACCTCTTCTTCTGAGAAAATGAAGAATTAAGAAAAACATTTCCCTCAGGCAATTCCACTTACCAAATGCGTCTCGGATTCAGCCAACCACTTGGAATCCTCTTCAGATTCCAATTGCTGTTGTCTCAGTTTCTGTTTTAGAATATTGTTGAAATTGGCGGTTGGGTCGCCCCATACATTCTCTAAAAGTTGGTCGCCGTAGAGAGAATGTTGGGAGGAGGTTGCCTAAAACAAATAAAATGTCTTTCACCACCAAAGTGAAGGATATTGATTTAATTATTATAACTTCTGCGATTTTAAATTAAATATTAAAATAGTGGATAAGTTTCCAATCAAATGTTTAAATTTAAGATACAAAAATAGAGCATGGCAGGCCAAATCGAAATATACAGTGTGTGTCAAAAGTATGGAATAGATTTATTCAAAAATAAGGTGTCCTTTATTTGGGAAATGGCCGAGACCAATCGATTTTTATTTTTAATTGTACATTGTTTAAACCAGTTTTCATGTATACAGGGTGAAAAAAAAAGAACTATTTCATGGTCAACATTTTTAAATGGAAAATGGACACTGTTGAACTTAAAATAAAATCACTCAATATTTTAGCTTTTTACGAGTCATTAAAAGTTCTAAAAAATTTTAATTTATTTGGGATATGACGATGAAGCCAGAACACAGCAAGAAGTATGTGATATAATTCAATAACAAATAATTCATGGGTATAAGATCCGGTGATCTTGGAAGCTACTTTAGAGTCCACATCTTCTAATCCAACATATACTAAAACATTCATTTGAAAAAATTATCGAAATGTGGATACCAATTTACAGATATCATTTTTTCAATAGAATTAATTTGCTTCAATTATGACTTGAACATGAAAATTGGTTTAAAAAATGTGCAATTAAAAATTGATGGATTAAACAATTTTCCAAAAAACGAACAGGAGATTTTTAAATAAATTTATTTCATACTTTTGCTGCTCACTGTATAATATGATGTCACAGAAGTTATCTTAATGAGTGATAAATTTATAAGTAGGTACATGAAAAAAGGTGCAACATGCTTTAAGTAAACACAAAATGGATCTACAATATTTAGTAAAATAAAAACCGTGCAGTATACCTGTGAATCAAGCAAAATACTCATATATGTTACGTTGTCCGCATATTTTAACTTTAAAATCGTTAATCTAAAAAATCCGAGTGCTCTTTTAGATATTTCAGAATTTGTTAAAATATTCATGTATTATTATGAATATCAATTTCCAAACTACAAAATTTATATTATCAATTAGATTAACACATTTATTCCAACACTATCTTCGTTTCTACCATTCCTCAAGTACAGCAATACTTATTTGAGAGATTGACTTATTCTTATATTATAAGAACATACATTTTTATTTTATGAATAAAAATTACTTTAAATCAAGAAAACTAATAAATAGTTGTGGCAAGAATTCAGACGACTTACGTCATAAATGAATAATTCATTATATTTTCATCAAAATATTTAATAAACTGCAACTGAGAATAATAAAACTATACAGGGTTAACTATGACTAGGTACAAAAATTTTAACCACGTGCTCAGGGAGGCCTAAAAAACAATAAAAAATTTATTTGGGAATTCTAGCTCGATGTTTTAAAAATGGGGCAAAACCCTTTTTTCCTACGGAAAGTCGGCGCCTATGTCAAACAGTCATCGTCCAAGATGGCTACATATGTTAACTACCATGCGGTGGTTTCTCACAACGTTGCCGAATGTAGAAACAACGAAAGTAAACATTTTTATTAATAATAATACCTAAGTACCTGATAGATAACAGTTAATTCGTTTAGCTACAGTATTTTGCATTCGTTTTCCGTTCCTTCGTTCCAAACTGCCAAAACTTCATTTTCACTCATCACATGTTCGTCAGAATTACTCGCCACAAAATATACACTTCGCGTAGAGTTAATAAAATGCCCATTTATTTTAAGAACATTGATTGAAAGAAATACTAATAGAAAACTTCGAATACACTCGTGGCAGTTTTTGATTTAGAAAATTTTATCCGATAACTGTAACTCCACTGCATTGCTCTCAACTCTAGAAAATATGTCCACGTACATTTAAAGAAAATTGTGGAAAACTACACATGTCCCAATATATCGCAACTATCCATTATTTAATAAATAAAACGTTTAAAACTGAAACTGTCATTAAAAACGCAAAACTAAAATTACAATGTCAACACAACCGTTCAGTCTTCGGTCCGCCACCACTGAGAACCTAATATTCTTCAGATAAATATTCTTATGACAATCAATATAATCAATATTCTATTCTTTTGTGTACAATCGTGGGTTATCTTCATCCTAGTATTGTTTTGACACTTCCTCCGTGACACGGGGTTACACGCACATAGCCCTTGTCAGCTGATATAAACTTATGCTGTGTTGTTGGTTGCATTGTTTCTAATACTCTCCAAATGTCAAAAAGCAGTAGTGGTCAGAACAGTAATATTATAGAGCACTGTAAACGCCTCGGGAAATTTAAAATAATAATACTACAATATTATTATATGCAAACATGGTCGATTATTGTTAATATCGTTACTATTATTAGTATTATTATTATTTAATAAGTTAAAAAAGTGGAACGAGCTTCAGTGCACTTTGCGCTAATGACCTACAGATAGCCCAGCATCGGAAGATTTGTCAAATATCGCAAATATTTTGATATTAGTTTTCAGTATTTGCTTTTCGCACATTCAAATTCGTATAATCGCGGAAATTACGGATATGGTACTAATTTATGGGAAGTGCGACAAAAGTGCATATAGTGCAGCAGCAGAATATCAAAGACGTTTTCCAAATATGTAGACAGAATAACATGCCAAATCCTCGTGCATTTGTACGAATTGTACAACGTCCACGAATGTTGTTTTACACGTGCTGGAGATTTAAATACGTATGTACCTAACTTGAAAATAAAAAAAGAACCAATTTCATACTTTTTAAAATTCCATGTAACTTCATTTTTCCTTAGTGACATAAAAATAAAGCAATTTTAAACTACAATAATAAATATACCTACAGAAAAAAAGTATTTTTTTATTTATGAAATGGTCGACGGAAATCAAGAGGTCCCTAGCAAGTACAACAACTTTTACGACGACAAATTATAATGTAAACAAGTTAGAAAACAGAAAATAATTCAACCTTCTTGAAATCTCCAAATATCAGTCCTGGAAGTATCAGTAAGGTAGGTTTTACTCTCAGTGCTACCATATAGTGTTCCTCATTAAATAATCTAGTATTTTGTAAATAAAACTTTCTTTAAAAGCGCCGTAAATCGTTACACGTGGCAACGCGGTGCTCTGTCACTGCCTTTGACAACTTTGACTTTGGCAGAATATACATAACCTCGCAGCTGACAGGCGGCATAGTCGCCGAGAAATTAGGGGTTAATAAGGTTTTGAAAATAATTTTTTTTCGCTTTACAAATAAGTTTTGAATTTTTTTGAATGGTGATACCGTTAATTCTGAATTTTTTCTATCCCCTCTTAAAATATTTGTACTAAGTCATAGTTAACCCTGTATACTACACAAAATGTTTGAACTATATATTACACTAAATTACAAACTATCAAAAATTAGTTGACAATAAAAACAATTGTAATATGAATGATCAGCCATGATGTAAGTGATCTGAACTCTTGCCGCAACTATACTTAATATGAGATGAAGTTTATATAAAGAATTGTTTTGTTTTATTTAGTCAATAGGAATTACTGTTTTCTTTATGAACTTTTAAGTAATTTGAAAGAACTACTGCAAATATTTAAAATAATTTTGAATAAAGTACATAATAACATTGCATTAAGTCATTAAGAAATAAATAAAACTGAAGTGTATTTTTACTTTAATTTAAAAAATATATATTGTATTCCTTTCTAGAGTATAAAATTATGAATATAACCCGTGGGTTTCAGAAAACAGATGTCTATTAAATACATATGTGTATAAACACCTGAAAGTCTTATAACAAACTGCCAATGTCATTCATCAGCGACACACCAGACATATTCCGCTTTCGAGCTTGTTAGCTCTGCTCAGTATGCCATAGGTGAGGCGACCGACAACGTATCCGAACCGAACCTGACACTCTATAAACCTATAATTTAAGGAAGAATAACCTATTCTATATTTAATAATATTTGAACTAAATATTATTATTTAAGCAAATCTTAACATGTAGTATCATTGTAAGAAAGTGTTGAATCAAGTATAGTGTATTACTGATAATACATGCACACTTGAGTGAAGTTTAAAATTTTAAGTATATTATTTATTATATTTACATAAGGATTTTTTTTCCGTGGTCTAATTAAAAGTGTCACTTGTTTTTAATTCATTATATGAATGGCCTATAAATCTCTGCGCAGCTTTTCAGTTCAGATAATATTCATCATTTTTAACTTTCTGTACTTTCTAATCATTCAATAATAATTTTGCTTATAAATTGTATTGCGATAATGAATATTTCTGTTCGATATTATATCTAAATTTTGACCAGTTTACTCAAAAATTGGTGCCCGAGAACAAATTTCCTTAATTTTTGTAAGTTATATCTTGTATTATGAACAACATCAAAATTTAATAAAAAGTAATTTACAACCATGCTTCATGCCAATAAAAAACAAAAAAAAAAAAAAAAGATTAGCAAATTATTAAATTCATAATAATGATCACTTGCTTTGTCACAGCCATATGAATATTTATAAATTTTTATGTGGCAAGTGAAAAACTTTAAATGAAATGATAGTCGATCAAGACAGAGGAACATACAATTCCATATAAACAAGCAAAAATTTACCTTAACAATTATTTGTAACCGCAATATATCTTCCAACCTTTGTTTTGCTGGGTTTGATTTATAAAAGGCAAAAAAATATTTATTTCATCTTCGAAACGCTACAAAATACAAAAATATATAGAGTACTAAAGATGTAGTACTAACCAATTTTATAGGAAATTTTTGTTGACTTTAATTGAAGACATTTTATGAAAAGATAAGGTCATTAACAAACCTCAAGTCAAAGAAAATGTCATGCACACCATAGAGGAAAATCCTGTGAAAATTAATTCACTAACAGACACAGAAAATATTTCCCATGCCCATTTTATACAGTGAACACGAAAGATAAATATAGCAAGCTGACAATGCTAGTGCAGAAATTAGCGATAACGTCCTATTAACCTACTGTGGTACGCGGGTACAATTTTCATAATTTAAGGCAGAGTTCTGACTTTGTATAATTAGTTGTTTTGTTCCTTTTACGATCCAAATCTAGCAAAACAAAGGTGAGAAATGTACCTTTTAAAAACTTCGGTGAACCACATAAAAACATATAAATTTCAACAAATCCGATTAAGATACCACAGCATTCCGCTATAAACGAATAAAGCACATCAAATCATTCGTAATCAAGCCATGCTTGATTCGAACCTGCGATCGCAGTTCCTGAAACTTATTATCGATCTGCATGGCAGTCGCTTTCTGAACGAAAAACTGCTGTTTATGAGCGCAACTCTTAACGTCCGCGCCTCCAAAGTCGTAAATACTCTCCTCGAACTGTTGCATCTCTTTAGATTTATCACTAAATTGGTACATCACAGGGTTGGGATGGTAATTTGGAACATTCTCCGGGTCATAAAAGACTTGCTGAGGGGACACGTGTGTGTTACGATCCAGAGACCCCATTTTAGGGGAAAACGCTGCTGTCTGGCTACTATTTCTCTCTAAAGAACCCATTTTAGGTGAAGTGTTTCGCGATTTACGTTCTAAAGACCCCAATTTTGGACTAAACACGCCCGATTTGTCTAAACTGCTGTGTGAACTGTGAACTAAGTGAGTATTCCTTTCTAAAGAATTCAGTTTTGGAGAGGAATTCTCGGAAGATTTTCTCTCCAGAGAATTCATTTTAGGCGTAGCGCTTCCCGTACTAGAACGTGAGGGGGTCCTTTCTAAACTACCGATTTTCTTTATTTGATCGGCTCCAGCAGCGTTTTCCGGAACCTCTGGATCTAACCTGTGGAGGTTCTGGATGGGAATTGGTTGGGTTATTAGGACGGGTTCGGGAGCATCGTCTTTCTTTTGAAAATCAACAGCTACTGTATTAAATACCGATGCTGGTGTATTGTATGCCGCCGGACTGAATCCACGTTTCTCGTTTTCTTTCATCAAATGGGCTAAAACTTCCGGGTTCTGAGCCACAATGTATGTCTGCGACACCGAATTTGGTGCGTCCATGGATGCAAAGTTGGATGAATCCACGGCTGAAAATAAAGACACATTTTGTGAAGCGTAATTGATAATACAACTAAAAGATAGTCGTTACCTTGCATGGGATATCTATTTGGTTTAGGGGGAGGCGCAAAATCATCGTTGGGACCCCAAGACATGGCCGCGGCCCTACGATTTTCTCTGCGTAGCGTTTCCTGTTGCGCACTTCTTTCTTCTGTTAAAATCTCATGTAATATTTCCTTGATATCTTTGAAACTAGGCCTTTTGCTTGGCTCGTAGGACCAACATTGCGACATTAAGGAGTACAAGCGAGGGGGACAATTCAGCGGTAATGCTAGACGTTCACCGTTTTCTATTTTACCAATTACGTCGTTGTTCTTCACACCTTGGAATGGTTTTACACCTAACATTAGAATCTCCCATATGCAGACACCTGGAATAATAATTAATGACAAAGTATTAAAAAATATATATTTTCTTTTTGTCGATGTTTCATCGTTTTTATTATGACATTTTCAGGATTCTGATTAAAAACATTTTCCATTTTAAATATAATTTTAACATTTTTTTATACACATTCATAATTATGAGGAGGCTACCTTAACTTTTAGGAACGCATTTAATAACTTCATTTTTCAAATTTTTTTTTTTGAAACTGAATCTTTTTTTAACTATTTTTGTAAGTTCCATACTTTGCCGCTGAACGAGTTCGTGTAATATCAATACTTAGGAGCTACAACTTGCACCGTTACCAAATATCATAATTTGAGAGGGAAACGGGGAATTTTATTATTAGAAAGCAAATTTCGTATGTACAAGTTAAACGGCTTGGAAACCAACTCCTAAACCACCTGGGTGCAACGTTATAAAATTTTCGCTAGTATTAGATATCATAAATAAGCTTGACTACGTACTATCTATTGCCACAATAATGACTCTTTAAAATGAATTTGGTGGCTTGTTTTAAACTGCTGACATATTTGTAACTAATAGAGATTTAGCGAAAAGTTCGTCAAACATTCTTTTGAGGGAGTGTCATTATTATTGAATTAACTTGCATGTTTGTATCTCGATGAAGTCAAGACAAATGTAAATATGCAACCAACAGTACAATTACAATACCAAAGTCAGAATAAATCCGTAAGCATCGCCTAATATGCCATAAGTTTTTTGTAATAGCAATAGTTCACGTAATATCCAGACATGCTGAAAACCTTGCCGGAATATCTGCATTTTGCAATAGCCTTGAAATTATTCTTGTCGAAGAAGTGGTTTTTCAACTTCGTGTGTGTATTTGAGGTTATATTTTGTATATCTGGGCCTTATTTAGTGTTCTGACCTTTTAATTTAATAAAATGCGGTGTACTGAATTAATTATAAATTTTGGAATGCAAATTCAAACAGGTAAATACCTCTGATATATTTTCTTTTAATCAAAGTTGACTTGAAACGTGTCCTTAACCAAAACATTTTGCATGGTTTCCTACATATACATATTAGCGGAGAATAGTCTATGAAAGAACACAAACATTGAGCTGTGATGTGATAACTCAGGTGTAACGTTGCTCATTTCACCACTCAGCACTCTGTAATGTTATGATTAGGAAATTATTGTCAATATGGGGCACCATATTACCAGAGGTTATCTGTTGATTTGCTTCAAGATCACGTAAAATTTTTATTTTCGATTTTCTTAGGCCTTATTAGATAAATAATTATGTTTGCTTAGTGTAGCAACATTGCAAAAATCTATCAGTAATGATATTTGCTACATTATGTGCAGATATTTTATATATAATGTAAATTTTTATCAGGTTAAATCTGCACCAATAAATTATTTTTATTCTGATCCTGATCGTCGATTCTATATTTCTCTTGGATCCGATCACCACAGATGCCTAAATTTAGTTCAATGTGCTGACAGTGGAGTGAAATTGCTGATCTATCTATACTGTGGTTATGCTGTCTATTTGCCACTATGTTAGTTTTATGCTTGATTTAAAAAGGTAACAACAGGCAACAGTGAGAGGTGATGATACAACTGCGGTCAGATACTGCCCAATGATGGTGTAGGCAAAAGTTTAAATAAAGTTTAATTAATGTATTATAATTCGCTAACTTATTTGTTTAAAAAAACTTCAGACTTCTATTGTTGGCAACACATGCTATTACACCTAAAGTTACATCCTGTCTATAAATGTTGGTTAAAATTTATATTTTCTTTTTCCCTTTTACAAATGTTGACAGGAAAAAGTAACAACCTGAGGTTACCACCAAAATATTTAAAAAATAAATACAATATATTATACATTTTATGTTACTCACCAAACATCCAAACATCACTCGCAGTCGTAAACCTCCGAAAATTAATACTCTCCGGACTCATCCACTTAATGGGCAACTTGCCCTTAGAGGCCTTGTAATAGCTCTGATCGTCGCCCATCCACCTCGACAAGCCAAAATCAGCGAGCTTAACACATTTATCGGTACTAACTAAGACGTTTCTAGCTGCTATATCCCTATGTACATATTTCTTAGATTCTAAATAACTTAAAGCTGTAGATAGCTGGAATGCATAAAGTAGGAGAGTCGCCAGATCTAAGCGACTCTTGTTGTTCTGGAGATAAGCCCTCAATTCGCCGAGCTTAGCCAGTTCCATCACAATCCAAACCGGCGTAACCGAACAGATCCCGATCAGTTTTATTATATGTTGGTGATCAAACTTTTGCATAATATCTACAAAGAGTAAAGAAAAAACAAATTTAGTTTAAAAATAATGGCCTTGGTTTAATTCACTTTTTTTTAAAGAATATAGTTGGAAGTAGATTTCTTTATTTTACGCTATCTACATTTCAGCCTATACAGGGTGACTCAGAACTTATCTAAAAAAAATTTGGGAAGATACGTTACGAAAAATGTCAATACCGTAAAAAAAAATTTTATAAAATGTAATTGGAAGGCAATTTTTTTTAAAAAAGTGACTATTCCATGATATAATGAATATTAAAAGAAATCAGGAAACTACAACTAACAAGCAACAAGACATTCAGTTTTTAAATTATATTTATTTCAATATAATTAAAAAATAAATCAATAGTAAATAATATTTAGTATATCCTTTTATGTGACACCAAATATAATTTTTAAGTTTAGAATTCATTTCCTGTGTGGTTTTTGTTTTTTTTTCTAGTTGTTTTTTCAATAGGATGTTTTTAACATTCCCTTGCCCTGTCTAACGTAATTGAAAAGTTATTGTTACTTAAACCACACTGGTAAATTCTTATTTATCCAGTAGTATACGTTTGAAATCCATAAAGGAAATTTTATTGTATATTACTTTTCATATGAATAATCTGTTTTGCTGCTTGGATATAATTGGTCATATATGTTTAATTAGACAAAAAAAAACGCTAATCATTTTTTTCGATACCTACTACCCATATTTGACGTTATAATTTATATTATTATCTATTTTGATTTGTTTTTGAACTTGTAGCATCCTGAAGATGACTTATCTAGGTCGAAACATAGATAGTGTAAAATAAAGAAGTATTTTAGCAATTTAACGACCTGATTCCAGCCATACTCCTTAGAAAAAAAAAAAAAAAATTGTTGGTGTAAAGGTTAGTAACGTGATTTATACTTACAAGCTTCTTCTAGAAACTTTTCTGTTGTGGCAAGATCCGCATCACCTTTACAAGTTTTCACAGCCACGGGAATGAGCGTCCCGTCTTTACATCTAACCATTCCTTTGTGCACGTCTCCGAACTGACCTTCGCCTAATATTTCGTGAAGCTCGATTTGTTCCCTGTCCAGGCTGTAATTTTTTACTAAAAGGTACATAGAAATGATTAAAAATGAATAGAAGGTAGTAAGAAAAACTTACCAGCAGGAACCGAATAATCGCCTTCTTCGACAATTTCCGCGTAATCTTCGGATAACATTGTGCCTGTAGGGTTGGAAAAATTCTCTTTACTTGATTTATGCTTTGAAGGGTTTTGGTCTGAAAACAGATGGCTACTTAATCATTTAACAATTTATAAATGTGCACTTTTTCACTAAAAACAATTTGATAAAAATAAATAGAAAAAAAGATAAATGTATGAATTAAAATCAAGTTCTAAATGCCCAGTTGAAGAGATGACATAAACTAAAGGTACAACAGTCTACTTATAACTTTATCGACATCAGCTTGTGGTTTGTGCTTAATGTAAATATTATATATATTATTATATATAATTAGTCATCAAAGGTTCACTTAGATCACATTTATAAAATAGATTTAGTCTACAAAAATAATAAGCATGCTTTATCTCATTTAACCATGCACAATCGTTGTTTATAATTCCGCAATAATATAATGTAGGGTGAAGTGTAAAAATAAAAGAATGTATGAATCAAAAATAATACATATGAAAAATGTGAATAACAACTATGAAAAAACGTAAATAAATAGTTTAACTATTACTAACCTTTACAAGGACATGGAAACTGTTTCCATACAGTAGCTTGTAAAGAGAATTACACACATTAAAAAGCTAGAAGCACATTAGGTAATCTAGATTAATGTCACATACTCATAACAACTACGCCTGATATGTAAAATAATTTTAAAATTGCAAACATTGCCCATTAGCCCAGTGTAAAAAGTTTCGATAAAATATAAGAAAGATAAGCTCAAAAAATTACTTTACGATTAGTAATGGAGGTCACTTACCAAAAATTATCAAAGCGACCATACAGTGATTCAGAACTTATCAAAAAAAATTTGGGAATAATAAGTTGTAGTATTTTAAACTTTTACATCGCTGGGCTACTGTAGTCTAAGTAATTCCGAATATTGAAATCTGACTTTTTGTAGGTATTAACGTTTTTATGATGTGATTCTTTTCAAGTGTCAAAAATGGCTTATGTGTATAGCAATTCGGAGTTGATATATATCGTTTTAATTCATGGCGATGTGAAAATGCTTTAGCAGAACAATATCCCAACATGTGTCAAATGCAGCTAGTTTTACCACGGTGTGCAATGCAGGAGCGGTACAACACAAGGGAAATTTGAAACCGAATTGTGGAAGAGATGGTGGCCCAGGGCATACATGGCGTATTGCAGCAGTGTGGCGTATCATACACGAGGCTCGACCATAGCCGCCACGATGTCCTGACTTCATCATTCATTTGGACTTTTTGTTTTGAGGGGATATTTAAAATATTAAGTGTATCACACCGAAGTGGACACTATTAATGATTTATGCAAACGTATCATAGTTACTGCCAATAACTTACGAGTTCAAAACGCACAAGACAGGCAGAAATATTTGTGTTAGTTTGTAGAAACTGGGTTAGACGG
This sequence comes from Monochamus alternatus, assembly GCA_037114965.1. Taxonomy (NCBI): domain Eukaryota; kingdom Metazoa; phylum Arthropoda; class Insecta; order Coleoptera; family Cerambycidae; genus Monochamus; species Monochamus alternatus. The sequence goes on from CM073427.1 coordinate 13,502,247, forward strand.
ATCCAAAATTTTGTGGTAACATCAGGTGTCAAATTATTTTTTTAATTAAAACCACAAATTGATATTATTAATAAATAATAACAATATCGGCAAAAGCAATTGAATTTGCTGTATAAATTGGTGTTAAAAATGTTATTTATTTCCATCCTTGGGAAGTTCTCTCCATTTTTTGTCAGGTAGCCGATTGCATGCTTTGCTGCCTTATCAAGTTTTCAGTGACGCGCAGAAGTGTATTTTTAAATCATTTTCAAACTGCCCTTTTTATTTGTTTTTTCGAAAATTGTCTTTGTAAGAGACAAATTTTTATTTAGATATGTTCTGAATCATTTCTTTGTTTCTATTCATTAATTTTGTGTAAGACATTTTTTGTATCTATTTTTTTTTTACACCTAATTACAACTCACGCTCTATAAAACATACTTTTATGTAATCACCATATTTTCTCTAGTTTTTGACATATTTTCCGGTCAGTTACGAAAGATACAACATTGACCAATCATCACAATTATGAAAAGTATCGAAGACTGACTTCTACCAATACATTAAAGTTACATTTCAAATTCAAAGAAAATTTATAAATTTTTACTTTTTAGATTTCCTACGACTATACTGCTAAATTCTAAAAGCCTAATAAATTCGTAAAAACTTAAATCATATACAAAATAAATAATCGTTACCTTTCCTGTTCCAAATGGAAGTCTGCGAGCCAGAATGCAGTCGGCAATAACCATCGATAAGGTCGGCCAAGCTCTCTGCGACGTCCAAGTTCGGACAAGTGAAAAACAGAACTTCTTGGGTCCCAGCGACCCTTAACTGTAAAGTGGCTTTGGTATGTTCATCGCAATCGCTGACTAGTGTTTGTATGGCTTGTATCTGATCGAAGTCGGCTATTTTCTTCGTCGTCGACTCCTGAACATTCGTATGCGATATACCAATGTCAGGGCCTATCACCAATTCGACCGGTACCGTAAAGCTGCTTCCGAAATCCACCCTGAACCTTTCTTGATCGAAATTCGTGTGATATTTCAGTATTTCCAGGAACCTGAACATACTCTCTACATCAGTAAGGTGCGCGAATTTCTTAAACTGGGCTTGTATGCTCTTCCTCAACGATTTGGATTTCATTTTCTCTAAAACGCTATTTGGTATGAATTTCTGCATGCCGATCTCTCTTTCCAAGTACTCAAAATTGGATTTCTTATCTAGGACGTTCTGGGGCATGTCTTTGAAGTATTTACGTATTTCTAGACAACACAATTGCACAGCCACTTCTTGATCGATTTTCTTATACAGTTCGGTGTGATAATCATTCCTAACCTGTAAATTCCAAATCTATCAATGTCACTTTTATTTCAGTTTTAAGTAAAGAACCAATCGGAATTCGGAATTTCAAAAATACTGTCTTATTACTGATTTCGATTAGTTTGTTTAATATAAAAGACCACTATTCAGATATCTATTAATTCCACGTCAAAAAGGAAAGGACTTTTGTAATGCTACTGATTATACATGAATTTTGTTTTTCATCATCTGCTAAATCACAGAAGCCATGCTTTATCTACAGTCTCTTCCATATCCTGTAGTAGTGACTCACCATGCCAGCATAATATAGTACAATTGTCAATTGTCAAATTGTAGTCAATTGTTTGAATGAGTAACTTTCTTAGAAACTATTACAAACGGGAAATTTATGTTGAGGTGTATGTTTCTGTTTACATTATTGATTTTATCTAATTTAGTAATTTATACATATTAAAATAATGTTATTGTACTGTGATTTTCATAGCAAAAGTGAAAGAGCATCCCATTATTAATACGTATGAACCCAGAAGCAGTTTGTGTGAGCAAGAATAATATATAGTATCAGTGGTATAATTTTAGTTTTAGAATAGTAGATAAAATATATTTATACAACTTTTTTTATATACCAAATAGGCAAGTACTCTTATTAAGAGGTAAGCTATTGCAGTGTTAATGTCAAATGTCAAATTCTGACATATGCGACCCTGACACTTGCGATTCCAAATAGTAACACTAAAGTCGGCTCACTGCAGTACTTACATTACAGAGTTCTATATTGAGATTCACCTGATTCGACAGACAGATAGGCGTTACTATGGCGACGCGATTTAATAAACTTAAGAAGATAAGAATCTTTCAAAATAATATTTTTGACAGAAAATAATTTTGAGATAAGTAGAAATTAGTTTTGTTTATTTTCATGCACATTAATTTCAGTAATACTGGATCTCCTGTATTGTGTGCAGAAGTAACTATTAGGCACTTTGAATTTTTCAGAATTTATCTGAAATATTATCCTGCATTTGTATTTAAATATAATTGCGAATTTTCTATGACACCCTGTAAATCCATATTTTATGACTGATATGTAGTTTTTAATTGAAATATACTATCGTTAAAGTAACTGCAACCTTACAAATATGATTAAGTGGTTTATACCATTTATAACAACAAAATATTTCAGGATTGCATTATTGGGTTTGGTATTGCAATTATGTGGATATACTATAAACAATTCATTTCACAAGGTTGCATAGTTGGAATAGGAAGAAAATACTTCTTATACATTAATATCTAATCACAAAAATTATTGTTTTATGTAACTTATAAATTGCCTACAATCACAACACCTAATGTGTATTAACATATTTTGAATTACTGACATGTTTGAAAAAATATAATTATGTACCTATTTATTGTACATATGTGTACTTACCTGATCATAATAATAATGGAAGGTGACTTTATCCCTATCATGGAGTTCCTTAAGACTAGTAGGCAAATATCTAACTCTAAGATCATACCTCCACTCTGAATTTGGGTGTTTCTTTAGATATTTTTCATGGACTTGCTGCATGGTTATATCTTGATGTAACCAGTGCATCTAAAACCAAAAATATATTCAAACTATTACAGATTTTAGTTAACGCATCAAAGTTACTACTTGGCAAATGCTGTAATAAAAATTTGTCTTTGATCTGTATTATTAATAATGTATGAACTGCAATAAAATGTACATACACAGATATTTTGGCAGTTATTCAACATTTCAGGGACACTATAATAGCCTTTAATCATTGGCTATGCAACTTACGAGTTTACTGTCTCAATATTAACACATTCTAAGGTGTCACCTAATGAACGTTGTGTCGATTCAACCAAACTTGCAAATTTAGTTAAGTTAAAAGTTAAATCATCAAGAGCGTTCATTTTACTACAACCCTTTGTCAATATTCATCTGTAACTTTTTTGTATGTTTAAATTTTTACACTCAACTATCAGAAAAGTAGAGAAAAATTTTATTTTACACCTATCAAAAGTCAAAATTACATGACAATTTCGATTACAATAGAAAATTTTATTTTGGGGTCTTCGCTCTACCTGTAAGGTCTAATGGCCAAAATTATTTGGAATTCCTTCGGCAAGAACTTCCTGGGGCTCTCAAAGAACTACCCATTAATACTAGATGACAAATGTGGTTTATGCACGATGGTGCCCCTGCTCATTACAGCCATTTGGCGAGACATCATTTAAATCAAGCATTTCCAAACAATTGTATTGGTTGAAGTAGTGACTTTTCTTGGCCTTCTCGCCGTCCTGATTTTAAACGGTTGACTTTTACTTTTGGAGTAGTTTGAAAAGAATTGTTTAATACCTAATACGGGGGAAGAACTTTGGGATAGACAGACAAGATGCCGTAAGACAAGTTAGACGATCGTATAATTCGTTTCCTATTTTCAATAGTTTCATAGAATGTGTCAATTAGAATGGGGGACATATAGAATATTTATTATAAATTGGTCGAATTTTTATTACTACCACCTTTCAGTTTATTATGTTATTTATTGTTTGTTAATAAATATTTTCTGTAATATCTTCATGCATAATTTCCACTTTTGATAGGTATACTTTTTTTGTGTAGAACCAAACTCTCTACTTATTTCTGATAGTTGCATGTAAAAATTTAAACATACAAAAAAGTTACAGAAAAATATTCACAAAGAGGAACTAAGCAACAATAATTTTGTTCAAGTCGATTAACTGGGATCTGAGTTAAGGAGAAAACAAGAATTAAAAAATGAAACTTTAACATCCTGTAACTTTTTCTGTGACATTTTTCGTTTAAGTACATTTGATTAAATCGACACCATTTAGCTTCTAGATTGAACCCTTGAAGTATGTAACATTCGATAGGTCCCGTATATTACATTACGAAGACAAATAAAAAAATATATGGGGTGGTATACTAACCTCATTCGAGGGTGGCCGTGATAATCTCATAGCATAAAGTCCATTGTAGTATCTCTCCCCTGTCGACAACCGTTCCGTAACTGTTGATATGATACCCTTGATGTCGATCGAATCACCATATCTGACTACGTTGAAACCACCGTTTGGCAGGTGCACCTACAATAATTAATTATTCGTAAAATTTAAATAAAAATTTTATTTTAAACTACATTTCGAGCCATGACAAGGTATAACTGCCTAAATTCAAATTATGATATCTTTTAAATAATAACATGAATGGTCTCACCTTAACAGTGGCCTTGTCAGCGGTTGCGGGGCTGCTCTGGGGAGACTTCTTGGGACTCTCCATATTGGTTCTTGCGGGGGCACACCGCACTGGTGAGCCCTGGTTTACGGGGGGTGCTGGTGATACATCACTGCAACAATAATAATAATAGTTATTTGAAGGTACATGAAAACATAAAATTTTTGAAAAAAAAAATTAAATTGAAGGCACACTAAAAATTATTACATCATTTTGTTTTTCAGAAACACTGTACAGGGTGTCCCAAAATAGAAGGCCATACCATTAACCACATATTCTTTGAACAAAAATAATGCGACTTTCCTTATGCCATCTCCTATTTGGACGCCCCTGTTTCAATATACAGGGTGTTAAAGTTGCATTTTAAAAAACTATTTTTGTTAATAATCCCATTGTCAAGAAAAAGCTGCATAGGCGTAGTTATAAATAATTGGAGGGGATTAAGGGTACTGCATCCCTCAGTTACCTCCATTCGCCCTTCAATTTTTTTCACCAAAATTACATGATAAGTATACCGCAATAAGATAAAAGTACGTGCAAAATTTCAAGTGTGTATTTTAGAAAACAATGGGATTATTAACAAAAAAAGGTTTTTTTTTAAATGTAACTTTAACACTCCGTATATTGAAACAGAGACGTAAAAATAAAAAATGACATAAGGAAAGTCGCATTATTTTTGTCCAAAGAATATGTGGTTAATGGTATGGCCTTCTATTTTGGGACACCTTGTATATAATTTGGATGTAAATGTAATGTAATACATAAAAACATAACATTTTTGAAAAAATTTAAATTGGAGGTACACAAAAAATCGTTACATTGTTTCTTGCTTTCAGAAATACTCTGTAGATAATTTGGATGTAAATTAATAAATTTAGTATAATGTTAAAAAAATGCTCTGAAACACGCACAAATAAATTTACCTTAATTACTGCTGTAAAACATCAAAAATATTTTAGTGAAATTACCTTATTTTTAGCACTACTTTAATATGTTACAAACATGCCGCATTGTTTTGTAAAAATAACAATTTGTCAATTTGACGGGAAAAGTATAATTATTGGCACGTTATTCATATTTTTAATGTGTAAATTTCAGAGAAACAATTATGTTAAACAAGTATCTACATATAAGGATATTTATCAACATATCAACCGTAAAACAACAAAAATTGCATATCCTATAATTTCAGTGCACTGTAATTAAAATGTTATGATTTTGATTCGTTTTGATTACGTTTCAGATGTGTGTACTCTTAAACAGTGTAATGTAAATGGGGAATGATGAGAGCCTCAAGTACATTAAAACGCGAGAAATATGCTAACGATATTATTAATTATTCAGAAAATAAGCGCGTTTTTTCAACATTGACAAAAATTGATGGTCCGATTTAAAAAGTTGTCGCGAGATTTATGAATATTTCATAATAAAATTGCTCATTGTACTGCAAACTGCAAATTAACATTTATATGTATAAGTAAATAAAATATTACAACGGCACTGGACGCTGCGCGTAAAATAGAAATTAAAATTTAATCAGCCTGAAAATTCCGAAAAATCGTCATATAGTTAAAAAATTCTTATTTAAATGAATTTCAAATAGTATAAATTGATTAAGAAGAAAGTTTCCAAAAAATGTTAATTCTGTAGTTCGTATTTGAAGCAGTCCAAGTCCGCTTGCCTGACTAGTTTAAAAAGGCACCAGCTGCCAATGATCATTAGGTTTTAGTAACTGTACTGTGCTTTCCAGTGTACAATATACAAATTCAGTGAATTTTTATCTAAGTGAATGAAATACTTGCGTCAATGTGATATAATATTTAAAAACTGGCCCAGGCCCTAAACAAAGCCGATGTTGATCTGTGTCCATAGAAACTTTCTTAATATGACTTAAGAAACCATCCTCACTATGTGCATGTTTTCAATGATCTCCCTGTATATGTAGAAACTTGTTTCGAAATTACCCTTACACAAAAAACATTCTGCATGGTCTATTACACAAATAACCCGACATATTGAAATAATACTCGGAACCAGTGCCAGTAACACAGTCAAAGGCCGGAGCATCCTTGAATCTTGAATTACTACAAAATAGATACGTAAAATAATTTACACTTGATTTTATATTTATTCGTTGCCAAAGAAAATCGGAATTCCAAACAAATAACATCTTTTATGTTTATATTTAACTATCGGATTATAATCGGATTACTGAGAAATGTGCATTATTTGACAAAAGGTATTTTTTATAATAACTGGAGTTGCATTATTTATAACTTCTTATCGATGATCGACAAAATAGTTCCTCGTTTAGGCGTTAGAACAACAAGCAACTTTGACCTTTTCCTTTTTAAAAAAGCTTTAACATTGTCTCATTAGAGGCTTTTGGCAAGGATCGTAGAAGAGTCGGAATTATTTGAATTACTTTTCATTTTACCATTACTAAATTGCATATTTGATATTTTGAATATATGTACATAAAACACCCACCCACACAAAGTAGAATAAATATTTGCAGAAATATCTGTGATGTAATATTTACAGGACCATTATTACCTCTTCATCCTCCAAATGGTCTGAATTTGATCACTGTTTTCTCAGTGGCATCAGATTAGGTTTTAAAATGGGCATTTAAAATCACGAACATGAAAAGTATTTTTAATTTGATGTACCTATTAAAAGAAGGTGTTATTAAATTATTTGAAAATATTGCGTACTGCTATATTTAAAAAGAAAACGCTTTCTAATGTTTTCAAAGAAATATTGGTCTTTTAATAGGTGACACCTCTTTAAAGTTGTGATTCAAAAAGAAAACATACTACTACTACGGAAACGTAATCAAAATAGACTTAGCTAACCAATGAAATGTACAATTTTAGATCATATATTGGTACTCTGCCAGGGGAGAGAACTGAACTTGACAATATCGAAATGAAATCTTCCATCAACGAGTACACTTATTCTTATTTTCAAGTATATACTGGTACACCCACGTATTCCCCTTCAGTGTGAAAAAATATACAGGATGTTAAACCTTCCTATGTCAGAAACACATGAACAAAAACAAGGGAAAATGAACGTTCTTCCTCTGGGAATGAAAGTCTTTTCAGTCTCTTAATTTACCGAAATACGTCATTTCAACAATAACCACTAGTGTAGATGTAAGGTACGTTTACGATATTAAAAAAGAAATGCGATGCCACTGAATAAATATATTTAATACGATTTATTAATATTTATAATTTATTCTTAACAAAAGTAGAGTCTATAATTATGGTATATTTTAAGCACAAATTGAAAGGTTTAGTTAACTGTTTTTAAGATAAGAGAGTCGTTGGCTGGAAAACATCCAATATTCCTTCCAACACTGCCAATAATTATTGATCGTTACTTATAATATTTATGTAATCTATCTAGTGATTTTGACTATTTTTGCGGTGATTTTCTTTATTATTAGTTGTTGTTCTCTCTTATTGGTACTTAGTTATTTAGTTTTTCGAAGTTCCACTAAATGTAGATCGAGTTCAATTTTTGTGTTGATGTTAGTACTAAGATTACCGAGACATTTCTATAACGATAATAAAATACGACTCTCTTGATATAGTTTAATTTTTGTCGTATGAGGGCGTACCCAAAAATTATCTAAAGCGTCCTTGAACTTGAATGCAAACTTTGGCTTTGTGTACTAATCATAGAAATAATATATATTCAACGGAGTAACTTCACACTAATGGGCGGTAATTTCAAAATAGAAAAATTTTACGTCCAATTCGTAGAATATGATTTCTATGGTCCAATTACGAACATTCCGTTTTGGTTTCAATTGTATGCTGGGATTAAAATGCAATATAACCAACAGTTTACATAAATTTTCCCTAGACGGCTGCTTTCTAAGCTTCTCCATAGTGAATGCCTAATGTAAAGGCTTCTGGACTGCTATATATTTTATGATTTCTATGGTACTAATGCGCTAATAAAGATTTTTACACTTGATATTTGAAGAAAGATATAACGATATAATACAGATCCCATCTCGAGCCTATCCACCTCACTAGAAAGTTATACGCCAAAACCTTTTAACCGCTTTTAACCCTCTGTAACTTGAAAACGGTTGAAGCTAGGAGTTTAGTTTAAATAACTTCATATTTCCATTCCTACAGCATGTCTACGTATTTGTGACTTTCTGTAATAATGCTACACTCTATTTATATCATTTGAATTTGCAAACTGTATCACTTCCAAACCCAAATCATAATTTCTTATTTTAATTATTCTATTTTAAAGCACAGCGATGTCAGTGAAGTCACGCCCTGTGGGATGAAAATACCCGTAGAGATTTGTAGCAGACACATCGGAGACGTTCGATAAAATTTATGGGATCCCCAGAGAAATTATTTTATATTTTGCAGCTATATTTTTATGGTCTGCTGCAACATACCTTCTGAGACGTTGCAGATCTCAAATTAAAACTAGGTTAGTCGCATTGGTGCCCAGTTTAATATCGCGGAAGAATCTACTTGAATTCCACGTGTAAAGTACATTTTTATGATTGTGTAATAAGAGTGAACGAGAATTCTCCCTTTTCAGTTACCAGTTCTAAAGAATTAAAACCACTTTACATAAAACAGTATGGTGCAATTTCAATTTTTATTTTGTTTACATTAATTCTTACGTCGGCAAGAACCACAAAAAAATACACGCAAATGTACACAAATACATAAAAAGCCTGCCACACGTTTACCGCCAAGGCATTATAACAGTTGTTCAATGTGGTTCAAAAAGTATTCAGCATATTTTGTGTGCTCGGAAAACGTCTTGGGTATTACGCTGCCACACGATAATATGCACTTGTCACACTCCCATAATCAACACCTTATCCGTCATCTAGGCATTTGAAAACGACATGTTTGTAAATACACAAAAAATATGTGGAAAATTAAAAAGCAAGTACTGAAAAATTATTTCAAACTAATCAGAGTACCGTAACCGTATGCAATATTTTTTGACTTCTACAGACGCCATCTGTAGACCACTAATGCAAGGTGTACTTCACGGGGATAAATTTTTAAACTTCTTGTGTTGTTGGGGAATTAAATTATGTTAATACTAATAATAGCAACAATATTAACAGTAATTGACTATGTTTGCATAAAATAATTAGGAATATTTTATACCATAACATCCCAGGATGTTTACAGTGTTCTGTAAAAATGTTTCTTAGACTCTTAAAAATAACTAAGCTTCCCATGTTCTTTGAGGTTTGGAGAGTATACAACTAGCAATGCAGTATTCTAGGTTATGTTATTTTAGAACAGCTAGTGACTAACTTTAAACGTTTTAAAGTAATTAAATAAAGTATTTTATGTCGGATATGTTAGTGGATAATTATGACGAATCTGCATGAAGTAAAAATGTAGTTTTGGCAGTGTGCAACGAAAGAACGAATAAAATATATTGCAGCTAACCGGATTAACTTTTATCTATCAGGTACTGAGGCGCGGTAGTTGACATATCTAGCCATCTCGGACGATGATTGAATGTCATAAGCGCCGACTTTCCGTAGGAAAAGAGGGTTTTGCCCCATGTTTTTAATTAAGCTATAACTCCGAAATAATTTTTTTATTGTCTTTTAGACCTCCCTGAATACGCGGTTAAAATTTTTGTACTTAGTCATAGTCAATCCGTATTGTAGAAAAGTTATTGGGAAAGATAATTTTATATAATTCGGGATTTTAGGGTTTTAAAGGATTTATATGATTTTTATATTACTTTGAAAAAATCATAGCATGCCATTGACCTGGAATATCGTGAGTACAGTATGTTCACTAAATGCACCTAATCATATATGCAAAAAGAAAATCACTCAACATGACACTTATACAAAATTTGCATGCATTTCTATAATAATGAATATCTTGAATATTGTTAAGGATATAAAATGTGCTAATGCATAATTGCTAACAGAATATTTTTACAGTTCAGTTCAGAGCTTTCCACTTCAATTTCTATAAAGTTTCCATCAAGACATGCGGGAAATACAGCGGAATTGGAGGCGCTGAAATAAATTTCTAATGATAATCACTGGTCGTTACTCCAGTTACCAGTTGGGCAGGCTCATCGTTCGAAATCAGCGACTGTAAACACAGATAACCTCTTCATGCGTTTTCTAATAATAATAACAATAACCTTGCCGAGTGGTGTGAACCGAGAGAGGATACAAACCAGATATGTGGCACAAACCAGCGACCATAACTGCTAGACAATCTGGCGAGGTAAATGTAGGTGTAACCATGACATCACCATCATACCAGGAGGAAATTTATAACGCACCAAGAGTTATATATTTAATCGATACGTTCGCAACGTAATAAAATAAATCCGAATCGCTTAGCATTGAGAAGTTGTGCCGGGAGAAAGGAAAGGATGCGTATTTTTATTTTGAGGATCTTTTGAATTAGTTATACGCGTGGAGCAAGTTGTCGGTTGCAAGTCGTAGAGCGGGCAAATGATGAAATTATTCCAAGGTACCAAAGTACCAGAACATACAGACAGCAAATACAATTTTTGATAGCAGCTATACAACTATTAATATATTGGAAATTTAACATGGATAAAAGTAGTCCATACAAGTTTGATTCCCAACTTATCTAAAAAAATTTGGGAATATATGCGTCATGAAAAATGAAGTCAATATCGTAAAAAGAATTTTGTATAATTTTTATAGTTCTTGAGAAAAGAAAATGAAGTTGTAATATTTTCAACTCTTACATCGCTGGTTTACTGTAGTATTTGCCAAGCGATTGCGAATATTGAAATCCGATTACTTATAGTATTGTTTTTGTGATGCGAGAGTTCACATTAGTTATTCAAGTGTCAATATTGGTTTAAGTGTACAGCATCTACTTTTACCCCCATGTGCAGTAAGTGCAAGTGTACGCAACGCAAGCGTGACAGGAAATTTGCAACTGAATCGTGGAGGTCCAGGACGTCCACGGCATATTGCAGCAGTGTGGCGTATCATATACGAGGCTCAATTATATCCGTACCATGCACAGCGTGTGCAAACATTAATACCAAGGTATTAGACGAGGAGGATCGGTACCATGGCCGCCACGATATCCTGACTTTAAATTCTTTGCACTTCTTTTTGTGGGCATATAAAAAATTAAGTGTATGAAATGGACCCTTGATGATGCACGCAATCGTATCATAGTTACTGCCAATAACTTACGAGTTCAAAACGAACAAGAAGCAGACACATTTGTGTTAGTTTGTAGAAATTAAGAGGAGTCCAAAATTTTGTTGTTATAATATCAGTTGTCAAACTATTATATAAATTAAAACCACATTCTATTAATAATTAATAACAATAGCGGCAAAAGTAGTTGAATTTGCTGTATAAAATAGGTGTTATAAAATGTTATTTTTTCCTTGGGAATTTCTTTCATTTTTTGGTCCGGTACCTTTGCTTCGTCAGGTTTACAGTGGACCAGTTTCCAGTGTCGTGCAGTGTTTTACAAAATTGTAAAAATGTCGGTAAAGTTGGTTACACCTTTTTTAATATTTATGTAATTACAAATATATTACCCAATGAGTGTATTTCTTTCAATGTGAACTTACAAAATACCATTACTTACAAATTACATTGTAAGCAAACGCGCGCGTTAATGACCGCCGCATGCAACTAATTCTAACCCACCTGTGTCAGTATCGCCGATGACGCCCGATCGTATCGAAAACTTGTGTCCGTTGTTGACATTTTGTTTTGTTTATCCGCATCCGCAAACAAAGCCTGAAAAACCTCCTTCTATGGGGTAGATTTTTTTTAACGACTTTACTTTTTTGGTTAAATTTACAAATACATTTTTTCATGAACGAGAAACACTATAACGATGCGCTGACATGCCAACATGTCCTGATTTAAAAAATCAGTCGCTCTAATTCCAGCAACACTAACGAACAGACCTAATACATCTCTTAGAAGATAAAGGAAAAACAAATACTGTTGCATCAGAAGATATATTTAACAATTATGGACACCAAAACGCAAAACTGATAAGACGGAAGTTATCAGAACATATGTTCACTTTATCGCATGTCAGACCCCGCACTAACCCATTTACACAAGAACAAACCACATGTTTCCCTCCATTGTTCGCATTGGCATTTGTTTGGATCAGATCTATCATAGAGCGGCGCGAGTTCATAAACCTTGTTTTAAAAATACTTATTATACGGTTCGGACGGATAGTTATAATTAGAATAAATATATCAGGAACACAAACAAGTATCTCGGAGTCTATTACATTCGGAACATATGGCCGGTTACAAGTACCATAATGGTTCTTGGCGTGTAACAACTTGACGTGTACTTGACACCTAATTGAGGGGGAAGCAATCAGCGATTAACTTTGTCATCACTTCTTATACTTTTGGCTATTTTTTTAGATTTATCGATGGAGATTTTCAATCAGCGAATAATACGAAATAGATGATACGTTCTTCTCAATCATTTTATACAAACTATGCGATTTATAGGACCGCAGTTCGATATTGGCGATTCCGCCTAAAAGGACTTTTATGAAAAACTAATTATTTTATAGTTTTCGAGACGTCCCGTAGCCGCCTGTGTAACCGGTCGCATAACATACATAGCGGGTCTGTAGAGTCTAGTCCGAGAACAACCGGGGCAGGTCAAAGAATTTCGGCTAATGCCAGAGATGTGCGCTTTAATTCTGTTTCTGGCAGCGATCAGTTACCGAGGTCACGGCATAGCAACCCGGAAAATCACTACCTATGTATCACATTATATAATATTTTTTATAAAATCGTTTAAACAATTTAACTGAAATTTAAAAAAATATTGAAGTATCTAGTATTGAAAAAGCTACGTGTATCATTTTCTATCCGATATCTTTTACCATTTTCGATATAAACACATCTTTAATAATGTATGTAAAATAATAATTTATTTATAATGAAGGTCCTAAAAAACAAACGTAGAAACTAGGAGGAAGGGGATATTTTGCCTTCTCCATTTTTTCTATCGTGCATCCATAGGAAAGTTCTCCCAATATCGTAATGTAAAATTTTATTTTTAATATTTTACTACTTCTAATATTTTTCCTAAAACTTTATTTTATACAAAGTGCCTCTGGGACGTAGGGCTAACCATATTTACAAATGTTCTATTTTTATGCAAACAAATGACTCTGTTCCCTATATAATTTCGCATACTAAGAAAAATTAAAACAGAAACAAATTAGTTAAACACACTTATTTGCGTAAAAATAGTAAAGCTGGCCCCATGTTCAGAAATATTTTGTATAAAATCAGTTATCAGATATTTAAAATCTGCAAATTGTTTTGTTTGTTTGTAAGTGTAAAAATCGAACTTGAAAAATCATGAAAAAGAAGAGTTTACGGAAAATTATCAAGTTTGATTTAATAATCCATATAAAATGCTACGTTATGATATTGCGAGAAATTGTCCACGGGCGTACGTCAAAAAAATGGGAGGGCAAAGTATACCCTCAGTTTCTACGTTTGTCTTTTAGGCGTCGTTTACAACAATATCCTTGATGATATAGTTAAGTTCAAGAAGTATCTCTCATCAATTTCAAACTTATATGCGAAAAATTGATATTTATTGCGAAAAAATATTTTTAAAAGTTCAACTTCGATATAGGTAGATAGGGTTAATGTGAGGACCTACTTTATTATTAAACCCTGTATATTTCAATGTTTCTACCAGTTAATATTGGCCAAAAAGAGAAAGAGGAAGGTAATCTAATTTTTACATGTTCCTTATGCTTTGTAATTTCGATTGGTATTAAAGTTGTTTGATAAGAAAGTGAGCGCATTATTAAAGAATATATATTACAATATTTTTAATGAATATATATTACAATATTTTTAATTAAGGCAACCCATTTTCGATATACAATTTGCTTACATATTATGTTTGATAAAAAAAATACTTTTCATCAGGAAAGCAGAGGAGCGTAGGACGACGTTAGCTCGGATCTTGTACTAGTAGCGTTATTAAATATGTAAAAATTTAGTGTTCGTTTTTGCCTTTGCTAAAACTTCAGTTTAGCTTTAGAATCATTCCATATTAAAAAAGAAATTAGCAATATTATTAATTATTCATTGTATTATTAACAATATAAGTATATTCGAGAAGTAAATTCGAGTTAATAAGTATTAATAAATTTACTAATGATTTAATTTCTGTCATTTTCCAATTTATATTTATATTTTTATTAAAAATTGAATCAAAAATAATGTTCTCGTTAAAAAATTGTTTACAGTTACTGTCATTTTCGATGATAATTACTTCCAGAAACAATTTTACACCCTAAATATCCATAACTTTATTAAAACTTGAAATATTTTTCATATTTACAATTATTTTTGATGGCAAGTAATTTTAATTCATTAGTAAAAACGTCCAAATTTTCCTGTAAAAAAACGGCTCGTACATGCACTAAACATGAAAATAACAAAACAAGTGATATAGTCATTTAAAGTTGAAGGTAAGAACAGTAGATTCTGTGAGTATCAGATTTTTATCTCGCAGGCAACACGCTCGTTTCATAGCCTGAATATTAGGATTTTTAAAAATTTCAAAACTTCAAGCAAAGTTTTCTTCTATAAAGAGTGGGCTACTCAGGTCAACTTGTGGCTGAATTTTGTCTATGATATGTATACTTAATTCCCGCGGAGCATGAATTTTTAACTCTCAACAGTTAAGACGCTAGAGTCGATAGAAATTCACGAAAAATGACTGAAAAACATTTCAGCACGCTGCTATTATTCAAAGGGATCGTCCGAGCCAATTATCTTCATTTACACTGAAACTATTATCTTTCTCACTCTGAATTCCGTCTTGATCATTCAAATATCTTCAAACAGAAAAATTTTACAGCAAAAATTAATAAAGCTTAAAAAAATGGGTCGGCTTTGCCAATTAGACGATTTCAAATGGAATGACCCTTTAGTTAAAAAAGTACTGATTTTTGAGAGTCTACTAATGTAACTGTTTTAGAAAGTTAAATTCATAATTTACCTACAAACGAAAAGATTATATAAAAACCACACTTCTTATACCACAAATTAAGCAACAACGACTTGCTTTAGTAGTCACACAGGCGCTGACACATATTTTGAGATATCGCGTTAATGTCGCAATTAATTGCCTTTAAGGGGCAATCACATCGACTTCGACCATAAAACATTTGTATTATTTCCTTATGCCGTCCTGTCTTGAGTCTCATTTACCTCTCAATCAATCACGTCTATTTTATGGTCATTGTTAGTCATTTTGTTTCCATCGACAAGGTGAACTGGCAGCCGTTTTTGTTTAGGTGTCTGAATGTGTCCGTTAGGAACTTATTGACAAAATGTTTAGCATAATGAAAATATAAAATCGACATTTAACACTTCTAAAAACAATGACTGACGATGAAACGACCACAATACATCTAGAAGGTCTCAACAAAATTCATTTTAAGGGCACCGTATTCTTGAAATAGTGTTATTTACAAATACAAGTAATTTTAGACATTTAAGAACTGAATAATATAGAGTTTAACAAACAACAGCAATGCTATCTCATATCACCTGCGAATATTCAAAGATACCGAAGTAAAACGAATATGTAACGGCTAAAAGCGGTCCAACCAACAAATTGTAGATGTAAATATTGTTATAACATAAACTTACATGGTTCTGCATATAAGATTGTTAACTTTTGTTTATAAGTGCGTGAAAATAATTATTAAAATGTGAGGTTAGAATACCAAAACATACAAAGAATAGCATGTGATACAAATGCATTTTAAAAGTTATTATATTATTTGAGGAGAATTTAAATAGTAAAAGTGGATAAATAAAACTTCAATAATTTTATTTTGGATATTACTTTTGCTCTACATGTTTAATTTTTGGAGATTTTTGTACCTAAAAACACCATCATTTTACGGCGAACCTAAATAAAAAGGAAAATAAATATGCGAAGTATCTAAAGCAAAACAATTTTATAAATGCGACTTCCGAATCAAAGATGTCAATAGCACTAAAAACCTTTATAGAAACAAAAACATGTATTTATTTCTACTGACTGCTACATATTTATCAATACATGTGAATAACAACAAACAACATGGCAAATACTATGTGTTTGTTTATTAATTTTGTTTATAATACTCACATAATTTGAGATAAAGTATGCAATAAAACATTAGCTTTACAAACTGATTAGTTCTTAATCACAATACTTATTAAGAGTAAGTATGTATCTGGTTGTTTAGCAAATATTCTTTTCGATATAATTTAAAAACCTCCCATTTTTGTATTGTTCAAAACTGCATGCTTAATATAATAACAACCAGCTGCGATTACGACGGTAATGTTTATATTTTGTAGAGGCAATGTTTACGCCTTAACAGCTGATCGCCACTAATCATAACAAACTATCAAAAAGACTGAAAAGATAAGGATTTATTAAAATATGGTTCAAATGAAAGCTGACGAAAGCTTCATGATACTTTTTTTTATTAAAACAGACGTATGTTTGCTTCAACAGTAATACCTATTTTAGAACATTTTATACAGGGTGTAACAAACAAGTAATCAGCTGCGTATTTTCGGTGACAAAATATGATGATTTAATTTAATACAGGGTGGTTTTTCAAGGCTCACCATTGGCATTTCGGAAATCGTAAAACATAAAGGGTGGCTCAAATTAGAAAAAAGATGCATCCTTTCATGCCATTAAGATAAACCAAACCAAATATTGTGAAAAAAACTGAAAACAGCGATATTAGACGCCATCTAGCGCCATAATCTCACCACGGTTCATTTGTTTTTTTTTTTCTTATGGGAGCTATACAGGGTGTTCTATAAGGTATATGACAAACTTTGGCAGATGGTAGCTTGGTTAATTTTGAGCATTTTAAAAAATATAATTTTATATTTCAATGTGGCCTAATACATAAAAATGATGGTTCCTATAAGAATAATTATTATTTGTAACATTTTATTTATTGTGTTTGATGTACTCAAACGTTAAAGAGCCACATAAAAAATGCATTTATTTACAACTGAAGAGTATGCACATATTTATATACATAAAGGGTATCCCAAAGAAAACTTGACCCCCCCTATAATTAGAAAACCGAATAATATTTCAAAATTCGCCGACCTGTCGATGTTTGTTCTTGGGGGAGACTTTTTTGACAGTTAAGTCAACTCGATATGTTCATCCCTCTAATCCCTATCAACGCCAACTTTCAAATTTCAAATGCAACTATCCCACTTGTGGCACATCATTTTAAAGCCCTTTGAGAAACTAACGATTTCATGGTCACAGGCCAAAAAACAACGACTTTTTTATAACAGTGACTTTTTGTTATTTTAAAAAGAAATAAGGTTTGAATTTGTATAAACTTTTATTTTGCTTCAGCTTTTTTATTTGTGAATCGATAAAAATAGGTAATATGGTTTGTCAACTTTTAGTTTTCAGCCAATAATTCTGTCAAATATCAACCGATTTCTAAAAACGATGCATCACTGTATTTGCAATGAAAAGGGTTTTAAAATGAAGTGCCACAAGTGGGGTAGTTCCATTTACAATTTTAAAGTTGGGGTTGCTAGGGATTAGGAGGATGAACATATCGAGTTGGCTTAACTGTTAAAAAAGCTCCCCCCCACGAACAAAAATTGACGGGTTTCGGCGAATTTTGAAATATTTTTCGGTTTTCTAATTTCAAGTTTTCGTTGGGATGCCCTGTATAGGTATTACAGACTTACGCCAACAAGAAGCCCAAAAATGACGATGAAGATACTTTAACGCTAAGTGTCAAATGAATAAACAAAATGACACAATAATTAATGTTATAGCAACCATCATTTTTATTTACTTTGACTGAAATATTAAATTTGATTTTTTTAATGAAGTAAAAATTAAAAAAAATATATTCCAAGGTTTTCAGGAACCTCCCCAGTTCCAACGCACCGGACTTAATCGTCAACCTAAAAGAGTAAAAACATATTATCAGACCGCCGATACAGACGTTTTATTTATAACAATTTTTATGCAAAGTGCAGTAACGACTTCCTATTCACTCACCCGAGCTACACGGCGTGCCGAGAATATCGTGATTACCAGCATAAATTAATAAGACGTAAATGTAAATTACAATAATAAACGTTTAGCCGTTTAAAATTCAAGCCGTCTTCCAAATTTGTATAACGGAATGCCAATAACTACCTGATTCAAGGTGTGTGGACCGACTAATTTAAAAATGACTTTATTATATGAATCATTTAAACAAAAATATCACTCAACTATCATGACAAATTATTTGTTGGTTCTCTAAATTACACTGATAAAAATGACAGCAAATTTACGTTGTTCACACATATGTATTACTGGTAAAAAATACCAAATACATGATGTACTACAAGAAACTTCAGGTAAATACAGTAGAATTACATCTCCTATGACAAATGGCATAATTTTTATTAAAAATGCGTAACGGTGTTGTAAAATTACAATTCAAGCGCACTAAAATGAGGTTATACCACAGTCTATTACAGTCCGCCGTTTTCACGTCGGTTTCTTTGATGTCGAGGTCCCAGATTTCGTTTTTTTAGACGACTGCGCATTTAGCTGCGCTCATTCGCGCGCTCAAGGGGCACGGTGATTTGTCAAGAAATAGATTTTCTCCCACTTTGTCGTGTACAAATGAATTTCATTGGTGTTCATTGCGCATTTAGCCGCAACCTCTGGAACCTTTACTCGACGAACTGTATATACTGTGGTTATGCTCCAAAAAAGATACAGGGTCTCCCAACAAAACCTTGCCCCCTCCCTCCTATCATTAGAAAACCGAAAAATATTTGAAAATTCGTCGAGACCCGTCGATTTTTGTTCTTGGAGGAAATTTTTTTGACAGTCAACTCGATATGTTCCTAATTCCCAGCAACCCCAACTTTAAAATTCGAAATGGAACTACCCCACTTGTGGCACATCATCTTAAAGCCCTTTTCAATGCTAATAGAGTGCATGGTTTTTAGAAATTGGTTGAAATTTGATAGAAATATTAGTTAAAAATGAAAAGCTGACAAACCACTTTACCTATTTTTATTGATGTGTTGATAAGTTTACAAAAAAGTCACAAATAAAAGAGTCGTAGCAAAAAAAACGATACGAATTCAAACCTTATCTCTTTTCGAAATAACAAAAAGTCGCTGTACACAAAAAAGTCGTTGTTTTTGCTAGAGTTGTAACATTACATTATTTTACACTATTGATTTAGGCACCCAATAACAAACAATACACCGTGTAATGTTACAAATAACTCTTATTAGTGACTTCTGTAATAGGTATTAAATATATGAATTACATATTTCAGAAAGTTTTCAGTTAATTTTTTAACTGTGACGTCATCGTTGTTCCTGTGATGACGTTATCAAATTTTTTATAAATGGGAGCTGTATATTTTTTCATTTTAGAACTCTTTATAAAAAGCTGATTTAAACAAATCTATAATACCTCTTTAGCGTCATTAAAAAAATAGATCACGTCACCACCGAGACAGCTATAACAAACATCACAGTTAAAATAATAAATTTATCAGATCTGCAATAAAAAATCGACGCTGAAAAATATTCACACTGTATTTAGGTATACTAAATTCAATTCACTATTTTTCACTTTTTTTCGCCAACTTCAGTTAATATTCAAAACAAAAAAGTAATATTGTGACATACCTAGTTATATAAATTGAAGGAATACACTGCAGTATTTTCTTTAGGGCATACTAAACTATTAAATTGGCTTTTAGAACAAATAAATAGAAAATGTTACAATGCAAAACTACTGTTATATTTAAATCTTCGTAAATATCTTAAAACATAAAAAACATGTATTTTTAAAATTGTATTTAAACGAACTCTAAAAATACGAAACGTTATGATTGTGTGTCCGTGTGTTTTATATAATTTGTTGTTTGCTCCTCTTGACCGTCTCCTTGAAATAAAATTGTCACAGTAAAATTTTTATTATTGTAATATGCACCTACTACACATATAGCTTGATAAAAAAATCTATTTCATAACTTCTAAACCCCTTGAGATATTTTTCGTAAATTTGGCACACTTGTTAGTAGATATAAATCATAAAATTTGAAGCTTACATAAAGCAAATTTGCCTCTAAACGGCTAGAAATATAAAAAATAATGTGCAGAGGAAAAATTATGATAATGTAATGGAGTATGAAAGTCAATTGACCCGGCAAACGTTGTTTTGCCATAAGAATTATTTCTAGTGAATATTTTGGTAGTTAAATAAAAAATTTTACACTAACCTACTGTGAGTGTGTGGAGATGTGGTATATGACTAAAAGAGGAATGGAGCACTGTGAACGATGACGGCCTATAAGAATAACAAAACACAAAACATTCATTTTTTGAATTATTTCGCGTGGCTGCAATTTTACTTGTTTGACGGCCCAAATTAACCCCTTTACGTCTTGTTGGCATTGTTCACTGTACAAAAAAATAGCCATATAGTAAAATAACAGCCGTTGTTGGCGGGAGCTCGTGACACGTGTTGCGTACTTTTGAGGTTATGTAGATCACTTAATTAACTAATAATGAGAATTACACTTAAAATTAATAATTTTATTATTTATTGATAAAATAGGAAATAAGTAATTATGGCCCAGCAAATTAATAATAAATTTACTTGAGAATTACACTTAGAAGGTAAAATGATAATTGTAAACGTCACTACTACGCTCGATTCATACACAATAATAATGGTCGAAAACTATGTAGGGAGTGACAGAAGGCTTATTGTGTGAGAGAGACAGGAGACCGGCTTCATTTTCATCCCTACCCTGTGCTGTTTACTGGGTGAGTAGTGACACCGGTAGATGCCTGGCGGGGATAGATGATCTAGTGATAATCGATCCGTTATCGACCAAGGTTAAAAATGATTAAATTACTAAAATGGTTATTAAAAAAAAAGGTTTGGGATAGAAGGGTGAAAATTAAGGGTTGTATGTATTGTTTAATTCCACATCATAAAAAAATAAAAATAAAAAATTTTGTCCAAAAAATAAAAAAAATGTTTAGGGTGGACCACCCTTATCACTTAGGGGTATAAAAAATAGATTACGACCGATTCTCAGACCTACCGAATATACATACCGAATTTCATAAAAATCGGTCAAGCCGTTTCCGAGGAGTATGGCGTCTAACACTGTGACACGAGAATTTGATATATATAGATATAGTGTTTCTTGTGAATGATACCTACCCCTACACTGGTACTTTACGTAAGCTACAAATTTTATATTTTATACCTACCGAAATACTAAAAAATGTGCCAAAAAATATCTCAAGACGTTTAGAACTTATAAATTTAAAATTATTTTTTTTATCAGCTTTGGAAACTTTAATTTTATTAATATTACATTAATTTAACCACAGAATACGCCTCCGAATTTTCTCCACGCAATTAAGAAACACTCTGTACAAAGAATAATAAATATGAATTGTATTTAAAATGAAAATAAAACTAAAAATATCAATTTCTAAAGTTTCCAAAGTGAGAGGTTGGTTTCTTTATTTAATTTATTCTATTAATAACAAACATTCTTTACTTAAATTCCATTTTAATTATTCTTCTTTATATATTCTAACCCAAATACCCACAACCGGTCCTGAGAATAGTCACTGAATAAATAAATAATTTATTTTAAAATCACATGGGAATAAATAAATATTTTATTTCATATAACGAATAACATTAAGCCACGGAAAACACGTTACAAACCGTAGTTAAATATGTACCTACTGAGATCTTTAATGAATTTTTCCTTCACCATTTGAATACAAATAGGCAGACGCACTGTATATCCTATGCCTGTATTTGTAGGGACGGAATAAATATTAATGTGATTTGTAATCGGTACTAATAATAGTACTTTTATCCGTTTAATTTAAATTTTAAGATTTTATTATATCGTAAAATCTACGCGATTAATAATATGTTTACATGGAGAACGTTTTCAACATAAACAACACAAAAAGTATACTCCAAGAATATTGAGTATCTAGTACCATCTCGAACGTGCTTGGAATGTTATAGAGACATTATGCGTTTACGTTGGAGAATCTCATCGCGATAAAGTGAGAGAATCTTGATTTCTGAGAAAAATGTTATTTCCTGAATCGATATATTGTTTCCAATATTTCCAAATATTGACAATGGTACGTGACATATATTTCAGAAGAATATATTTTTTATATTCTATAATAATTTTAGAGTGTAAAATTTGTGTGTTGTTTTGAATTAAATATCGAACATTTGATGTTTGATATATGGTCTATAAGAAAAGCAGTTTATATATATTTTTAGGTATTAATAATACTGTGTGAAACTAACTACTCTGTGGGCTAAAGTCCCAACCAGCGTTGAATTACACCCACAATATCTACCCATATATTTCTTATTATTAGCTTTTTTTACTGTATTAGAAAGGTATTTTAAGCTAATATAAATTAAATCTCCTACAATTCCTGTCAATGAAGTCATATGTATGCTCTTTGATACCAAACATCTAGGAATTGTAGGAGATTTAATTTATTTTAGCTTAAAATACCTTTCTAATACAGTAAGAAAGCAGTTTAGTAGATAATGAAACGATTACATTCTTTACTTTTTGAAATAATGTATGTTTTTGGAAAGCGCAGACTATTGTAGTCTTTAAACTAGCCCATGATCCACAAATTCGTCATGCGTCATGAAAAATGGAATTAATATTATAAAAAAAAATTGTAACTTTAATTTCCAAGAAACAAATTATTGAAGTTGTACTATTATTTTCAACCTTTACATCACTGGGCTACTGTATCATCAAAATGCAGGCGATTGCAAATACTGAAATCCGATTTTAGTATTAACGTTTTTGTTTAGTATTTACATTAGTTTTTCAACTGTCAGATTTAGCTTGCGTGTATTATAGCAACTCAAGAGTTGATGGATATCGGTTTAATTTACAATGAAATAAGACAAAATGATTTAGCAGCTTCTCGTCTGTACGCATAACGATTTTCCGGAATGTGCCAAATGCAGCTACTTTTACCGCGTTAGTGCAACGCAGGCCTGACACGGGAAATTTGCAAACGAATCGGGGAAGAGCCCTCTGTGTTAATTCGTAGAAACGGGGTAAGACGGGCTTAATTATATTTACACGTCGGTGGACAAAATTTTGAACAGTTGTTGTAACATCAGCTATGTAAAATTATTTTATTAATTAAAACCACAAATTAATTAATAATAACAATAGCGGCAAAAGCAGTTGACTTTGCTGATATAAAATAATAATAATAATATCTCTACCCCTCATTCTAATCACAGGGATTAGCCCAGAAGTCGGAGACTTGTGCGGGAGAGGGGGCGGCATATTATTATTAAGCAGGCCGCATTTGCGCCCAGGAACGACTTACGTTGGTAGGCCCTAACCACTATTCAGTGCAGGAATGAGGGAAACCTGGAAAACCTCATTAATTAGGGGGGTAGTCAAATATTAACCAGTATCAATCCCTCAGATTGACCCAAGCCAACATTATTCCACCCTACCATACCCGCAGAGAGGGTGCCAATCCTCCCCACGAATATAGCTTATATACGGTCTACCGGCAGCTGGGCTCGAACCAACTCCGATCTAGTCACCTCGATTCAAGTACTGACGCCTTAAACCGCGCGACCACTGACCGACCCAAAATAGGTGTTATAAAATTTTATTTATTTCTTTCCTTGGCAAATTCTTTAAATTTCTTGTCCGTTCATTTTTTATTACGAGGCGACAACCAGCAGCGGTATGTATTTTGATCTATTTTAGCGTTTAGTAAACAATTAGCGCTGTGTTTGGCATAACTCTTAGGCGGTATTTGAGTACCAATATGTGCAACTTAAGCGTTTCCTTTAAACAATTTCTAAATATATAAAGCAACAAAAAGAAATAATAGTAATTTAAAATGTCAAGATAAATTAATATAGAAATTATAAATACACGAGAAAAGTATATAGAGAGATCTGAAATTTCATTGATTTCTGACTGGTACGAAAACCGTTTGTAACATTAAATAATCTACCACAACTACTATTTTAATAAGCACAAGCAATACTGAAGTACCTATCTAATATTACTTAGGTATAAATTTTTCTTTGACGTACCGTTAAAAAAGAGCGATATTATCCATTTCTCCTCACCATCACTCTCACTTATCTAAAATAAAGTGGAAATATTCGGTCAGGACCACACCACATCTATCTGATTAGGATATCGCTTTTTATCTGTGCAACAGATAAAGGCGTGTGAATTTGATCAATGTAGATGTAGAATGTAGAATTTAAGCAGCGTTCATTCATTTAATACATACCGATGCTGACGTTATCATCACAGTAAATCAATAGACACGCGATCCGAACTGACTGACGAACAATTTACTTAGATACAGGATTATTTATTAACTAATTTTTAAAAACTTTCTAATATTCTCTGTCATTTAACTTTATAACTGTTCTCTGAAGTGGACGTATTTTTAAATAATATCTTTGCACAAATAATTATAGAACACAGCACGCATATTGGAGATTAAGAACAAAGTAAAGAGTAAAGATCGTTCGAAAAGTTTCGTTGAAATTGGCACTGAATAACTTCCTTTCCTCAAAATATATACAACACTGTCGTTCTGTGACAAAATGTTTACTATAGTCTGTTTAGAAATGAAAGAGAGTAATAAAAGCTTATTATGTATGCAAATCGTAAATAAATGTAGTACTGGTGCTTATATTCAATATTTTTATATTATGTATTATCGGTATAGATGAGGTGTACTTTTAAAAAAATTTTGTGTGACCGGGTTGTACTAAATTGTAGCAGATAGCTAAAATTTAATCCCCAACAATCCGTCTTTGTCTATGCCGCTTCAATTTCTCGGTCCATTTCACTTATAAGTAAACAATATAAAAACAGCATTTCAAAACATGAGGCTACTTTAAGCAGGGTTTTTAGTAATTCAAATAAAATTATTCAATATTATTATCAAAATATTTATTTAAATTTAATGAATAGAATTTTATTCCACACAAAAATATATGTATTTTGAAAATTCAAATTATGGTGAGTAAATGTAGGGTTGTATAAATGTACAATAAAGAAAATGAAAAAGTAGGTATATTAAAATTCATCCTCTGCATACGATGAATTATCTTCGTCTCCTAGATTGATAACGATAGGTTCCACAGTAACGTCAATTAAATTATCGGGTTCCCACATTTTCTCCTCTTCTTTTTGTACATGATGTATACATCTTTGCCAGTTATCTGCAGTTACTCGTTCCAAGGAATTTTTTAACAAAATTTTCACGTCACTTAATTTAAACGTCGTATTATTTCACGGTACATCTCCTTTTACCTGCGCCCAGACTAATTCGATTAGGTTAAGTTCACAGTGATAAGGTGGTAACCCTTGTATCGTTATTTGGCGATTTGTTGCCATTTCATCGATAACATATTTTTTCTAATCTTTATTAAGATTGACAAGTGTCAAAGGTTCCATTTTCATCATATTTGTTTCAAAAGAAATGTTTTTTCCGGATAACCATTGAATTATATTGGCTTTCCTCCAAGCAGTCGTAGGCATCCGCTCGGTCTGCCGTGAATGGTAACTGGCATTATCCATGACAATTACAGACCCCGGAGGAATAAGATCCAACATCTGTGTAAAATACTCTTCGAAAACATCTGCGTTCATGTCTTCGTGATAGTCACCTGTATTTTTAAATTAAAATAAAAGTAAACCGCCATCTACAAAACCACTGGCACTACCTATATATGTCACTATTAATTTTCGCCCTTTACCTGAAGGTACCTTGAACCCTGTTGAAAGTCCATCCAAAAATGCTTGTCGAAAACTTTTTAGATTTTTATCTTGCCATACTTTTGTTACAGTATATCCCTCGTTGGCCCAAGTTTCGTCTAGATAATAAATATTCCTCCCTTCGTCACGGAATTTTCTAATTGATCTTCGCCAACAAATAATAATCTTTATCGATAAGAACTGACTTCTGTTCTGCTTTTCCCAGCAAAAATTCAACTCTCGTAAGACGGCCCATAATTTGCTTCTACTGATTTTTGGCAAATCGTTGTCCTCTGAAAGCTCACTTAAACTTTTGTTTAGCGTTCGTATTTCTTTTTTAAAATAAAATGAGTGTACTTTTCTGCGAATGACATTTTTGAAGAAATCATCTATAACGACTTTTGACCTCCCTGTAGATGTTTTTGGGGGATACAGTATCTTGTTCATTTTTTGTTTCCTTTAAAAGTCTGTAGATAGTCGATTTTCCAATCCCTGTCATTTTGGAACATTTTTCCACGGCGTCGTCAACACTGTTGGTAGGATTTTGGTGTTTCAATGCATTAAATACATTTAATATAATAATCTTCTCATTCTAAGACAGCGCACATCTTGTCACGCGTTTAGCAGGTACGTAATCTGATAAGCTCGACATTTTACCCAAACAATATTATATCCACTGGCACAATAGTCGAATTTTACTCTACTGCACTAGCACGTCTTCGTATATTCAGCTCTAAGACTGGATTGATCTGTCACAATACACTGGCTCCTGCCCTATGGTTTATCCAGTAAAATATACTAATGTACACCCATTACCTGTTAGCATTAGTGTTACCCGATAATTACCTGAAACGAAATATTACCACGCCCATGGTCGGTTCTTATCTCGGGGTTTTATTACTCTCTTTCATTTCCAAACAGGCTATATAGACGAGATGGACCCAACGTATCATTTGATAATCATGTTTACTGGTTGTCTTTTGCAATTTTAAAACCTCTCGAATCTTTATTATTTATTTTTCAAATTTTTATTTGGTTAAAGTTATGCTACTGTTTTAAACATTTAAAAATAATCAAAATGTAAACATTTTATATAAAAAAAAAATCATTAATTTTACCATTCTCTGTTCAAAAATAAAATTGAAAACCAGTTGCCTAAACTAAATTCATTAATGTTCACAATAGCTGTTTATCTTTGGATTTTTGTCATCACTAAAAAACAAGTTGGCACGTGGTAGGCAGCCCACAAACCGCTCGCCAGGCACAACGTATATTCGCACTTGAGTTATGCCTCCTTGTGCTATTTAACTTTTTTAGTCAATAATTATCTATTTTATATTAAGTTACGGCAGTCAAACCTCTAAACACCCTGTATAAGCAATTTGCGAACAACTAATTGATTTACATTTCCCTTCCCCCTTATCTAAATTGGTTATTATCTGTTAATGGGATGTACCTATTATCATAGCAATGTTATTGTTCTGTTGTGATTAATAAATACCTCAGAGACTTGGGCCTGTGGAACTTCCAAGTGTTGCTCTGTTGCTGGATACTGTTCCCGTATAGTTCCTCGGAATTCCCACCGCACAACAAACTCCTCGGCCGTATCACGACACAGTGCTTCACATTTTTGTCTTTCTTCCGCAGGTTCACGCGGGCACTATACGTAGGACCGCCAGTCATACTTACTCTCTTCACCAGGTCCAGCATGCTGCTCGAAACGTGGAAAATTAGTAAAACAGTAGAAATAGATAATTTCCAAATGTCTCGCTGTACAGGTACAACGGGTATTACTGCAGCAGGTAGGCGCTTTTATTGAAGAAGGTGCTTCTCAGCTTTTTGCTATGTGACCAACTTAGAGCTAAGGTAAAATTTCGATAGAGATTTTGCTATAAATAAGTGAGATGTGCTTCTTTGGAGCAAAGACAAAATACCTTGGATTTAAGTATCAACTACAGTTTTACGGAGGAGCCAATTACCGATGAAAGAACGATCTTATCAGAAAATTTGATTACACGAAATGTAGCAAGCCACATCTAGTGGCAATGAGAACCGTCGACCTTTATCGCCTTTCGGTGATAACGATATTTGCATACCGGAATTTCACGAAACAACTAATCTGCGAGATAATGCCCCAACCAGCAAGAATTACACCTAAAAATCCTATAACAAATTTGATGTTTATAAAGCAAGCAGTGACGGCTCGTTACTTTTTGAAATGGGTGGGTAAACCGTTATTCTCATATAACTTTTACTTCACATTAAACAGAAATATTGCACTCTAGTTATCTCGGTCTGTCTATTTAAAAGTGTAACATACTTAATACAAAGAAATATCAACTTATATCAGGAAAAAAACCGTTAAAATGAAGATCATCTCTAGAATTGTTAATAAAATTTTAAACGATATTTACCCAGATATGACTTTTTCAATTTTTTATCAGAAACTTTAAAATCTCAATAAAACATGTTCATGACATTACTTATGCCAGCCACCCTGTTCTTCTTACAGAGCCCCCATTGAGGTCAAGGTTTTATTATTTTATTATCTAATGTAAAAGAAGTTAACAAGAACATGGCTGGCTGGCTGGACTACCTGTACAGGTACTGTTTCAGTTCGATGGAAATTAACCCTGCAGTTCCAGAAATTATAACGATAAATTTAGGTCGTATCACATGGAAACGGTACTGTGATCATCACTGAGTGAACCCACATACTTATTCATGTGGAAAAAGTTAAACAATTGTCCCGTGTTTCGTTCAGACCTTCCGGCTATGCGCATCGGTGGAGTCTAGTTAAATTGAAATATTAAATAACCTAGACCTTGTTTTATAGAGTTCGAGTCAAACAGTGCAAGAAGAAAGACGTTATATAAGGTTTAAGAAATCATATTAGAATACAGTAAATTAGTCATAAATATTATCTACGTTAAACAAGTTAGTGTTAGTTTAGTTTATTAAATAGTGTTAGAATTTTAGAAGTTAATTTAGTGAAAAATATTATTTAAAACAGTGCTATGAGTGTTACAAGTGGGGGGGTACCCCCGGACATTGAGACAACTCCGTCAAGAAGAAGAAATGGAGCAGATTCGGATATGGAATTAGATTCTCCAAGAAATCCCTCACTTATTGCTGAAAATAATGGTAATAGTAGTGGTAGTGCCCAGAGATCCCGAAATTCATACAAATATTCAAGACACGATGTAGGACCGTACCAGGTTTATATTGAAAATATAAATTCAGATTTTAAAGGTAAACTAAATGCGCTAAAGGTAGGTGAAATTATTTTAAGTAATTGGCCAATTTTAGACAACAAAATAAAAAGTATCGATTCGGTAGGAAAAAGCAGGGTAAGGGTTCATTTCAAAGATCTAAATAGTGCAAACTATTTGGTAGACCAAAATGAATCAGATATTCTCAAAAAACTTAACTTAGAGGCATACATACCAAAATTCATGATCTTTAGACAGGGCGTAATAAGGGGCATCCCAACTGACTACACAGAACAATATTTATATAGTAAAATAAAGCAAGTTGATCATCATTGTAAGTTTGAAGTTGAACAGGTTAAAAGAATAAACAGAAAAGTTACGTCGGAAGACGGGCAAAATATATATATTCCAACAGGCACATGCATTGTTACGTTTAGATCTCAGGCTTTACCGAAATATGTAGAAATTAATAAAGTTTTAGCTAAAGTAGAAACATATGTACAAAAAGTTCTACTTTGTTATAATTGCTACCGCTATGGCCATCTAGGTAAACAATGCCAAAGCAAGCCAAGATGTAACAACTGTGGTGAAGAACATGTTACAAGAGAATGTCACAATGATACAGTATATAAATGTTTTAACTGTAAAGGAAACCATCTAACTTCAAACTTACAAAACTGCTCCGAATTTAACAGACAAAAACAAATAAAATTAGCAATGAGTGAATTAAACATCAGTTACAATGATGCAACAAAAAAATTCCCTAGAAACTCGTATGCTAATGTAGCAGCAAATCAGGGTATTCCATTGAACCAGAACACTCACAACACAACAACAGTCCAAGAATCAAACAATTTACAACACACAAACATAAATAGCATCACCAGAACCCCCAATAAAGTACACAACAAATACACGTTCACAAAATCTATACATCCAACCAAAAGAACCAGAGAATCATCCCCCGACCCTAGTTTAGCCCTGCGTAACGCAATAATCGCTCCCATTAATATACCTAGTACATCAGGAGGTATTGTGGGACATTCATCTTATATTGAAAATATAAATAGTTCTTCAAATTTATGTCCTGCTCAAGATTCACTAACAAATATCATATTAGAATTAGTTACTCATATTGTCAAAAACATCAAAGAGAATAATAATTATGAAATCCAACAAACTGTGTTAAAAAATTTAATTATGGAAAGGTTAAAATCTAACGAGTCAGTAAATTCGCAGCACTAAATAAGAGTATGAAATTGTGTCAATGGAACTGTAGATCAGCTATGGCTAATAAAGGTAATTTAGAGTATTTGTTACAAACTAATAAAATAGATATTGCTTTACTATCAGAGACATGGTTTAAACCTAATTGTTATGTAAATTTTCATGGATATAACACAATTCGGAACGATAGAGAAGATGGAAAAGGAGGAGTAGCTATACTTATCAAATCACATTTATTTTTCAATGAAATAATAACACCTGAAAATTCCCTTATTCCATCTAAAGGAATTACTGTTAAAATAAATAATAAAGAAATAGCTCTTATCTCTTTATATATAAAACCACAAACAAAAATAACATCCCAACAATGGATACATTTTTTCAGTAATATCCCTAGACCATGTCTAATTTCGGGAGATTTTAATGCACATCATATTACCTGGGGCTGCGAATTTGTTGACTCTTATGGAAAACATTTGTTGGATTCTATAGACCACTGTAACTTAGTATATTTAAACGATGGTTCACCAACCCTAGTAAATTATATGAATAAAAGAATTAGTGCAATAGACATAACACTATGTAGTCCTGAAATCAGACATCTCTTGTCATGGAGAGTAATGAATGACCCTCACGGATCTGATCATCTCCCGATATTGATAGAATATCAACTTACAAGAAAAAGTAATACTACGTCAGATAAAACCCATAAATGTTGGAGAACAAGCAAAGCTGATTGGAATATGTACCAAATTGAAATGAAAACAAAAATTGCGAGGGGTTATGATGAAATGATTAAAAATATTAATACGGCAGCAGAGATATCAATCCCCAAAATTAACCATACAAATAAAGATAATTCACATACATATAAACCATGGTGGGACCAAAACTGTCACGATAAAATCATAGACAGAAAGAAAGCATACAGGGAGTATAAAGAAAACCCAAATTTAAATAATTTATTAAAATACAAAAGATCAGATGCGCTAGCAAAAAAAACACTAAAGGACACTAAAAGAAAAAAATGGAAGGAATACTGCGGTAGCTTAAACAAAAATACTCCTATTAAAGAAGTATGGTCTAAATTAAATCAATATAAAAATAGAAAAAAAGAAAATAGAGCCCCATTAAATAGTGACGCTAGTTGGATAGAACATTTCCACTGCAAACTATCCCCTCCATGGGTAAATCATATTACAACAGAAGTATATAACCAACATACCAATTTCAACATTGCACAATCGGATACCAACAGATACTTACTAAAGATATTTACGCTCAGAGAACTAAACATAGCACTAAAACAACATAATAATACCTCTCCCGGTAAAGATAATATAACGTATTCTATGCTAGCCCAATTACCTGAAAGTAGTAAAGTAGAACTACTAGAAATACTTAATTCTATATGGTTAACCAAAACACCCATTCCATCGGACTGGTATAAATATATTATCATTCCTCAAAGAAAACCTGGGAAACTCTCAGATGAATCAGACTCATACAGACCAATAGCACTTGCATCATGCGTGTTGAAAACATACGAACGTTTAATCAAAAATCGTCTAGAACATTGGTTAGAAAGATATCACCTGCTACCTCAATTCCAATACGGATTTAGACGGGGCCATTCCACAAATGAGGCGATAACAATACTAGTTAATGACATCCAGATATCCTTCACGAATAACGAAACTGTAATGGCCGCATTCATAGATATCAAAGGAGCATACGACAATGTTTTGTTAGATAGGCTGTCGTTAAAACTGAACAAGTTAGGTATTCCTCCAAGAATAGCAACACATATAAGGAATTTGTACGGAAATAGACACATATACTTAAAGATTAATAACTCCATAACTTCCTCCCGGGTAACTTCAGTTGGACTACCACAAGGCAGTATCCTCAGTCCCCTACTCTTTATAATATATACAATGGATCTAAGTACGATATTGGAGAGAAATGTTAAACTAATACAATTTGCCGACGACATTTGTATATATTCTTATCACAAGATCTACGATATATGTTCAACGAAGTTATGTGAAACTATGAACAACATGAAAACATGGACCGAAAATAACGGTTTCAGCATTTCTCAAGACAAATCTTCGGTATGCACCTTCACAAGGAAAAGAACGATATTCCCATCAAATATTTATATAGGACCATACCTCTTCGCCCACAAGAATATAGTAAAATATTTAGGAATCATTCTAGACAGAAAACTACTTTGGAAAGATCACATTAAGCAAATTATAAAAAAAACGGAAAACTCCATAAATATTATAAGAGTGTTCACCAAAAGCACGTGGGGAGCGGACCCAAATATAGCTTTATTATTTTATCAATCTTTAGTAAGATCTATTATGGATTATGGTAGTGTTTGGTATGGTTCAGCATCAGACACACAATTAAAAAAATTAGATACAGTTAAAAACAAATGTTTGCGACTATGTCTAGGTCTACTGAACTCAACTCC
Organism: Monochamus alternatus; assembly: GCA_037114965.1. Lineage (NCBI taxonomy): Eukaryota > Metazoa > Arthropoda > Insecta > Coleoptera > Cerambycidae > Monochamus > Monochamus alternatus. Next base: position 13,535,691 of record CM073427.1, read on the forward strand.
AATTAATGTAATAGAGTTAGAAACCTGCGAACCTCCATTATCTCTAAGGAGGCAGTACCTAAGCGACAAATTTATAGCCAAAATGTTTTCCAAGAGAAGTGAGTGTATAAATAATCTCCACAATTTAACTATCCAAAACCTCTCGTCGTCCTACTGGTCACAAAAAAAATCATTGGTCATGGTAAACTCATACCAAAAGTTCCTAGACAATTCTTTCCATTGTTACACAATAAATACAGATCCCTATTTCACTATTAACTATGAAGATTCTTTACACGAAATAAAATGTCATTATTTAAATATAAACGAAAAATATGATATCAATTTGGCCAATAATGTTTTTCTATACGAATCAAAAAGTAAATGGCCGAATTATGAATATATATTCACAGATGGTTCTAAAAGAAACGATCAAACTGGATGTGCATTCTATCATGAAAATAAAAAGTACCACGAAATCTTCAAGTTACCCAACGAAACGTCTATATATACAGCAGAACAGTATGCAGTACAAAAAGCCATGGAATATATCAAATCATTTCCCAAATTCAACTACGTAATCTTCTCAGATTGCAAAAGTTTAATAGATAAATTAAAATCTATAAAAAAATTTGTTAAAATGGATAAAACCCACGCAAATATTTTGACCATACATAGCGAATTGATTCGAATGAATAAAAACTTAGAATTTGTCTGGGTAAAGGGTCACATCGGTATTAAACCAAATGAGATGGTTGATCAATATGCAAAAACTGCTGCTATATCGGGTAGAACTATCACTGAAAATATCTTACCACCATCTGATCTAACTCCCATATTTAGAAAAAATCTTAAATCAAAATGGCAAAATATATATGAAAATTGCCATACCGGAAACGTTTATAAACAAATCCAGCCAACCTTACGGCAAAAGACATGGTTCCATGACATCTCAAACAGACAATTTATTAAAACCATAACCAGAATAAGATCAAATCATGCTTTATATCCAAAATATCAATATAAAATAGGACAAATTGATAGTCCTAATTGTCTATGTGATGAAACAGGAGATCTCCAACATTTAATTTTAGAGTGTCCACTACATAGTGCATATCGAGACCTTCTATTTCAAGATATATATAAACATAAATTAGAAATTCCTTTTAATTTGTACACATTGCTGGCTTCAGATAATTTAGATATATTTTACAGTATATACAGATATATAAAAAAAGCCAGCATTGTAATCTAAGTTACAGTGGTCAGATAGAATAATAGACAAATGTTAACAAATATAAGTTTCATTGTATAAAGAACATGTAAATATAATTATTGTAAAAACGTTTCATGGAAAAAATCATACAAAAAAAACAAAAAAGAAATTAAATGTTTTATGAAAATACCATTCAATAAGACAGAAATCAAAACAAAAAGAAACAAATAAAAGCTAATTAATAACAAATGTATTACAAATATCATTTAAAGAGCATGAAAAAAAAATTAAATTAATATCAATAAAAAATAATTAAAAAAAAATAAAAAAAAACATTAATTAGCTGTAGGTATACTAATAAAAATAAATTGTAACAAAATTATAAAATTATTGTTAATCTGGGGCAGAACAATTTTGAAAACTTCCACATTCACAGTAATGCAAATTCCATAGCTTACAAAATATACATATTGAATAATATCTAAAATAAGCTCTGGCTAATTGGTTCGTCCAAAGCCATTCATTTTATCTCACACACACACACACCTTGTTTTATAGCAAATGTTGTACTTGTTCTTACAAATATTACATTGTGCATAGAGTACTAAACCAAAGACTGACCGATACTATGCTATTAACATTTTTTTGACATGAACTGTTATCTGTTTTAAAAGTAAATGTAAAATACCCCATTTAAATACTTAACAATAATAATAATACTGACCTAGGACGATAACGTTATACTTAAAATTGAAAAATTACCGTCGAGATTTTAAAACCAACACCAAACACTTAAAATTGAAACTTGTCCTAATCGTTGCGTGACTATTGCTTCATCAAATACCAACGGTTCCATTGACTCTATATAACTAATAGAAAATCGCCGGAAATGTTCTATTTAACCCCCAGGTTTTATGCATTTCCTATGAGCCTGATTAAACATGTTTATTGTTAACATTATTAGTTATACTGTTTTTGTAATATGCAATATAGACACGTTCTTCAGATGAGACAGTTTGGAATTTTATAGCTTTAATAACTGACGGCGAATGATAAATTTCAAAGAGCCACTTATTCGAGACTAACACCATTCAGTGTGATGACACCATTCGATATTTAAGATGAAGCTATTTGTAAACATCAAGTTCTATGTTGAAAGTGTAAAAATACACATATAATTAGAAAATGAGGCTTCATTAAGTGATACTTATGATAGTCCCAAGTCAAGGCCACAGCTGATTTATTATTATTTATTAAATGATACATACAGTTACATACTATAGGAATCTATTTTCTATCTAGTTGTTCTTCAATAACTCTATTTCTCGTCGTGTATTTATTTTGATCTCTTCTTTGCATTTACAAAAATGTTCAAACAAATAATAACTTTGACACCCTGTATTTCAGAAAGTACTGACTTTTGGACTAAGGTAAATTTGGCAGTTCATCATATTTTAGACTCAGGTAGTCTGCGCTAGTGTTTTGTATAGACTTTTTAATAAGGTATCCCAAAGCAGGAAAAAATCAATTCAGGACGTAATTTCGTACGAATCTTAAAAATTAGTCAGTCAAGGCAGCGCAGTTTATCACTAAAGAGATATGTATGTATCACAGAATAGTTTTATACTATTTACCAACTTGATACTGAATCTTTATTTCAAATGAAATACAGTAAAACAAATAGTACCTATAATCAAATTTCTTTGAAAATAGAATTAGTAGCGCTGCTAGGAATCAACTACGAGGTGTGTTCATTAACTGAAATCCATCTTTGGTATACACAAAATTCAAAAATATATTAAAAAATACCAGAATTAAGATAACTATAACAATATTGTGATGTCAGAATTCTTGCAAAGAGCTATATTACTTATATTTACCATATTCAAATATGGTAAATAACGTGTAGGGGGAAAATGCTGTCTGTCAATCCTGACAAGGAAGTTATAGTACCCTTAACCAACACAAGAAATTTAAATGGGATTGGGGTTTTCACAATAGGTGGGAACCCATCAATCTTTCCAGGGAGCTTAAATATCTGGAGTTAATACTAGATATAAGGCTTAACTGGAATACAAATTTAGACATAATAGAGAAAACCTGGTGATTGCAACTGAAGACACTATAATGCATGTATCAATAGTAAAATCTATGATACTGTATGCTGCAGTGGTATGGTGGACTAAGGTCAAACGAAGCACTGCAAGGAAGAAACTGAGTTATGGCGTCAATTTCTACGACTACTTTGGAAGTTAAATCTACCACCACTATATGTTGTGATGGAAAGAGAAGCAAAAATTACAGCCTACCGAGTCAGGAACAATAATGAACGGAGGTTAGCACCTTGTAACAAGGGGCACTCCAAGGTGATGTTGGATCCTATCTTAGAAATGAGATCTGACGGAATGATCGTAAGATTTAACTTTGTTAGACTGTCCGAATAGAGAAATTGAGAGGAATGAAAACGAAATTATAATGCAGTGGAAAGATGGAGCCTGGTTTGGTTTATATATGGCTCTAAAATGAGCAGTGGAACTGGAGTCGACTTAGTAGGTGTGAGGTCCAGGTGGCAGGGAAGCTATAGTCTGAGAATCTTTCCTACAGACTGAAATTTTCGCAATAAACGCGTGGATAGCGGAGAATATCAGGAAGGACTACACCTGTAAACTCATCTATATATTCTCGCAATAAATGTCTTAGACTCAAATGAGGTGAAGTCAAGACTCGTGTGGGATTTATTACAATTACTAAATGAACTGACAAGTACCAACACAGGTTGTGCTGGGAGCCAGGACATGAGGGATTTGAAGGAAATAAACGAGAGCTGAAAGATCCTTCTTAGAACCAGAGTTAGCCTTTAGCATTCCTTATAATGCCGTAAAATGGGCTACGGGAAGGTGGGTACAAAAAGAATATTGTTAATAGTGAATTTCAAAATTAGGGCAGGCTCAAGTGAAGGGAACCTTAGATTTTCCTTCACAGAAAAGAGTAAATGAAATGTTTGATTAACTAGTGGAAAGCACAATGGGCTGATTCTGAATGCGACGTTTCAGGTTTCTTTTGGGAACTGACCCACAGGTGAAGGGGGAAAAACGATAACTATCCCATTGCACAAGTCATGTACACACCGCTCACAAAATTGTCATGGACTGTTATAAAACATTACTAATGTTACAAAACGTCATGCAAATGATTACAATTGTTTCCAAGGCTAACCTGACGCTGCATGCATTGTAATTGTTGAACAAACCTCGTACATAGGGATGTTTTTAACTGTATTAGTGACGGTATTACTATTTTTAAACTTGGTAGCTGTCTTCACCATAGAAAACGCGATAAGGTATCGAATAAACCTAGCACCATTACTTCCCATTAGGGACATACCATTCTTACCAATTTAAAGTTTCAGTTGAGCAATACATCTATGTTAAACTAAATGTTCATTGAAATTTACTGCTGAAGTCTTTATCAGACATAATTTATAAATGTGCTCAGATATTGGAAGATACACCAAATGGACAGTTTACGAAAAATGGTTTATGATTTCCTTCTGCATAAACTGTAAGAATAAAATGGACAAATAATTTAGTCTTTTAGATAAACAGTCCTAAGAAGCTTTCACAATTCTACGCAGATTTAATATGTTTAAAGTGTGTGTATACAGAGTGTTGTATTAAAAATTGTATGTTTAATTTCATTCTAAACCACCGTACAGTTGAATTTCGCACGTCTTCACACCGATGCCGTAATTATAAACAACTATACGGCACGGACATTTTGTATTAGTGTCTACTTCTTACGCAATAGTTTAAGATTTTTCGCCTACGTGCGTGCCCGATGAATATTCAGCGACGACTTTTCCGTCTCTACATGGAAAGTATATAAATATCTGATTATGGCATACTGGCATAAAGTGGGATTTTATGAATTTCACAATGATCATTAAATGTAATGGGCCTACATTTTTAGCGATTCGACTTTACATGATAAACTCATTCGACTAATAGAGTCATTAGGATATTTGGTTCCAGATACAGACGGAACGGGACTTTTCCATAGGTATACAGGTTGGTCCGTTTTTTCATCGCTCATCATTGGCATCTAGGAAATCGTAAAATATATAGGGTGACTCACCATTAAGATAAACCAAACAAGTTCTGAATATCTGTTGCCGTAATATTGTCGAAAATTTAAAATAGCGATTTTAGAAGATGCCATCTAGCGTCATTATTTCATATCAGAAAGAACTAAGATTTGGTAGAGAGGGATAACAATATCTATCAAAACTTGCAAAAGAAATACAATGCCAATTACAAAAATGTCGATGAAGTCACCACTCTTCTAGTGCGACGAAAAACAATTGTTTAATGGTGTTTTGAAAAGTTGTACATTTAGTAACTAGTGCAGGACTGATTTTCAAAAGCAAGTGTATGCAAACAATTTGTTGAATTTTGTAGGTATATCCACCATGTCGTTAAATAAAAAAAATATCAACTTTAGTTACATCAAATGTTAAAACTCAGATGGGTAGTAGTTCAGTCTATCGCTCTTTGGTCATTTTAGGCCACAAAGTGGTAGAAATTTTTTTATATACGAGTAACACGATGCATTTTCGAATAAATTCAGGTATATCTACCATATTTCGTATATAGATAAGACGCCAATGTGTAGATCATATATGTTTACTTTCTCTACTGTCAAAAAATTTCCACTTAATTATCGCGTCGCCATGAAAAAATTGGCGGAAATTTTTCTGGTTGCCATGGTAACGAGTCAAAATAAAAGCATCTTATTGGTCTAAGTAGAGATGTGAATTTTTCAATAAAAAATTATGATAACTATAGTTATTTGAGCTATTTTCAAAACACTATTAAAAAAAATGATGTGTGCAATTTGCAGGAAAAGTGTCTTTTCCGCATGTTTTCATAAAAATAATTATGATACTAATAATTATAGGACACTTTTTGGAAACTTCAATTTTAATGGAATAACATAACCTCAAAGTTATTTACTACTTTTAATAGAATAACTGGCATTAAATAGTTTTGTTGATGGTTTCAAATTTGTTCACCTTCTCCAAGTTTTCGGGTGTATTCTGGTTTGATGGAAAGGAATGCAAATCGGATACACGGTAAACTAAACAAATCGACGAAAGAAGAAAAAATACATTAAAGCAAACGAGGAAATGCATTTTCTAAAACAAACAATCACTTACTTAACCCATAATTTTTTTTATGGAGCACTTTCGACTTAATCGTCGAAACAATTAACTATTTATAAATTAGCTCTGTTAAACACATAATTTAACGTGATAATTAAAACTTCCGTTTCCGAGGCCGGTACTCGACTTGTTTTTATTTCGAGCGAGACTGTATAAAAAAAAAGAACAGTTGCGCGAGCAGCTGTTGATACACGCAACAATCAATTATAAATATTTACTTCTATAATTAGTCAATTAGTAATTATTAAAACGGCTTTATGCTTTTATACTTGTGTAATATTTCCCCGAGACGTTATTTTAATTTTAATACAATGGTCGGGATGCAACATGCTGAAGGCTGGAATTGAACAATATATTCATACAAGGAAGAATGCAGTGAACATTTTATGAAATCATTTTAATTATATAGCGGTAGATAATGACAGCGAGATTTAAATGGCGGTTTTTCTGCAAGGTTAAACATTAAAAAGCTTGTATCCTAAGGTATAGGTTCGTGTAGATAGTGACAACTAATTATCAAATTAGGGAAACAGCGCAATAAAGTTTGTTCCCAAAGAAAAGTTCTAATCAAAACATAAAAAGAAAATCAAGATTGCAGCATTCAAAAACCAAAACGATGTAAAATGTAACTTATACAGGGTTTCTCAAAATTAGCCTGCCAAAAATTAACTGTGGATTCTACGATCAAATACGTTATATAAATATAGGTCCGTAAACGACCTCTAGCGGAACTATTGCTCTTTAAAGGGGGGCCCCAAAAGTTGATTTTCTCCAAATATTTTCAATACGGATCAAGATAAAGTGATTTAAAATTGAGAATCGCAATTAAACATTGCACTTTTTCATGTCTCGAGGTTTTTGCCGTCACATCAAAAAATGTTGAACAATTTTACGAAACAAAGGTACTCGATAAATTATTCCGTTTAAGAGTAATAGTAATTTAAAAATTTTTGTGACATACTACAAAAATATCAGATATGAAATACAAGCGGTCAAATTGTCTTTAATAGGCTTTGAAAAGTTATTTGTCAGTTTATTTGACACATATTACATGTATTTTTAAAAATTTTTGACGTACCTATTTATAGGCTATATTAAAATTCAAAAATTTACAAATAATTACATTACTGATATGCATATGTTAAAACACTTAAATAATACCTTTAATGTGTGTTAAATAAGTCGACAGTATTTTCTCAGAGGATACTAGGGATATTTTGCCTATTCATAGTTTCCATCTTAAACTTTTGTAGTACTTATGTCACAAAATTTTTAAATTAAGATTACTCGAAAACAGAGCAGTTTATCGGATTGAAATAAAAGTACCTTTTTCATGTAAAATAGACTAAAATTTTTAATTTTTTGATCCAACGACGAAAATATCGAGAAGCAAGAAAGTTAGAGCAATATTTACCCACTGACCTACCCAGTTTGACACACCTATGACCAATTATGAGGAATTATTTTCAGAACATTAGATTCGCAATTTGAAATTTGATTACTTTATCTTGATCTTTTTGGGGGATCGAGGCGGACCGGTACTATGACAAGTGTATTGCACCGATGTGGACACTATTGGCAATAACGGATAAGAACCAGAACCATTTGTCGTAGTCCGTAGAAACTAGGACGGGCCTAAATATGTTTACACATCGATGGACAAGATTTTGAACAGTTGTAACATCAAGTATATCAAGCTATTTTATTAATAAAAACCATAATTTTATTAATTAATAATAACAATAGCGGCAACAGCAGTTGAATTTGATGATTTAAAGAATATATTTTTTTATTTCTTTCCTTGGGAAATTCTTTCAAATGTTTTGTCCGTTCATTTCTTATTACACTATTACGCAGACATACCTTGCCTTGCGCAGATTTTGTAGTAGACCAGTTCCCAGTGGAGTACAGAAGTGTACTTTTAAATAATATTTTAACTGCCCTCTTGATTTTTTTTACAAAATTGTATTTGCAAGCATCCTCTGTACATTAAAAACATTTTTGGATAAGTTCTTAATCATCCAGCATAATAATATTCAAGTAAGTATTGTCACATAAATAATTGTTCCTAAGAAAAAACTTTAGCTTAAGGACATATTTTTGAGAAAATTTGATGTAATTTTTGATGGTTATAGTCTGTTTGGAAATGAAAGAGAGTAATAAAACCCCGAGATAAGAACCGGCCATGGGCGTGGTAATCTTTCGTTCAGGTAATTATCGTAATTTTATTAAAAAAAAAAATACCAACGCTAAACAAAATTTTAAGTGAACTTTCAGAGGACAACGATTTGCCAAAAATCAGTAGAAGCAAATTATAGGCCGTCTTACGAGAGTTGAATTTTTGCTGGAAAAAGCAGAACAGGAAGTCAGTTATTATCGATAAAGATAAAATTATTTGTTGGCGAAGATCCTACTTAAGATCAATTAGAAAATTCCGTGACGAAGGGAGGAATATTTATTATCTAGACGAAACTTGGGTCAACGAGGGATATACTGTAACAAAAGTATGGCAAGATAAAAATGTAAAAAGTTTTCGACAAGCATTTTTGGATGGACTTTCAACAGGGTTCAAGGCACCTTCAGGTAAAGGGCGAAGATTAATAGTGACACATATAGGTAGTGCCAGTGGTTTTGTAGATGGCGGTTTACTTTTATTCGAATCTAAAAATACAGGTGACTATCACGAAGACATGAACGCAGATGATTTCGAAGAGTATTTTACACAGATGATGGATCTTATTCCTCCGGGGTCTTTAATTGTCATAGATAATGCCAGTTACCATTCACGGCAGACCGAGCAAGCGCCTACGACTGCTTGGAGGAAAGCCGATATAATTCAGTGGTTATCCGGAAAAAACATTTATTTTGAAACAAATATGGTGAAAAAGGAACTTTTGACACTTGTCAATCTTAGTAAAGATCAGAAAAAATATGTTATCGATGAAATGGCAACAAATCGCCAAATAACGGTACTACGGTTACCACCTTATCTATGTGAACTTAACCCACTCTAATTAGTCTGGGCGCAGGTAAAAGGAGATGTAGCGCGAAATAATACGACGTTTAAATTAAGTGACGTGAAAATTTTGTTAAAAAATTCCTTGGAACGAGTAACTGCAGATAACTGGCAAAGATGTATACATCATGTACAAAAAGAAGAGGAGAAAATGTGGGAACTCGATAATTTAATTGGCACCTATCGTTATAAATCTAGGAGACGAAGATAATTCATCAGAATATTCATAGGATGAATTTTAATATACCTACTTTTTTATTTTCTTTATTGTACATTTATACAACACTACATTTACTCACCATAATATGAATTTTCAAAATACATATATTTTTGTGTGGAATAAAAGTCTATTCATTAAATTTAAATAAATATTTTGATAATAATATTGAATAATTGTATTTGAATTACTAAAAACCCTCTTAACCCGGTTATGATGCTTAAAGTAGCCTCTAGTTTTGAAATGCTGTTTTTATATTCTTTACTTATAAGAGAAATGGACCGAGAAATTGAAGCGGCATAGACAAAGACGGATTGTCGGGGGTTAAACTTTAGCTACCTGTTACAATTTAGTACGGTTCGATCACACAAAGTTTTTTTAAAAGTACACCTCATCTATACCGGTAATAATATAATATAAAAATATTGAATAGAAGCACCAGTACTACATTTATTTACGATTTGTATTCATAATAAGCTTTTATTACTCTCTTTCATTTCTAAACAGACTATAGACATTCCCCTTTTTGTCTAGTCCATGACTCCTACCATTGCTTAGGTGAATGTATGTAATGAAATTGGTAAAATCGAAAAAGATATAGCATACGATGGTACTAGGATACATTAAATTTACTAAATTCCGTTCCCCGTGCAGATTCCAAATTATGGTAATTCCGATATTGGCACCTTACGCCACAAGATCTCGACGTTCCAATTTGGGGAACGTCTCGCCGTTACACAACTCTGATTCTTATTTACATAAAATACCTCCAGCTTCCGGGAGGAAGAAAAACACGTCGAACGGTAAACTTCGACGGTTAATCTGGGATGTTAATGCGGCGGCTAACGACGTCGTTGCGGTCCCATCTGCATAAATCGCGAATCAACGTGTCGCCGCTTCCATGAGACTTCCGCGAAACGGTCGTCTGCGAAAATTCTGCAGTCTCTGTGCTCGTCACACGTCCGACTGATGAATATAAATATAATCTAAATTAATTGGAGGAAGTACCGATGATGTATTGCTTCGTAGTTGAGCGGAAAAGACATCGATTACATGGTTATGATTTCTTAGGAATAAACTAGTCATCAGTTGTTGGCCGAAATTATTTATTTATTTATAGTTATCCAATTGGTTATTCTACCAGTTAAAATAAACAGACTAGAAAAGCAGCCAAGTAGGCATATGCAGATTTGGGTCCTAAATTATTATTATTATTATTATTATTATGAATATTCAACATTATCTTCAATCTTCATATTTTTTTAATATTCAGCATCATCTTCAATTTTCATCTTCAACATAATTTTCATCATCTACAATCTTTATCATTATCTTCATAGCCTTCAATCATCATCACCATCATTTTTTATTATCGTCTTTATCTTGGTCTTTATTATCGTCACTATCGCCATCGTTATCGCTATTATATTAATATCACATTGTCATCTCATCCGCTCTTATATTGAACCGGTGCAATTTTGTTTAACACTATGCATATGCATATGTATTGGCTCAAAGGTCATCTGGTTAATATAATTTTTTTTACAAAATGATTTCAATAAATAAGACAAAAAAAAGTAAAGAAAACTGGATTAATAGTTATTGAAAATGGCCTAATTTTGTTAAACACCGTGTATATAAAGTAGTAACTTAGCAAATAAAAACTTTTTTGTCAAACAATTTCTTCAATAAATAAGACAGAGAAATTTAAAGTTTTCATTTGAGCCTGGTCTAATTTTACGAAGGCTATATGTACATTAAGTTTCAGAACGTTCAATGCGGTACAATATAATGTTTGTAACACTCTGTATATAGCAGCAAATGGCATCTCGTTAGTTAATATAATATTTTACATGAAAAAACTTCAGTAACACAGGTTAAAAAAAATTTTGTCCGCGCTGGTGGCTACTTGATGTAGCTTTGCTACATTTCGCATACTTATGACCCTTTCTGTTGGGTTAGGCACAAATAAAACATTCAGGGCTATACGTCAGTTACCTCACCTATGGCGTACTGATGAAAGCTAATAAGCTCGAAACGTTAGCACTCTATGCTCTGAACTATAGTATCCCGATGTTCTCTTTCTATATTGATATTAATTATTTACAGAAAACGATCGAACGATTTTATCTAAGAATGAATTATTCTAATTCTAATTACATTAATTTGCTCTCTATTCAACCGATTCATTCTGCAAATTCAATAATCATTATTCCTGATTATGCCATACTGCGGCTTTGGTGATGCATCTCATTCAAATTTCAAATTAAATTTAATTGAAATATCCCAAATTGTGTTATCTAATAATGTTAAGTCATTCTCAGTGCCATAATTTCTCAAGGTACCTCAAGATGCCATGTCGGATTCTTTTTTTATATACAATTAACACCTCAGATATTACTGACAGTATCCAACACAATGTCAGTTGCTGGCTTATCCAGATAGCATGGCAATTATCTAAACATTCCTTTTCATCAGATTCAATTTTGATATTTTTAATTCAAAATTAAGCAACTATTGAGGAACAGTTAGAATAATTTGTTATTGTTTGTACTAGTTAGAAATTACCTATTTAATGTAGTACAATTAATAATTAGTGTAATAATTAACACTTGTAATATAATTAGTTTTAGTAGCTATTATCTGGCTATTCCACTGTACTATATATTATCTTCAGTATTAACAAACTGGAATAATAATTACTGATCAACACTGATAAAATAAGAATCTTTTAAAATTAGAGGTAGACTAGGAAGTAGATAAAAATGAGGCATAAATGAAACTGAAAAATTTGTACAACTAATCGTTCATGATGTCTATAGATGTATACAGGATTAACTATGACTAAGTATAAATATTTTAAGAGGGGATTGAGAAAAAAAATAAGCATCACCTTTCAGAAAATTTTGAAATTATATTGTAATTTTTTGTTTTTCGAAACTATATTAAACCCCTATTTATCCGTTCTGATTATTTATTTCGTACGTTTGACGTTTACAGAATACGACAACGAGCAATGGCAAAATTCGTTGTCATAATTGAAAGGCTGTGTGTTTACGTTACGATTGTGTGTTTTCCTCAGTTTTTCGTGTTTTGAAATGACTAGAATCCAAACAAACCAAATAACGGTAAAAAGTTACGTTACACTTGCCAATTTAAAATTTTATGTCAAATATGTAACAGTACACTTGTAGATGATAATAAAGAATCTATACTGAATAGAACCGAAGTATTTGATGTACGAGTATATCCAAGGCATGCTCAACCATAATTTGGCATGCGGTTGATTCTATTTCTATACGGGCAATTCAGTGGTTGCGTTCCTCTTTCAATTTAAGTTTACAAACGAGGAAGCTCGAATGGAATCAATGGCACCAATCCATCTCCAATGTCAAATTAGAGGTTTTCCTTTTTCGTTACGCCTTTTTTCTTTTACCCATCGACCTATAAACGTCACTTTCTACACGAACACGATACAGTCGTTTCCCCAATTCTATTTGAATGTTCCACAAAAATAATATGCTACCAAACAAATTCAATAAATGACACAACAGGAAATTTAAGTAATAATTCTCAAATGCCATAGTTTAGTACTCACTTAAATATATTCCAGCCGTCGTATTTCTCGCCATAAAATGATCAAATTTGTGATTTTAAGTATATAAATCTCGAAAAAGATAACATCGAGGGCAAAAGTAATATCAAAAATAAAATTCTTAAAGTTCTGTTTATTCATTTTCACTATTTTGCTAAAGTAAAATAATAACTTTTGAAAGCGTTTGTCTAAGACCACAGATAAATTTTTAGTTAATTTATCTGTGGTAAGACACACATCATTTTGCTATTCTAACCACACATTTTAACAATTATTTTCACATATTTATACATCAAAGTGAACAACCTTATAAGTAGTAATAATTTTTCAACAATATTTACATACAAGTTAAATTTAAAAAAGTACGTAATTTCATAGATTTCTGTACTAAAAATTTGTCTTAAAAAATACTATCTGAAAAACCGTTATAAATACGTTTTACACTGTCGTTTCAAAAATTTAATTTTTCAAATAATTTTTATATATTTAACATGTATAATAATTATTGAATCCAACCTACGTCTATGAAGCATTTTTTTAAATATATATATACAGGGTGAACCTTAAATAAGTACAAATATTTTTACTGCTGGTGTAGTTCGTCATATAGATCAGTCTAGCGAAAACCATTTTTAAAAATTTCTAATATTTACGGAGATATTAATTTTTTTTTAAATACCCACATTTTTAGGACCGCTCTCACAACCAACCTAATGAACCATATGATTTGTTGCGAGGTTGCCATATCTCCTCTATTATAAATATTAAGATTCCTTTAACGTAATAATAAAGCAATACGGTTAAATTCTATTTTAAAAATACTTGTTTGAAGTATAAGTACAGTAAAGTTGGGTATGTAGTATGATACGCAGTATTATTAACATAAATTTTAACTGCTTAACTGACCTTACTATAAACGTTTCAAAATTAATTTCCGCAACTTAAATACATACTACCATAAAGTATTAAGGAAGATATTACGTGATATTACTATGTTCAATGTTCAAAAATTATACATAAACGTGCACACAAGCTTACCTGTTTATAAAAAAATTAACTATTTAATCAGTAATCCACATTTCACAAGTTAAATGTCATTGTACACTGTTAGAAAGAGACACAAGACACAAGTTATTTTATTAAGAATAACGAAAAACTATGATTTTCACACAGCATATTAAATTTAATTTACGCCACATAACCCCAAATGAGTCAGTATTAACCATTTATTTCGAATCTGGAACCATAAAGTGCACTTTAATCAGTGAAACAAATTTTAAAAAGAGAGGTACACACAATATTAAATAACAAAATAGCAGCTTGACGTATGCGTTTAATATCAAGAAAAGCAAAGACATTTGTGTAACACTGGCAACACTGTGAACCACACGTTCAATTTGCAGTGCTATGACTCATAAATGTATGAAAGTCAGCGGTCCTCAACAAGTTTTCTACAGAAAAAATACAAAATTTATTTAAAATTTCACTTTTTTATTTCTGATTTTTTTGTAAAAAAACTATTAATTATGTGTTCTACACAGTGAACTATACTGCTGGTTAAAATATTTGTACTTATTTAAGGTTCACCCTATATATATATATATATATATATATATATATACCGGGTGTTCCCTCTAAGACTTTCAGTGCGAATATCTCAGAAACCATCATAGCCAGTGCGACGAAATTTGGTATACAGACACTAGATGGCGCGTAGAATCTGATGATAACATCAATTTTTATACAGGGTGTTCCATTTTCCAAGAAATCGATTTAATTTTGATTTTTTGGTTGTCAGCCCTGCTAAAACTTATGTTTAAATTAAAATATACTTAATTATGAACACATTCTGATAAATAAACATTCAAAAATTTCAAAATTTAACATAAAAAAACGCCTCCAAAAAGTACCCAAATTTCATTGTTTTGTCATGTAAAATGTGTATAGCCTTGAGCCAGACTTACACAGAAAAAACTAACATCGGTGAACGTCAAAACTATGAATTGTCAAATATTAATGGCATGAAGTATTTTATTTTACATAAATAACGCTAAATAATGGATTTAATGCAATTTACGTATGCACAATGGTGTTATTGAGACTTGTCGATAAAAATTTAGATTTGAGTTGAGGCTTTTGGAGCATTGTGGTCGCCGTGCCGACGCAGTCTACCGCTACAGCTAGAGTTACAGCGTGAAGATTGTGTAAAATATCTGTGAAAATTTTTAAATTATTCCATTATAATGTAATAAAACTTCAGTAAATTGTTTTTTTATGTTACTACAGTGTACAATAATAATTAGGTACACGTATTTTTTATGACAAAATAATTTACAAAATTGTGTAAGTACCTAAAGAATATCCCTGTTTTCCAACTGCTGCAATAATTATTGATTACTTATTTAGCAACAAATCAATTCAAACAAAACCATTTCTAAAACTTTTAATTATAATGTGAACGTGTTTGTCGTTGAAAGTCAGATCTGAACCTACCCTAGCCCCACAAAAGAAAATATTACGAAAGCATAACCTAGAAATGATTTATTCTTGTATCCACATATTTCAGCACTTTACGAAGAACTCTACATATGTAAAAGAGTAAACAATGAACTGCAATTTCTGTATTTCGTGATACAGAACTGAAATAAAGCAACTGGTTTTTGCTAGGAAGAATCACCTGCAAATGTACTATACCCAGTAGGTAGGTACCTATCAAATAGTCGTTTAAAGCTAGATAATAATTTGTAATTATTGTTTTTATCTTTCAGTTATGTGTGTGCAGTGCCACAAATTACATTAAAACAGACACCAGAAAGAATAAGCGAAAAATATTACGGATATTTTCTTGGAAATAATTCTAAACATGGTTAATATTATAAACAAGTCTGTAACTCACATTCATTGAAGAGTATTCTATAAGATATTAAATTCAGTTGTCTGTCGTGGGTTTTAAAATTTCTAAACGAATAAAATTAAGAAAAATAAACTAATTTCATAATTCTATGTACAGTATGAAAACATCTTGTTAGAATATACTCGCGTCAAGAATTCAGACGACTTACGTCATGCGAACAAATGAATAATTCAGTATATTTTCATCAAAATATTTAAGAAACCAATTTTGTCAATTTATTTGTTGCTAAATAACTAATCAATAATTATTACAGCAGTTGGAAAACAGGGATATTCTTTAAGTACTTACACAATTTTGTAAATTATTTTGTCATAAAAAATACGTGTACCTAATTATTATTGTACACTGTAGTAACATAAAAAAACAATTTACTGAAGTTTTATTACATTATAATGGAATAATTTAAAAATTTTCACAGATATTTTACACAATCTTCACGCTGTAACTCTAGCTGTAGCGGTAGACTGCGTCGGCACGGCGACCACAATGCTCCAAAAGCCTCAACTCAAATCTAAATTTTTATCGACAAGTCTCAATAACACCATTGTGCATACGTAAATTGCATTAAATCCATTATTTAGCGTTATTTATGTAAAATAAAATACTTCATGCCATTAATATTTGACAATTCAATGACAATTAATAGTTTTGACGTTCACCGATGTTAGTTTCTTCTGTGTAAGTCTGGCTCAAGTCTATACACATTTTACATGACAAAACAATGAAATTTGGGTACTTTTTGGAGGCGTTTTTTTATGTTAAATTTTGAAATTTTTGAATGTTTATTTATCAGAATGTGTTCATAATTAAGTATATTTCAATTTAAACATAAGTTTTAGCAGGGCTGACAACCAAAAAATCAAAATTAAATCGATTTCTTGGAAAATGGAACACCCTGTATAAAAATTGATGTTATCATCAGATTCTACGCGCCATCTAGTGTCTGTATACCAAATTTCGTCGCACTGGCTATGATGGTTTCTGAGATATTCGCACTGAAAGTCTTAGAGGGAACACCCGGTATATATATATATATATATATATATATATATATATATATATATATATATATATATATATATATATATATATATATATATATATATATACCTCAGGCACTTAGTATCAAAAGGCATGACTTGACTTCATTATTAAGAATTATAGGAAAATTTAGTTAGTATAATACATTTACATTAAAGCAAGAAAGTTTTTGATCTTTAATTTTTTTCTTTTCTTAGATATAAGAAATTTGCGTGCTAGGTTGTAACCAATATGTTAATAATTTTCAAATGATCTAAAAATACACTGTTAAAGTAGGTAAACAAGTACACACCAGGATATCAACAAAAATAGCCCGTATTAAACATTTAACACCTGTTACAGAATAATCTAGAACCATATTTCAGACAAGAAATAATCCTACCTATTTCGTGTTCGTTCTTGACCAGTACCATGACTAATTTAACACCCACTAGAAACAATTCCTAACCGACATTGTGCTGTGATCGTCGGCATACCCATTCACTAAAACGGAATATCTAATAACCGATATGCGAACACGCCTTCGAGCTTGTATTAATCTTTTTTCGATAACGCACAGCTCAACGATTCAAAGGTAAAAGTTTTGCGGAGCCATACAGGCTGTCCCAAAATTTACCTCCCATAATTGAAAACTGTAGGTTCTACGGATATAACAATACAATTTTGAACGTATCATCATTAGACAACGAATCTGGTGTTCCAAAGATAATTATGCATAAATAATTATAGGCATCTTGAGTAAATATTTCTCTAGCTTTTTTGTGTCTCGAAATATTCGCCGTCAGACCAAAAAATAAAAAAATGGTGAATTTTGCATGAAAAAGGTACTCCTATTTCACTTCAACACTCCGTTTTCGAGTAATATTTGTGACACCACAAAAATTTAAGAGAAACTCTACAGTCAAAATATTCCTAGTAGGCTGTGAGAAAATACTGTCGGCTTATGTTAAAGGTGTTATTCAAAAACATCTAATATTAGTGTAGTGATTCAAAATTTTTAAATTAATATCGAAAACAGAACAATTTATTGAAGTAAAACAATACTAATTTTTGGCAGGTTAATTCTGGGACACCCTGTATAATAAGTAAGTTACACAATTGTGAGAAACTTGGAGAAAATGATAAACGAAAGAAAAATACAGTATCTTTTATCAGATTGAACTCACACGAAGACATATCTACTGTGTTTATTAGCATTCCACGCGGTATATTTTTTTGTATTAAATTAAATAAAGCTATCGCCTACTGAAAATATAAAACAATTGAAACCTCAGACTCACAACCTATTATGATAATTAAACAATACAGAAGATGATAAATACGAAGAAAATAAAAATACATATCCAAACATGGTAAGTTAACGAAATAGAATTGATCACACGTCACTAAAAAAACAAAGCAATACCATTTCCGTTCAGTATAATATTCCATAATAACAATGAACATTGCTGCCATTAAAAAATAGATGAAGATAAAACAATTTTGAAAAAGTCTTCATGGCGATAATTTTTAATAAAGCGGTAATTCCTAACAAGCTGGATTTTAATTTTAAAAGTCTTAGATTTCCGCTTAGACGCATATTATAATGATAATGATACACGAACGATGATTTCCTGAATTACGTAAAAAACCGATTTCTTTCAATTTCCAATAATTGGCATATCTGAGTTGCAAGAAAATCTGATTGTTACAAAGTGACTCACACCATAAAACATGGATTTATGTAACCATTGACACAAGAATTTCCGATTCTAATTGAAACTACTGACACAATTATTACAACTCAATGTACGAATAAACGTGTTGGTAAAAGAGACGTCTTGCTATAAAAGCGTACATTACTTTATCAGTTGAGCTTAATTGAAGCACATTCTAAATTTGGTATGCATAATAATAATAATAAACGATAAAACGTAAACGTTTAATCCCATTAAAATTATATTTATCGCCGAATTATGGAATAATGTAACATTGACAGATAAAGTCAAGAGTGGTATTTCTAATAAAAATAATTTTAATTGGCGCCTATCTTAATCAGATAATGGCAATTATGATTTTACAAAAAAACAGGGCGCCTGTATTTAAGTAAGTACTCCAATTTAAAGTAGAAAAATAGCAATATCATGTTGGACATCTAAACGGTATGGAAGCTTCATATATCTTGTATTTACACTTGTTAAATAAAAAAAGTTTTAGGTACTTATTTACATTTACTGTCATTAGTCTAATTTGACGTAATATGAAAAAATTATGCTCACAGAAGTCGTAACTATACAATACAACAGAAGGTGGTGGTAATTAAAATAAATCAAATAATGTAAAATTAAGTTATCGTATAGGGATGGCATTTTAGACGAAAAGTTTCGCACTTTTAGATGATATGATGACAAATAAACTCTACTCAGCAACTAGCCGTTCTTGTTAGCATAAAACCAAACTATATAGCTAAAATTAGTGTTATTGGTAGCCTTGATTTTATAATGTTGTCCTCAATGGTGGGAACTTAGGCTAGGTGTAAAAGAAAATTCAACTTTTAACTTGTCAACGTTTCGTCGCTTATTGCGACATCTTCAAGAGTTGTCGACGTATCAGTTTTTTAGTTGTCCTGAAGATATCCCAATAAGTGACAAAACGATGACAAGTACAAATATTGTATTTTCTTTTACACCTAGTCTAAGTTCCCACAATTGACGAGTAAGTTATAATCCTAAAATTGGATAATCTTCTTTAACTTCTGCAGCAAAAAGCGTTACAGAACATGGTTCTCCATTGACCAAAACCCTGAATTGTACCTATTTATTTATTTGTATGCCTTCAAATAGCCGAAAAAGTCAACAAAAACATTAATTGAGCTAATTTTTAGTCCATCTATCTAAATCGACTGTTTACATTATATGAAAAAGTAGAATTCATATATACATGCTTTTGCAATAATAATGATACTCTCTCAAAAGAGTTTTTGAAATTCTAGAAGTTCTGAATAGAAATTTCATTAAATCCCTATTGGTGAGTGAAACAACTAATAAAATAATTAATGGTAAAAATTTAAAGACTTCAGCAGTACAGAAGAAATCGCAAACTTCATTTTAATGAGTGTCATTATTACTACAAACCATTGTATATACAAGGAAAAGTAACAAGAAAGTACACAAAATCATTTTGGCAGCAAATTAAAGGAAAAACAGAAAAAAACACAAAAAGCAATACAATTCATTGATTAACAAAAAGGAAGAATAAACTCAATAAATATACGAAGTGGTAGCTTATTATTACACTAATATTACTAATATTTTAGAAGTTGGTATTAGACAGTGTTGGCACTGACAATAAACATGAATTAATGAGGGACTGTGTAAACTTGACGACTAATTAACCAATAAGAAGCTACTGTTTAAGCGCGAGAAATTTGAATAACTCATCTTAGTTTAAAAAGTTAAGTAAATTAAAACTAAAAGAACCCGTATAGGGTTCGTACGGCAAAATAACGACCCCTCGTTATCCCGAAAAATGTCCCCAAAAACAAAATCCTATTTTTAATCAATTTTGACGTTTGGAATTACGTTTGTCGGTTTTCAATTACATAAAACCAATTTTAAATAAAAAAAATAAATAAAATTACTTAGGGCCATATTAGGCAACCCGAAATAAATATATTACTCTATTAAAACTAATTTTTAATTAAAAAACAGATGGATCACGCGGTCAGATCTTGGACTATTGGGTATTTCAGAAATCATTGAATCGGAATATAGTCAAAATCTAAGACACTGTGTATATGAAGCCTGCAACACTACTACGACCAAAATTAACATATTTTTTGCTACGGAAACGGCGCCCTTGCTTATGTAATAATTTCAGCGCAAGGTTCCGCCAAATGCACACAATGAAATTAATCCAGGTTCTAATTCCGACTAATTTAAACAAATGACATAAGCCTGGGCCTGGATTAATAATGTGCACCGTCCACTACGGCAAAGAAAAACTGCCTTAATTTGAAAAAACATATAATTAACTAAAACATCATTAATTTTCCCACGCTCACTATTACCCAACTACGTTTGGTATTTGTGCCATCACCCATATTTAACAACTCATACCTACATAAAGGAGGCGAAGCAATTAGTTTTCTTTATAATATTTTGTGTTGGTAAATGAACTGCACCACAATAACATATACATCCTGGTATTAAAAATGATAATTGCACCTGGTGATTTGTCATAGTTTTCTATTAATATACTCGCGTTATGATCATTTATTATAGTGGAAACGATTAATTTACCTTGATTTTTTTATACGCAAATAGACGGTCGAATGGGAAACTGGATCGACAATAAAAATACAAAATTACACAATACACTTCTACAAAACGGCGATAGAGTAGCGTTTTCTTTTGCTCCTGTGTAATACAAAGCACACACCCACTTTATTTATAGTATGGAAGAAAATAATTACCTTCGCGAAGCAATTAAAAGCTAATCGTACTCTAAGTCGTTTCGCTATTTGCAAAAGTGAGGATAAACGGATTCCAACCGCTCCTATCTAGGCATTTGCTACTAGAAAAAGTGCCATCCTGCCGCGACCCGCTTAAAAATCTTACTTGACTTCCGTCTGTGACCCACATGGGATCCCCCGGGGCACTGTTCTGAGACCTCTGAGGGATGCTGGCTCGTCGACAAGGTACGTTCGCTTATAGCCGTCGAGTTCGCGTGTGCGGTACCACCGACCGGTTAACTAACACTGGTGCCGACTGACAAAAGTGAAATTTGTTGAATGCGAAGCCGAACGCAAGTGTACGTCTATATTTACGGGTAGACGTCGCGTCGTTCCTTCTCGCCGTGTTTGTTGTTGATAATGGTGAAGGCGAGGGGTTTCGACTTTGGGACCAGACAGCGCCGAGGTTTATCTGTGTTTGATTCGCGATAACCGATAAGAGATATCAGTGATGGACGTCACTACTGGTTTCTTTGGCTAACACAATACACCAGTTATTTCCATCAGCGAAACTTAAAATTCGGTTTTGGTAGAATATTTAATAAGTTTTTAATTGAATGCCTCTTGAAAATAACTCATGAATATCTGCAGTAAATGATTTACATTACAAGTATAGTTAAATGAAAACAATATATATCTGGTGATATTCAATTACCAATATAATTAAATGAAAACAATCAGTATTACTTCAATTCGGTGTTAAAATTAATCAATTACACTTACAAAAATATCTGGTGATATTCAATAATTATCAATATAATTAAATAAAAACAATAATATTTGTACTAGTATTACTTTTTATTTTATTACAGCAAATGCTCAAAGTATTCCTCATTAAATACTGCACAATGCTCAATTCGATGTCCAAATTCGTCAATTACACTTTGAAAAATATCTGGTGATATTCAATTATCAGTATCACTAAATGAAAACAGTAGTATTTGTACTATTATTTTATATTTCATTACAAGTGCAAATGTTCAAAGTGGCCCTCATTAAGCATTGCACAATGTTCAATTCGGTGTTCAAATTCATCAGTTACACTTTGAAAAATATCTGGTATTATTCAACTACAAGTATAATTAAATGAAAACAATAGTATTTGTACTAGTATTACTTTTTCTTTTATTACAGCAAATGTTCAAAGTGGCCCTCATTAAGCATTGCACAATGTTCAATTCGGTGTTCAAATTTATCAGTTACACTTTGAAAAATATCTGGTGTTATTCAATCACCAGTATAATTAAATGAAAGCAATAGTATTTGTACTAGTATTATTTTTTATTTCATTACAGCGAATACTCAAAGTGGCCCTCATTAATAATTGTACAAAGCTCAATTCTGTGTTCAAATTCATCAATTACACTTTGAAAAATATCTGATGTTATTCAATTACCAGTATAGTTAAATAAAAACAATAGTATTTGTACTATTATTATTTTTTATTTCATTACAACGAATACTCAAAGTGGCCCTGATTAATCATTGCACAATTCCCAATTCGATGTTCAAATTCATCAATTACACTTTGAAAAATATCTGGTGTTATTCAATCACCAGTATAATTAAATGAAAACAATAGTATTTGTACTAGCTTGTGTTACTTTTAATTTTATTACAGCAAATGTTCAAAATGGTCCAAAGTGGACAATTCGGTGTTCAAATTTATCAGTTGAACTTTGAAAAATATCTGCTGATATTCAATTACCAGTAAAATTAAATGAAAACAATAGTATTTGTACTAGTATTACTTTTTATTTTATTACAGAAGATGTTCAAAGTAGCCCTCATTAATCATTGCACAATTCCCAATTCGATGTTCAAATTAATCAATTACATTTTTAAAAATATCTGGTGTTATTCAATTATCAATATAATTAAATGAAAACAACAGTATTTGTACTAGCTTGTGTTACTTTTAATTTTATTACAGCAAATGTTCAAAGTGGTCTAAAGTGGACAATTCGGTGTTCAAATTCATCAGTTGAACTTTGAAAAATATCTGCTGATAATCAATTACCAATATAATTAAATGACTCGCTATTCAAATTCACCCATTACATTATAAATATCTGGTGCTATTTAGTAAAGAACTAGCAGGTTAGGAGAAATAACAACTTCACTCCATTTTTTTTATTTAAGATTGCCGAAGTTCATTTTTTTTTTTTGACAACAAAATAATTCACCTGTTTCAGCGATTTTTTATAATCTTAACTAGACTAAAGCCTTCAGAAGTTATTCAACTCTCAATCATTTTGAAATGGACTATAAATATAACGATTTTCATACCAACGAACTTACAAAAAATGTGGCAACATCTAAGTAGGCGTTTATGTTCACCTGGCTGATACTTCAATCAACTGTTGTTCTGCGAAGAAAAACATATTCCTCTACACGACTTACATTTTAACAGAAATTTCTGAGAACTGTACGTAGCTAACACAAAAACATGTAAAAAAACTAAGCCTAGCGTGATGGATTACCCAGACCCATAGCATTCATACATACTAATAGTTTGCAACAAAAACTAAATATTAACATAAAATTCCAAGACGCAGTATCTATCTTTGAGAAGTTTCGTGTCCCCTAAAACACTTATTTCTTATTTTACTACTTTATTTTTATAAAGATGACTGTGCTCGATGGTACTGGTGGACTTTCCACATGTCAGATGCAGAGGCAACGCGGAATACGTGTATTTTTGTAATTTGAAAGATTATCTTTGTGTCTAAATATAAATTGTTATAATTAGAAACCATAAGAGATCGAATACGACTGAAGGTAACGTAAAACTATACCCAAACTGTTTAAAGTCATAATCTTGACCACCACCGTGTTTGCCACGGTCATACGACGTGACGCATCCAGATTTAGAACCCAGTACTTAAGATAAGACTTCGGAACTTACCCTGATAACATGTTGTTATAGGGACTGTAAGTACGAAGATAGTTGGTTATTCATTGTTTGTTTGCTTGCAATAACTGATAGCACAAGGCAGATTTCTACATTATGATAGTTACAAAAGTAAAGAACTATTTGGACGAAATCGTCATTGTATATCTGATTGTTTGAAGGAGAGATGCTAACCAAAGATAAGGTTCTCTTTTAAATTCACGTATCTAAATTATATAGAGTGTCCCAAAATTGACCTGCCACAATTTAACTGTATGGTTCTACGACCGAAAAAAAACTTATACAAACATAAGTACGAAAACGTCCCCTAAAGGAGCTATGGCTTCTTAAAAGGGGGGCCAAGAATGCAAACTTTAAAGTACAGTTTTGGATTTTTCTTTAACTCACCGAAGTGTGTATTCAATTTTTTACTGTATTAGAAACGTATTTTAAGCTAATATAAATCAAATCTCCAACAATTCCTATCAATGAAGTCATATGTATGTTCTCTGATACCAAACATCTAGGTATGCTAATGAACAATTCCACAGACAAAGCTCTATTCAATAATTATCTAAAGAAATTAATCTATCTAAATTTACTAACCTGCTTTAATAAAAACACTCTATAAATATCTAACTTCACTTTTGGCAGTGGGAACACGAAATTCAATCATTGTCGATATTTAATTTCAAATAATTTTAATTTATATAATTAGACATTTGACTCAACTTAAAGGAGGCCCTGAAGAAGCAATCCTAAAAAATGCAGAAATAGGTCAGATCTCATCTATTGTGGTTGAATTTCGTGTTCCCACTGCCAAAAGTAAAGTTAGATATTTATAGAGTGTCTTCATTAAAGCAGGTTAGTAAATTTAGATAGATTAATTTCTTTAGATAATTATTGAATAGAGCTTTGTCTGTGGAATTGTTCATTAGCATACCTAGATGTTTGGTATCAGAGAACATACATATGACTTCATTGATAGGAATTGTAGGAGATTTGATTTATATTAGCTTAAAATATCTTTCTAATACAGTAAAAAATGTTACAAAAGCTAATAATAAAGAATATATGGGTTGGGGCTTTTGTCCACAGAGTAGTTAGTTTCACACAATATTATTAATACCTAAAAATACATAAAAACTTTTACATAAAGTGTGTATTCAAGTTCTAGTTACTTTTTCTTAATAAAATTTGCAAAGTATCACCATTAGACGAAAAATTTAGTGTTTCAAAAATAATTTTGCACAAATAGTTATAGGGGTGGGTCTTGCGTAAATATTGTCTTAACTTTTTGTATATCTCGAGATTTTCGCCGTCAGACCAAATTAAAAAATTTTGGTGAATTTTAGAGGAAATGTACCCCTATTTCACTTAATTTTCGAGTAATATTAATTTAAAAACGGAACAATTTATCGAAGTAAAGATCTTTTTTTTTTTGTAAAATTTTTTCTGTCAGCGAAAAATTCGAAATATGAAAAATTTAGAGCAATATTTACCCAATAACCGCCAGTTTGACATACCCATGACTAATTATGTGGAACTGTTTTTTGGACATTACATTCGAAATCTAATTGTGATTGTCAATTTTATTACTTTATCTCGATCCGTTTTGGAAATATTGGAAAAAATCCAATTTTGGGGACCTACGTTTATGTAACTTTTTTATATTTGATCGTAGAATCCACAGTTAACTTTTGGCAGAATAATCTTGGGACACGCTATATAATAATATTGTTCACTAAACATATTACGAACAATTATCGAAAATAATATTTGTCAAATTTTATACGTGAGTACATATTTTAAAAAAATCAATCCAATTATTTACTCGTACACTAGTTGAAGTTTCAATCGTAGATTTAGGAAGAGGGAAATAAGCCAAAGACTACTGCGCATCCTGCCAATTTCCCACTTCTCTCACCCACCAATCACAGACATCATTTTGAATAATGCCATATTACCACTGGTTTGATCGTTAACATTGTTGGGTGGTGTAGTTTGAGATTCCATAACAGGGCCATATTTAATATAATGTTGTTGTTTACTACTTTTGGTACAAATAATAATTATTAATTATCTGGGTAACAAAATAATGTAATTTGGAATAAAATAAAATATGATATTATTTACAAGAACTTGCTTGCTAAAGTTTTACTTAGAATTATAATTTTAGATTTCCTAAAGATGAAAAAAGAAAGATAACTGCATTCAATTTAAAGAAGTATATTGTCATAGAATTTGCCCCGCTCGTACCCAATTCGACGAATGTGGTATCGCAAAACGCTAGATTGCCCCGATCGGCTCTAAGCGATTCTGGTAAACAAACAAAATAATGCGAGGCGCGACTGGAAAATTGAGAATCGACGAGAATCGTTCGAGAAATAGAGCTAGAGTTGCTAGAAAATACCTGGAATATTCGGTTGGTCTATAAAAGAAGAATAAACGGCCGAGTCGGTCAGTCTTGAATTAGAGTTTTCATTTGGATGGTTCAGTGGGATCAATTGAAGATTCAGAGCGATTTAGATAGTGATTAATTAAATAGTGTTTAGTTGAGTTATAATTAGTATTCAGGAAATATCAGTAAAAATTAACTGTTTGTTTTTATAGTACAAAAAAAAAATGGGTTAAAAAACACGTGACAATATTTTTCAACATTCTAATGTGTGCCACTTTCATATACACGAAATAAACATCAAAATATTAAAGACAATCTTTTAAAATTTAAAGATTCATTTTAAAGAACAAAATGTAATTATTTGTCACTATTCAAATCTAATCAAACCAATTTCATCTATTTATTATATAACTATCAGAGGTCACAATAAAAAATTAATTGATAAAAGTAGAAGCTTAAAAACAGTATATAATAAACTACTTACTTTTATTTAAGGATCATTGACTTTCATGTTTTATATGTTTTAAATTTATAATAAAAATGTTTTCTAAATTATAATTTTATAGACTTTTTTACACTACATATGACAAAACGCTTAGCCTTAAGTAAAAATAAATGATAGTCAACAAATAATTTTGATTCGTTTTATTAATTCCTAAAAATTTAAGGCACATACTACAATTTTGTATGTTCTTTTTCAGTATGACTATAAATATTTCCGTATTAATAACCGATATTGAATCAAAACTATTTTGTATAGGTGACATAATTGATAGGTACAAAAAGCATTTGTTATTGATAGAAGAAAGTATTATTAAATATGTACATAATATGCCAGTTTGGTCAGCAATATTTTTAAATACAACCCTGATGTTTCCCCAAGTAAAATTTAGTCTTTGTTATCTCTATCCCTTCCAACCACTTTGGTCCAATAATAACCATTATTTTTAAACGATCACGTTCAAAAATTCGACCAATTTTTTGTTACCTTCTAAAAATAACATTAGAAATAGTGGCAGTGTAGGTGCGAACACACTAATTTTTCGTTTCGACAACAATAGACGTCTATTATTTTATCCGCACCGTAATTTTTCTTTTCATTGAAACGAATTGTTAACTTGTAAATTATTCTGGTTTATAAACAGAGAAATTAAGTTTCCCACAGATCAAACGATAAATAATACTGGTACCGATGCGAATATCGGCCTGACATGTTATCATTAATTCCGAACAAATAATAATTAATCAAGTGGAATGTATTTATAAATACACGTAGCACATATTTAAATGACAGTAAGACAAGATTTTTTAACGCAGTTGCGTGTAACCAACACTAATTTCAATATTTAGATAAGGTCGGACAGATAGACTGGTACATATGTACATTTTTTTCTACGATAAAAAAGAGAAATTAGTGCATATTGTTTGCAATAATTAAAAGCGATTGTTTATCTTTATTTACACATACTGAGCCTTGATTATAGCTATGGCGCTATTTTATTATAGCATTTTATAACAATAGCTGAAGTTTGTAGTTGACAATTAAATAAATAGGTAGGCAAGAAACAGTTAGTACACATGTCGAACTATTTAAAACATGTAGCTATAGGAGCAACAATTTTTATGCTAGCTTATAATTTTCTGGTTATACAAAAATATTGTTAAATATATTATTAAATGTGATTTATTTCAGTTGAACTCTCCTGAACTCTTCCTGAACACCAAGAATATATTTGAAACAAATATTTAACGCTAAAATTTCTTAGAAAAAAGAAAATAAAAATTTTATATTCATTTTTGATGTAGGTTATCACATTTGGCAGAGTCTCAAGTCGATTTAGACACAGAAAAACAAAAAAGGAGGAAATCTATATTAAATCGAGCCGCTTCCAATTTTTTTCATAATCCTTTTCAAATGTTTTACATAAAATATTTCATTTCGAATTAACGAAGGAGGAGGGGTAGTTTATTGCGCATTTCAACTATTTTTTAGCAGCTGTCGATATAATTACACAATAAATTCTAAATGCCACGCCAAAGGTTATTTATACATTATAGGACCTTACTATGTACTGAACCATATGAGATCATTGTTATGGCAAATACAAAAGTATCATACTAATTGAGTTCTTGTGTACATTTTGAAATAAATGTCATATTGTAAAATTTAAAATGCGGGTATAGTGCAAAATAACAATCTATAAGATTGATTGTAATACAGCACTTATAGTCATCATTAGCAAAAATATATAGAGACACAATAATTACATATGTTGAATCTGAACCTAGCGTCTATTTAACCTCATCGCCCTAGTTTAAAGCGAAAGATAGATATCCAAGTGGACCAAAATATCGTTTGTTTATGTTTTTGGGGTCGCTGAAACCGAATTTAGGGTCTATTTAACCTCATTGCCCTAGGTTTAAGGTCATTCCAAGGCGAAAGCGAAATACAGATATGCAAGTGGACCAAACTAGTGTTGTAAATATTCGGATTAATTTGATATTCGGATTAATTTGATATTCGGATGATACGGAATCGGATTAAAATGATATTCGGAATAATCATCCAAATACGTATTACGTACATAACATGTACGAATTTCCCGTATTTCGGTATATGCAATGCACTATGTAGCATTATTATTATTACGAATGGAATGGAATGGCGGTGGAAAACGAAACAGGATTATTTTATTTAATTTTTCTTAATAAGAAAATAAATTTAATTAGTTATTTTTTCCCTGTCTAGTGAAGCTTTTACAGATCAATTAATTATCATGTAGGTAGTTTAGCAATACGACATTTTTTATTTATTTAATCTTGATTACAAAGATTTTAATAGATCTTAGATACGTAATACGCATGATTGTCAATTTTCTATTTCGATTCCGCATCTACTGAAATGCGTAACCTAATATTACGTATTAATACGTATTACATTACCCTACCGACAGTGCCGACTGCGAGCTGCGAGCGAACGAAACTTACGAATACGAATTCGAAACAATCGAAACTACAACTACAGACCTAGATGAGACCATATAGACCCACCTACTAATATACCGTATTCGAAATTCGAATTCGTATTACATACCGACCGACTGCCGACTGCGAGCGAACGAAATTGAAACCGGACGTTCGATGTGTTGGTTCAGTTCAGTAACAGTTGGTAGATTTGAGGTAGTAGAAAAATTATTCCGAATCCGTATTACGTTGCAAAAAAGATATTCGGATTAATCCGAATATTTAAATATTCGGATTCACCGAATATTTTAATACGGATTCTCACAACACTAGACCAAACTATTGCATATTTAAGTTTTTGGGGTTTGCTGAATCTGAATGCGGGATTTCTTTAACCCTGTCATCAGATTAACTTCAAGATCATTCCAAGGTCAAATCGAAAGATAGTTATGCAAATCGTCAAAATCATCATACATTTATATCTTTGGAGCTTCAAAATTTGTACATCATGGTTGAAAAATATTGCTTAAAATTCGAGTAGAATCAAATCTTCTGTTTATCGTCACTGAATCAGTGAACTATTGAAATATTTTTCGGAAGATGATGCAGTTTCTCTAGTCTACTGACATTAAGCGATTAATGATCAAACTCAAACCAGGATAGTTCAAGCCTAATAAATTGATTGTCCATTGATTCTTCGAAGAAAGGCCTTTTTTGCAAGGTTTCATGAAAGAAATCGGAGATCTCATCAAAGCAGAACGATCTTCTTGTAACTTCAATAAGGCATATCATTTTTAGATAAAAATGGTGGGAAAATCGAAATTTCAATAGTCAGATGGTTACACTAAGCCGCAAAAAAGTTCTGTCGTTTAAAATAAGCATGATGTGCCATAAATGGCGCCCTCTACTAGTGACGTCAAAATGATGAAACAAATATGTGCAAATATTTAAATTTTTTAAAACATTACAAATATCGAAAATAAAATTTTAACTTTGACACCCTGTATCTTTTAACCATCAACTTTTGACTAAAGTAAATTTGGCAACATCGCGTTATTTTGTCATCAGGGATCTACTCTTGCTCTATGTTGCATTTATTTCAGGACATCCTGTATATATAAGTATTTACTAAAAGGGGCCTAAATTTACTGAAAACTTGAACAAATGTTATTATTTCCTGATGCAGCTATGCCAGGTCGCTACCTCTCCATTCCCACTTTTCATTCAATTAGAGCGTAAACAAAAAGAGAAACAACTTATAACGGATACAGATAAGGGGATAGGTATTGAAACGGGATCAAACCGTACATTAAACGTATTTTCCACAACTCAAAAAATTCATTACTCGCAGTTGTTCCAAAACAAAACCCATCTTATTAAAAATCAATCGTACACGCCGCGCCTCGCCACATTTTCAATCTCCGCAACAGTTCAATACCCAAGCAGCGCAAACACAAACCAAAAGCAAAAACAGACGCATTGGCAGTAATTGCGGACAAGTGTGTGCAATCGTGACATTCAATCTTTAGCTGCTAATTAACAGATCACGTTAACCGCAATGATTAAATATGGAACGGCGAAATTTACAATCCAAATGGCGAGGGATAAGAAGTGGACAAACGTATCGGCAACCTGCCCGCTCTAGGTCGCGGCATTTCAAGAAAACTTTGTTATGTAACACCGGAATGTATTCTAGGGTCACATTGGTTTCAACGAGTCTCATTGTGTCTTGTACACTCCTTCATAGGCTTGGGGTCAACGCTAGTGCTACTGCCTCCGTATGATCATGAAATGTTAGTCACCTTTGTCGGGCATCTGACATTTCGAATTCCACTGTTTGATGAAATCGAGGGTTAAAACGTTAGTTTTCTTGAGTTATATTTCCATGATATTTATAAATTCAATTTTTACAAGTGGGATACAGTGGTGGCTCGTCAAGTGACCCACCGCCGCACTTGTAACAATAGGTTGTGCATACCACTTAAAATTGTGTTTATCCACGACCACTATATTTTACGATTTTATAGTATTTTATTTATAATAATAATAATAATAATAATTTTTTCTTTAGAGACATAACATGTATAGGAATACCCACATAAAACTTACAAGCTAAGAAAAAGTAGGTAAAAATTCCAATATGGAATAAAAACTGCTTTAAAGCTTTCTTAAATAAATATTCACTTTTCAACAATTTCAATTGGTTAGGTAAGTTATTAAATAGCCTAGGACCTAAACAGTTCGGAGTGTTAGACGTTATTCTTATTCTAGCAAATGGAATATGTAAATTCATATTTTGTCTTGTATTGTACCCGTGAAGTGCATCATTTAAAACAAATTTACTTTTATTTATACATATAAACAGATCTCAAATATAAATAAACATGGTAAAGGTAGTAGGTTTAAATTTTTTAAAATATCCTTACAAGAGTAATGACTAGAAACTCCTACCATATATCTTAACAATCTCTTTTGTGCAATAAAAACTTGAATAGAAAAAGTAGAATTTCCCCAGAAACAGATACCATACCTGAGACGAGATGAGACTTGTGCGTGGTAAAGGCAGAGGAGTTGCTCAATATTTAATATTGACCTTAAATTGCGGAACAAATAAGTAATAGAGGAAATTTTATTAGTTAGTAACGTACAGTGCATTTTCCAATTCAAATTTTTGTCTATATTGAGTCCTAAGAATTTTATTACCTCGACATCAGTACTCAAATCATTATTTCCCACGGAAAAACTCAACATATTACAATACTTCTGTGAACTATGAAATCTTACAGCATTCGTTTTATTAGTATTAAAGTACAAGTTATTCTCAGAGAACCATTTTGTCAAATCTTTTAATAAAACGTTGCAATCTTTTTTCATATCATTATCGTTGATGTTCGATGTAATTAAAGATGTGTCATCAGCGTACATGGTAAAATGTGTGCTCGGTGAAACAGCATCCAAATCATTAAGATATATTAAAAAGAGTATAGGTCCCAAAACTGAACCTTACGGTACACCCATCTTGACAAAATGCTGCACCGAACGACTATTTTTTACTGAGACATATTGGGTCCTATTTTCAAGAAAAGATTGCAACCAATCAAGAGGCAAGCCTCTGATACCACAAGAAATCAACTTATACATTAGCCTATGATGATCAACACAATCGAATGCCTTACTCAAGTAGCATAATTATTGTTATTAATATTAACGTTTATTTCGAGAACGATCTTATTATTTTGACCGGGATTATTTAAAACCACTCGATAACAAGTTTCTGAAGGACTGGAGGGGCTCTCAACCTCGCCAGGTAGGACCTGGATTTTTTTCAGCAATTGCTTGACAGTGAATCCTCAATTTAACTTTCCTCTACCGTTGTTGATTTCCAACCACCATGATAGCGGTAATATCACCCCCAGCATTGGCCAATAATGTTACCGAAGAAACTTTCTAGGAGATAGCCCAAGAAATGCAGCCACTTTTGAAAACGTTTTCGAAATTGTGCTGATGCCTACATGTTGTGTAATACATTTTCCAGTCACATATCGCAAGTAAAAACCTTCCACCGGCATTTTTATGTCGCACATTGATGTATTTTCGACACATTTCTACATCATTGACTAAAAAAACTTCTTTCATGAACGTGAAACTTCTTAAAATATTTGTTTTCGTATCCGGAATGAGTACGTATAGGTAATTGTCTTTATCTTAGACATGGACGATATCCAAAAATTCATTGCATCGACAAGCACCTGCTCATGATCGTTGCAACCTATAAAGAGTTCAAAATAAAACAATGTATAAATTGAAATATTAAAATCGTGTATTTTCTACCTTAACTTGTAAATATTCCTCATCCGGTGCTTTTTTCAAAAATTTGGTTTAACTCCAGTATCTTTGCTATCTTTAGTTTATAATTTTTTGATTTTACGTTCAAATATGAAATAAGTTTACCATACTTCGAAATATCAATATCTTTGTGCTCTTTCAACATTGATATTAGCATGGAAGATTTTGTCCACATCGAAGAGGTAGCAAACCGTTTCTCCTATGCCCCCTTTTTTCGCCAGTTATTGAATTCCATTCTTGCAAGATTTCAGCAGGAATGAAGCAATTCTCATCATTTTCATTCATTTTTTGTGTCAATTTTGCAGATTTCTTCACTCATGTTGACAAATAAACAAACGCATGTCATAGAAAACATTGCTTAAAAAGAGTTAAAACTTATTCGCGCAACTTAATGATTGAAACCAGACATACAAATTTGATAAAATTCAGGTAATGGGTTATTAATTAAACTTAAGTGCAGAACCATTTTACGAGTATATCATTGATAGTTTGCAGCCTTAAAAGATCTTAGAATAGATCTCATATTTAAAAAGAAGGTAGGTTAATTAGATAGGTACGTTTTTAATTCTTCCGCTTCATCTAGTATTAAGACCACAAGCCGCCGCTGATGGGATAAAAAGAAAAGAGCACTGACCATGTAACATCATAGTCCAGTTCCATGGTTCAAAATAAAATTTCCTACTACAAATTATCTTTTACTACTATTTTGTTTTTTTTTTTCAGCAGATTATACAATGTGTAACATAAAATATAAGTTATTTGGGTGTTAATGATAAGTTTGGCCGAACTTCACCAACATATTCTATAGATGAAAATAATTGGGGTTTGTTATATAACAATGTTTTATTCAAAGTTTAATATGAGAATTATAAGGTGCTGCAATTTTATAATTTATTTATTTTTTATCTATAACTTAAAAGTGGCACAAGATTATTTGACAATATTTAGGCGGTGGTATATTTCCAACATGAACTATTTATCTATGCATTCATCAATTTAAAATATATTCAAGTGGTGTAGTTACTGGTTCGGTAGTTCACATATTTAGTAGGCACGCCACTGACATTCTAACATTTCAACCGTTAACAGCACATGTGTATAATCTACTGCAGTTTAATTCACGTCAAATATTTAAAAATGCCTTATTCAAGACAATAATTAGGAGGTATGATGTGAACATTTGTGTGTACAGAACGCCTATTGTCTTTTTGCCTCCTGTCCTTTGACATTTTTTTTATTATGAAAAAATGACAGTTAAGACCACAGGTTAGGTTAGGTACTTGAAAATTGTCCATCCTCTTTAATACTTTTGAAAAACACACTCATTTTAAAAGAACATTCTGTATATTAAGTTGAAGCAAAAATTATTATATTTACGACTGACAATATACAGTACTTTCGAAAAGTAAGGAATAAATTCATTATTTTTGAAGTAGAGAAGTTTTCGAAAAAATCCCCTGGCACGTCGATTTTGTTTTTAAAAAAGGCAGTTTTTGACATACGACCCACATTTGTGACGTCATCGTTGTTCGAGATATGACGTCATCGACAATTTTTTTAAATAGCAGCTCCCAATTTTGACCATGCCATTTGGAAGAGTCATTCTACATACATACATGATAGTGTTACATAACAAAAATTTCAAGAAAATAATGTTTGAAGATTTTAAAATTTAATTTTCAATATAAAATAATAATGATTATGCAAAAAATCGATTAAATTAAATATTCAAATTGTGCACCCTTTGCTGCATGACAGTAGCCAAGACGATTAATAAATTCTTTTTGGACATTATCAATAACTTCAGGAGATATACGATGTATCTCGTGACGAATTCTTGCTTTTAAAACTTCTAAATTAACCGGTCTAGTAACGTATACTTTGCTTTTTAAGTATCCCCACAAGAAATAATCTAGGGGTGTCAAATCAGGCGATCTGGTTGGCCACTCAATCGGCCCCCTTCTCCCTATCCAACGATTCGGGAACAGCTCATCTAAATAAGCACGGACAGGTGTTGCATAATGGGGAGGTGCACAGTACTGTGAAAATTAAATTTTAAAATCTTCAAACATTATTTTCTTGAAACTTTTGTTATGTCAGCATAATTTTTCATGATGTATGTATGTAGAATGACACGCTCTCACAAATGGCATGGTCAAAATTGGGGGTTGCTATCTAAAAAAAATAAAAAAATTGTCGATGACGTCACAAATATGGGTTGTATGTCAAAAAGTACCTTTTTTTAAACAAAATCGACGTGCCAGGGGATTTTTTCGAAAACTTCTCAATTTCAAAAATAATGAATTTATTCGTTACTTTTAAAACTCACTGTATTCAAAATTCATTCATAACTGAAAAACTACTAATTAAGAGTTACCAAAATATTTCAATTCAATTAATTCTGAAAATATATCGTCAATTTAGAAATGTGATTCTATACTCAACAGAATGGTTGAAATTCCCTGTTTATTATTTTTTAGCAATGACACACGAAACAGAACCCAGTATATTATTAACGTGCAGTTTTCTTAGAAATCATTAAAATCAAAGAATTTCTAAAATATCAGTCACCACTCATCAATTATATCGAATAAAATATAGTTTCTACCTCCTCCGCAATGTCAAAAAAATATTTAAGGGGTATTAACCTGTTTCAGTTATATTTTAGCTGCTGTTAACACAATTTTTCAATAACTATACTATACTAGTAAAGCCGGAAGAGTATTTTTCTTGTATTCTCAAAAATATGTTATTATTAGGTACATACTTAATAATACCATTGGCTATATAAAGTCAATAATAATACACAGTTTCTTAAGTTGAAAAATTATATACATGATGATACATCTATTTTTAGATTTAAATAAATTATAGATTGACACAGTTTTCAAAAATAAAAAAAACATTCTGGAATGAATAGGTATTGTATTTTTTTATGTGTATTATTCTGTTTATTTATGAAATTCTCTCAATTTTCAACTTTGTACAGTATACAGAGGTCCACAAAACTAGATACAGGGTGTCCGGAAATAGACGCAACATAGAGGAAGAGTAGATCCCTGACGACAAAATAATGCGATGTTGCCAAACTTACCTTAATAAAAAGTTGTTGGTTAAAATGATACGAGATGTCAAAGTTAAAATTTGATTTTCGATATTTGTAAATAATTTCTTAAAAAATCCAGATATTGCATACATTTTGGAGATTAGAGGTTTTTGGGGGCGAGAAATTCAAATTTGTCTCTAATTTTGCCGTTACTAGTAAAGGGCGCCAATAAATGACAGAACTTTCTTGCGGCTTACTGTATCCATCTGATTATTGAAAGGTATACCTTGTTCAAGTCGTTAAGAGTAACCGTTGAAATAATCCTATTTGAAATGTTTAGTGCACCGAGTAGAAATGTTTCGGTTTCAGAGACTTTTCCACTGAAAATACAACAAAATGTTACTTGAAAAAATTATTCAGGATGGTAAATTATGACGACGTGCAAAATTACAAGAAGATGTGGAAGATTTGAAGAAACCAAATTTTAAACAATGGTTTCATCGAAGTACAGAGATTTCATCAAAGAAGACCGATTTTCTTGTAATTTACCACTCTGAATAAATTCAAGTCACATTTTGCTGTATTTTCAGTGGAAAGAAATCAGATAGTCAGATGGCAAAAAAAAATCTGCCATTTAAAATGCCATAAGTGGCGCCCTCTGCTAGTGACGTCAAAATTAGAAACAAATTTTAATTCCTCGCCCCCAAAAACCCCTGATCTTCAAAATGTATGGATTTATATACAAATTTTGAAAATAAAATTTTAACTTGGACCCTGTATCTTTTTAACCAACAACTTTTGACTAAGGTAAGTTTGACAACATCGCATTATTTCGTTGTCAGGGATCTACTCTTGCTCTATGTTGCACTTATTCTTTATTTCGGAACACCTTTATACAACAGTCCTAACCTATTACATTACTATTGACAATGTTGGTTCATTTTAACTAACTCTTTATATCAACATTGCGTGAAGCCGAAATACCGATCAGATCGTGGCATAAATGTCGTGCAAATATATTAATGAAATCAAACAGAGACGACCTTAGCATGCTTTCTCGACGTAACTATGTCACGCCACTATTATCCCACGTAAAAAATCTTAAAAATTCAGCCCACCAACGGCGGCAACACGAAAAGTTGAGAAGTTCTTTGAAAAATTAATGTAACACGTCCATCGATCCATTTCGGCCTCACCTGCCTGGTTCATTAACTAAATTGGACGTTAATGAATGTTTTTTCAACATAAGTGTGAGAAGAAGCGCCAATTATTTTCTAATCTAACTCTAACTCATCACGTTGGACTAATTTAAAACACGATTTTCTGGACCAATTAACTTAATAGATCCTCCATTAAGTTTAGTGGTCGACGAAATTAAACATTTCACAATCAAAATCTAAATCAATTATTTACTTATACACAGATGACATGTTGATATGTCATTGTCTTATTTCCTGTCTAGTGAAATGTATCATGCACTTCTTATAACACCAACTGATATCAACTTCGTTGTTTTAAACAGAACGCCTCTGTATATTATTGCATTTCCCAAAATAAGTTTTTGACACATGTAAGAGCTTGAAAACTTTACTTATACTCCCTCATACTCACTCCCTTATACTCACTTTATATCTTCTGTTTCTCTTGAGATCATCAGACGTTAAGTCTTTCTATCTGCAAAAAATGAGATGATGATCTCAAGAGATACGAAAGATATAAAGCATTTTTCAAGATTTTACATTTGTATCGAAAACGCGTTAAGTGCCACAACAAATTTAACTTGAATAATTTTACATCAAGTGTTTCACTTTTCACATTTGATTTTGAAAACTTTTAAATAACGAAAATTTAATTTTTCCAAATAGAACACCCTGTATATTAAAAAGTTACCTGCAGTGAACGCTGAATGCAAGTAGAACTTATTCTATATTTTTTTGTTAGGTATTAATAAGATTTGTGAAACTAATTATTGTGCAGATTGATTGATTTTACAACTACAACATTTACCCATATATCTTTTTTATAAAATTTCTTAAATGCTTATTTAATACGTAAAAAAAAATAAAACATTATTTAAACCCCCTTATCAGACTGCTACTGACCGCTGGCAGCAGTTCAACTCGGTGTCGGCCTGAGGCGACGTTGCCAAATTTAAATATTTTCCTAGTTCTTATGGTAATGTTAATATGTGTAATGAATGCTATAAATTATTGTTTAGAAATATGCAATTAACATGTTAAGTTTTAATTTAAAAAATCTTTAGTATTGATTTACAAAACTCCCACGGATTAAATAGTATACCGTTTACATTACATAAATAAGGCTTGATAATTGCGAAGAATCGGGTGATACAGGAGGTTCAAGAGACACCACCACAGATGACTTTTTTGATTCTGCTACCGAAAAAGAAGCAGTGAAAATTTCCAAAATAGAACTAAAATTATATGAATTTCTGGATGAGAAAAAGAGTAGTTTAAATTCCCTGAATGATTATCCTTCTACGCCAATGGAGCGGTTGTTTTCATTCGCCACAATTGTACACAGTCCACGGCGAAATGCCCTGACCGAAGACAACTTGGAAAAATTGGTTATGAAAGCGAATAGAGTTAGTGATTAGGTACTGCCATTTCTAATTGTTTTGATTTTTCAATGTTTATTAAAATTAATAAAGATGTTTCTGTCTGATAAATTGCTTTGTTAATTTTACTATTTATAAACTGAAAACTGTATACAAACATTATTGAATGAAATATTGTTTAATTATTTTTGAACCTGCTAATCTTGCTATATACAATTAAATGTAAAAGTACTTGCAAAAAGTACTCCTGAAATTCGAGTACTTGAACTCGACAGCATGTGCAATGAGTAAAGTATCCGATTCTCAGTACTCGAGTACAATTTATCACTACCCGGCCCAGCTCTGCCCAATATTAATACGTAGTCCTTCATTATTTCTACTTCTCACATAAGAAACAACAAATTAATTTTCACAAATCTAAAAAAGCTAATCACTTCCAAATCTCTCTTTAATTACTACTGAAATCTCGACTAAATCAGACTGAACTAAATTTTAACAATGCTCAAATTATCCCAATTGAAACAGTGGAAACGTGAACAATTTTCTATACAATGCCAGTACGAGAACGATTCATCCAACCGTCTTCCAAAGGACATCGCGGTGGAGGCGTTTCATGACAATATTTAGCTTTCAGCGCAGAATTTGAATAATTTGTGATTAATTCACATTGGAAGATCACCAGAGATAATCAACCAAAGTGATCCGTGTAGATACGCCTTAATATTCGTTCAATATCGTTGTACGTACCGTTTACATATTAAGCCATGTCCTCAAACCACCTCGTTGAATTACATTACAAAAATGCATTATTAAAACCGCTGATAACGAGAATGGTACCTAGTGGCAGCGGCGATCCCCTTGATCTTTATCGCATATCGCCGTCATACATATTCACACATCTACGGAGGTGTCTACGACCTTTTTTTGGCGGAAAGGCCACTCCAGATTACGATCGCGATTCGGTGACTTTTTCCGCTAATACCGCAAGATTTCAAACGGTGCCGCGTCAAAACAAGGCTTATCTAACCTCATCGATTCCAGTGAGCGCCATTGTAAGACCCAAATAGCGCCGCTGGGGTTAGTCATTTCCTAATTATTTGGCCACCTACCTGGATCTGAGTAAATGAAAACAATAAATCAACTCGTCCAGGACGATTGTCCAAAGAATCCGAAGTCTGTTCTGAATACGTAAGGTAAAACTGATTTGGCGCATTTTTTATATTTCACACGATTTCTTTCAAACGCTTTATTATTTGGATCTGTGATGACTGTTCTGATGTGTACCAAAATTCCAGGTGGGTGGTCACCTACATAACTATTTTGAATAAATTTAATCATATTTTCCATTGTGGTCTAGAATTATTTATTTGACAGATAGAACATCCTGTATGGTAATCAAGAACGAATGGCTTTTGCTAGATTTATATAACAAATCATATATTTGAAAAACGACAAATGCTAAAGGATACTGAATTATATTATTATATAGGGTGTCTCGCAGAGGAACCGACACAGAGCAGATGCAAGCCGGAGTGTCCAAAATATTGTAATTTAACCAAATTTACGTATATACAAAGGACTTATTAACCCCCAAAATGAAGTCTAAATTTCTATAAAAAATCATATTTATGCGACACTTTACCGTAGAAGGTACCGTAGGTTTATTACTGTTCACCTTTGACTATGACATAAAATTAATTGTACTACAATTAATTTTATTAATATATTAATTAAGTACTACAAGGTGTTCATTGGAGGTGACTCGCCCCTAAAATTATATCAAACTTTTTTTTCCATTGACCGAATTTAAAAATAACGATATTATCTTACGTAGAATTTAATTTAAATTTATTTTGCTATTGTCAAGTTTTAAAAACTGCATTAACAAACAAGATTTCAACAGTGTTCATTAGAAAATAATAATCCACAAGTCAGTAATAAATAGGCTTTATTTTTAAAATTCGACAATTGGCCAAATATATTTTACTTCAATTGTCTGTACAAAAAGTACGTAGGAAGTTTTTAAATAAGCTAATATTGTATTACGTAAAAAACGCAAATAATTAATTAAAAGAAATATCGAAATCTACTAATTAATTTCTACGGAGGATAATGTCATTATTTTCAAATTTGGCCAATAACAAAACAAGTTTGAAAGTTAAGTCTCCCCCAATGAACACAATTGCACAATGCTTCAATTAACTTAATGAACAGTAATAAACTTAAATCATCTACCAAATTTGGTTCTTCTAGGGCACTGTCGCATAGATATATATATTTTTTTTTTTCAAAATTTAAGGGCTCACTTTGGGAGCTAAAACCCTGCAGGGGTGCAGCTTTGTTTAAATTACAATATTACGTACCTGTTCTATATAAGTTCTTATCTGGGTCACCCTGTATATGAATTACATATGAAAATTATGAATTAACACATGAAAATGTAATGTGCTGTAGTAATATTGACTAATTTCATTAAATTTGTTTTACAAAGAGAATTTTCGGAATGATTGCAGGAAAAAAGAGTTTGACGATTATCTATTTTAATTTGTTCTGTGGTAGTTATGCAACCGTAACATCATATAAGAATGATTGGTTGCCTACGCTATGCTATTTCATTCATCAAATTTTTATGTAATACGATTTTCTATTACTAATTAGAATTAAAACTTTAGTTTCCTGATCTATACTACAATTATGAAACGCGATATAAATTTACTGTCGCAAATATTTGTATATACAGGATGATTAAGAAATATTAGGAAAAATTAACTTAATAAATTATTGCGTATTTCTTTTTTATCCAAATTTTATTTTTTGGGGGCCCTAGAGATCCTTGAAATTGGACACAAAATTTGATGTTTATGCAAATAATAGCCTCAAATTATGTACTCAATGTTTTATTATAATATTTCTGAATATGATTAAGGCCATTTACATACATTTTTAGAAACATAATAATGATTGTATGAACGATTTCGATGAGTTTTATTATTATTATTTTAACTAAGCCTACAAAACGTTTTAAATTAGAAAGTGTGCTGAAGTAACCACGTTGAATACGCAGGAAGCCGAGCAAACTTACGGGAAGTTAAATGGGTCAAACTAAAACAAATATTCGCCACCGCCGACGCTGATAAATAGGGCAAATGAAAAATCTCGGAGCGCAAACATGCAAGAGCGTCGTCCAACAGCCCTCCAAGATAGGATTTACAAGGGAGACAGTGAGATGCATTTAATTTCCGGTTCCGGCGTTTGGGACTCCGGTTCCGCGCTCTCGAACAACTTCCAACTCTCCGCTAATCGACCGCAAACTTTGTATTTGACGCTCCACTAGCATTGGAAAGGAAAGGTATAACGTTGGGGTCTTATCGCGTTGGGGTTGGTCTATTTACATGGGACGGATCGCAACCGCAACATGCCCTGAAGTTTGTCGTTGGGAATTCCACCACACTACATGACATTTACCTCATATGTAGCTACAACTATTCAAAGACACGACGTCAATTTGGAAAAACGGGATTAAATTGTTATTTGCTTTAATTCAACCAAAGAACTGAATTCTACGGTAATTCGGTGTCGGCCTGACGCGACGTTGCCAAATTTAAATAGTTTCATAGTACCTACTTATTGTAATATGTAATTAATGCTATAAATTATTTTTTAAAAGTATTGTCACAGAATTTGCCCCGCTCGCACCCAATTCGACGACTGTGGTATCGCAAAACGCTAGATTGCCCCGATCGTCCCTACGCGATGCTGGTAAACAAACAAAATAGGCCGTGTATCGAGGCGCGACTGGAATATTAAGAATTATTATTTTGTTATCTACAACAATCAAAGATTTACTTTATTTCAATAAATAGTTTAAGGTTATCCGCATCCATTAAATAATTAATATTTAACAGTTCCGTTAAGTTATTGATAAATAAATTGATTTAAGGACCCCATAATATACCTCTGGGGAACACCTGATTTATTAACTAATTTACATGATTCAGAGATTTACTATTTACTTATCAGTGCTGTACCTATTTTAATCCATTATATGAAATTTTAATACTTGTTTTTTTTATATAGATAGACTTTGGGATAAAACGATTCTTAATAGATTTGATTAATAAATCGGTATATTTTTTGTAACTTAATAGGTACGTGCCAATAGTATACATTGTGACAATTTCTTGAATAATTTGTTGTACTAATCAATTGGTGAAGGCAAAAACATTTTATGAAAGAAAATAATTATGAACTGATATTCTTAGTATTTGGTTAAAATAACTAAACATTCTACGTCTTAGCGAATGACAACACAATTTGCAAATTTAAATTATGAAGTAACATAACAAATATTTGGTTACAGTTGTTGACCACATTTTTAGCGAGTATCGTCTTAATTATCAGCGCTTCTGTATAAATGGTATTATTGAACAATTTGTACGTTAACCACGTTGATACGTGCTATATAGAAATTATCCGTAAACATATGAATATTTACATTTTGAAAACATATCGGAAATGCAAGAATTTAATAAATATAGGTTTGTTTACAGTAAATAAGCAATATGTACATATTTTTGTCACCAACCAAAATCCATATCTTTCAATGTTATTCATATAAAGAAAAATTATATTTACCAAACCAGTCGCTTCTTGATGGAAACAAGAGAAAAACTTACCTAAAACAAAAAATACATGTTAATATATGTAACAGCAGAAACATTGTCAAAACAAAGAAAAACAAATAATTACTACTAAATTATCAACAAATTTTGGGAAGTTTGTCACCTATACTCCTGCGTAAAAAATACTTTATAAGAAGGGCCAAAAATTAAGCTGGCCCTGTCCTATTATACTATAAAATGTGCATCAGCTGTTGTTAAGATCTATTTTCGTCGCTGC
Organism: Monochamus alternatus; assembly: GCA_037114965.1. NCBI lineage: Eukaryota > Metazoa > Arthropoda > Insecta > Coleoptera > Cerambycidae > Monochamus > Monochamus alternatus. The sequence goes on from CM073427.1 coordinate 13,580,009, forward strand.
TATAAGATCACGTTTGTATTTTGAATCAGTTCTGTCAACACGTGGAAGAAAAGGTTGTTGGCTATTTTGGTTTTGTTTTAAATTATATTTGGTGCTGAAAATTGATGGTGTTCTGTGGTGAATTGTGTTTGCAATTGATTTACTACAGTAATGCCAACGTATTTAGAATGGGAAACAATCAGCTTGTGTGAAGATTTTGACAATGGACAACCAAGACAATAATAACGTATAAGTTTTTTTCTTAATTAGCGCTTTGTTGCCATATTACAGTTTTTAGGTTTAATTATTATTATTCTGTTTCGTTGGCTGCAAAAAAATACTTGAAATATATTTTAATAAAAGGGGCGAGTAATATGAACCAATCATGGATCAAGAATTGTTTCATATCACTTCATATGTTTTTAGTCAGCTGTGCTACTACTTCTGCTTCTTTTTCAATTTTGAAGATATATATTTTTTAAAATGTACTCGTTTTATATTATGCCTTGTCTGTTTATAACCTATATAACGCATTTTTGTTTGTTTGTTTTTTTTTCTTCTTCGGAATGTAGGTATGTACAGGGCGGTTCACAACTATATTAATATTTTATGCTCAAACTTATCTCCTTTTTGTTACCTAATTTATAGATTGAAATATTAAACAACTAAAATAATATTATTAGCATATTATTACGCTCATTTTTATTGCAGAATAAGGTACAGCATATTATTTTGGGGTTCTTCATCACAAATGTTAAAAGTTTTTAAAATACAAAAGAGAATAAATATCACTCATGTAGGAATTTATTTAAGGATTTAAAATTACTTACCACACCATGCATCTATAGTATATATGAAATTTTAATCTTTGTTAAAAACAATTTTTCATTTTTTGCAACTAATAATTTTAATCATAAGTATGACACAAGAAATTGTGATGCATTAGTTATTCCACAACACAGCTTGTCGTTTTATAAATCATGTCCAACTTACAATGGCATTAAATTTTATAATACACTTCCTGCACATATAAAAGTTTTACTAAACACACGTCGTTTTGAAAAAGTTTTAACTGAATTTTTATTGGAACAATCATTTTATAATATTGACGAATATTTACGGTTTTAGAAATTGTGCTTTTGTCATTTGAATGTGTTTTTTTCGTAGCTCTGTACTTATTGACTAGTCCTATACCTTTTATACATTTTTTGTTTGTTTTGGTACATGATAAGGACAATAAAGGAAAAAAACTTATCTAAAACAATTTGGTCAATATCGTAAAATATTTTTGTAAAATCCTTATAGTTTCCAAGAAAAAAATGATTGGAGTTTTAGTATTTTCAACTTTTACATTGTTCGGCTACTGTAGTCTCTAGCCAAGCGATTCCAAATACTGACATCCGATTACTTAGAGTATAGTATTAACGTTTTTATGATATGAGTGTTTACATTAGTTTTTCCAGTGTCGAAAATGGCGTACATGTATAGCAACTTGGAGTTGATGGATATCGTTTTAATTTATGGTGAAATGAAAATGCTTTAGCAGAACGATTTCCCCGTAAACATGTGTCAAATGAATTGACTTTGACCGCGGTGCGTAGTGAGTGCATGTGTAGCACAACGAGGGCGCGACACGAGAAATTTGCAACCGAATCGTAGAAGAGATGGAAGTCCAGAGTGTCACATCGTATTGCAGTAGTGTGGCGTATATACAAGGCTCACTTATAACCGTACCATGTACCAAGGGATTGGACGAGGAGGACCAGTACCATGGCCGCCACGATCTCATGACTTTAAATCCTTTGGACTTCTTTTCGTGGGGATATTTAAAAAATGAAGTGTAGGGGAGACCAGGTACGAAAGTAACATATTTTTGTAAAGCCGGTCGTTTCCTTGGCATTTTATATACAGAAGAAAAATAATATTGAAATAATTAAAGTTCATATTCATGTACAATTAATAAAAAAGTATAGAGTGTACGTCGTTACAACCTACCCAATGGTATGGGTCAAAAGTAACAGAACATGGGGACGTTTGTAACATATGAATAATAGGTAATAACTAGGTATAGAAAGTTATTATTTACAAGGCATTTGTTTATTGATTATACCTATATAAAAGTAAGTTGTAGTGCAGGTACATAATATATTTTTTTATTTGAAAAAAATAAATAAATGAAAAAATAGAATAACGAAACAAAAATATAAAATAATAATATTTTTTTTTTGTAATAACAAAGAACCTGTCGCCAGACTCCATATTCCATATTTGGGATGAACCAAGTTAATCCCAATCCATAACAATCTTTCCCATGATCTGTTGTTCGTTCTCTTTTGTTAGCCATTCTAAATAAAGAGAATGAATTTGTATATTCCCACACAGCATAACAAATACTGAAGTAATTATCTGGATATCTACAGATTTATCATTTTAAATATGACAAATACAATTATAGGTATTAAATATGAGGGACGGTTGTAACATGTTACAATCGTCCCCCTATGGCATTGTTACAATCGTCCCATTACGCATTTTTCACGCGACTGACAGGATACTTGTTTAAAACTTTTTTTAACGATTATTTTTAATTAAAATACCATGCTTAGGTTATAGCCAATATTGGTAATAACTGAACAAGCCAATAAAATAATTCAAAATAACGTTCAGTTCTAGGATTATGATAGATTAAGGTAAAGAATGAAAACTTACTTTGCATATCATTTTGTACCGTGCAGGTCTTAACTCGAACTAAAACAAACAACGGATAGTGTTGTTCAAATAAGTTAATGTAGATTTCACTGCCGACTCTATGATGATATAATGTCATAGACAAACCTCTTTAGATAGACAATAGGCTTATTGTTACAACCAACCCGTGTTACTCTCGTACCCGGTCTCCCCTATCGTACTGAGCACTAAAATGTTGTTGTTGTAACATCTATTTTATTAATTTAAACCACAAATTAATTATTTTAATAATTAATAACAATAGCGGCAAAAGCAGTTGAATTTGCTGTATAAAATAGGTGTTATAAAATGTTATTTATTTATTTTCTTGTAAACTTTTTTCAATTTTTTGTCCGGTTGCCGATGGTATGCTTTGCCTTGGCGAGTTTTACGGTGGACCAATTTCCAATGCCGTGCATAAGTGTATTTTTAAATCATTTTAAAACTACCCTTTTTGATTTTTTTTTATATTCAAAAACAATTTTTATAAGTTATAAGTTCTGAATCCCCTGTATATTTGTTGAAATATTGTGCTATTATTTATCCTGTAATTGAGCATTTGACTCGGATATTTTACTGGAAAATAAGTTCAGAAATTCCCGATTTCTTTTAATAACTCTCCAACACGATATGTATCAAGATTCAAAGTGATATAGGAGCAAATTTTCTTTTTTACAATACAAATATGGGTAATATTCATTACCCCGTTTGAATGTGCCACTGGAAAGTCATCTTACATTTTTCTCCGATAAAAACGCCACAACCTGTATACTACACTATATACAAAACCAGTAGCTTCTCTCTTCTACTGTGATGACACAATAAAATACAAGACTTGAGAATATGCGAACACCGCAAATTTTAGTCTATTTTTAGCGTGGAATTCCTCCTGAATTATTACATCTAGCACTTATATGACAACCGTAAAGGCAAGGCAAGTTTATGTTGAAGATATAAACGTAGCAGTATATCGTTCGATTGCTTACACGTATTGCCGAGTTTCCTGAACATCTTTCCGCATTTCGAACTTTTCGGGTAAACACGACTTTATGTATTTCCAAATGGGTTCGAATTGATCGAATTATCCATATAATACGGCAGTAAAACGCTATTACTGTAAACCGTGACTGAAGTGGTAGACGATGGCGATAAAAGCCATTAAATTTTAGACCAGGGCAAACAAAACAAATCGACATAATTGTCCGTCTACTGTTAGCTTAATGGTCGGGCCATTCAACAGGACTGGGGAGCTATGAAAATGTGGAAATATCGGAGGGTTTGAATGGCCACAGCAATAAAAGTCGAGGGCATCTAGGAAAATTATGTAAAAGACGGAATTAATTAAATCCACTTGAAACGTTTGATTTGCATACATTTCATTGGAGTTCCCCTGTTTTCAAAAGGCGGAAATCATTAATCAAACGTTCATACAAAAAAATGTATTTTGGGTCGGAGTACTTGAAAAAGGTATTTTTGGATCTAGGGCAATAATTGTAGATGAATACACAGCACAGACAGGAAAAATAAACCTTTACTTTGCTAAAACTAAAACAACAAGACATTTGAAAAAAACATATCTCGTCCAGCGCTAAAGATTTTTTTTCTATTAATGGTAGAAGGGTTCCTTGCTAGCAACATTTTATTATTTATCTCCAGTTACGTGCGTATTTTACAAAAATTCATGAACCGAAAAAGCTACATATCACGAAATTAAGTTTTTAGGTATTAATAATATTGTGTGAAACTAATATATCATATATTATTAGCTTTTGTAACATTTTTTACTGTATTAGGAAGGTATTTTAAACTAATATAAATCAAATCTTCTACAATTCCTATCAATGAAGTCATATGTATGCTCTCTGATACCAAACATCTAGGTATGCTAATGAACAATTCCGCAGACAAAGCTCTATTCAACAATTATCTAAAGAAATTAATCTAGCTAAATTTACTAACCTGGTTTAATGAAAACACTCTATAAATATCTAACTTCACTTTTGAAACAGTGGGAACTCGAAAATTCAACCACAATAGATGAGATCTGATCTATTTTAAACCAGGGTTAAAGGTATTTTAAGCTAATATAAATCAAATCTACAATTCCTATCAATGAAGTCATATATATATGGTCTCTGACTTGGTATGCTAATGAACAATTCCACAGACAAAGCTCTATTCAACAATTATCTAAAGAAATTAATCTAGCTAAATTTACAAACCTGGTTTAATGAAAACACTCTATAAATATCTAACTTCACTTTTGAAACAGTGGGAACTCGAAAATTCAACCACAATAGATGAGATCTGACCTATTTTAAACCAGGGTTAAAGGTATTTTAAGCTAATATAAATCAAATCTACAATTCCTATCAATGAAGTCATATATATGGTCTCTGACTAGGTATGCTAATGAACAATTCCACAGACAAAGCTCTATTCAACAATTATCTAAAGAAATTAATCTACCTAAATTTACTAACCTGACCCCTAACCTAACTATTATTTATTTAATTTCTAACTTCCATGAAATAAATACAAAAACGAATATATACAACCCTAATGATAATCCAAAAACCAACCAATCATACTACCAATTTCTTAAATTTGACCAGTCAGCTACTCTGACATCAGATCAAGATCCACGTGTAAAAGAAAACGGAAAAATAAGCAAGAGGCACTGCCAATAGCTCGATGATAAAGTCACTGTTAATGTAAGATTAAATTTGGGCAAACGGTTTTCCATTGAGATTTTACATAAACGGCCAAAAATTAAGAAATATAAAAAATTTAACAGATATAAATTTTAATTCGGTATATCCCATATCGAAATGTACGATATTCAAGATTTTTTCGATGTATCAATAATATAGCAACAATTTTTATCGAAGTAATTGTATCGATGATATTCTGAATATCGATGTATATCGGAACATCCTCATTTCATACGCAAATGAAATCCCAAACTCTAGATACCACAACAGTTGCATTCCATACGTCCAAATACGCATCTACTTGCACATTCCTGAAACTCCTAACACAAAATCTGTTACAGTTCACACAGAAATTCGCAGGAAAATTTCTAGACGTACGCTAATCCTGTCACGTGACCAGGAAGTATGTACTCCGAGTCAATGACTCCAAGACATTTTCCCCAACCTTACGCCCCCTTCTAGTGACACCGAACCCCCATTACAAAAATTGATCTGTAAAACTTACACGTTGTCCTGTGAGGCCTTCCCGTAGGAAGTCCGCAGACGCGCCCGCCAGCCAGACGGGAGAGAGGAACAGCATCAGACGGACCAGATCGGGTAGGGGGTACGGGGAGAGGAGACACACCCGCTCCGAAATCAATATCGCTCGTCTAGCAGGAAGAGACGTACACGGAACAGGATAACATCCGAAAAGGATAACCGACGACCACCGCGACACGCAACACATCCGCCCGCGTATGGGGACTGCACTTCCACGGACGCCGGCCGATTGAATTGATTAAGGCCAATTGGAGTGGATGGGTTACGTGTTGTGCGCGAATCTGTCCCAGGGCCCGCACGCGGTGGAACAGGACGGGGAGGCGAGAAATTAAGATGATCTGTGTGTGCACAAATTTATGTGTGACAGAGGAGGACGGCGAGCGCCTGGACAAACAAGAGACAAGGTGTTAATTACTGCTGTGACAAAGCCTCGCGGTATTTCGTTTCATACAATGCTATGCTTTTGTTAGTGGTTATTACCACAAAAATAGTTGGATTATACTTATTATTCCGCCTCGTCAGTATGTAATTCAACAATAAACACTATCTGTTTGGAAATGAAAGAGAGTAATAAAACCCCGAGATAAGAACCGGTCATGGGCGTGGTAATATTTCGTTTCAGGTAATTATCGGGTACCACTAGTGCTATCAGGTAATGGGTGTACATTTTACTGGATACATCATAGGGCAGGAGCCAGTGTATTGTGACAGATCAATTCAGTCTTAGAGCTGAATTTACGAAGACGTGCTAGTGCAGTAGAGTAAAATTCAACTTGTGTTTAGTGACTATTGTGCCAGTGGATATAATATTGTTTGGGTAAAATGTCGCGCTTATCAGATTACGTACCTGCTAAATGCGTGAAAAGATGTGCGCTGTCTCAGAATGAGAAGATTATTATATTAAATGTATTTAATGCATTGAAACACCAAAATCCTGCCAACAGTGTTGACGATATCGTGGAAAAGTGTTCCAAAATGACGGATTGGAAAATCGACTATCTACAGACTTTTAAAGGAAACAAAAAATGAACAACATACTGTAAATCCCCAAAATCATATACAGGGAGGTCAAAAATCGTTATAGAAGATTTCTTCAAAAATGTCATTCGCAGAAAAGTACACTCATTTTATTTTAAAGAAGAAATATCAACGCTAAACAAAATTTTAAGTGAACTTTCAGAGGACAACGATTTGCCAAAAATCAGTAGAAGCAAATTATAGGCCGTCTTACGAGAGTTGATTTTTTGCTGGGAAAAGCAGAACAGGAAGTCAGTTCTTATCGATAAAGATGAAATTATTTGTTGGCGAAGATCCTACTTAAGATCAATTAGAAAATTCTGTGACGAAGGGAGGAATATTTATTATCTAGACGAAACTTAGGTCAACGAACGATATACTGTAACAAAAGTAAAACAAGGTAAAAATGTAAAAAGTTTTCGACAAGCATTTTTGGATGGACTTTCAACAGGGTTCAAGGCACCTTCAGGTAAAGGGCGAAGATTAATAATGACACATATAGGTAGTGACAGCGGTTTTGTAGATGGCCGTTTACTTTTATATGAATTTAAAAATACAGGTGACTATCACTAAGACATGAACGCAGATGTTTTCGAAGAGTATTTTACGCAGATGTTGGATCTTATTCCTCCGGGGTCTGTAAACTGTTGAGAATTATTTTTTAATCTTGAGAAAATATTTAAATTTTCCCTCTGGTGGACATTTTTAATATAACCATATAAATATAATCATGACATTATAAAATAGGGATAAACAGATGTATATATTTTGGGTTTCCATTTTTTTCAATATCAATGAATATTATTCTTAACACACATCGTATTATGATATAGTATTATCCTTGTTTAATTTTTAATTATAGTGCTCAAGATCCGCTATATATAGCATAATAAACATTGTTTCTGAGACTTCCCTGGCCATTTTATAAGACCAATAATCCCTATCCATCTATCATGTTGAGCTCCGTCCTGTTGTAACAAACTAAAGTTTGCGTTAGCAAGATAACTTTTAAAATAAAATTGCTCCCGCATTATTTTCATGTATTTTCAATATTTGGGAATTCAGGCAAAATTATCCAATAGGAACTCGACAGCACTAAAATTATAGGTTGGCACATGAGTTTTGCCATTGCCAAAGTAGCCAACACTACAGTTACTAGACGAATTTACGGATCAGTTGAACTCTTCTTGATGAAAGTCCATACAACAGAATATCATCTGATCCAAGGTTAAACCTTGATCTCTGGTTCCGTGATCCGCTAGTTAACTATTTGCGATACAACCAACCCTGAGTTGCAGAGGCACATTTTCAAGAAGAATGGGAAGATCATCTTCATGGAAACTCAAATATCTTCTAACAATTAGATGGCAGCCATTGATGTGCCACCAGTCGTTGGCAGCCTTCATTATTTATGGGATTGACAAAATGAGCGTTTTGTGTTGACCAATAATGTTCGTTTCTTTTATTAGATAGGCCATTGCTTACAAAATGCCTTTCCTCTATCCATCAAAATATGATTAAAAACGCGAGCTCTTTTTCGAATTGATCAATGTGATACCAAAATTCTATCACGGCTGTCTCACTACCACGCTTAAGATTAAAAACAGGGCTGTTTACGTTTTGTCATTTTTCTGTTTTTTGGTTTTCAAGTATTTTTTTATTATTTCCCTTTTCGATTACAAAATGCACTTTAATATTCTAAAAGAGTCGGCGCGTAAATTCATATTAACGTATTAACTGAAATAAACTATTCTAAAATTAGAACAAACAAAATATATCGATAATTACCAGTTATTTGACAAATTGCTTCACAATAAACAAACTATTGATTGTACTCTCTACTGTTTTGCATGGAGACTATTATGTTATGGATAATTCGATTTTGTGTGAGATAATTAAAATAAGCGCGTTCTTATATTTGTGCTTGTAATTTTTAAAGGAAAGGAGATATAAAAAAAGTTTATTAATTAAAGTTTATCAGAGCGTTTATCATCAGTAATATAAAATGAAATAGGTGGGTATGTTTCTAGAAAAATATATTTCATTACGTCTAGAAGTTCCAAAAATTATAGTTTGACTCAAAGGCAAGTCTATTGGTTCTATTTGAAACCATTAAGTGAAATTCTTATTCGCGTTTTTTATTAGCCAAAATCAGCTCTGGGGCATCGAGTTTGAGATACCTGGTACATGTATATAAAGATGTACGCTTTCAAGAAATGAAAAACGATTTTTATTAAAAATATTGTAAATACAACTTGTATTAGTGACCTTGGCGCCTCCGCCAAAAACTACTTTGCCTCATAGTGTACCAAAAAAGATCCTTCCTACATCCCAGAAAAGAATAGACCTTTGGAGTCCAAATGAAATGTACTACTAGCTTTAGGATATGATTGAGCAGTTTCAGGGGTCAGTACTTGAGTCGCGTCTGCCACCCGCCGCAGGTTCGAATCCTGCGGCCGGTGGTGCGACCACACTCTGTGTGGGTATGGTAGGGCGGAAGAACGTTAGGTTGAATCAATGTGAGAGTTTAATACCGGTTGGCGTTTGACCATCCCTCTAATTAATGAGGTTTTCCAGATTCCCCTCATTCCTGCACTGAATAGTGGTTAGGATCTACCAACGTAAGTCGTTCCTGGACGCAGATGCAACCTACTCAATAATAATATGCCGCCTTCTCCCCTGCACAAGTGACCTCTGCGCCATTCCTCGTGATTAGAATGAGTAGTAGAAATATTATTTATTTAAAACTCCGTGTTGCACATGGGACTTTTAGCAATGGTCTATGTATGTTTATTTATATTGTCTTGTGGTATCTAGATCCACCAACGGTTCGTAAAATTATAAATAGCCTATTGGTTTAGTATAAATAAAGGATGACACACTATTTCTGTGTATAAGGAGACGACCTTACAAACAGCTGGTATTAATCTAACTTTGTGTCAATTATAACTGTCTAAGCAAATAAATAAATTAGTGTAAATAATTTTAGAAGAGGATAAATAAATTAGTCACGAGCAATTATAGAAGAACTCTTCAAATGACGTTTATAAAATTTTGATTTCAGTCCCAATATACTATTTATATATGGTCGTTATATATACCCAATATGTTTGTTTACCAATTTAACCATTGATATTATTAGACAAGAGGTAAATACTAAGACCTTATTATTTAATTTAACATTAGATAAGAGTTGAAGCAAACCAAATATCACCAGGAAACGGACTGTTCTAGCGAACGAAACCAGTTAGTCAACAGTTGCAAAATGAGGACGAGAAGCGATAAGTCTGCATGATGAAAATTATATTAGACAGACAAAGCTATTAATAATATCTGCTTTCAAAAATAATTTATTTAAAATTAAACAGATGAGAAAACCAGTTATAATTCCCAAGAACTTTCATATCGATTTGATGATACAATGGTATACCACCTATTTACTTCGTGATATCTAGTAATTCACCTTCAATTCCGGTGTAAGGAAATTTGTCAAAGATTCATTTTGTGTTTCATGGTACGACTAAGGGCACTGAGGTGGTAAAGAGCACTTTGGAGAACTGCAGGATTTTGAGAGTTTCATATATAACTCATATAAAATAGACATTATATTTCTGTTGAGAACGTAAGCAGAGCAGACCTTCAACTGAAATTATGTGATTTACAGTCAGATCCCTTTTACCAGGGATGAATTGAAATAGGATTGGACTTGTTTAAGTGACTCCCAGGAGAACGTTACTCCAACTTGTGAAACTTAGGCCTTCAATGCTGAGAAACACGTATATTTGCAAAAGCAGCCTTTCCAACATGAAATTTTCAAAATATAGATGTTCCCAGTCTGATAAGTTACTTGCTCAGCTTCGTTTGTCAACAATAAATATTAATGTTAATATTACTTACCACTTATTTCTTGTATATTTGTAATTTTTTTTAATAAATAAAAATAATTATACAAACAAACACGTTTGTTGACCCATGACCTTGAAGATATTGTGATGTATATTAGAAAAACAAATTGTTAGTACCTTTTTTGGGTAAAATCCCTATATCTACCCCCGTCCGGGGATGACTTCTGTACGACTGGTAAGTAATTATGTCTCAGTGAGTCACTCATTATTTGACATGGGCCGTAGTTTTTTATCTAAAAGTTACTTCGGACTAAACCTACCCGGAATACCTCTACACAACTTAGAGAGCAGAGCAAACCAAACAAAGCACTAACAAAAAACTTACTATCTTGGGAATAGTTAATGACAGAGTCCTTGTTCTTTTTTTAGCAACTTTTCTAATCTGTTATCTACATTTCAATCGGTACGTAGGAATAAATAATATTTCATATAGTTGTTCGCATGTCAAAATTTTGAATTCACATTTCATGAATTTTCAATTTCGAATTAATTTTTGGAAAAATGATAATTTTCTTTAAAATTTAGTATGCACTGTCCGAAGTGCTGTAGTATTTTGTATATTAATGCAAAAATTCAGATCAATAGCGAAAATAGTTTCCAATATATTGTGATGTATATCTTAAAACATATACAGAGCGTATCTAAAATCAAGCATAAATTCTTTATTAGGTAAACATAAAAGACATTGCAGTAAATTCCCGAAACAGGTCGATTTTTGATATTAATTTACTTTCTTTTCAAATAATAATTTAATATACAGGGTGATCTACCTTCGAATAATGACGTCATCATATTTTTTTAAATGCAATACCACATTTTTTTTCTAATTTCCGGATTAACCTAGCTCAACTGTTTCCAAAAATGTATCACAAGTTGCTCCTAATTGTTACAAGGTGGGCAACAATACCCAAATTATTTAAAAATACCAAAGTTTTTGTCATAATTTCTTTGATGATTTTTTAATTTTATTTGTCTGATAGAACGTACTCGTGCATTTTTTACAGACAATCAATTTTAAACAGTTTGCTAAAATTGTACGAGTGAATCCATTTTAACTGGTTCTTTCTTAAAGTATTAAGTATATCTTATTTAATTAACTTGTTTTCATGTTGTAAAAACATGAATCTAAGTGAAACGGAACGGATTGAAATTCTCATGATGATCGGGTATGGTGATAGCATTCGAACTCATGAGGAAGTTTGTGTTTTGTTTAATATGAAACACATCCGAATCGTCCACCAATAAATCGATCCACTGTAAGCCGAACTGAAGCAAAGTTTCGAAACTATGGTCACGTTAAAGATCTGCCCAGATCTGGCCGACCAAGTATACTAAATGAAGATGTGCAGTTAGAAGCCCTTTCGACCCTACATGAAAACTCGCATTCCATTATGAGTCTTAGTAGGTGATTTAGGTGTGAGTAAAAGCATATTGGGTAAATTTCATCAAAAAAACAAGTACAATCGTTACAAAGTTCACTTAGTGCAAGAATTGGCCGACGACGATTTTGACAAACGGACAGAGTTTTGCGAAATGATGATGGCAGAATGTCAGGCAGATCCGTCAAACGAATAATTCTCGGACGAGGCATCTTATTATCTGAGTGACACCGTTAATAAACAGAATTGTCGGTACTGGTCAGATCACAATGCACACTGGACGATAGAAGCTCACACTCAGCGCCCCCAGAAGGTCAATGTTTGGGCCTGAATTGTTGATAATCGAATTTTGGAGCCATATTTATTTAAAGGAGATTTAGATGGCGTAAGATACTTGGATTTTCTTCAATTTGATTTAGTTGTTTCCTTGATTGTACTGTTTACCAATGAAGAAGAACCAGATTTGCCCACTGACACAATTTGGTTACAGCAAGACGATGCACCGCCGCACTATGCCATCGCTGTTCGCCGCTACTTAGATGACGTGTTTCCTCATCGGTGGATTGGCAGAAGAGGACCTAAGAAATGGCCCGCCAGATCGCCAGATTTAAGGCAGCTAGATTTTTTCCTTTGGGGATATGTAAAAGCAAAGTATACGTTACTAATTCAAATAATCTTGACGATCTTAAGGAACGAATTCGAAGTTCGTGCCATCCCGTCTGAAGTTATTGGAAATGTACAATAAGAATGTGTTTTTCGTCTGGCCCATTGCTTGGCAGTAAATGGTCAACAATGTGAAAATTTAATTTAGGTTTTTATGTTCAATGGCTTTATTAGGGAACAATAAAATTTCCTACGATAGATTACGTTTCTCTACATTGTTCTATGAAACACCAATGTTTTTATAAATTGAATACATTCCAGTAGATACTTTAAAATGATGTGTAGTAATTTCAATCATTTTTTTAGTAATAATTTCGGTATTGTTGCCCACCCTGTAACAATTAGGAGCAAACCCTCCCAGTGCGATTTTCTTACGACTGGTGGAGTGTCAATTATACTCCAATAGGTAAATAAAGTCACCTCGAAACTCATATCTGGAGGGTGTTTGGGCTTGTAAGAACTTGGGCCACCTGATGGTGGACAGCTCTATTCTAAAACATTTTATGTATATATTTTTCAAAACATAGGCATTTATTGTCCTCTATACAATATTTGTTAATCAGAAATACGGATACGCACAACCCCATAAATGTTTGAACTGAAATGCATAATTTGCAAGGAAGAGAAGCAAGTATATATCTGTAGAAGGCAAAAAATTGTGTTGTGCCTACAGACACATCATCTCAGCTTTGACAAATCAAACGTCAGTTTATTTGACTGTTCAGTTTCAACAAACACGAACTGCGCGAATTTCAACTTGGCAAGTTAATGACCTTCGGAAAAAATAAATGGAAAATGGAACAATTAATCATTGGCACTATGCCCAGTACATTGAACCAATAATTGTATCAAAGCGTATGTACATGCTAAATATCAAAAGCCTAACAGAAAGCATGCAGCAGACAGCTTACAAATAGCTATTAATTTTGCAATACAGATTTTTTTCTGGGAAGAAATATTACTAACAATGCACTAGTTCGAAAGTAATTCCAAGTTTTCCGACAAGAGTCGGGTGCCTTTTATCTCTAATTTGCGGAAATTGTTAGAAACCAGTTTTTGCGCGGCATATGATAAGATCAATTACCTTTAAGTTAACAGTGTCGGTATTTTTTGTCTGTTAGTTTAAATTAATTCAAGAGCCGTGAAGGATCTAGACCGAACTAGTTTCAAATCGACCGTAGTTAATATTGTATGCTTCGCTACACAAAATACTGTTTTGCATAAGAAAAACGAAGCCAGCTTTTATTCAAATGAACATTTTATGATAAATTCATATCGAATTAAACAAGAAGTGATTTAGCAAATTTATTATTTTATACAAGGTATTCCGCATAAGAACCAACAGAGCAGGTGCATGTAGGGGTCCCAAAATATTGCAATTTAACTATATATACAGGGTGATTCATTAATAATGGGAGCTTAAGGGCAACATGACCTCAAAATAGAGCGATTAAGCCAAATATGCCTTATCCGAATGTTGCTCCTTTTCGATCTACAGGGTACTAAAATTGAAAAAATAAATCACCATTTCTTTATTATTTTTCGATCGCATCGACCGTATTTTATGAAATTGGGTATAGGGGGGTTGCTTGGGACTAGACATTCGAATATGTCAACGATTTTGGTGTATCTGCTAGAGGACGCCACCAATGAGGGTTTGGACCTCTTTAAATCGCTACGACTTTTTTGTGCTACACTGTATCTCATTTTGGACTGAAAACATCTTCTCTATCTTTTTTAATTAAAAAAGATACACCTTGTTGATGTCGCTGGAAGCAATGGTTTCTGAGAAAAACGCATCTAAATCTCATGATGCATGCAATTTATCTAAAAGTAAAATCAAATTGTTGCGCAAGTAATAGGCCATACTGTAACAGCATAATATTGGGTCCAAAATAAGTTGATTTACTTTAGCTTATCCTATAAAAATCCAAAAATCCACCAAAATCAATAACATCTAAGATACAGGGTGTCAAAATTGAAGAAATAAATCGCATTTTCTTTCTTATCTTTCGATCGCTTGAAGCAAAGAGAAAATTTATCATTTTGCACAATTTCTTTTGTTTCAATTTTATTTTTATTTTATAGTCTTATTATTGTCAAATTTTAAAGACAAATCCTACTACTAACTGAGTAAACCACATTTCAAAAATATTATTTTCCTTTAAATTATTCTTTATCAAGGCATGAATAGAGAGTAGGCTGTTTTCAACCATTATAAATTTAATTATATAATGTTGATTTGATTGATTGTTCGTCCTTCTCTACGTTTCGCACGAAAATCTCTGAACTGTACACACCCCTATCGGCAAAACAATAAAAATCAACAAATCGTAACTAATGCCAGCCGGCTGCCACTATAATTAACATTTTAACGGTAACCAGATACTTCAATCGGCACCGGTTCCTTTACCCCTTTATGAATCACTGAAAGTGTGCAATATTGACAAAGGATGTACCACCAGGGGTCAAAATAAAAAAATGCACATGACTCACCTTGCTCTGCACAAGGGGTCGTCCCCTCTCTGTTCTAGTTAGCTAAAATATTAGGGCGGAATAAAGTCTCCTGTGGGGTAAATATTGGATAAAGTTATAAGCTCTTATGGTGAAGCTGTAAAAGTATATGTCTGAAAAGTTTTGAATATGCCGGTAAAATGGAAAGATGGTAGTATAAGAAAAAGCAGCGGCTTAGATAATTAGAAAGTTTTCAGTGTAGCAATAGTTGAATGGACTAATATAAAGGATTGGAACAACAGTTTTCTGCAATTATTTTAACAGATCGGAGACAGAAATTTATAGTAATTCCTATTTATAAAAAAAGTACCTATAAGATAGGTAATTCTTTGTGGATTATATTTTCACAAGAAAAATTGAAAATTAAACGTGTTTGGTACAAAAAAACAAACATTATAATGAGGTAATTTTTGCCAGTATCAAATTTTGTGCAAATCACGTTATAAGATAACTATTTACAAAAAAACAATAACTTTGACACCCTGTAAGGTGTAAGCTAGATCCTCATATTTTAGCCTCTGGAATTTATACTTTTAGAGACACCCTGTATATTTGTTTTATTATTAAAAGCTATATATATTGTTATTTTAAATAAGTTTCCTAACATTATAAATGGTTTTGTTTAAAACATGGAAACAGAAATGTTTGTCACCTCAGTCTGCAATCGTATTGCTAAATTTAATCCAGATTCAGCATGGCCACAAGAAGTAGTTACATGTTGCATCACGTTTACTCAGGATCCCTTCTGTCGGATAAGTCGGCGGTTGCCTCGTCTTCTGACATATTGAGGAGAGCTAATGAACTCAAAAGCGGTATGTGTCTGGTGTGCCGCTAATGAATGATTTTGGCATTTGGCTATAAGACTTTCTTTACTTATATTAGTAATTAAATACTACTGTGTGAGTAGTATTTAATTATTTATTCTAAAGAGTCGTAACACCTCTAGAAAGGAGTACAATACAGGAATAATACAGCAATACTAATTATGTACTTCAGTTTTATTTTTTCTTAATGCAATATTATTTATTTAATATTATTCAAATATTTACAGCCATTCTTTCAAGTCATTTAAAACTTCAAATAAAGAAAACAACTTTATTTTGACAATCATATCTAAATAAAACAAAGACGTTCTTTACTCTTTATCTCATATTAAGTATAGTAGTTTCTTGATTTCAAGTTAATTTTTATTCATAAATGAAGAATATATAAAATTATACAATATTAAGTTAATCTTTCAATAAATTACTATACTTGAGAAATAACGAAACTAAGCTAGCGTTGGAATAAGTGTATTAATCTTGATATTATAGCATAGCTTTATTTCCCTGTATAATGAGTTACTTGTAAAGATTAACACTAGATAATAAAATATTTAATTCGTTTTTATGAAGCGGATTAAGAATAGCAGATGTAACACACAAATATGCTCAGATTTGCCTATAAACCTAAACTAACACTTACAAACTAGTTTTTAACGTTAGTACTAATTAAAGCTAGCCCTAACATAATTCTATAGACAGCGTTAATATTCAAAAATAAATATAAATGAATTTAATATAGTACTTATATTTATCTATTTTATTATAGCTCGAATAAATATAATAAAAGGTAAATTATTAATTAGTATTTGGGTACAAGAGTCCTACAATAATATAGGTATGTATATTTTCTTTTATAATAATGATACAATATCAAATAATTAGAAATAAGTATCCCACGTCATCTGATACACTAAAAAAAAGAATAGAAGAAAAATAATCGTTGTACCATTACTACAATTTTTTGATTTATTGATACAATGTCTGCTTGAACAGTTTACCAGCATTTTTGTAAACCCCACTACAAGGGTTTTATAAAAATGTTTGTTAAATAGGTTAATAATTACCATTTAAATATTTAAAAAATTACACATTGGTTGTTAATAATTTTCGCTACTCTATTGCAAACGCGGAATTTCAAGAAACAACTACTCTGCGGGCTAATGCCTCGATCAACATTAACACCTGAAAGACCTATAGCAAACAGCAAGTCATTCGTCTACGGCACATAAGACAATACATACTCGAACTTGTTGGGTCTCATCAGTAAGCCATAGAGTCAGGCAAAAGATGTCTAGATGGATCTCTAGCTGTTTGTGTCTAACACACCCAACAGAATTGAACCTGAGTATACGTGGCTACATGATCTTTGTCATACCCGCCGGAAGGTCAAGAATGCGCGAGATGTAAGTGTCTATGCTGAAGTTGACGGTCTCAAAAAAACTACTTTAATACAATTTGTAATAAATAATACTACAATTGTGTCTGTAATATGAAATTTATTACAAAATATAGTAGAAATTTTTACAATTATAATAAAATTTACAACAACCCAATTAGTATAAAACTTTAGCATTTACGACAAAAACAAAATTATATAGTTTACTACATTTGTAGTTTATTTTACGGCGAAATTGTAAGCAGCACAAATTTATAGCAACTTTTCCAATAGTATTTCTTTCAGTGTAAACTGATTAAAATTACATTTTTTTAAAACATGTTGCTGCGTACACGACGATAGCGATCATTCCCCGGAGTGAAAACCGTGGGGTAGCACGTCGACATATGCGAGCCCCCAAAGCGTTTACCAACCCCTAAACAGGGAAACTATTACTGGGGGGTGAATATTAAATTCCACAAATCTTATTACGCCACCTATGCGGTGCGGCCCGCTATAGTCTGGTAATCGCAATAATGGCAGTACCATTAAGTAGGTTTGGGAAAATATTTACAGATTACAATCATTTATTCGTGAACTGTGGGAAGCCAGGGCCTGAGACTATACTGCAATGTACTCGTATAACTGCATCTATAACTGTTGTGGGACTAACATCTTTCATTCATAATTTTTTATTATGGTATATTTAAACAGTATCTGGGAAAAAGCTCTTTTTCTAGTAAGATTTTGATTATATAAATGTGGGAAAAGGCAAAAAACTTCGCCATAAAAGTTCAGGAAAACTAGTTAGTAAGGTTGAATGTATTTTATTGATTGTTTTACTTCTTATTCTATTCCTTTTTCAAGAACAAACTTCTGTAGATCAATATATCTGCTTTGGCATTAACTACTAGAACTAAGTGAACTTTATTTTTGATTGAAATAAATTAATATTTTGTTATCAAGACAAAATATGAGACTTACCAATACTGTCGGCTGCTATCTTGAAGAAAAGATATTACATCGAAAGAGAGAATTCTGTAAACCAAATAAGGTTTCAGCTGATCGGATATTCGACTTTCACTAGTTTTCCGATATACATCTTACTCTTTATCATTCAACCACTTGCACTGGACTAAGTGTACTTATAAATTAAGAAAAAAACCAGTCATTAAGTTTTCATTAAAATATTAATTTTTTAATAATACTAATTCGGACAAATCTGGACTGATGTCACCAACTAGTTTTGGTAATAACACAACAAAGCTCTTTAACTATTTTAAAAGAGTGTTTATCAAGAAATATTTCGTAACTGCCTTCCAACTAGGCTCGAACACGACTAAATTTTGAAAAAACTTAGGTATCTTGATACCTCCACGCTGTCGTCAATAGTACTACTAGAATTTGAATAGAGAGAATTATAACGGCCTAAA
The DNA here is from genome assembly GCA_037114965.1 of Monochamus alternatus. Lineage (NCBI taxonomy): Eukaryota > Metazoa > Arthropoda > Insecta > Coleoptera > Cerambycidae > Monochamus > Monochamus alternatus. The sequence goes on from CM073427.1 coordinate 13,599,079, forward strand.
TCATATTTTTATTCCATCTCGTATGTTACATAAAAAAGTTTCTTACGAAGTCTTATCAAAACGTCTCAAGACTGATTTTTTATAAATTTATTGAGGAACAATAGAACTTATTCAGCATTATCTGTATCATATCATTGTATGTGCAACGCCGTGGATAATATTTCTTATATAGTTAATCCACGATCTAATCGCACAAGATCATTCAGTCGCGCTATATGACACTCGTCGGTTGATGCTGACGGTGATCTAGAATAATTGACATCTCTCACTGACTGCCAACTTTCCATTACCCTTTTAAATCATTCATGACACCCTGACCAACTCAAAATTTGCCCGCAAGCAGTTGCATCATTTGCAAAATTATGTGAATGCACCGATTTCACGCAGAATATTATGTTAACACGTTGTTCTTTAATGGAACTCATCACAAAATCGTCGAATAGATAAAAATGCTGGTATAAAAATAATGATATCTCCACAATGAGTTGGCATGATCAAGAAACAGCTGGTTACTTGTAACGTTATGTTCAGGACACTACTGCCACCTGCACAACGCTATGATGACTGGTTGTCACGTGATTAAAATATTATTTCTGATCAGACTTCGTATTTATTTGTTCTTACATCATTAATTAATAGAAACAAACTCAAGTAAATTAATATGAATATTGTGTATAAAGGAACGTAACGATATAACAGATTAGCAGGTATCTGGAATAAATTTCCAGTTGATTAGTCTACCAATTTAACCTATATACGCCAAGCAAATGTAAACTGTCGAATACCTTTGAAGAATTGGAAATGGAACAAACAAATCCCACATGTACTAAACAAACGAAGTAAAATCACGTATCCCATTTATCGAATTAAGGACTACTCGTATCTTTGCTCCAATGCACACAAATCCTATGAAAAACACTTTCAGAAATAATATATTTTTATTCGTGAAAATCCGCAGTCTAGGCAACTTTGTCCAACTTGAAACACCATTTGCGATTTACCGATAACCTAATCGTCCAGAAGGTTTACATTCATGGAGATATTATCTTCAAAATTAGTTTCTATCGCGTTAAAGAGCCAGGATTAGTGGCCTCTAGCACGAACTGCTTCGTTTATTACGTTGACAAAGTTGGAGACCCTCTTGCAATCGAATTATACACAACCGTTATCTACAAGTCCATTATTTCGAGCCCTAAAACGCAAATTAATTGTTTAAAAATATATTTCAGATGAGTCTAAGGGATGGACAGAATGGTCCTTTGAACCGTCAAATACGAATGGTTCTGTTATGGTAAAAGCGTGGTGGTTAAAAAGTTAGATAGTAACTTTATACAGGGTGATTTACAACTCATCCAAAAAAATCAGAAAAGGTAGTCCGAAAATGATTTCAAAATACACTTCTGGCAATGGAAACTGGTCCACTGTAAAACCTGATCCTGAGTAAGAAAAATCACTCGGTCGCCTACCACAGCGACAAAAAATGGAAGGAATTTTCATAATAAAACTATACAGGGAGTCGGGAAATTATTCGTCAAGACTTCAGGAGATGACTGACTCCTCACAAGAAATTAGGGCGAAGTCCTATAACAATTTTTCGAAAACTCAATATTAACGGAGATACAGGGTGTTAATAGTTTAAAATTTTATTTTCGATATTTGTAAATAACTTCTTAAGAAATCCAAATATTTACATACAATTTGCAAATCGGGGGTTTTTGCGGACGAGAAATTCAAATATGTTTCTAATTTTGACGTTACTAGTAGAGAGCGCCACTTATGACACATCATATTTCTTTCAAATGACGGAACTTTTTTGCTGCTTAGTGTATCCATCTGAAACAATCGATTCTCCTACATGTTATATCTTAAAAAGATATACCTTATTGAAGTCGTTAGGAGTAACAGTTTTCGAAATAATCTTATTAGAAATATTCAGTGCACCGAGTAAAAACTGTTTTGATTTCAGTTAAAGTGCCTTTTCTACTGAAAATACAGCAACATCTTACTTGAAAAAGTTGTTCAGAACGGTAAATTATGGAGATGTGCAGAATTTTTAAAGAATCGGCCTGCTTTGATAAAATCTTTGTGCTTTGTTGAGAAATGGTTTCATCAAACCTCGCCGACCTTCTTGAAATTTTGCACTTTTCCGTAATTTACGATTCTGAACAACTTTTTCAAGTAATATTTTGCTGTATCTTCAGCAGAAAAGGCATTTTACCTGAAACCAAAACAGTTTTAGCTCGGTGCACTGAGCGTTTCAAATAGGATTATTTCAAAAATGCAAGGTATACCTTTTTCAAATAAAACAGGTAAGAGAATCGATTGTTTCGATAGTCAGATGGATACATTAAGATGCAAAAAAGTTCTGCCATTTAAGACAAACATGGTGTGCCACAAGTGGCGCCCTCTACTAGTCAAAATTAGAAACATATTTGAATTTCTCGTCCGCAAAAACCTCCGATTTACAAATTTTATGTAAGTATTTGGATTTCTTAAGAAGTTATTTACAAATATCGCAAATAAAATTTTAACTTTAACACCCGGACACCCTGTATATTATACTCAATGTTTGCACTGTATATTGCACTAAATTACAAAAAATGATTGTTTTTAACGCGACAAACTATAGAAAATTATGTTGACAATAAAAACAATTGCATAACGTTAGCCATGACGTAATTCGTCTGAATTCTTGCCGTAACTATATAAGGATTTTTCAAAAAGTTGTGAATCACCCTGTTTAATTTTATGGTGATATAAATGGTTTTAAATTTGTTGTAACGTTGTCAAATTTAGAAAATATCTCAAGGGAGGTGGTTATAAACTTTCAAAATGTACGAGGCATATTCACAAAGTAAGTTCCAATGTCATATAAAACAGAATCGTTTACGTTCAAATCTGCTTTATTGCCCTTAAGTATGCATACTTTACATTACTTTCCATTAACACTAACTCACTTTTCACAGCGGGGACAAATTTTTGTATTCCGTCATTGTAGAATGATGTTGCCTGTGTTGCAAACCACGTTTTAATTACTGTTTTGACGTGGCATGATCGTAGAAATGCTGGCCACCAAGAAAACTTTTAAGATTGAGGAATACATGAAAATCACTTGGTGCCAGGTCTAGACCATAGGGAGGATGGTAAATTTGCTATCAACAAAACTGTCCAATAAAATCTTGTGTTACAACAGCAGTGTGTGGTCGGATGCTGTCGTGAATCAACACAACACCCCGACTGAGTATATCGCGTGTTTTGTTTTGGATAGCATGTCCTAGTTTCTTCACTTCAGATTGTTGAACGATGGAGATGGTGAAGCTGTACACTTTGGCTATTATTAAAAATCTTTGTTGACGTTTAGGTGCGTTGTAAGTAAAGTTAAAGTAAAATGTAAATTTTCTGAAGCACATACGGTAGGGGGTAAATTTGTGTGTAGGAGCAGTAAATTAATATATGGTTTTCAAATACAAAAAGGGATAATTTGTAACAATGAATGCTGTAGCGTTCTCGGTATAGGTGGTGGAAATATATAGGACGGTATATTTGATCGTTTTCGAGTTACTAGACGATTCTTAATTTTCGAAAAAGATGACTTGTTACACTTGATATTGTAAAATAGTTTAAATATTCTACAGTATCATTTTTGAAATATATGCCATGGTCAAGTGGATCACACTCCTGAAAGTGCGGTTTGAATTAAGCCGGAGAGACATTTTTTTCAGTATGTAACAAATTTATCGACGATTCCAACCGAAATAAAGACTTTGTAACCATGATGTAAATTCTTCAATATGCCGAAGTATCTGTCTTCTCTAGATGATGACAATTTGTAACAATATTGAGGAGAATTTTTAAAAATATTAATTATTACGTGTATGTATATTATTTTATTGTTTTGTTCTTTATCAACTTCGAAAGGAAACCAAAGACGTGTTGGTTTCAGTGCATAATTGTAGCCTAAGCAAATAATTGTGTCATGCCAAACTGATTGATATTTGGAATACATTAACCGTGTGTGTTCAAAAAAGGCGCCGATATTACTGCAAAACTTATCAATTCTGATATCTATTTACCAACACCTTTGGTCTCTACGTGTAAAAACGCATTTCCGGTTCCGGTATAGTCGCGACGTTTTGGCAAGTACAGTTAGTTCACAGTGTCTTTAGACTCCATAACTTTTGCTGGTGAGTTAATAATATGGTGAATGGTGAATCTTTTTATTTATTCGCCTTCGTTTCGATTTTCCCCCATAAAAAAATGGGTAATGAAGTGAATGCAATATTAATAAACTAATCTTTTTTGTAGGGATGATTGCATAAGTAAGTCAAATAGAGATACTTCATCTTTCTATTATATAAAACATGTAATGTCAACCCTAAGTTTAAGCTTTAAATATCCCTACATCGAAAGGGGCCATCCCTTTAAAATAAGGAGAGTTAAACAATGAAAGAGTATCGATGTCAGTGATTTTTTTTAGCTTTACAATTTTTCTTGTCCGGAACGTCTTACTCATTTGCATATCCGACCAAAAGCAACAAAAAAATTTCTAAAACGAATACTTTTTCTACAAATGCATTTTACGAATAAAAATACAACTGTAATAAAATGCAAAACTGTGTTACTGAATTACAAAATGCGGTATAACTAAAATCAAGTTAAAGCTCCTGTAACATAATTTGTTTTTTGTGTCAGTAATAATGAAGTAAGGAAGGTTTTACTATTGACACAGGACTGAGACAAGAAAACCCACTCTCAACGCTTCATTTTTAATTTAGTACTAGAAAAGGTCATAAGAAATAGTCAGTTGAACACAGAAGGATAGGAGGATTGTTTAAAAGTCACCAAATAGTAAGTTATGCAGATGATGTGGCCATTACTGCTAGAGATAGTAGGGAATTAGAAGAATAATATAATAATAATAATAATTTATTTGCGACAATTACATTATTTACAATTATTCCATTTATATATGATATCTATACATTAACACTAACATGCAACTGGCAAATAAATTGAAATACCACAAAAGGCGAACCTTGAGCGTGGATTGACATCACAATTAACCTAACATTAAATATAATATTTAAACAAAGTTTCTAATGACTAATAAGTGGTTACATTCTTTAAGACAAAAGTTGAACAGATTGGTTATGTTTCGAGGTAAGTAAACAAAATGTATGCAGATACACAAAATATACACTTGCGCTTAGATTAGCTATAAATATAAAGGGGCATCGTATCATTAAGTATATTTGGTATTAATCAAATTGTGTATTTGTGATCTTGATGTATTATATATCCATTTTTTAATTTTAGATTTAAACATACTATATGAATTAATAATTTTTATTTCAGTAGGTAAGATATTAAAAATTTTAGGTCCTAAATATAGAAAAGATCTTTGTTATTGTTATTGTTATTATTAAGAAGTAATGAGAAAACTTGTGGAGGAAGCAAGTAAAGTGGGATTGCAGATAAATCAAGAGAAAAGTAAGCTTTTGAGAATAGGAGAACAAAAAAAAGATACCAATTACAAATTGAGAACACAGCATGGAAAAATGGAGTTTAACGAAGTTCAAGAATATGTGTATTTGGGGGCGCTAATAACAGCTAACTGTAATGAGGAGCAAGAAATTAATAAGAGAATAATATAAGCCAGAAGAGTGCAGTGGCTAGCACATCTAGAACATATGGAAGATGAAAGGACAGTTAAAAAAATTGTAGAGACCATGCTACAAGAAAAAAAGAGGGAGACCGAGGAAGCGATGGAGAGAGGCAGTGGCAATAGATCTAAGGGAGAAAAATGTAACGCATTGGAAAAAAAAGCGAAGAACAGAATGAAGTGGAGGAGAATAACGCAGTTCAGGGTTTTAAAGGCCTGTAAACAGCTTTATATATAATAATGAAGTAAACAATTGAAGTTTCCCAGAAAATCGATAAAACTGTAACGTACGATAACATTGCAATCTATGATCTGTTGCTATTAACCTAAAGATATTATTACACATAGTCGCAGAAGAATGCAGATGACTTACGTCATACAAACAAATGAATAATTCATATTTCTATCAAAATATTTAAGAAACTGCAACTGAGAAGAGTAAAACTATATGCTACACTAAATATTTGCACCATATATTGCACTAAATTGCAAAAAAATGTTTATTTTTTATATGAACAAATATCGAAAATTATGTTGACAATAAAAACAATTGCGTAACGCCAGCTGTGACGCCTGTGTCGTCTGAATTCTTGCCGCGACTATAGTAGCATTGTGGCTAGTGCGTTTCGTTTTTTGTACATAGTGCTTGATATTTGTGAATGTATATAAACAAAAATTATTTATAGCAACCACGAACAGTTGCATGACATGTTAATTTATGACGAGTCTGGGCAATTTAACTATAGATGATATTGAGGATGTAGGCTCTTCCTTGATTGTAGAAATTCCAAACACTAAGACAAAGATTCCACGAACCTTTCTGGTTACCGATGTGGGAAATATGCTTGAATTGTTTCGGAAATACCTGTCCCTTCGTCCCCCTCTGGCTACGAAACGTTTGTACGGTAAAACCTTTTCACAAGCACCGTCAACAAGTTATTTTGAACACTTGTAAGTATTTCACATCTTATTATATAACAACTGTGATAACAACATGTCTCCATTAATATTTTAGTGGGTATCCAGCAAATATCCAACGGAAAATATAACAGACTATGTCGGAGAATACATACCACCGATTTACAATTATCGATCTTAGAAGCGTTTTTTTTTTTTTCGAGGAAAAGAAAACCAATTTAATTTCAATTGAGGAAGAGAGTTCCATCAAACGGCGCGAGGTCAACGTTCGAAAACTTTTATTTGGCCGGGTTCAGACAATTACAGAGAATTTAAACGGAAGTGGCAGATGTCGGCCTTACAAACGAAATTAACAATTGTTAATTGGATACGGAATATTAAATAGAGTTATTTTTTTCGAGACCCTCGCGAATTTCCTGTGCACGAAAGGACATTGCGCGAACAGTTGGCTGTGCATGTGGATCTTATCAGATGAAAATATTAACGGTACCAGTCATTATACAAGGCATATATATGTATGGACTGCACACCATAAAAAATAACTCAAATTCATTTCTGAGTAAAATTATTATGGTGTTGAATTTTGAATAATTAGACATTTGAATAAAGAAATGAGCTTATCACAATATAAATTCAATCATAACCATAAAAAATGTCTTATTTGAAATAGATAATCAAAATGTAATTCTGATAATAAAAAACCAATTATATAGTCGCATTATTTTTAATGCGACTATAATTTTACAGAATTCGTTCTTTTAGTGTACATAATTATATTAACTATACATGTTAAATACTCTTCCAGTCCATGGAACATTCTTGTTGACGTTTAAAAATTTTAATTTTTAATTAAACTCGACTACATAGATAAAATGTTGTATTGTATTCGTGTTTTAGACGCGTTTTATCCATTTAAGAAAATTAAACATTCCTTCGTGAATAAGCTATTTACAACACCCTTACAATAAAAATTATTGTATACTTACAGTTCAATAAAATAAAAAAACATGAAATTTTTATCATGTATTATTCCATTACTTAAGGGCACCGTATTCTTGAAATAGTATTTTCTACAAATACATGTAATTTTAGACATTTAAGAACTGAATAATATAGTTTAGCAAATAACAAGAATGTTATCTCATGCCACCTGCGAATATTCAAAGATACCGAAGTAAAATCAATATATAACGTCAGAAAGCGATCTATCCAGCAAATTTTTAGGTACTGAAATCTTTCAAAATACGTATTTTTTTTAATTCAGCTGTACATGTAAATATTGTTATAATATAACTTACATATAAGATTGTTCACTTTTGTTTATAAGTATGTGAAAATAATTCTTAAAATGAGGAGTTACAATAGCAAAATAATGCGTGTCATACGTGTTTCATATAAACGCATTTTAAAAGTATATTATTTGAGGAGAATTTAAATAGTGAAAGGCGAATAACAAAACATCAATCATTTTATTTTTGATATTACCTACTTTTGCCATCTGCGAATATTCAAAGGTACCGAAGTAAAACGAATATATAACGACAGAAAGCGGTCTAACCAACAAATTTTTAGGTAAAGAAATCTTTCAAAATGCGTATTTTTTAAATTCTACTGCAGATGTAAATATTGTTATAACATAAACTTACATGCATATAAGATTGTTCGCTTTTCTTTATAAATATGTGAAAATAATTGTTAAAATGGGTTAGAATAGCAAAATAATGTGTATCATACAAATGCATTTTAAAAGTCATTATATTATTTATGGAGAATTTAAATAGTAAAAATGGATGAACGAAACATCAATAATTTTATTTTTGATATTACTTTTGTTCTATGCGTTTTATTTTTCGAAATTTCTGTACCTAAAAAACACCACAAATTTGATAATTCCACGGCGAGAAATACGACGACCTTAAGCAAACACGACATAAACAATACAAACAACAAATTTCTCAGTCATCGAAAAAAATCAGAACTACATGTGACAACTTTGTTTACAAATTTACTAGATCATTAAACTTTTTATAAAAAATTGTAAACCTGCAGTTTGATATTAAAAGCCAATTATTAACATTATTTCATTCTTTTTTTCCGAAAAAAGATATTCTCGTGCCGGTGACTGATTTTAAACAGTTTATGTCGGATACATCCATATGGAAAAATGGACGCACATACAAAGCACTGTTTGGATTATATTAGCGGTCTATTCAGATAACGTATTTCCTGTCATATCGGAAAACCGTTCGGGACATTTGCATTCCCTCGATAGCACGTACACAAATGCCTTTTTCTGATTCGGAAAGCGGTTATCGCAATCGCCAGAATGAGCGAAACTGATAGTACTGACTTGTCTCCGTTGGAGAAAACCAACGCGGTTTAGGTTAACGACCCCCAACTCCTAATTCAGTCACAAACTGGAGGTTAAGAATTCAAAATGTTAATGGTTTTGTTTATAACATGCTGTCGATTGTGTGCGTACGATTCAAGATCGTAAGAAGTTAAAGATACTTTGAGGTAAGCGGAAAGATCTCGAAAATATTAGAATATTGAGGCACTCGACAATCTGTTTCGTTCTTATTTACAATATAGGTCACAATTTGTTACAATAGATAATTAAATATCTTCCTATATTATAACTTCAGGAGTACCACAGGGAGCTCACTTGAGACCACTATTAGTTTCATTTTTCATTCACGATATCGACCTGTGTATTTTACATTAAATAATAAAAATAACGAATATTTATTCATAGTTGTACATTAGTAGTTAGTATTAATGGTGATTAATAGTGATTTTCTATCATATATTAGATTAAATTATTTATCATAATACAAGAATAAGAAAACAAGAATAAATATTAGGTAGACCTCACTAAAGTTTCATAAAAAACTTGAGCGTGAGTGTAAGTTAATAATTTTTAACTATGTTATAGATTACAATCATTCTCATATTAGACTTAAACAGTATAGTTAACAATTACAAAAAATTTCCTTAATTATAAGACACCAAAATTTACAAAATTATTTATTTTATCCAATGATTGGTCGAGAATCCATTTTTTAGTTCTTTTTTATAGGTAACATAATATATTATAGATTTTATGCAGTGGGGGAGGTGATTATATAATCTAGGAGCTAAATATAAAAAACATTTCATTCCCACAGTTTTTTTAGCAACTGGAGCATTTATTCTATCTTTAGCTTGCCTAGTATTATGGGCATGGTTTATATTAACATTTGTTTGTTTGAATAAATTCCGATTCTTTAAAAGTTAGTTCCGTGGAATAAAATATATTTTTATTTAATATAATTTTTATAATTTGCGTTTGTGTTCTCATTAACAATTCAATAATAGTTTTGCTCGCACCACTCCACGCAATTAGTCCGTATCGTAGTAACTATTCAACAAGTGCAAAATATATTTGTTTGGTTTTATTAAAATTTAGAACTTTTCTAACTTGTTTAAAGTAATAAATTAAAGATCTTATTTTCTTTATTGTATATTCTACATGTAAATTCCACTTTAAATGCGGGTCAATAATAATGCCCAAATACTTTATATTGTCAGAAAATTCTATAGTCAAATTTGTATTTTCTATTTGGATAACTTTATATGGTTGTAAATTATTTATATACGAAGTAAAAGGTACGAATTTTGTTTTATTAGTGTTTAAGGTAAGCAAATTTTGATCAAACCAATCTTTAATTCGTTTAAGTGCTATACTGACCCTCTCTTTTAAATGTGTCCAGTTTTCTCCGAGCTCTGCTCGAAAATAAAAGCATGTATCATCAGCAAATGAAACCATGTCACAATTTAAATCAAGGGTAAGTAAGTTATTTAAATAAAGTGTAAATAAAACGGGAGCCAGAACTGTGCCCTGCGGTAAGCCATACAACACAGTTCTTGTACTGCTATATGTTCCATTTATTTTTACACACTGTGTTCTTTCATATAAATAATTTTTTGTTAATTCTGTACCCCTAAATCCATATTGCCAAAGCTTTCGCATTAACAGAGAATGGCTTACCGTGTCGAAAGCCTTCGTAAGGTCAGCAAATATACACAATGATGGAACACTTTTATCTATATTTTGATATATTTTACCAATTGGCTCTGAAATAGCATCATTTGTCGACATTTTAGCTCTAAATCCAAACTGTTTTGAAGATATTAAATTATATTTATCTATAAAACTAACTAATAAAACTAAAATATAACAATAAATCTAGTACAGATAAAGTTTATTAATACGATAAATTTTATATAAGACAGAAATCTACACTAAAAGAAATATTTTAGTTGTTATTCACACAACGTTTTTTGAAATAAAGAAACGCTTGAACTGCGTCATTGTGGATATATTTTAATTGTACAAATCACTTGTAGGGTATAATAGTATAATTTGCAAATTTAATTTCACTAGTTTTGTCGTAAATGGTATTTAATCATTTTGCAAAGTTTGTATCAAATGGAGTTTTCGGGAGTGCTCTCTATAAATAAAATAATGCCATTGTAGTACCTCCGGTTATCATGGAATTCTACTCATCAACTCGATTATTTTAAATGGAACATCCTGAATATTTCTTATATCTATCTCCAATGGTCTTCGAAATATTTCAATTCTATAAAAAATGTTGCTTTTCGGTAGGTAGCCTTTCAAAATTTTTTATATTGCGTAAGCTGAAGTATTGATATTTAAAACAAAGAATGCCTTATAATGTGTTACAGATATTTTAAAAACTGTTTAATTTTACAGATGGTAGTGAAAATTTATTGTCAAAATGATCCGATTTCTTGTGAGGATGGCTGTAAAATTGCTAGCAAACTTAAAAACAAAACAATCAATACGTCATAAGTCATCATTTGCTTGGTTGTTTTGTTTTTTTTTGTTAGCTTTCACAGCCATCCTTGCAAGAAATCAAATCATTTTAATTACCTATCACGAAAACAGTCAATGTGTAATTTGATAGAGGGTAAAATTCTACAAGAATTTTTGCTGAAATATACAGAGTGTCCGAAAATAAATGCAAAAGTTAGTCAAAAGTTGAGGTTTAAAAAATACAAGATGTCAAAAATTAAAATTTTACCTTCGATATTTGTAAATAAAGTTTCAAAAATCCAAATATTTTGGGGATTTGGGATTTTTGGAGGCGAGAAATTTAAATTTGTTTCTAATTTTGACGTCACTAGTGGAGGGCGCCACTTGTGGCACATCATGCTTCTTTTAAATGACAGAACTTTTTTGCGGCATAGTGTATCCATCTAACTATTGGAACAGTTGATTCTCCTCCCTTTTTTTATCTGAAGAAAAAGTATACCTTGTTGAAGTCGTTAGGACTAACCGTTTTTGAAATAATCCCATTTGAAATATTCAGTTCACCGAGTAGAAACTGTTTCGGTTTATATTGACATACTGTCTGTTCAAATCATTTTCAAGCATTTTTTTCGTTTTACACGAATTTTATAACAATAATTAGTGATTATCCATTTAAAGCTATTTAAGGGTAATTTATATAGGTTTAGGGGTAGTAGCGACATTTCCCCAGCTATCTGACGTATTTCTGAGCCATTTCTAATGTTAATTAACAATAATCAATTGATTTTTTTAAGATTTATGCGTTCCCCCGGATAAGCCAAAAATCGGCTATTTTTAACATTGTCCTTTTCACTGCATTTTCGACAATTATTTCCATTTTCATTTGCCAGTCGTCAGTTGCATTTACAATAGGAAATGAATAAATACGCATTGAGAAACGTTCGCAAACAACTAATTTCCATTAGCATCATCGGCCTGTCACCGAAGCAGGTCCGTAAATAAAACGCACTTCGTAAATATTATTTATCATGCGCGCTAATTAAAGTAATAAATAACAATTTACACTTGCACACAAGGGGGACACGGTGCAGGCTAACGGTTAAGGTTATTACGGCAATTATCACGGGAAACCTGCCTCTTTGTCAGCATAACTGTGTCCATTCACACTGACTGTCGCGTATTATTTTCATTCATCTCGCGAGATGGGATTAATTAATAATTTTTAACGCGGTCAGCAAGACGTTTGTATAGATAATGGAACGGTAAAAAAATGTGTGCCATCGTAGTCATAAATAAAATTGTGTAATAACGTCAGTTGACAAAGATAATTCTATTTTGAAAAATACAATATTTGAGTAATATCCCAATCATAAATTAGTCAAAATTCTACGTTAAAGTTTAGAATGAAAAGATTTTATTTAATAGAAACTGGCGCATTCGCCAAATCATTGAATATTTCTTGAACATCGTTACATTGTTCCAACAAAGCCAAAGCCTTAAGATAAGGATAATTAACAAAAATAAACCTTCACAGACGTTGATTTTTCTTTTTATTTGCAAAATTGTTATTACAATTGACGTATAAGTTATATAAACAACCTTAATTTTCCATAAGCCAATACACTAGAGGTACCTACTATTGTGTGTATTTATTATATTAAGTCACCCTTTATTATCGTTATTATTAGAGATACAAAATAAAATTTCGAATTAAAGTTGTAACTGAACCCCTTAATGGAATCACAGTGGCGTGCAGAAGTTGAGGGGTAGAAGAAACAATAATATGTTTTTTAATGAAACGCCCTACGTATTGTTGAATTTTTTAATTATTCTTTTTCTTCCTATTTTAAAAATATGACATATAGCTACGTTCTTATCTTTAACCGTTTTCAAAATACTGAACATTGAAAATCGTATTTAAGCTACCTATTATATATGAACGGAAACTACAATTAGTAAAATAGTCTATGAAATTATGTATTTTTTTAAATTCTGATAAAGCATACAATTCTGATTACATCCATATATTTGTCCCAGTGGTTACTGAGATATAAAGGAAAATGTCGAATATATCTGATATATCAATACAATCAGGAAATACACCCAAAAGTTTTAATCTGAGTCTAGGTGGCTGTGATAATAATTGTTTTAATTCGATGTTCTATTGTTTTTTTTTCTAATGCACGTCGAATCATCTATAAAAATGACAATTTTTGTATTTGACATTTTTTTGTAACTATGACATTAAAACCACAAACCTAGTGAGAGCGTTATGCTGGGACACCCGGTACATGAAAATATTGAAGCTTAGAAACATTTTTTGTCTGTTAGTCATTTTTTTTGCAGCAAATAGCTTTGTAATATTTTTTATATATGTATACGGGTAATTTGTTGAATAGCTTACCTAAGTTGTAAAATCTTAAACGAATTGAATAAAATGGTAAGTTTGTTAACGATACACAAAATTTATCATTTTGTCTCATGTTGACAGTGTTAAAAATCCCTATTTGAAATAAATTTACATTTTATTTTAATTTTTCCTGCTTAAATAAAAACACGTGTTTTTCAAAAAGTTTTTCAGTTTTTCGATCCGATGTAAATTTCGCGAAACATTCAACCGTCCCGCATTTTTGGCACACGGTGTATAATTCTGTAATAGGTTCTCGTCATTTTAGTTGTCAGCCGTTATTACCAGTTTATTTAATTGTGTGTATCATTCTTTGATATAGTTTAGCTGGCATTTTGACACTTAAAAGAAACAGGATTTCAGCATTTGCTTTTAAAGGGTTGTAAGGGATGCTAAAATAATTTCTTTTATATGAAATACCGCCTTTAAAATCGGCTAAAGAATTCACTGTTTAATTTTCCGCAACTATTTTCGAAACACCCTGTATATATATATTAACATCAGCAACTAATATTAGATCGGTAGTATCGATTTCTTAACTTAAACAAAAGTACCTTTTAACATAACATTTTCATGAAATCGCTCACTACCTTAGCTGTTATTCGTACACCCCGTATCTCTCGGAAATTTTCAAATGGTGGCTTCCAGGAAATATATATAGGCGCGTCGAGATTTTTAGTGGTTTATTCAAAAAAAGGAAGGCCATACATAGGGATTTATGACGCCCATGACGACCTAATAGCTAGGCTGGGCTTCTAGAATAATAACATAAGTAACAAACAATAGTTACAGTTGAAAATGTAATACTTATTTCACAGTATTTTCATTACGTGTCGTGAACTGAGATAGCCGAGGATTATAAGCTGAAATAAATTTGAGAATTCGCACCACTGCAATCAACAAAGCAGGTAAAAAAGATTATTATTTTATAGCGACCAAAAACCTTTAGAATATGCGCATACATATCCATATTTAAATTTATGCAGGATATATGAAAAAAAAACCTCATAAATGTTCAATGAATATGCAATAATAAAACAATTGATTTATTACTTGCCTTTTAATTAAATTAAGTTTTTACTAAATAAAGCATTTGGTACTGAATAGATACCATTAAACACATGTTAATTGTGTATAAATTTTATTAAATCAACATTATTGTACGTACAAATTTCTTCGAACAGGAAAGATTTCTTGACCTAGCCTTTCAGAGAATAAGATCGCATATGAAGTTTTGAATAACGCCTAATATAAAAGTACAGTGAATTTTGGTCACTTTTCACTTTCATTTTAGGTGTAAGCATACAGTAATCTGACCAGTAGTCAGCCTAATAAAACAAAATTTAAACTATAAACTATATTATTAGGAGTAATACAAATACGATTATAATATGAACAAAATGTTGTTTAAAGTTTTAAGCAAAATGAATAAAAAATAAACAAACAAAAGGGAAGCAAAATAAGACACTTTCTTTCATTTCTTCTTTTCATTTTAGCATATTTTTAACGATACCATCATATCTACTTTAACTGCACCTACTGAAACCACAATGAGAGCATTAATTTAAAATGAAATACATTATATATAATAAGTGTAGGTAAAGAAATTCTGTTTAAATTATGTACATAATATAGTCAAATTGTTATTCTATTATCGATGTAATTTATGATAGGTACCTGGTTAGTAAAGCAAGCCACCCTGTATGTAAAGCTGACCTATCAATTTACCTGAATGTACCTTATACCTGAAGTAAATATAGGTGTGGACAAACTTTTACAATTTTTACTTTTCTTGGGATATTTTTTGACATTTGCAACTTATGACAAAATTATAAGATGCAGAATATGTATAAAATAAGAACCATATGCCAAAAATCCGGTCTAAATGTAGATTATTTCATTGAGTGCCTAACTTTATAGCAACATAATCTGGAAAAGGAACTGAACAAGGATACAAAATTAATTTACAGTTGTTCTTTAATTTAATCAGTTATTATGTCCATGATCCCAAGATCATGCAGATACCAAAGATATATAATATATAAGATCCTTATGATGATTCATCATTGAAAAAGGTCATATTATCAATATCACCGAACCTTCATAATGTTATGGAATACATAAATAGAAATATCCATTATTTATATTTACTTTTTAATAACAAAGAAATCACGTATTCTATAATAAACTGCGCATGCTTTAGATATAAGGTCTTCCGTACAATCAAAAAATGATGCTCAAATTGATGTAAATTTTCTTGAATGACACGATACCATCGATTTGTTAATGAATATCTTAGCTCTTGAAATACGATACAATAGATTTTATCATTGTACACCGAAGTTGCATATACTTATTCCTTTAACCTAATGGATTGAGGTCGGGTGATCGAGCAGTAATTAAACCAGTTCGATTAATTCACCGTTCCTCGAAGATCATATCTAACCAATCTGAAACTTGATATATGTAACCAATCATCAATTGTAAGCATAACTATTAAATTAAACTGTTGTTTTTATCTGTTTAATAAATTATTGATTGTAATTTATACAATTTCATAGAATAATCCTGTAGAAATAGTCAAAATATCTGACTAAATAAGGATATAAACGAATTTTATCAAGACCATCTTCATTCAAAATAAAGATTAAAATTTTAATACTGAAAAAATACTTTTCACCACAGTTGTAGAAGTTTAGGAAATTCAAATGCAATGTAGACCCCATAAATATTAATATTTCATTATAATTACTGTAATCGAGCTAGAACGAATATTTATTTATTTAATATATACCTAATAAAGAAAATTTTTTTTAAGTTTGGAGTGGAGGAAAACCTCTGTCATTTTTCCTACTCTACCTCTCCCAAAACTCAAGACACAAAAAAGGGGCATCTTATATTCTCCTTTGATCAATCATGGAATATATGTCATAAAGTCTATACAGAGTGATTCATGGATAATATTGTACGTGATTATATAAAGGAGAATTTATATGTTTTTCTTTTAAGATTATTAAATATAGAATAGATTATTCTACCTTAATTATAGACGTATAGATTGGTGCGAGCAAAAACTATTAATAAACAATAAGTTATCAGTTTTGGTGTTAGGGTTCATTTCATGAAGATAAAACGAGTATCTTTTTTTTGTTTCAAAATAATGGTTAAATGAAAAATTTGCAATGAGATCATAAATGGACGAGGTATCAATTTTGGCGGATAAACAAAGATAGCTTACGTAGCCCCCCTGAATTAGGTTTATTATTTCAACACACTATATCTCAGTATATACGTACTAATATTTGACAACTAGTTATTACGAAAAAAAATTATATTTTTTTGCTATAGAATCTGCTAAAATATTACCCATTCCTTATGTATCACACCGTATAATTTTAACATATTCTTTTTAAACTACTTAGATTCATATAAATAAGATCAGTTACGAAAAATACAAAAGTACCTATGTATACGCAAAGTCAATAAACAAAAAGCTCCATCACACTAACTGCTAAAAAAACTAACTGCGAGAATAATATTTAAAGCTCGCATCAGCTCATCAGGTAGTAACATAACCTAAATTTTATTTTTAAACATTACACAGCTAACACACTTGTTTCTATTTCCTGTTGGCTCTGGCATACAAACGATTTTTTTGGCAGGCGATTCGAAAATAAAGCTTTCCTTTTCACGACAGCAAGGTCAACGGGTTTGGCGTTCGGAATTCAAAAACATAAATATAATTCCGTATAGGTTAAATACCTTAACGCCCCCAATAAAATTTCCGACCAGAAACATACAGCCGTGGACTATAAAAAGTGTCCGACCTAAATTGCTTGCACCGATTTATTAATTTCGTATTTTAAATCCCTTTACACGTTTCAGAAAAGAAACTCTCTTGCCCACAATCAACAAAAAATGACTATAACTTTGTTCAGTTTTTGATAACATTTTTTTATTTATTTGTAGATAATAGAGATACACAGCTATTCTATATAAAAGGGACTAAAGAAAATAGCAGACAGATAATGAAATTTTAAGAAAAAAGTTTCATATCACAATATTTTTGATAATGGCACACATAGTTTTATTTGACGAAAAAATACCATCGAAGTGATAACAATTTGTATTATTTCTTTTAATTATTGAGTTAAAAAAAATGTGTTTCAATGATCAAATTCTCGAAAAATAAAACACGTAGAACAAAACTAATATTAAAAATAAAATTGTTGATGTTTCGTTTATCTACTTTGACTAAGTATTTAAATTTTTCTCAAATAAAATAATAATTTTCAAAAAGCGTTTGTAGGATACGCATTATTTTGCTATTCCAACCCCACATTTTAACAATTATTTTCACATACTTATAAACAAAAGTGAACAACCTTATATGCAGAACTATGCATTATAACAATATTTACATTTACAGTTAGGTAAATTAAAAAAATACGTAGATTTCTGTACCTAATAATGTATTGGTTAGACCGCTTTCTGTCGTTATAAATTCCTTTTGCAGATGGTATGAGATAACATTCTTGCTATTTATTTTTTTTATTATATCTCACCTGCACTCAGTTTATATGTGAACATACATATCAAGGAATAGCCAGTTCAATTGTCGGTCATCTCACCTATAGCATACTGATGAGGGCTAACAAGCCCGAAACCGGTCTATGTCTGGTGGTGTGTCCGACAAGGGTTCTTGGCTGTTCACAC
Organism: Monochamus alternatus; assembly: GCA_037114965.1. Taxonomy (NCBI): domain Eukaryota; kingdom Metazoa; phylum Arthropoda; class Insecta; order Coleoptera; family Cerambycidae; genus Monochamus; species Monochamus alternatus. The sequence goes on from CM073427.1 coordinate 13,617,601, forward strand.
AGATACTGCAGGAGTAATTCAATGCCGGTCGGGGCATTAGTCCGCGGAGTAGTTGTTTCCTGCAGTATCATTTACAGATCTATATTATCCAATTCTTAAATGTCTAAAATTATTTGTAGGGAACACTATTTTGAGAATACGCCACCCTTAAGCTTATTCAGGTCCATCTTCGTAGAAAACTTTTATTTAAACTGATATTCTCTGTCCTATCTTCTGTTTCAGTTTGGCTGTACAGAATCGGAAAGTTCATGACTTGCCATTGCTTTTACGCAAATTAAACAAAATAAGTAAATACACATATATCTACAACATACAATACAATGTCAGGTATACAACGTTTCACGATCTAAATAATACCGTTCATTTGTAGTGAGAGCATCTCAAATTCCTAATCGATAAAATCGAATATCTGCGATTGATATTGGATTGGTAGGCAAGCGGAAGTGCGTCACCAGGAGAGAGACTTTAGGCGCGAAGTGGAAAGTGGACCCACTTAATAAAATATCATTAGACGATGTTGTAGTACGCACAGGCCGCGTTTTGCATTTATGGGAGTGTGCACTCCCACTGTAGGGTTGATTCTGTAAGCTATATCTGTCCTATTCTTTGTCAATTTCTGTTTAAGTGAGCAAACAAAATAATATCAAATAAATATACATTTCCGTTGTCTGGCAACTTTAGAAATGTTAATCTCTCCGTCTTAACATAAGAGTTTATTCATTTCTTTCTTATTACATACCAAAATACCACCAAATACCAAAGGGTTTGGTTTTAGCCCTGCTTTGTTGGACCTATTTTCGTCTTATATTGATAATATAGCCTACTTCGTTGCGTTTAATGGGCTCACAATGCATTATTAAATATGTTCAATTTCCAAACTTTAGAAACCCGTAGACGATGTCAATCGGTGAAATACCTGTACAATCTAGTACACAATAAAATTGATTGCCCAGATTTGTTGGAGCAGTTTCTTAGTACCGCGTAATAAGATGAGAATTCATGCCACTTTTGATTTACCAAGGACTAACACAAATTTATTGCTAAAATCTCCAGTTTATTTGTAATTTGTAAAACTTGCGATATAAATTATTGTTCTGTCAAAACGTTATGCATGAATATAATGAACCATGTCCACAGTTGATGTACGCTGCTTTTTGTCTCTGGGTCCAGTCTTTTTTCGCTTTGTTATGTATCTCAGGTTAGCTTTTTTCATTAATTAGTGCACTTTACTGTACTTTAGTATTCATTTGTTTTATTATTTTTATTGTTGTGGAATTTATCATTATTTATATTATTATTCCAGTGTAATTTAGATCTCTAAATGGAGTTACTTCTGTTGGGCTAATAAGTTATTATTGTTATCATTAAAAAAAAGTACGCATTTCAATTTTCCGAATCCGTATCCATGCGAGTAGATTTTCAATTGAATTATGATCGCAAGGCGGTGGCATTTTCAATAATCCCTGATGGAAATCACTCAAGTATATCACAACATCCGAGTGTTCCATTTTGTCTAGCGCCAACGGATGTCTCCTGGTCTACAATGTGTAAACAAAATGCTGGTCGATATGGCGGCAGTTATCGCTTTAGCAGGAAACGAGTACAACACGCATACAAGAGGCACCAAGCGATTAGGTGGACGGCGGCTTTGTCATGTAAAATTTAACGCATATACAATAAAAAGCGATGCACTAGGTATTTCAATTAAAACTAAAATAATTAATTCACTGAATTTTCTAGATTCGATACAGGTAGTTGGAATTTAATAAAAAAAATATTCGCACGAGGTTTTGTTATATCTACTGGTTATGTAATGAGCAGTTCTATCTGAATGAGATAAAAATGCAAAAAAGTAATTGTGTTCTTGTGACTGTTTTCGAAGAAACTCAAGAAGTAATTTTCCATGAAGAAGTCATGTAATATGCAATTTCATCTATGTGGTCGAAGTGTTTGTTGAAGGCTACTATAAAGGTCTACAAAAATATAGATATTGGAAAATATAACAAGTTTACTGCTTATTAGAAGAATGAATAGAGAATACAAAGCAAAAAGAGCAATATTGGAAAGAGCACATATTGAAGAATTTTTGACTGGAGCTTCCGATAAATATTTAATGATTAAGGTAGGTTTCTGGTGCCTGTCGATGCTGTGAATTGACAAATTTGAAAATTACTTATGTATAGAACGTTGGCAACTACCTACTTGTTTCAATACCTGACACCAAGACCGACATTTCAAGAAAATTTACAAATAGGATTTTGCCTGAATATTTCTCTACGCCCAATTCGCTTCATATTCTTTTTAAGATAACATTAAAAAAAATGTACCTCTTAGCGTGTTAGAAGAAACACATTGGTTAAGGCTAAATATCGCAAATCCAGAAGCATACACTGGCCATTGCGTGAGGCGCACTTTAACAACTTTATTGGCCAATAAAGGTGTCTTACATTAAACAGCATGGTAGATAGAAGAGGTCCTCTGTAGTTATGTTAAGGAGTCCATATCTAATAAGCTTGATATTGCAAGGAAAATATAGCAAATTCTTCACAAATTTCGGCAGATGTTATACGTTCCGAAAATGATGGCAACAATCTTACTAGGGCTGTTATTAATGAAATGGAAGTTAAATGTGATAAAAAACGAAATGTTTATTAGTATAAATGCAAATAAATTAAATTTGATTTATTATATTTAGGTTTATTACTTTTTTCATTATTCTACTAGTGAAATAAAGTTACTTCATAAATAAATGTGTGTGAATAAAAGTCCGATTATAAGGTGATTGTGGATAAAAATATTATATCAGATAGAGACGTTACCCCATAAAAATGTAGGTCGTCTTCCCGCCTACAGTCCCAGCGTGTTATTTTCACGCCAACATATCGGGAAATGCACTTCGGGGCAATGATACCGCGTTATCTAACAGATTTTTATCTGTAATAGTGGCGTAAACAAATCTAATTTCAGTGCGTGATATTTTTACCACCGCCAGAATGTAAACACCGCGAGGAGATCTTAAGTTTGTTTAGATACAGTAAGGAGAAGCGTTGGGCTCTCGGTGATGGAGCGCAGAACAGATGTTCCACTGAGGAGGATACTATATTTCTAAACCTCTTATCTGTTGTGGTGATAAATGTTTGTAAATAAATTAGTAGTCTTAAGAGCTTAGATAGGCTTTGTGGGGTATGATTTATAAGTGTCTCATATCGCGAACCTCAGGAATCAGCTGACAAACAAATCACATTAGTTCACATATTAGTTCGTGACCTATTTGTAGATTAAATGTTGGCTGGAAGGTTAACAAAGGAACAATTGATTTCGAGTGACTCAGAACTTATACAGGATAACCGAGAAAGTAATTTACATAACACAAATACAACTATCAGATCCACCAATAAAGGCTGAACGGAATATGGGATTAATTGCACCTGTGACGTCGGTGCGACATTAAAATTCTATGGGCGCAAGAAGTTGTCTTGGCTTAAACCCCTCTATGGTGGCAAATCGTGTGGTTGTACATGTGCCACAGGATAATACAATTGAAACTAATTATAACGAATCCATTAAGATGAAAATGATATATCTTTGAAACCAAAATAGAGCCAAGGTAAGATAAAAAGAAATAAATCATTATAATTACGTGTTTACAAAGTACTGAACAACAAGTTGCAATGTCACACAAGTTTATCAGTATAATACGATAGTCGTTTCACAATCTACAACTTCACCAGATCAAGTATCATCAACATAAGCAGCAACATGCACTACCACCGCAATCTTCACTGTGTCTGATGGAAAAGCTCTAAAATTAGTGTTGGTTGAGACAAGAAGTTCTGGGAGTTTCTTTAAAGTTCTTCTCAACATTGCACGATCATGTGTCTTGTTTTGTCTTGCGGGAGGTAACTTTGCAAGACACTTGCATGATTCTTGTAAGACTTTTGCAAGATTCTTGCATACAAATGAGAAACATGGAACTTTATTACAAATTTAGTATTGTGGTCTATTGAACGATGTAGTCAATCGTCGACAGCGGTCTATTGGTAGACGTTATATGTACAGAAATGGCCTGTTTTACATAATAAATAATAAGTAATGAACAAAATAGGCGAATCAGAACCAGAGCCAGCACTCAAGTGGCAGTAACTTTATAATTAGTTCTAGTTCATCAGAACTAGACTTTGATTAGATTTTAAAAATAATGCCATTTAAATATAGCTTGCTTGATTTTCACAAATTTAATTGTTCGCGTATTTTTTAGTGTATTTACAAACATGTCGTGTTCAAATGCCTAGGTGACGGTTTTTTTGTTATCCTTTGTGATTTTTCCCGACGTAAGTAATCGACCTGGTCATGACCGCCGGACCAAGTAGATATCTCGCTTTAAACAAAAAGAACGGTCGAGGGAAGGAGAGGAGAGGACAGGTTTTAATTCAAATAAATAAGAAAACAGTATATGATATAATATTCTTAAAATCCCTCCAAATATAAATCCTGGAAAGAAATATTAGCAAGGTAGGTGCTGCCTCCCTGTGCTACCCACATCATGTTTCTCATTAAATAATAATCTACATTTTGTAAATAATTTTTTCTTTCAAAGCGGCGTATACTGATACACGTGTTAACACAGTGACTGTCACTATGTTTGACACCTTTGACATTGGCAGAATATACCTAACCTCGCGGCTGACAGAAAGCCAGTAACGGGGCTAAAATAAGGATTTAATATAGTTTTGAAAAAAAAAAAAAAATTTCGCTTTATAAATAAGTTTGAAATTCTTTTGATAGATGATTCCATTAATTCTTATTTTTCCCTATCCCCTCTTAAAATATTTGTACTAAGTCATAGTTAACCCTGTATACACGATTTGTGATCTTTTTATCATTTCCTTCTACATATTTTGTTTCTATTTTTTATTTTATTTTATTCCAAGTACATACCCAACAGGCAAATGCCCAATTACAGGGTGCAGTAAAACATATACAGTGCAAAATACACACAGAAGTGTGTACAAGACACAAAGATACTAACAAAACAAGAGAAAAACAAACGAGACAAAAAAAATAATAGAAAAAAAAAGTTAGTTTTATTGCGTCATAATGATGGTTATGGTTATCTTCTGCACAATATAAAGAATCTTATTTCGTCTGCAATTCAACTAAATATAGAAATAATAGAGGAACTTAATTTATACAAATGACTAACTATGTGGGAATACCAGGAAACCTAACGTGACGTCTTCTTGTACTTTTTGCAGGTATTAAGCAATCTTATCTTCCGTTCTTATGAATACGTAACATGCTTACCATCGTTGATGGGTACAGATATCCCTCGATTACAGATTTCCTACATTATGCAAATTTTCGCCTCCGTTTCGATACAATTTTAATGCGAGGGAATAAGTCCTAGGGCCAGAAGGCAGTTTGATCGATATTATGCAGTTGCTGCAGTGTCGTTATTTACAAGATAACATCGACGCGGCCGCCATTTACATACAACGAGGCACACTTAACGAACCCCGCGACTGCGATATTTCTTGGGGAATCGGACGTGTATTGTCATCCCGTCTAAAATGTTGGAGAATTACGTCTGCCTCCAGACGCACGCCACCATTCCACTTTTAATTCTAAATGGCAATCGTCGAAAGACGTATCTTGCTTATAGATCAAGTCAAAAACCAATGTAGATTTGAAGTAGAGGACAGCATTTTTATTTTTCTCCTGTAACAGTCAACCCTCAACACGAATGCAATACAACGTCAATCCATAATCAACAATCACATTTGTGGAGTCAGAATTATTGGAATTTAATAAAAAAAAATATTCGCATGACTTGATATTTCTTAGTACTCAATGAAACGTGGTAGGTTTTGTTATACCTACTGGTTGCTATGGAACGTTGTTTAGTATCATTTATTTAATAAACAATTCTATCTGGATTTGGTAAAAATGCAAGAATGTAATTGTGTTCCTGTGGATGTTTTGGAAAAATCTCAAGAAGTAATTTTCCATTTATTGCCAGAGAACTTTACGAAAAAGTGTTCGCCGAATTTAAAGAATGGAGGGAAAACAGAGAGTAATGACAATAAATAAAGAAGTCATGCTATCGTATTTTTTAAATTTGAAGAAAAAATATGCAATTTCAAATTTCATCTATGTAGTCGAAGTATTCGATGTTGAAGGCTACTATAAAGGTCTACAAAATACAGATATTGGAAAATATAACAAACTTACTGCTTATTTGAAGAGTGAATCGAGAGGATACAAAGCAAAAAAGCTGGAGTATTGGAAAGAGTACATATTGAGAAATTTTTTACTCGGACTTCCGATAAAGAATATTTAATGATTAAGGTAGTATCTCTTTATCTTTTACATGTTGTTTGGTACATAGTGAACTTTGAATTATTTTAGTTTGCGCTAATAATGGGAGTTTCTGAAGCCTCGAATTGACAAATTTGAAAATTATTGACGTACAAGAAAATATATTTTTCTGCACCCAATTCACTTAACACAAGAAGACATATTCTTTTTAAGACACATCAATCAAAAATGTACTTCTCAGCCTGTTGGAATCAACACATTGGAGAAGATGAACAATATTTGCTTCATTTCTGAATATCGCAAATCCAGAAGCATATACTGGCCATTGTATGAGGCGCACTACAACAACTTTATTGGCCATTAAAGATGCTGATCCTACAACCATTAAACGACATGGTGGATGAAAATGTCCTCTGTAGCAGAAAGTTATGTTGAGAACTTCATATCTAACAAACTTGATACTTCAAGAAAATCCAAGGAAAATGTAGCTGTCCGTTACAAGAAGAGACATACGTAACCTGTGCCTATGCACTTATGTGAAAATGATGGCAACAACGTTACAAGGATTTTATTAATTCACAAAAACTGGCCGATATGATGTACCAAATCTGCTCGAACAACGCCGTTATTGGGTTTATTGATTATGCGATTGTGGGGTGATTGATTTATGGGTTTGGGGGTTAACAGCTTGGGTTTTGTGTTTAAACTTTGAGTTATATGCGTGTAATACTGTCTAAATTATTGGGTATCTAGAGGTAATGACGAAACCTCGACGTGGTGGGATTAAGCGGAAGATTTTTTTTTAGTGGAGATGTTTACTTATAATTTGTTGAAGTTTCAGGCAAATAAAAATCAATGCTGTTCCCTCTGGTTTACATATTCAGACAGACAGAATCCAACATCCAAAAACGAGTATACACTATCATTTATAAACGACCAGTCAAGACAAAACGAGTTTCTTTCTTGCTGGTAGCATATTTTCTTATCAGAGAATAAGCCTCAATTACCGTTTTGAAGGAACGCAGCTATTTCAAAAACACCCTGTATATTATTTGCTACCTTTCATACTTTACGTTATCATTTGCGGTTTAAACCTATAGCTATGACTTCCTTTCTTTTCAGGATTCTTTCAATGTTGCCACAACATGATATTGTTTTCACAGAACAGGAAAGACACATTTTGCTTCAACTGCAGCAGCGATAAGCTGGTATCTGTGTGGTTAGCGAGTTATCCGGAAAAAGGGACATAAATTACCACACCACAAGGGAACATGGGACTAAAAATAAATCTTTGTATCTCCGGAGAACCGAAAACGGGCAGAACCGCGAAAGGGCGATAAATTTTTGCCGCAAAGCAACCATATTTTAAATCATTTAACAAATTTATTTCAAAACAAGTGACTTTCATATTTTTTTACTCGTATTTATTTAAGACACATACCCAACAGGCAATGCCTAATTACAAAGTATGAAACAAATAAAGTACAAAATAATACAATAAATACGTACAGTGCCGGTAAGTTAAGTTGGAGCTCTAAGCGTAGAAGGTTTAGGAGTCTCTTTCGTGAACATTCCTTGATTGTTCATATAAGACAAAATAAAATTTCTATTAACAAAATGTTTATTGTAAAAATAAATAATAAATAGATAAAAATATAATACCGTTTTAAACTAAAAAATACCTTTTAAAAAATTAATAAAACAAAAATTATTATATAATCTTTTCCTTGACTTAATATTAGCAAACTGCCGTATAACACTGTTGCAATTCAGTTGCAGAGGCTTATTCCATTCATTTAAGATAAAATATGGAGCCGGCAGAGTGGATTTTTGATCAGACCAGGTATTTGCAAAACAGTCAAGAAATCCCTTAGAAGATGTTCAGAGAGAGAAATGTAATGCGACAGGGACAGCCACTTTGAATATTTGCTTTGGCTTTTTGTACTGGTTCAGGCTGCTTTTGTTAATGTAATACTAGTTAATTACAAATTTGTAAAAACAAATGTAATGTAAATTAAAAATTTAATATAACTAAACTGCTTTTTAATAGACACGATACGTTTTTTAAACGCTTTCTTTTTCGATAACGATGAGCAAAAAAGTTCTGTCATTTAAAAGAAGCATGATGCGCCATAAGTGGCGCCCTTAACTAGTGACATCAAAATTAGAAACAAATTTGAATTTCCCGCCCCCAAAAAACACCGATTTCCAAAATGTAAGGATATATGGATTTTTTAAACAGTTAGTTACAAATATTGAAAAGAAAATTTTAAGTTTGACACCCTGTATCTTTTTAATTATTAACTGAGTTAAGTTTGGCAACATCGCAATATTTTGTCGTCAAGGATCTGCTCTTGCTCTATGTTGCATTTATTTCCGGGCACCTTGTCTATTAGACATATTCTGTAAAATTTCCAGGATTCAGGGTTCATATAGCGATTATCTGTATATAGTTTGAAAACAGAGCCCATAAAATTATTTATAGAATATTAAATAAAACGTGCGGTTACGTTACATTTTGCCATTTTATGATTAGAACTCGAGCTTAGTAAATAATTAGTTCTGCTTGTGACAGGCCAAGATTAAAGGAATAAACAAAGCTATAAATCGATATACCCCGAACAGGAGCAGCAGACAATAAGAGACGAACATAATATGTCCGTCCTCTGCTAAATGTAAAGTTTATTGTGGATCTGACAACCAATTTTTCACGGAGAAACACATAAAGATATAGAGAGATGTTATCCCGACAACATCCAACGGGAATTTTAATGCAAAATCAGTTACAATCAATAACATGAACAGCACTAATGCACTGTTCATGTTACTACTACTAATATAGGAAACATTAATTTCTAATATGTATATAGTGTAGGTCGTAAAATAGACTACTCATCAAAATCGAGACAAAGTCTCACACGACCTCTACAGAGTACAGGCTCGACAAACTACAACATGGTTGGATTTTCTATTTGACCAAATAAAAAAGTGATTTATTGGACAATACTGATGCAAAACCTCAATTAGATTTCAAATTGAAGGAAAAAACAGGGGTAAGGTTAACAAACTGAAGTAAAACCTGTTTAAAGTTACGAAAAAAATACTGAAACACAAGTGAATTCTAAATAGCATTTTGAAATTCAAACCTAAAGTAACAACCGAGGCATTTCTTAGTTTTGTTATTATATACCGAAATAAAACCTAAACAAGACCTAGTTAATTTTACAAAACAGAATTTATTACTTTTATTTTAATATGTACTTGTATAAAAAAGCAAAACACTTGAATAAGATCTTGAAACTGAAATAAAACTTGGGATAAAATTTCTAAACTGAGAACCGGAGTAGTATTTTGAAATTAAAAGTTATAAAACTGATTTTCTTAGTTTTGTTCCGAAGCTTAAACAAAATAAAAAATCATAGGTACGAAACATTTAACCTGAATAAAATTTCCAAAAAGAAGATAAAATCGAGGTAAAAGTAGACTCAGTCAAATACTTTTCAGAAAATTCACAGCTTTTTTAGAGGCTGTAGCTAAGCTTAGAAAAAATATCTCTTCTCTATACTAACTATACAAGTTTTCTCCAAGTTGATAATAGTTTACAAGCTGACAAGTCACTTAGAATAAGAAGTTTTGTATTACACTTACATCAAAAAATAAAACATATGTATAAGCAGGGTTCTCAGCAATTTTTCAAAATCAAATTCCCTGACATTTCCAGGTATTCCCTGACCAAGAGCATACAAAATTCATATTTTTAAAAACAAACCAAAATAAAAGTCAAATGATGAGGTATAAATGAGCCCATTCGCTAACAAATAAGTGAATATTTAATTTTATTAAAAATATTTATTTCAGTCATTGAACATATTGTAATATGTTAAACATTAACAAATATAAATATTTAATAAGAGATCTAATAGAAATATGTATAAACAGGCGCAACAAAAACCGATAAAAATAGATTTCACTACTGAGCAGACAGTTGTATGTTGTTTTTTACGATGAAATGTATTCAATGCGGTTCAAAACACTATATTTTTGTATTGAAACAGTGACGTCACACAGGTTGCTTTTTAAACCGTGTTTAAAACGTCCACTGAATCCAGTTTGAAATCTTTGTATGCTTTGCTATTGGTCTATGCAGCAGTTGCCTATTCGATTCCAAAATCGGTGATTTAAATTTTCTGATTTTATGTTTAAAATGGTTGATATTTTTATACTTCTTATCTTCTTTATTTAAAAAGGAATTGGTTGTGGGTTATTGTATGTACCTCTGACAATTTTAACGTATTCTTAGACAGCTTAAATTACATTACAAAAACATAATTCAATTACTTTTCTCTCCAAATTTCAGTTAACCTGTCACTCATACGAACATGTAGGTAACTATTTGTTTTTGGTTTGCAGTTACGGATTTTAGTCATGTTTTTGTTACAATCTCACACATTTTCAAATTATATGTACAAAAACAATAATCAAAAAGTGTGAGTACGATGTTAAAGAGAAACAAATATTTGATGACTTTACGTTTTGAAACTACTACATTTTCTTGGTGCATTACATAAGCACCGTCACCATTGAATACGTTTTGAAATAGTTGATGAATAGGGTTCGTCACAAAGAAACAGCTATACACTCCAGATATATCCGTTTCTTTTTATCAATCTGCGGGTGCGTGTGATTAAAGCAAACAGAAATAGGCAACTGGGTGCGTTCATTAAATAAAGAATTTAGACACGGCATGAGCAGCGTTCACAAATTTTCCCTGACGACAATAAAAATTTCCTGATTTCTGACAATTATTGGCACTTTCCCTGACGTTTCCCTGACAAAGTTCAAATTCCCTGACATTTTCAGGTTTTTCAGGTTTTCCCTGACGCTGAGAACCCTGATAAGGCTTCGAAATTGAAGTGAAACCTAGGTAAAGTTAGGAAACAGAATTTCTTAGTTTTGTTTTACTAGTTAGACAAAAAATTTAAAATGAAATAACACTTGATTTAGGTTTCGACACTAAACTAAAAACTGTTACGGAACTGCATTTTAAAGTTTAATATGTAAGTACTCACATAAAAATAATAAATACCTATAAAGTAAGGTTACGAAATTGAATCTATTAATATAATTTTAATACTTTGATAAAAAACAAATTATATTGAAACCTGAATAGATTCGAAACTGAAGAAAAAACAGAATTTACATTTTGAAACACTAAAACCTCGGTAAGGGCATAAAACTGAATTTTTAAATTTGATTTTAATACATTTATAAACAAATAGGACAGGAAATTTGGATAAGTTTACGAAACAGAAGGAAAACCTGGAAATATGGTTTCGAAACAGAGATTAAACCTGGATAAACAGTCAAAACTAATGTAAAACATACTATGTATTAAAACAGATAGGTATACATTTCAGATTTCATTTGTTGTTAATCAGAATTATCCGTTTCAATCGTCGAACACTACAGAACTAACGACACGGAACGTCCATTAGCGATCGACATTAGTTTCAAATATTAAGCCATCAATATACCATTAATTGTTAATTTCATGAGTTTGGCAACCCAAATAAAAATATCTATTATTAGGCCGTGTTTATTTGTTCAATGATTTAACCTCCATCTAGGCCATTTCCTGAAACATTAATGAGGCGAAATCGAACACTTTGTTACATTTGCGGATTTGCCAAATTAAATATAGGAATGCGTTCTAATTACAACCGGTGCTGCTAACATGTATATTATTAATAAATGTATATCAAGGTAAAACAGACTGCTTTCAAACTAAATAGAAAAGTAAAATATTTTCACTTGGCTATACAGGGTGTTCCGCATAAGAACCGACACAGAGCAGGTGCATGGAGGGGGGGTCCCAAAATACTGCCACACACAGGCCTTCAAAGTGAGGCCAAATATTTCGAAAAAAAAAAATGAATTAAGTACTTTATAAACCAAATTTGGTACATTATTTAGGTTTTTTATTGGTCTTCATTGACTATGACTTCAAATTATACCAAACTTTTTGCCATTGATCGAATTCTTCGAACTCTTGTTAAATTTTTAAAAACTTTAAGGTTTACAAGAAAAACATGCTTTAATTAAAACAATATTTTAATAGCGTTTATTATAAGAAATCAAAAAGTCAGTAGTAGGCCGAAAATCTTGTTTTAATTAATACATTTTTTCTTGAAAACCTTAAAGATTTTTAAAATTTAATAAGAGTAAAAAGTGATTTAAATTACATTCTGCGCTGAATATCACCATTCTTTTTAAATGATCAATGGAAAAAAGTTTGGTATAATTTTAGGGGTGACTCACCCTCAATGAGTGTTTCAGTTTATTTGAACTCATAGTCAAACAATGATAAACCTAAATCATGTACCAAAAATGCTTATTCCTAGTAATTCAGATATCATTTTTTTTCGAAATATTTGGCCCCACTTTGAAGACCTGTAACTCCGCCTGTGCGCAACTTTCATATATAGGTATGTTTGGTTAAATTGCAATAGTTTGGAACCCCCTACATGCGGAACACCCTGTATAGAGACGTACATAAAATAATCTCGGAAATAATTTATTGGTAAGACCTTGTAAATATAAAAAAGTAAAAACAACGAAGATCTCAGATTAACGAAATAACAACAAACGAACATTTTTTATCCAAGGAGAAAACAGTAAAATAAAAGACCGACATAGTATTATGGTTACCCACATCACGAAGTCATATATCAATAGATTCCCAACACCACTTTGCCTGAATACCTAACAATCCGTTAAAATGTTGTCACTTGAGTGTTTTAAGACCAATTAGGCCCCGGCTGTTGTCTGTTTTGACAACTCTTAATAACACGGCTGTAAATTACCCCAAACCTGTACGGTATAGACCAAAACCCTTCATTAAACATCCCGATCTGACAGCTTGTTTACCCGAGTATAATAAACGAGCCTATGATTTCTAGTTGATGAAATTCTTAACAATGGCTTACCTATGCGTGAACACTTTTAGTTTACTAAACAATCCTTTAATTCAAAAGCAATCAAAAGGATGTCTAAACAAATCTATGAACTGTGGAAATAATGCCTTTGATTCTGGTTTATACGTCTGCTAAAATATACAGCGTTATAGTCAGTTTGCCTTCCCACGAAGTGTCTATATGACATGGCATTATTTATATTTTTTTGTCAAATCTTACTGTTGTAGCAAATAGGATGACCAACACTTGCCTCAAGGTAGATCCCTGAGGAAACTAAAAAAAATCTAAGACCGTTAAATCACAGGACCTTGGTTTCTAAATACCACCATACCAAGTGAAATTACAAAACCCCTTTATCTTTTTCTTAACAGAGTGATGGTTTCGCAGGCTGGCACTTGGCCTGTCTTGTTCAAAACAAAAGTCTCTAAGGTTCATGCTATCCAATTTGGGTCACAAATGGTTATTATTGTCCAATATTTGTATGTGTAGTGACTAGTTGGAGTATTTTCATAATACACATTAATAATTTGTACACGCTGTGTAAGTCTTTACGGTAATTTGGTACAACTACTTGTAACACGTGTACCAAATATTATAGTAATACCACTGCAAATACAGTATGCGCCAAAAGTATGGAATAAATTCAATAAAAACGAAACAATTATTTTTTGGGAAAAATCCTCGAACAGGTCGATTTTTAATTTAAAAAATACATATTTTAGCGTAAAATGCGATTTTCAAATGTCATTTGTTTTCGAGTAATGACGTCATCGATTTTTTTTTAAATGGCAACACCATATTTTTTTCCTTGATTCTGAAAGATCGTTTAATTCTCTATCAGACAGTACTAAAATTTTGCCCTCTTACATAGGAAAGTTTTCGAGTAAATGACGATTGAATGTTAGAAAACGTAAATCAATTAAAATAAAACAAAAACGTTATCAAGCTTAGTTTATCGAATTCCATAGTTCTTTTATGGATCACGTAGGTGAAAATCTTTGCAAAGTGTCATTGTCACACCGACTTTCTAATAACAAGTATTGTAAGCGACATAGAAATTATTATTCAATTTAAAGTATTATGGCACATTTAACTGTTACTCAAAGAATTGAAATTTTAATTCTTATCGGATGCGGGAATATGACTAGAACTCAGCAGGAAGTTTGCGATTTATTTAATGAAAAATATCCAGATCGCCCTATCAGCCAATCAACAGTCAGTAAGGTAGAGTCTAAATTTAGAGAAACTGGCAATGTTGTAAATATTCCAAAACCTGGACGTCCAAGCATTAATGAAAATCAGAATCAGAACATGTTGATAAGTATGGTGGATAATCCTCATAATTCTTCACGATTGGTTGCATTAAACAATGACACTAGTCAGAGCACAGTGCTACGTATCTTGAGGAAGGAAAAATATCATCCCTACAAAATTCAACTTGTGCAGGAACTCAATGAAGATGATCCCGATCGCCGCTTACACTTTTGCGAAATTCTAATGGATTTATGTCAAGGAAATAGAAATTTACACCGGCAAATACTTTTTTCAGATGAAGCCACATTTTGTCTGAATGGTACAGTAAACCGTCAAACTTGCAGATATTGGAGTCGGGAAAATCCTCATTGGATGGCAGAGGCTCATACCCAACACACTCAGAAATTAAATGTATGGGCTGGAATAGTTGACGACAGAATAGTAGGGCCTTTCTTCTTTGAAGGAACCCTTACAGGACAAAGATATTTAGAGTTTCTAGAAAATGACCTTGTTCCAGCCCATGCAGTAATTTTTCCTAACGATATTGACCCTGACATTCCTGACGATACCATATGGTTTCAGCAAGACGGTGCACCTCCATACTATGCGCGCCCTGTACGAGATTTTTTAGACAACTGTTTTCCTGGGAGGTGGATCGGCAGACGCGGACCGATAGAATGGCCTGCAAGATCGCCAGATCTTACACCTCTTGACTATTTTTTATGGGGATACTTGAAGTCAAAAGTGTACATTAATAAACCACGTAATTTAGAAGAACTTCAAAATCGCATTCATAATGTGCAAGAAGAATTTCTTCACAGACTTGCGCATTGTCAAGAAGTTGGTGGATGGCAATTCGAACATTTGATTTAAGTATAAAATTTAATCAATTGTATTTTATTTTACATACCTAAGAATTGTTACTTTTTTATGGATAAAATTTACGTTTTCTAACATTCAATCGTCATTTACTCGAAAACTTTCCTATGTAAGAGGGCAAAATTTTAGTACTGTCTGATAGAGAATTAAACGATCTTTCAGAATCAAGGAAAAAAATATGGTGTTGCCATTTAAAAAAAATGGATGACGTCATTACTCGAAAACAAATGACATTTGAAAATCGCATTTTACGCTAAAATATGTATTTTTTAAATTAAAAATCGACCTGTTCGAGGATTTTTCCCAAAAAATAATTGTTTCGTTTTTATTGAATTTATTCCATACTTTTGGCGCATACTGTATGGTCTGACTACTCTGACTAACGCTACGTAATTATTGCTTCTTGTAGTAACTAACATGCTAAATAATGATCCTGAGAAACTAACAAAAAAAACACAATATATTTCCTATTAGGTAGTTTTAATATTCAAGTAAATTTAATAAAAACAAACTAGATATTTATCCTTGAGGCAGAGTTCACAGGGTTTAGATACGTTGGACTAATCGTTTTATAATTATTAAAGTCTCATTAAAAATTATATAAGCGAAATCAGCTTAAAGCAAGTACTTGTTATTTTAAATAGGTACTATAGTATAATTTTAAATACAAATTTTCTATTAATATTTATTTTCTATCTAAAATATTCCAAATTGTATTTGTTTAAAGTTTTCTGTTTGTTATTAGTGTTGGCTGAGATAAGAAATCTTGCAAAATGTAGAGTTTCTTTAAAGTCTTTGCTCAATCTTACAAGACCATATTCTTGTATTGTCTTGCTAGAGTATCGCAATTTTGCATGATTGCAAGAAAAAGCAAGACAAGATGCCAACATTACTTGTTACTAATCAAACTTCGAAGGTATATGCGAATTAACATTTTGTACGACCATTTTGGGACTACAAATTACTAAATGAGCAAACAATCAATTAATGTGGCTGCTGCGATAATATTAATGAATTAACATTGTTAATAAATAAAACGTTAACCTGTCAAATAAAATTTAAGTCATATCGCAAACAGCATATCATAAATATTAATGTTTATTGGATCAGCATGATTTATTGCAAAAAGTCAGTCATCCAATTTTTTTAATTACGTATTCACACCGCATTCGAATAAAAATTATAACTAAGAATTTCATATGAATACTTAATCAGTTTAAGTATCAAGAATTCAAACGAGATTAATCGCCCTGCTCAGTGTTGTTTTAATATTATATGTACAGGGTGTCCGGAAATTATGCGTCAAGACTTCAGGAGGTGATTCCTCACAAGAAATTAGGGCCACGAAATCCTATAACAATTTTTCGAAATATTAACGGAGATACAGGGTGTTAAAGTTAAAATTTTATTTTCGATGTTTGTAAATAACTTCTTAAGAAATCCAAATATTTACATAAAATTTGTAAATCGGTAGTTTTTGCGGACGAGAAATTCAAATATGTTTCTAATTTTAACGTCACTAGTAGAGGGCGCCACGTATGGCACATAATGTTTCTTTTAAATGACAACTTTTTTGCTGCCTAGTGTATCCATCCGACTATTGATACAATGGATTCTCCTACCTGTTATATCTGAAAAAGATATACCTTATTGAAGTCGTTAGGAGTAACAGTTTTCGAAATAATCTTTGAAATATTCAGTGCACCGATTCAAAACTGTTTTGGTTTCAGGTAAAGTGCCTTTTCTGCTGAAAATACAGCAAAATATTACTTGAAAAAAATCTTTGTGATTTGTCGAAAAATGGTTTCATCAAACCTCGCCCATCTTCTTGAAATTTTGCACGTCTCCATAATTTACGATTCTGAACAACTTTTTCAGGTGACATTTTGCTGTATTTTCAGCAGAAAAGGCACTTTACCTGAAACCAAAACAGTTTTTACTCGGTGCACTGAACATTTCACATAAAATTATTTCAAACTACTCACTTATGCCACATTTGCTAATTCTTGATTTGAATAATAAAAATAAATAATTTTTTGTTACTCCTTTGAAGGAACGCACTTTCAAAAAGATCTGTAGGTACTGATAATTGAAAAACAAGCTGTACGTTGTGTTTTATTTGAAATTTGGCCTAACTCCCACTATCGACCACCAACAATTATAAAAAAAATCAGAGCTACTGGTTATATGTTTTTGTAACAAAATTGTTACCTATAATACCTACAATATGTGACGGTTACTACAACAACAAACGTATATGGTTTACTATAGATATTTTTTTGTAGTTTATTCTATGACAAAATTGTAAGCACCAATGGGGAAATCGCATGATTTTTCCAAATACGTACAGAAGAAGGAATGTATTATTTTAATCGAAATGGCGTTTGTTCCAGACAATTTCGTGGAAAAATAAGCCTAAAAACGGTATTTAAACATTTTGTGTGGCCACGCCTCCACAAAACGTTTGCCGCCACAGCGAAGACCTATGACGCCAGACAACGTTCGCACCTGTATACCTAAATACAGCACTGTTAGTTTATATTTGTATACGATTTCTATTTTCGAACAATGTAGTACATACATTTAGAAGAGTTAATTTGTCAGTTCTGATATTATTAGGTGTCACTGTGTTAAATATACATTGCTATTGAATAAAGTTTCAAAACAGACTCGTAAAATGGACACAGAAAGTGCATCTCCCAGGACAAATGGAAGAAGTATTGCATTATGCCATTATGTGCGAATACAGAATACAATGTCAAATAAAAAATATTTCATCGTGCCAAAAAAACTAGAAGAAAAATGTGAAGTAGGGTGATGAAGCGCGACGAAATGAAGCATTGCAACATTGTAAGTTACATAAAACATTAAATATATAAGTAGGCAGGTTTAAGTTCAAGTTGAGTTAAATTAAAACGTAAGAAATCAATAAAACTTTTCTGTTAAGCTACCAAAATATATACAGGGCGTTTAGAAAATCAATGTTAAAGCAAACTTATATTCTTCTTTCATTTATTGTATTCAGCGCTTCATTCGGATTCCAAATAACATGCTTTGTATTTGCTCCTACCATTTACGTGAAGTAGAATGTTATTTAAGGCATTTATAGAATTTTGCTATATGACTTCACTACATTAAATTACCTGTTTTATTCTGAAAACATAATAATCAAAAGTAATAAATAACGATTTTTTAAAAATGTTTAAGGAGAAATTAAATCAGTAGTCAATAGCAAAAAAAATAATAAATTAATTTAAATAAATGTTAAATAATTTTTCTAATATTTCTATTTATTATCTTTCAAATTAAAACAAGTAGTTTAATGTGAAATCAGATGGCATAATTTTATAAATACTTCCAGTAAAACCCTCTAGCTGGATGTAACCAAAAGCATTGTCGTCATAATTTTCATAAGCACAAATAAATAAGTTACGTTTAACAATACCATAAATTTACCACATCGCCATTAATAATTATGGCATACCTACACAGTATTTACACTATCTATGACCCAAAAAATGCCACAAAAATACAAGAAATAAACACCTGTCTATACCAACACCGCAACCTGCACGCAAGCATAAACCGTGCTGAACGGGATGTGACGTCACACCAATGATAGTGCGTTTTCAGCCACGTAGTTTTATTTATATTCTATAACAATTTATTAATGTTTATATTTTAATTATTATATGTTCTGACCTTTCAATATGTTTCAAAGATTACCCTTATACATTTCAAAACAATATTAAAATTCATGTAACTTCCAAAATGGTAGTAACCGCTTCGATAGTATTTCTTTCAGTGCAACTATTTCTAAGGTGTAAAGTTCAATACTTTCTATTTTTCATAGGCATCCATCCATTATATTCTAATGCTCCATTCGCACTAACTTGAATTACTGTCTAGTCTACCATTAACAGTCATATAGGTGTCATTGCTATGAGACAATGTGTCCTTTAATTGCGCTATTCAAAACCCATCCGGAAATACCCATCGGAGTAACACAATGTATTTCGGGGACATTGTATAACTTTATTACAAACCGAATTCCCGACTAGCCGCGTTTCTCACGTTAATGCGACGTAAAAAAGCTGCGCGTTACGCCATCGTGCGACCCGGTCCCTTTGTCGTTGCCCTTAATTGGACCTATCTGGGATCTCGGCATCTTCAAGCGCCCGCTGGCAGCTGTCCGGTCCACCGCCTTGTCCGTGTTAGTCGTTGTCCGAGTTAAATGCATAAATATAATGAATATTTTGATCACCCTTCATCCATAAAGGCAGTTTCTGGGTCGTTAATTGTCATTTAAATAAATAGTGCATGTAATTCATTTTTTTCCAAGTCATCTTCCAGACTAAATAATTAGGAACAATTAGAAGGATTAGAAAAAATTAATAATTCTTCAATAAGTAATAGATAAAAGAAGAAGAACATCTTCTTTTCTGAGGCTTAACATAAAAAAAAACATTTGTTTTGCTAATCGGGTTCTATATTCTTTTTGAAAATCGTAAAGAGTTTAAAGCCTTAGTCTTATTTATGACTAGAGTTAGTGCCAGCGTGGAGTCTTAACAGAGTCGAACGTGTTTCACAGCTGATTCGCATTTTAAACTGCGTTTTTAGTTATAGTTATTTACGGAACGCTGTAATAGTCGGTGTCGCGTCGTCTTTTTTATGTCTGCTGTAAGTTATATTCGCCGTGTGTATTTCAATAACTATTTATAAATAGTAACATAACTTACATGAAAAAGCAGAGAAGAAATAGATGGACATTATTTCAAAAATGGTTTGACTAATCCTGAATGTCATGCCGTTACATACGTAATGATTTGTGCTATACTGTGTATGAACGCATTATAAATTCGTCTGACAAAACTAAAGTGACAAGACATCTGAAGAGTCATGCCTCGTTCAGTGCTGAAACTGTATTTTTCTATGAACCTATAGACGTATTTCTTACAAGAAGTATTCGATTAAACAAACTAGAGAACACCATGTTACTTACGTTTTTCGAAAAACAACAACAAAACCAATCACGAAACTATTATAAATTTCGTTGACTGTTTTCATTATATATGGTTCGATCAAGATGTTTCAGATAAAGTTTTTGTAATGATGCAGCCGCGTACGTGTTAAAAGTAGAACAGATTAAAAGCAGGACAAATTGTATCTAAAAAAATATACAAAAATTATACATTTCCCATGTGCTGCTCACGGACCTAATCGGGTAGATGAGAAAATAAGGGAAAGTTTCCCTTTAGCAAACAATTTTATATCAACTGTCAAAAAAGTCTTCATTAAAACGCGTGAGACGTTTGTAGGGAGTCTTTACCAAGCATTTGTCTGCCTCCCGAACCAGTTACAACTAGATGGGGTACTTGGTTAAGGTACGGATTTGCTGGTGCGACTGCGGCTGCGGCTGCGACCGCGACTCGTTGCCAATAGGCAGTCTAAATGCTGGAGTTGAAGAGAACATTCAGACTGTCTATTGGTCGGCGACGAGTCGCAGTCGCAGTAGCAGCCGCAGTCGCACCAGCGAATCCGTATCTTTAGAAACCGTAGTGTTTATGATTTAGATTTAATCCTAATGACAGCTGCACCATACATACACTGCAGGAGTTACTGAAGGACCAAAATATTTGCAATGATACAGTACAATAATACATACTAAGATTTAGTTAGTTCTTTAATTATAAATAAATTGGAATCACATGGACTATTCCTGAATGAACAATTGGACATAATGGATGATGTACAAAAAAATATGTACAATGTTATACGCCCAGTCAGTAGTACTATAAAAGAAAAAATGCAAAACATGTTAAAAATAATCCAGGATACACCATATTGGAAAATATATGTTTATAAGTCTTAGCTGGTACATATCAGAAGTTACAAACAAATATATTAATATACTATTATTTAGTATTCATATTATATTATTCTGTGAATATATTCACTAACTCAGGTGATTGAAAAAATAATAACTTTGATGGAGTAATGCTGACAGGATAAAATATAGGTATAAGATGGATATAAGGAATATACACATGGGTTGAAAGGAAATAAAAAAACAGAAAAAGATGGTATAACAAAATACATGTTCCACTTAAAATAAACGAGTTATCGTGAATTTGTCACTATTGACCGCCTATTTTTAGCACCCTGTGTAATCCAGAGAAACCCGTGTCTATTCGAAATATGTATTGCTCAGCATTATTCCATCAAAATTATTATTTTTTCATTCCGTAATTACCTGAGTTACAGTGAATAACTTATATATCGCGTACATACAAAATAAATAATAAAAAATGGAAATAACTCAAAAACTGTTGACTTAGACATATGGTATATTTTAATGTTGATTTAAAATTAGATGTAGATCTGAAAATTAAATAAAAAATGCCATATTATGTTTAAAATAAGCGATACTTCCGGTATAACCGGAACTGCCGGAAATCCCCACAACCAAAATTTCAGATTTATGTCATTTTTGATTTCCCTGTATATTGGTCTTCTTTATGACTGGTGTTTCAAGAACAAAGAATCGTATCTAAGGATGCACAAAAAATCTATTCAGTAGGTGGAGGTTTTTAGTGGTACTAAAATATAATTCTGAAATTTAATTTCTTTTGACTTTTAAAAGGAAAATGCGCTAGAGAACATGAAAAACCGTAAATTGTACCTTATTACTGTGTTCCATACACCGTGAAAAATACTTAATAATTTACATCAATTCAAGTGATACTAATCTTTTAAAAGAATTGAAGATGTGAAAATGCTTGTAATGTACAATTAATTTTCTCAATGTGCAGTTAACATATCAAATTAAAGATTTATAACAGGTGAACATGTTTTGTTTCTTATTCTAAATGACTTGTCAGCCTGGAAACTGTAATACAATCTGGAAAAAAATTATATAATTGACACAGTGAAGAGAAAAATTTATTTCTAACTTACTCAGGTTTTTTTAGACTGCTTCAACAAACAGCTATGAAATTTGTCGAATAATTGCGTATAAAAATGGCGCCCTTAATAGCTTTGTGATCAATTTGAACAAAGACCAACACGAAATTCAATCACAACTGCTTTTTCAAATGACTTCCTTTTTAACGCCATACCAACAAATTATCATTACCTAAAAAAACGTGTGATGACTTGCAAAAAGTAACTGATTACTCAACGGAATTGTTATAAGACGAAACATTTCGTGTCCAAACTATGCAGTAAGTAAGATATATATTCCAAACTTCATTTCGATAAACGTGTTGGCTTATAAACTGTCACCTACGGACAAATGTATAGAACACATCCAACTAATTTAAATGTCTACACTAGATGTGTAGATATAACAATCCAAAACGCCTAATTGAAATGAAAACAACTCCGCGGGAATTTAAACTGTCCCATTGTTTTCGAGCGGGAATCGGTGCGCCTCCGAACTCGGTAGAACAGGGACCACCCCAGAGGTCGTTGCTATTCTTGAGATATTTATTTGTGTGTAAATTAAATTCAACAGGTGCTTCCCAGCTGCGAGCATATTTTCAAAATTGGAAACATTAGAAGCAAACTGATAATCGGAGAAGACTGATCCAAAACATAAAGAGTTCAAAATAACAGCGTCTTCATAGGTGAAAATACATTTTCATGTATCATGTCCAACAATGGGCTTGTTCAACATTTTTTTTTATTTCATAAATCGAAAGTATACGTGAAAAATAATGTATCTGCAAAATATTAGAATTTTATTCGTTTAGTGCCTTAAAGTTAATTACAAATTTGCAACCCGCGAGAATGGGCGTGGCCAGGCGCTACGTCACTTCATGCATAAGTCCAGCGATTGCGCTCGACTCGATGCACTTTCGGAGTATTGTTCCTGTTGCGTACTGCTTGTTTGATTCAATATGGAAAAAAAGAATTTTAAATATTGCATAGTTTTAGAATGCACAAATACAGGGTGCCTCAGCCGTAATGTCATTAATTTTAACCACGTATTCGGGAGGCCTAATAAAGGCAGAAAATCGAAAAAAAAAATTTTACTCGACCTTTAAAAAAATAAACAAATTACCCTATAAAAATCGGTAACACGACGCTCCTGGTGCGCTACAAACTTTCTGATGACGCACCCATACGAGACTCGAATGCCGGATTAAACATCGTTGCCACATCATGTTTACATACACAATATATGTAAATTTATTATCTACATTTGTTTTTATTAACAAATAAATCAATATTTAAGGAAAATTCATTCATGTATCTAGATTAAAAAAATAGTTTTACTACTTGTCGTTAAATAACAGTACAAAAACTAGGTAACTAGATTATTGACCTAATAATACGGTAGGTCAAGATTCACTCTCTATGACTTATGAGCATCAGATCAAGGCGTGCTATTTCGGTCTTGAACAGTTTTCTGTCGACAACACGATGGTTTTTCATTACTTAGTATTTAAACACGAAACACTTTTCAGCTTCTCTTAATAATTTACCCATTGGGTATAGGTCTTTTATGTAATGTACGTAACTGGTTTATTACTCGGTTTATTATTAGAATCGTTGAAGTTTTGTGATTTCAATGTAACTAAGCTAATTTCAGTCATAACAGCTACATTTGCTCAGATGAAAATCCACACAAGCTACCTGTCGGTTTAGCTTCAGAGGTAATTTGTTGTCGACGTATGGGCAGGAGTGTACGGGTATCGTTTGAATGGATCGTATTTTCTACCGGAAAACCTGAGTGGACCGCGTTACTTGCAATTTTTAATAGAATTATTTGATTTTATTGGATATTAACATTTTAAATTATTATTGGCTGAAGTTGAACTGAGTAAGAAAAAATGATATTCTAAAATAGTCAGTACATCCATTTATTCTAAATTAATTTAGTTTAAAAACTAGGTAGGTACGTACTAGAAAAATATTTCAACTTGGCAACATTGCCTCAGGTTGACATCGAATTGAACTGTGAGCTGTAAACGTCTGAAAAGGGGGTTTAAATTATGATTTGAAAATATTTTTTTTCGCCGTAAATATGCATTTAGATTTTTTTTAATCGCGTATTCGCATTATACTCATTATTCCCTATCTCCTCTTAAAATTAATGACATTATGACTGACTCACCCTGTATAAGTACAAATGCGTCGGAAAAATTATTTATTTGTTTGCCAATGGGCCAAACGCAAAGAAGAGCATGGCTGTGTGCAATGCAGAGATCTGATTTTGTATCCGACAAAGGCAAGAGATTTTGTTATAAGGATCAATTTATTTTAAATATAGGTTGAAAAGATCATAGAAAATTGTATTTGGTTAAAACTTAAGAAATGTGAGAGAATATAATTGAAATCAGAAACGTTTTATATATAATACACATTTACGCCTTCATTATTTACATAAAAAAAAAATTATTACGTGAAATTATGACAAGTTCATTTGGAATAGTGGTTTTAAAGCTTCTACGGTCGGAGCTGTTATTTAATTTGCAGTGATTTTCTGGGTTGCTAAGCTGTGACTTAGGTAATTAACTTGCACATTTCTAGTCTCATTACATATTTAATATGTTTAATAACTTTGCACTTTATTCTCTTCATTTCTGTAATGTACAGCTTTTATTTTTATTAAAGTAGTCCGTAATCATAGACATATCACCTTCTGGTAGATTGTCAGAATCAGCTTACTAAATTAAACTTCAATTGAACATATATTAAAATATTTAGAACATAGTAACGAAACAACTATTTAATCTGATCGGGTATTAGTGCGCTAGCGGTAGATCTCCCAGTAGTTGCGTATAGTGATGTCACAAACGGGAGCACAGTTTTTGAGACTAGCACTAATTTCTCTCTTATGTCTCGAAAACGCGAAAAGTAAGCCATATGAAATTTTAAGAGCGTTACAAGAGTATCATCTATACAAAGACGCATAAACACCGTATAAAAGAAATTTGACGGAACAAGCTTATTACAGAGCAACATGCAAAATCTGTTTAGTATACAAGGTATACCTAAAACTTCCCAAGCCTATATCTCTGTTATTTTGAAAGATACCTTATAGCATTCACGGTATAATTTTGTATGTCTGTTCAAAACCTTCCAAGTCAACCATTTAATTTTAAAAAATAAATTATACTTGCAAATTGGTAATCTTTGAGTGGCCATTTGAGTTATTTTCCCGGATTTTTTTCTTTATAGCACTGTATAAATAATTATTATGTCATCCAATAGGCCATTAAAATAGCTTTAATTTGATGACTTTTTACGTGATAATTCGAAATGAAACATTGTATAGATACTTTTTTCTAACAAAAAATTAAATAAATAAATGAAACTTAAACAATGACTGACACAAATCAGTTGTGTTTCTGGAATAGACTCTTCAACATGAAACAATAACAACAATTTTCATTAAGCAATCTATGGTCTAAGGTGTGTTATACGTTTCAGAAAATTAATCACGAATTATCACGCGAATCTTAGGACAACTGTGGATTTTCATCATCAACTGTTTACAATGCACTAAGCAGATCAAGTTCAGTGTGGTTAATAATATGGGTGTGAAGTGTCTCGTCTAGTATTGACTGAGACAAGAAATTTTGCAAAATTTGAAAAACTCTTGTCCTACAAAACAAGACAACAGAGTCTTGTTCTTGCTCGATTTTTCAAGATCATTATTTCTTATCTCGCAATTTTGCAAGACCCTTACATGATTGCAAGATTCTTGAATACAAATGAGAAATATGGAACTCTATTACGAAGTCGAGCGGCTTTCGATATGGCCGATCGTCAACAGTGACCGACTGGTAGACGCTATAAAATATAGAAACGGCCAGTTTTACATAATAAGTAGCTAGTGGATAAAATAGCGAAACAGAAACGGAGTTCTTTCAGTCAAGTGGCAGTAAATTTATAATTAAAGTCAGCGGTCGAAATTGTGGACAGTGACTAATAGATAATATAAAAACACTATTACTATTAAGCGTATAATATTTTGATAAGAGATTACACATTATTTATCTCATTGTTACTGTGCCGCTTTCTATGCACAACGATACTATACTCATATTTTACGGCACCACGATAAAGACTCAGTCAAACTGAAGCCTGATGTATTCTCTATCTCTGTTTACTGCATTGTGGAAAACAATATTTTGGTGTGTGTAAACCGTGAGCGTTAGTAGATGGCTCTGCCGAGGTTAGAATATGCGTACGTTGGGGGATTTGCTGCTATTCGCGGGGTGTTATTTCTATAGTTATATTAAATTATAAAAAATAATTATTGCAACCGTGAAGTTAACAAAAAAAAGTTAAAAATGGATCAGTGCCAGTTCTAGTAAAAGGTCTGTTAGTAATCGACATAACTTATGTAACGGACAATTGATAATAATAAAAAACGTATAAGAAGAAATTCAAGCGCGAAACTCTAACATAAGTGTTAGTCGACTTCCAAAATTACAGAGAGTGACTAATGTTATAAAGCTGCTCAGAATTTATAGCAGTCAACACAAAGAAATATACATGCAGCCCGTATATTTTGCCTACAAAATCGTGCGCCGCATATCTCTGAGAACATACCCGATTACACAGCTTCTGCTACGCATGCGCTGCAGTTAGTACACGTTAGTACACGCTGCTGGCTTTTGATTGGCTGCAACGAATTGTCGGGTCCAACTGTTTCATTTCCAGCGTTATCATGGGCGGGTATACCGTTCGGGCGGGCAAAATTTTGGGTATATCTTTTCGTTAATTTAATTATGAATGTAATTAATTTTATTAGTGATTTGATCGAAATGAGGAATATCGGATGATGACATGTATGAAGAGTTTAGTGCGCGAGGTCAAAATATGAGTGTAAGTGATGTTAAAATATATATGTCATTAACAATTGTACGTGAACAATATATGTATGCAAATAAAAAAGTCGTAAAGAAGTACAACTGTGAAACGGAAACTGATGAAAACTCGCGGAAGGAAAATTGTATTTTTAAAATGAGTTTTCTAAAAAAAATCTATTGCTATATCTTACAAGATGAAACTTAGTCCATATAAATGAAATCGAAAAGAGTATACTGATAGAAAGGACGAAATAGTTATATGGCGAAGAAACTATTTAAAACAAATATTAAAAAATAAGAATCTGGATCGAAGAATATATTAAATTTTGACGAAACATGGGCGTATGAAGGTCATACGGAAAGTGGAACGATATGATATAATAAGTGTTAATGTGTGACCGTTATAGTAACAGTGCTAGTAACCAATAGTATATAGTGTGTATGTATTTTAAAGCCTTTTGTCCTTTTGAATGCGGAATTCGCAAATATTTGCGCGATTTATTTAACGGTGGAAAAATATCTATTTGTAACAAATTTTGTTAACTACCTATAACATTTTCTATCATTTTCATCATGAAAGTGCCATGGTAGTTTATCAGAAGTTCAAAACAAATTTATTAACACCACAAAATAATGAAAGGGGCAATAATATTTGTAGTGTTTGACAGTTTCGCAAATTGCAATTGTCAAAAGTTGAGATTTTCCCGTCATAAATAATTAAAACAGAAGTTGCAAAATTCGTGCAAAAATCCGTGAATTTCGCGTCCATGACGACAAGGCTTAAGTGTGATATCTGCGGAGTGCGCATCAGGTGGTGGTGGTGGTGGTGGTGGTAGTGGGCAATCGCCGTCCATAAGGACAGGGGCACATTTAAAGTAAATTGTTAATGTGCTAGGTTCAGCCGACGTCAACTTATTTTTGACAATTTTGTGTGCTATAACTCTTCTCAAATGGCTAGCTTAGGTAATCATACCACCACACGAATCTGCCGTACTCATCTCTGTGTTGTGAATTAGTCACTCTCTATTATTTTCGACTTTGAGTAATTGATAATACAAGATAAAAACTTAAAAATAATGGATGTTATGCAATGCAACTATTTTTGTCATTTTTGTATATTTTTTATATCTGATCGCATCCAAATTTAGTACGCCTATGAAATGTTGCTCCCCGCACGCTTCGCCCGTCGCGCAAGTCTACAAGTTAGCGATTAGTTACTGTCCACAATTTCGACCGCTGACTATAGTTGAAGTTCAGCAGAACTGGACCTAGACCTAAACTTTGATTTTAAAAACAATTTTATATGCTGGTTGTACTAAATAAAGTATACATATACCTACAGTAGAAATGCAATATTTTTCAGCTCATGTTCACTTAAACATTACCCTTTCATATATTTCTTGCCTTGTCTCGCAAGACTTTTCTTTTAAATCTTGTCTTGTCTTACAATTTGAGCTGTCAGGTTTCCTCTTGCCTTGTCTTGCGAGATCAAGAAAAAACAAGACAAGATGCCACTAGTCTCGTCGGTTGTAGACTGATTTGCGTTGTTTTATTTAAAAATATCTTATTCAAATCAAGAATTAGCAGACATATGAACGTCAGCATGTACCAAACAACGTATTTTGCTACAAGCATGCTCATTAGGAAATAATTTCGAGCAATTTTTGTAGAGTTTCCTAATAATGATTTATGGGAAATAGTTTATTTCTACGAGGGGAGTTCAAAGTATTCCCAGTATCAGTATGATAACTAATGTCACTATACGAGTATGTATATAAAATTTCAACTAATTGTGACCCTTTGTTTTCTAGTGATCCTTAGTAGAAGACAACCATAATGACAGACGTTACAATGTTGAAGAAAATCAAGCATCGCGCTGTGATTACGTTTCTTACACAACAATACGTGACTGTGGTGTTGAAGAACTTAACCATCCCCCTACAGTCCCGATTTAGCCCCGAGTGACTATTACCTGTTCCCAAATTTAAAAATTGTCTTCGTGGAAAGCGATTTTCAGATGATGAATAAATTAAGGTGGCAACTAACACATTTTTCAGACAAGAAAGATGTGTATATTTTACAGGGAATTGAAAAGTTAATTTCTATGGATGTAATAGATATATTGATGTTATGGGAGATTATTATGGAAAATAAAAATTATTTTAATTTATTATTTCTATTCCTTTCTGCTGATACCGAGAATACTTTGAACGCCCCTCGTTTTATATTTAATCGACTTAGGCCTTAGAGGTGGTTCAACATTTTGACTTTTTTTATATGAAATATGAATTTTAAAACACAGGTTACATAATAAAAATTTTTATTTTTCGATCTGTAGGTATTTATCGTTTTAAAGACACGATCTACAATACTACACAACTTAATACAATAAAAAAATGAATGAAACAAAATAGTAATGTTTATAAAAGTTATAGATACTTAAATGTTTACATTACACAAACATTGAAATGTAGTTAATATGTTATGTAAAAATCTGAACAGATACAAATTACTTCCTCAAAATATTTGCTCCTTGTTATAAAATGTGAATTATGATCATTTATCCATTTCTTAAAAGCAACTTCCTGAAATTTTGTGGTTAGGAAATCACTTATCAGACAGCGACATAAGAATATTATATAAAAAAAACCAACACATCCTGAAATGATATCTTGTCTTATCGATATTGGTATAGTGCCATACTAGATTTCTCATTCAACCACTAATTCTATCATAAATTGCAATGTAGGTAATCATTTGTACACAGTCAACTGAAGAATCAGTAAATTAAGAAAATGAAACAAAACACATTCCTACAAACGGCAATCTACTAAATGTACATGCCAATTCGGGAAAATATCAACACTGACAATAATTGAAAATGAATATTTTAATTATATTTAAAAATATGAACTTCATGATTCGGATGACTTATATTTGTTTATAATAATAAAACAACATTCCAAAATTTAAAAAAACTAAAAAGTTAATGTACTTATAGGTACCTACATTTTTAAAAATTGATATACGGATTTTGCAATGTTATGCACATTAAAAAATTTTGCAATTAATATTGCTGATATCTATTGCGTAAATGTTGGATGTTCTGTTCACTATATGGATAAAATAAAATCTACGAAATTATTAACAAACTCTAATAGAAGCTTTCCGTGCAAGAGTGACACCCATTTTATTTCACCCATCCCAAAAGTACTATTATTTCCACAAAATGTGCTACTATTTGCATATTCTTTCAGCATATCAACGTAGGGACAGAGTGGTTCAAATCGCCCCATACTCTGTTTTTATTTGTACCCGAATTAAAAACCAAACAGTCTCCTGACAGAAGAGTGCGAATAATGTGTGCGTTTTTAGAACATACAATCCTATTATGACATCAACGTAGGGACTGACAGTGGTTCAAACCACCCCATACCCTGTTTTTATATTGTTGTCTGTAAATTAAAAAACAGACAGTCAACCGACAGAAGAGTGCGAATAATGTGTGCGTTTTTAGAACATGCAACCCTATTATGACATAACACTACTTACGTTTCCAAGTATTGAAAAATCCTGTATACCGGTTTTCGATACATCAGAAATCCCTCCACCTTTTCTACCATCATTGTATCACTGAACCATACCCGAACATTTAAAATAAACAAAAAAGCAACAACAACAGAAACCGCACCACAATCAATCAATCACCCAGCGGAATGACACCGTCGCCGTAGTCAATAACAAACTTCAAACATTTCCCGGGGCATTTTCGCGAACTCCGCTTCTATTTTCGATTTCGGACACCGTGGGGGGTTCGATCGGATCGCTGCTGAGCGACGTCGTCGTCTCGTTCGACGCCTCGGCCTGTCCTATCCCGTACAGCAATTGTGCTTTCTACCACATACGCAAGACTATGGCTCGACGTACGGCGCGTAGATTATAGACAAGTAGTCGCAGACTCGGCCGCGCCACGACGCATGCGTCGAGACGCGCGGTTTCACCCCAATCGTTAGAATTCCAACCCCGTGCCGTCGCCGCGCACACTGAGAAAAGTGTCCGTTTGCAGGAAATCGTTGCGCGATATTTAAACTATCGGAATATTATATATAAAGTGTGGCCAAATGCAAACGAAACAGAGCGATTTTCAGGAACTGCGTCAAGATTGTAGAAAACCGCTCAGACCCGTCGATTTTAGGTTAAAGGGGGACATTCTTGGCTGGCATTTTTGACCCCACTACATTTACCCCCAAGCAAGGGTAAGTATCACCTCAAAATATTTAAATGCGTTGGGGGTTAAGTAATATACTTTGAAAAAAAAATAATTTTAAAATTTAAATTATATTTAATTGTTTACTTACTACTTAGTTGATTAATGCCCGTTTGCACCGAAGTTAATAAGCATTAGTTAAAAATAAGTCATGCTTAAGTATGCTTTTCCTATTGCACCATACGTTAAGATCTTCTTAAGTACGAAAACAGATATTTAAATTTAAGCCCCTGTTTGACAGTGACTTATGAAATTCTTTAATTCAAACGGAGCTAGAATGTGCGAAAAACAAGCATAAAAATTTAAAAAACGCGGAAAGTGCAAACATAGTCGTATAGTATATAGTAGGTCAATGCTAATGAGTGTAGTATTAAAGTAGTAGAAAAGTACCTATAATGGATATTAGATTATATTTGGTGATTTGGATACTTTGGAAATTATAGATTTTGGATTTCTCAAATTAAGGTATGCGAGATCTGATCATTTCCATACAATGGATGAATTGAATGAAGATGATTTAGCCACTAATACTCACAGAGAAAATAAAGCAAATTATTATTATTATTAGTCTCTGATATTAACCAGTCTTGATGAACATCAACAACAACCATACCTATATTACAAATGACAACAACAAAAACAAACACCACAGACATGACATTACACCGAAATCTAACCTTACTTCCATGTAACAAACTGAAGAAAAACAGAAAGAACTAAAATACTTAACATAAAGTAACGAAAGTTACTAGATTTGTGCGTTGTTGCCAATACAAAGACGTACTTTGCTAAGTATGGCATATAATAATACGTCGGTGCAATACTCTAAAAAAATAAGCATAACTTAACTTTAAAAACAACTTTATTAAGTTGTTCTTAGTAAAATGTCGGTGCAAACGGACATAAATGTTCAAACTGATGATCGCCCGCTTCCATACAAGAATAAAGATTTTGTTCGTAACGTTCGCGCACATTTTGAAGCATTTTCGCATTGATTAGACGGCATTCGTCGACGATTCTTTGACGCAAATCTTGCAGCGACGCTGGCTGGCTGTGTTTTATAGATTTTACTTTTTAGGTATCCCCATAAAAAAAATCAAGAGGCTGTATTTTATAGATTTTACTTTTTAGGTATCCCCATAAAAAAAATCAAGAGGCGATAAATCCGGTGAACTACCTTCAATTCTAAATAGAAAAGGTACCTATACCTGTTACAAATCGATAAACCGTTTACAGACGATTAAAGTTTTTGAGATTCGGCGAGAATTAAATTAGAAAATTAGGGAGTCTTAAGATATCAAAACTCAATTAACAGTAAGACGAAACCTACAACAACTGAAAATTTTATTATGCATGCGTGCATTTTATTGTATCTTAATAAATTATTAATAATAAAAGATTCTCGAAGTGAACACCAGCGACTTCAATGCGTTTTCTTCTTATTTAAATTTTGTGTGCCGTTGAATAAAGTTCTATGTTGCTTGATAATATTAACCTATTCTTGAATCTTTTCCCACAGTTGTTCCACTATTAATAATGTCTTTGTAAACTAAAGGTTTAATATAGCCCCAAAAGTAAAAATTCAACGGATTTAAATCAGGGCTACGTGTAGGCTAACGAACTTCGCTGCCGCGTCCAATCCAATGGTGCGGTGTAATGTGCAGGTGCACGATCATGCAAAAACCAGAAGTTCTGTCGTAAATTTAAAAGAATGTTTTCTAGAAGCTATGGCATGTCATTAATTAGAAAATTTAAATAATTTTCTCCGTGAAGTGGACGTGGTAGTATGAACGGCCCGACAATATTGTCGGAGAGAATTCCACACCAAATATTGATAGAGAACTCTTGCTGAAAATGTACTTCTCTTTTGGCAGAGAAGATTTTCTAGTTCCCAAGAATGACTATTTCTCCAATTCTTGTGGCGTTAAATGTTGAACTGGAGTAAAATGATAAGGATATAATTTTTCTTTGTGGAGTATTCTGCTAACGGAAGACTGACTAATGCCAGTAGCTGCCGAAACGTGTGTTTGTGTGATTTCAGGCATTCGCACTAAAACATAATATCATCTTGCCGCTGTTAATATTTTCACAGTTGATCAGTTTATCAATTTGTAACAGGTATACCTTTTCTATTAAGAATTGAAGGTAGTTCAATAGTTTCTTATTAAAAAATTCAAAAGTGTAAAATACAAAAAGCTAAGACATATTTTTACATCGAAAGCATATTCGTAATTGACACCTCAAAAAACATAAGCCTACAAATTTTCAAAATAATCGGTCCAAACGTGCTTTAAATATAGCAAACAATCGAAAACATTTTTTCAACTTCAACACCCTGTAGAATGAAACGAAGCAACAATTGAATAAGGCATGTTGGGATCAATCGCTTTATTTTGACGTTAAGCTATGTATCATTATTAATGACTCACCCTGTATAGCTCAATATAAGATAACCTACAACCAGTTAAATACTTAGTTTGCACATGGTTGCCATAAATCACGAAATATTTTAAAGGAATGTTCAATTTCTATCAATTTAGTAATAGCTATGGCCTATGCCTCATGTCTCTGCAGTTACAGAAGCTTTAGTATTTTTGGCAAGTTGTAAATATCAAACTGGGTTGGAGGTTGCTGACAGTTTGAAACCGTTTCCAAATGTTGCAAGAGCAAAACTAATAATACAATTTCCCTTATGTAAGGCACCACATTGAAATAAAAACCTACCTCCCGCAATTTCATATCAAACGCATCTTCTTTTTCCCGGTGTAGATTCGCGTGTGCGATAACAGACAATAATGATGCTGAGGACGGGTTCCCCGCGGTCAAGTCCAAACGACACTAATAACTACCATTGTTGGATGCGTGTTGTTCGGAATGGCTGATAAGATAACTGTTTCATATCTATTTTTCATTTGAGGCCGTCACGAGTAATCTTTTTTTTATTCGTCGTCATCCGGCGAAGGTTGCGTCGGGGCTACTGTTATAACTCACCTCTGACCCAATTCTTGTGTGAAAAGTTATATTAATGGTCTGTCTAGGTGGTCTCTACAGCGTTTAATGTGTAGATATTGAGTTATTCTTTGTAGTTAGATTAGCCCGAAATGAGTTTCTTGGCGATGTACGCCATTAATAATTTTGCAAAGCAGAAATAGGTCGGCATCACCTTACAGATTGATCGTGTTGCGTAAGAAATGGGAAATGGCTATAACAAGAAATCATTGTTGATATGAATGGGTTAGAAGCAAAACCATCCAAGTGCAGTTTTCTAATAAAGCGACCTATGGGATATAACTCGATTTGGAAATCTACGATATTCTTCCACACTTCTACAGTTTTCTTGTTTCCTTCACAAAAACCTAGCATAAGTAACATGTCATCTTGCTCGCTGAATGTAAATTTTCCAGTCATTTTCAACAACAAACTGTAGTAGAAATAAAATAATTGTATTACTAACTGTAAAATTTTAAAGAAAACGCCTACCACTGACTTTTTGATTTCTTCTAATAAACTATTAAAATTTTGTTTTAATGAATACATTTTTTCTTAAGAACCTTAAAATTTTTTAAATTTAACAAGAGTAAAAACGTGTTTTAAATTAAATTCTGTGCGGGATATTATCATTCATTTTAAATTCAATTAATGGAAAAAAGTTTGGCATAATTTTAGGGGTGACAGTATAGGTATGTTTGGTTAAATTGCAATATTTTGGGACCTCCTACATGTACTTGCTCTCTATCGGTTCTTATGCGGAACACCCTGTATAAAACTACTAATCGCATGTGTATTTAGATATATTATTGCGCATAGGACATCGAATAATTTCATGTAAAAATGCAGATTTCGGAATTACATTAACAGAGAATAGTTTGGTTGTCAGACATTATGTGTTGAGAGCAAAAATTAACCAAGTGACAATGCGATCTGTTGTTGAGGTGAAATAGTTATGTCAACAAAATACTTTTAATATTTGAAAGTAAAACAACCTATGTGTCACTTAAGTTATTTCACTCCTTAACATTCAACCACTGAAATGTAATTTTATATTATGATGACTGGAATGCGCTAAAAGCTGCGCAAATGGATTATTCATGATCAGCGCCATATTTTGTTTTGTGCCTCTAGCAATGGCGGAGCAGTAGGGGGCTTAACTGATTGTGAATTGAAATGAAATTGAATTCTGGATATGGAGAATTATTTCGTGCTATATGCTGGTTGATTTTACAGTCCCTTATAAAACATGACATGTTCCAACAATAACACCCACAAAAATACACAAAGAATAACACTAACAAGATACAAGATAAAAGAAGAAACCACACTGTACGCCAATGACGTGTTTAGAAACAAAATAATGGGAAATTAAGAACACAATTCATATCGAAAGGCAGATGGTTGTCTCTCTCGCATCCACATACATAACGATTGAAGTATGTCTTTGATGAGTTTCATGTGCCTCCTTTTGTCTGCTCCTAGGGTTGGTACCTTTATTTGGATGCGCAAATGGACTAAACGCATTCCATATCGTACATTTCAGTGCATTCAACTAAATTCCTGTGTAAACAAATACTTGGGTATACAGGGTGTCCGGAATACGAGTGCCTTTATTTTGCTGTATGATAAAGTGTACCAAACAAAACAGATTTATGACAGCAAACAGGCCTTGAATATGTGACAACGTTGCTACCATATCAGGTCAGGTGTTTGTACATGATAACTACAAATACGCCTAAACATACTTAGTGTGAATGGTTTTCTTAGATTTTTTCCACACTTATGTTGCTTGCAAAAAGCGTTTACCGTACAAATATTTCGTAGCAAGAGAGTTTTACATTCGCCATAAATTAACAAAAAATTTCATGGAGCTGGTCATGGTTATTATAAATTGTTCTATTTTTGATTATGTGCACTCACAAATATCAATCACTATGTATAGAAAAACGAAACGCACTAGCCACAATACTGCTATGGCTAATAATATTTTTAGGTTAAGTGCAGCAGCTGAGAGATTGCAATGTTGTCGAAAGTTACAGTTTTAAGGATTTCCGGTAAACTTCAATTGTTTACTTCATTAATACAGATACAAAAAACAAATTACGTTACAGAAGCTTTTACTTGACCTTAATTGTACCTTAGTTTATAATCTGGTAACATAGTTTTGCATTTTATGGCAATCCAAGATTATGGAATTAGTCTCCGATTTTGAATAATTAAGTAGATTGGATTTTTTTCATTTGGCCATTTTTCCCTATTAAAGATATAATTTTTATAATATTGCAGTCTTTTTATGTTGTCTAAAAACTGCAATCCTGTAACTTGTCAAGTTTATTTATTTATTATTATTATTATTATTATTATTGTTGTTTCACAGGTTATAACATAAGCCTGCTTCAGAGAACAACTTAGTGTTGCTGGAAACATCCCCACCACCAGTTTAATTTCAGTAAATAAAAATTTTATAAAGTTGGTTCCGTTCTTGTTGGTTATGTTATGTACAAATATTGTTCCCACGGATAGTTGATGTTGGAAATTTTGAACTTCAGTCGACTTCAACAACGAATACAATTAATTTCATTGGCTGAAAGTCACGTGACTTGCCGACACAACACTACGCTGTCCTCTGAAGCAGGCCTTATATATATTTTCGAGACACGTATCAGCTAACTTGATTTACCAGAAGTTTAGAAATTTTCTCAAACTTTCCTCGCAGAAACTTTAGACATTTTCTTTACTGCAATAACATTTGAACGAAACTTTAGTGATATGATAAAGCTTGAGTATCACCTGTTACATGTCGTCACTATAAATTATAAAAGGCTAGACCAAGTTTTCTTTTTAATTATATATTTCGTAGTTTCTATTAAGATATGTTCCGGTTTCTCTGTGTAGGGTTTGTTCACTTGTCTGTTTAGACATGATGCTTTCAACCTTCAACATTACCGGCTTCTAATAGTTGATTTCATTAAAATGTCCCAATGAAACCCAGCCTTATGAGATAGACAATTAAACCGAAAAAAGATATTTTTTTTAAAAACTATTGGTAGAGTTGAATGAGACATCAAAAGAAATCCCTTAGACCACACACCATAAGAAAACTTTTATTGTGTGCTATTTTTTTAAACTATAATTAATAGCAGAGTAGTTAGTTTCACACAATATTGTTAATACCTAAAAATATATAAGAAAATATAACTAATAGTCTAGGAGAAACGCAGTTAAAATGAAAAATGATTAATTTCTTCTATACAGGATAATTCACAACTTATCCAAATGCGTCATGCAAAATGGAGTCAATATCTTGATAAAAAAATTGTTAAACCTTTATAGTTTCCGAGAAGTTTCAACCTTTACATCGCTGGGTTACTGTAATTTCCGCGTACTCGCAACGTTTTTGCGATAGTGTTTATATTAGTCTTTCAACAGTAAAAATTGGCATAAGTGTATAGCAACTTAGAGTTGACGGATATCGTTTTAATTTATGGCAAAGTAAGACAAAATACTTTAGCAACTTCTAGTATTTAAGTAGAACGATTGCCCAAATGCAGCTACTTTTACAGCGGTAGTACAACGTGTACGTGACACGGGAAATTTGCAACCGAATCATGGAAGATATGGAAGTAAAGGGCGTCCACGGCGTATTGCAGCAGATGACGAACACATTTTAGAGATTGTTGAAGATAATCCCGGAATAAGTGCCAAGCAAATCGCTTAACCAGTGCAAGGAATATCCCAATCAAAAGTGTGGTGTATACGAGGCTCAATTATATCCGTACCGTGTACAGCGTGTCCAAGCATTAATACCAAGGAATTACCCCTAACGAATTAGATTATTTAACAATTGATAATTTACGCGAACGTGTCATAGATGCTGCCAATAACTTACGAGTTTAAAATGAACAAGAACCAGAAACATTTGGGTAAGACTGGCCCAAATGTGTGTACACGTCAGTGGACAAAACATCAGGAATGTGAAATTATTTTATTAATTCAAACCACAAATAATTAATTTTACAATAATAATAATAGCGGCAGAAGCAATTAAATTTGCCGATACAAAATAGATGTTGTAAAATTTTATTTAATTTATATTTTTGAACCGCCTTTTTTGATTTTTTTTTACAAAATTGTATTTGTAAGAGTACATTCAAAACCATTTTTTTTGGATAAGGTCTGAATCATCCTGTATATTAAGTTTTTAAAAATAAGGTGGAAACTTTGGATTGGCTCACCCTGTGTTGTACCCTTCCAAGTCGAATTCATTTTTTTCGACATTTGAATACCACAAATATGGTTATCCGTATCAACTAATCTCATTCTACTACCTATAATAAATTATTAGTCCCAATAAAAAATTCCAAGAACGTATTGGTTTGTGTTAAAAATAGTTATACTATGTATAAGGGTGGGCGATAACGGTTTGGAACTATCGATTATCGATAAATAAAATAAACCAACATTATCGAATTATCGATATCGATAATTCGATCATTTTTTATCTGTATTATTATCGATATTATCGATAATTATCGATATATCGATAAATATTCCCAACCCTAACTATGTACTTATAAACTAGATTCACATTTTCCATTATTTAGCAACTGCTTGATATGTATAAATTTTTAATCCATCACAAAATTACAGCTGCCACACCTGCCAACTGTACAGTCAAAAATGCGGCTAAACAAGAAAATTGGTTGGTTATTGGTACTGGACACCTGCCGTTTATAAAATTTTATAACAAGTTTTTATTAAATACATGAGAATCATGAAATGGATTTGTTGTCTGACCCTTGTACAGTAATATCCAGCTTTAACCGCAATAATTATTATTTCCACAATATGAAACTACACACCTGCCACACGCTTCTAAATAAACAATTAGAAGGAGCGGGCAATATACGGGATGTTATGAGTCATACCGTCATTAAGTACAAATGACAGAACGCTTGATATAGCCATAAGACTATAACTGTGGTATGTTACAATTGCTTAATCTCAAGAAGCTAAGGACAGTTCTAGTTAAACATTATTAACTGATACATAACTGATTAGTCAGATCATCGCAAGCAAGTTGTTATGAAGGAATGGATTTGTGTCAATAAACACTAGCTATGAAAAACGGGTAGAGAAGTAGAAATAGAGTATAGGTGCTATAATCAACAAAGAATTTGTAGTATAGATATCAATTGTGAACAAATTGTTGATTCCCTTCAACTATTTCTCTTAGTCACATCATAACAACTGCTTAATTTACTTGTACAGCTTTTATTAATAATACTATCTTTACCCCTCATCCTAATCACAAGGATTAGTCCAGAAGTCGAAGACTTGTGCTGGAGAGGGGACGGCACATTATTATTAAGCAGGCCGCATCTGCGCCCAGGAACGACTTACGTTGGCAGGCCCCAATCACCATTCCGTGCAGGAATGAAGGAAAAATCGAAAATTTCATTAATTAGGAGAGTAGCCAAATGTCGACCGGTATCAATCTCTCTTATTGACCCAAGCCAACATTCTCCCACCACCCGCAGAGAGGGTGTCGATCGTCTCCACGAATATAGCTGATATACGGTCTACCGGCTGAGAGGATCGAACCCACTGCGGTCTAGCCACATCGATTCGTCTTAAACCACGCGACCACTGACCGGCAAATATAGAATACAGAATAGAATATAGAAGAGAAATAGTATTTATTGTATTGTTTTAAGTAGCATTTTATCCACGCAAGAATGTTTAAACGCGAGAACGTAGCTCGAGTGTTTATTATTCAAAAGATAATTAAAACACGAATGCAATACAACGTTTTATCCATAATTACATTGATAACAATGATTGCCATTTGTCTCCAACGGACAAATGGCAATCAATAAAGAATCATGCTATCGTATTTTTTAAATTTGAAGGCTACCATAAAGGTCTACAAAAACATAGATATTGGAAAATATAACAAGCACCGCTTATTTGAAGAGTGAATCGAGAGGATATAAAGCAAAAAAAGCTGCAGTACTTATTGGAAAGAGCAAACATTGAAGAATTTTTGACTTCCGATAAAGAATATTTAATGATTAAGGTAATATCTCTTTACCTTTTACATGTCGTCAGGTATATAGCGAACTTTGAATTATTTTAGGTTGTACTAATAACGGGAGTTTCTGATGCCTGTCGATGCTGTAAATTGACAAATTTGAAAATTACTGACGTACAGGGCAATGACCTACTTACAAAATATAGCTGTTTCTTAAAAGAAACGACATCCGTAACTTGTGCCAATTCTTCACGAACTTCGGCAGATGTTATACGTTCCGAAAAAGATGGCAACGATGCTACGAGGGTTGTTCTCGAGGTTATTATTACCGGAAAGGAAGTTAAATGTTATAAAACAAAAAACGAAATATCTATTACTATAAATGCAAATGTTAATCTTAATAAATAAATAAATTTGATTTATTATAGGTTTATTACTTTTTTCATCATTCTACTAGTGAAATAAAGTTACTTTATTCCACTAGTGGATAAAGTATCACTTTAGACGGTTCATATGTGCGGATAAAAGTCCAATTATAAGGTGATTGTCGATAAATAATGTAATATCATTATTGGGAACAGGAAGAGATAAGCTTTAATTTGAAAAGTTAAAGCTGCAGTTTCCTTATTTTAGACATTGTGAAATGTAGCTACGACAGTTTCAAACTGAAATAACGTTGAATCCATCTGCATTTTATAAATGTAGCTCAGTTCTAGGGACGGATCGGAGAACGATCGTGGTGAGCGTCCGTTCAGTGGCTTTTAAATATGCCGACGACGATATTTTTGTAATTCTTCTGACGAACTGACCAGATTTTTTTACTGTTTCGAATGGATGAAAAACTTATCAAGCTGGTACGAAATTTTGATCAATTGCATGACAAATATATTCAGATCACTTTCTTTGATCATTTACTAACTCCTTTTTACGGACTACGAACGGATATGTGTAAACTGGCATCAGTGATCGACCACAAATAACACTGATACTGAACTGATACGTAACTAATGTGTGTAAATGGACCTTAACTCGGTTCGAGCTGGCTCGAAATATGTATAGGTAGATTCTATTCAAGCATTTCAAGCTCATAATTTCATCACTTCTCTACTACAACCATCATTCGAATATGAATGAATAGACTCTCAATTTCCACCTACCACCGACGCACTTCGTCGAGTCTTTTTGATACACAGTGTCTCGCGTTACGGTTGTATGTACACGGTGCATCCGATAAATTTGGAGTAGAGTTAATTTTAATG
Source organism: Monochamus alternatus (assembly GCA_037114965.1). Lineage (NCBI taxonomy): Eukaryota > Metazoa > Arthropoda > Insecta > Coleoptera > Cerambycidae > Monochamus > Monochamus alternatus. The sequence goes on from CM073427.1 coordinate 13,659,405, forward strand.
AATAGTTATAATAATTTCTCATGGATCTTATTCTTGTGTCGATAGTTGTAGAGAAGAACATAAAATATTACGACAGTTGTAGAAACTTCTGATTATCAAAAGAAGTATAATATAGATGAATATTATAAATATAAATGTATTTTGAAACATTCATACAACACTTATAATTCGTCAATCTACCGTATTTTGTGAACTAGTATGTAATACCTTTAGAAAAAATATGTTTATACCCACGGGCGCATCCAAAGGAGGGGAGAGGGGAAATTAGCCCCCACCTCCAGAGCCATTCTGTCAAATGACAATATGCAGGGTGTCTCAGGTATTATTGGCATCCTTGGAAGGGGTGATTGTACAGTCAAAATAAATGAGATTTACCCAAATATACCTATGTTCAAAAGACCACCGTTTGTGAAATACAGGGTGTCAAATATTTCGAAATTTTTATTATATCTTTTATTTTTTTGGAAATCTTCGGTGATAAAACAGCAATAGTTCTAGGTCATAATGAGATATCTTTATTCTAATTATTATGTTTATGTATTATGTTTAAATATACCCATTATCATCATCGGCGTAGAAATCCTGTGACACTTTTCTTTTATTTATTAAAATAAAAATGGTACGCTACAGTCTTAATTATACAAAAAAACGTATATTTTAAATTTTGATTATTTTGAACAAATAATTATTATTCTTTAAAATGCAATTTCGTAGTTTGTGCGTGGTGAAACCTATTATGCTTTAGTAATACAGGGTGACCCGAAATTAATGCACTATAGGACAAAAGTAGAATCCTAGTAGTAAATAAAAATATAATAAAAATTTCAAAATTTTTGACACCCTGTATCTCGGAACCGATGAACTTTTATATGCATAGATATATTTTCACTGTACAATCACCCCTTCCAAGGATGCCACTATAATACCTGAGAATTATAATTATTAATATTTATTAACAAATTGAGAACTCTGGATTTTGTTATAAAATAATGGTTTTTGTTTATGACGATTTTTATATTTATTTTTCTATGAATACATATATTACTTACTACTGTTAATTTTTCTTCATTTATTTTTTATAATAAAAAGATAATCTAATTCAATTGTTTTAACTGATTAGGAACAAGCCGTACAAAATTAATTTTATATTTACACAACAGTTAGAATTTGTTGTAGGTTGGTACCCTTAAATCTGTTAATACCCAAATAAAACCTTTTAAGTATGTGTTTATTAATGTGCCCGATGTTACCTGCAATAAGCTTGTTAATTGATATAATATTGTATACCTTATAATAATAAATTAAATAGACAAATGTACATTTCTTTCTGAAAATATTATAATTTTGTATTTCTATAAAGTATTATACCTACCTAACAAACTATTCTAATTATTATAATTACAATAATCTTATAAATATGAATAATCCTCGTATAATAGCTACGTTGCCCGAAACGAGTCTAAAACTTGTTAATAATACTCGTAACGTGCCTTTTTAAAGTGATTTACGGTTTGCAAAAAACCGCAACATAATCAACCACATCAGAGAAGTGATCAAACTATTTAAATATATTTAAAATAGGCTAAAAATAATTAATAATAAACTAATAACTTCGCGATAAATTTGGTTGCAAATTCGTTTCTTCTACTTTCTATTAATTTTCTACTTCACTACTCTGGTAACAAAGTAGACATTTAAATAAAATGACCATCCCGATTTAGGCGGGACAGTCCCGATTTTCAGTCGCCGATCCGTTTCCGCACGTGTCCCGCTTTTATAATCCGTATCCCACTTTTCTCCAGCTTTCATAAAAAAATATTTTCCAAAACTAATCTTATTATAGAAACACTACACATTACTGTAAAATATAATTATGCATGTATTAAATTTTATAATGAACTTTTAAAAAATAAATCAATTTTGAAACAAACTCATCAAAAAAAAATATTTTTCTTAAAAGGTTGCTTAATGTAATAGTTGGTTAACTGTTTATGACTGACATAGTTATGTTGATGAATGTTTCTTTTCAAATGATATAATACAGGGTGTCGCGTTAATATTGCGAAAGAGTCAGGAGTTTCCTTGAACAAACAAATGCTTCGTTTCAGAAATACAAGGTGTTGAAATTTAAAAAAAATGTAGGATTTTTATTAATATCTGAAGAACCCTAATTTCGATTTTTTTGGAATTTCATACATTTGTTTATAAAAACCATAGACATTTTCTGAATTAATTTGATTTATTTTTTCTACCCCAATTTTTTTTAAATTTCAACGCCCTATATCTCTGAAATGAAGCATTTCCGGACACAGGTTCATATCAACTTTTTCTTATTTATTTATTTATTTTTTTTTTTTTAAGGAAACACCACCTCCTGATTTTTTCGCCATATTAACGGGACACCTTATATAAGACTTGATGGAATAAAATCAAAAAATAGTTTTGTGTGATGTTCTCTTTCATAAACCCCGTTTTGTTTTGTTCACCGAAGAACTGAAGTTTTTGTCCCTGTCCAGCTTTGCGAAATATGGTCACTTTACGTTTGAAGATCTTCCAATTTGTTTCATTAAAAAAAACAATTAATACCGCAACACGCTGTTGCAGCCGAAACAAATTAATAAGATATTATGTCCTCGCAGGTGTGTCGATTGTTAAAAAAATCGTTTCCTGCATTAAAAAAATCGTGACGCTATGCATGTACTCGGGGACCAGTGACTGGAATGTCTAATTTCACCAAGCAACGGACAGACGGCCATATGCCTTATAAAGTATTTGTTAAGCCACGCGGTATTTGCCCCTGAAGAGGCAATCGAAACGATCTTTTGTTTTGCCAGAAAATAGGCGCCATTTAAAAACCATATTTAGTATAATGGCAGATTACTATTTATTATAGTCTGTTTGGAAATGAAAGAGAGTAATAAAACCCCGAGATAAGAACCGGCCATGGGCGTGGTAATATTTCGTTTTAGGTAATTATCGGGTAACGCTAATGCGAACAGGTAATGGGTGTACATTAGTATATTTTACTGGATACATCATAGAGCAGGAGCCAGTGTATTGTGACAGATCAATCCTGTCTTAGAGCTGAATATACGAAGACGTGCTAGTGCAGTAGAGTAAAATTCGAGTTGTGTTTAGTGACTGTTGTGCCAGTGGATGTAATATTGTTTGGGTAAAATGTCGAGCTAATCAGATATGAGAAAATTATTATATTAAATGTATTTAATGCATTGAAACACCAAAATCCTACCAACAGTGTTGACGACATCGTGGAAAAGTGGTCCAAAGTGACAGGGATTGGAAAATCGACTATCTACAGACTTTTAAAGGAAACAAAAAATGAACAAGATACTGTAAATCCCCCAAAATCATCTACAAAAGTCGTTATAGATAATTTCTTCAAAAATTTCATTCACAGAAAAGTACTCATTTTATTTTAAAAAAGAAATACCAACGCTAAACAAAACTTTAAGTGAACTTTCAGAGGACAACGATTTGTCAAAAATCAGTAGAAGCAAATTATGGGCCGTCTTACCATTCACGACAGACCGAGCGGACGCCTACGACTGCTTGGAGGAAATCCGATATAATTCAATGGTTATCCGGGAAAAACATTTCTTTTGAAACAAATATGGTGAAAAAGGAACTTTTAATACTTGTCAATCTTAATAAAGATAAAAAAAATATGTTATCGATGAAATGGCAACAAATCGACAAATAACGGTACTACGGTTACCACCTTATCACTGTGAACTTAATCCAATCGAATTAGTCTGGGCGCAGGTAAAAGGAGATGTAGCGCGAAATAATACGACGTTTAAATTAAGTGACGTGAAAATTTTGTTAAAAAATTCCTTGAAACCAGTAACTGCAGATAACTGGCAAAGATGTATACATCATGTATAAAAAGAAGAGAAGAAAATGTGGGAACTCGATAATTTAATTGACGTTACTGTGGAACATATTGTTATCAATCTAGAAGACGAAGATAATTCATCAAAATATTCAGAGGATGAATTTTAATATACCTACTTTTTTATTTTCTTTGTTGTACATTTATACAACACTACATTTACTCACCATAATTTGAATTTTCAAAATACATATATTTATGTGTGGAATAAAAGTCTATTCATTAAATTTAAATAAATATTTTGATAATAATAATGAATAATTTTATTTGAATTACTAAAAACTCTCTTAACCTGGTTATGATGCTCATGTTTTGAAATGCTGTTTTTATATTGTTTACTTATAAGAGAAATGGACCGAGAAATTGAAGCGGCATAGACAAAGACGGATTGTCGGGGATTAAATTTTAGCTACCTGCTACAATTTAGTCCGATCCGATCACACAAAGTTTTTTTAAAAGTACACCTCATCTATACCGATATTACATAATATAAAAATATTGATTATAAGCACCAGTATTACATTTATTTACGATTTGCATATATAATAAACTTTTATTACTATCTTTCATTTCTAAACATACTATAACCACTGCATAATTGTGAGTTTTATAGTACCTACATATTTGTAATTCCCTTTTTCCCAGACCAATTTAATTGCGGTTCCATTTTCAGGTATAATAATCCCAAAAGCAATAATAGACGAGATAATTTAATCACAGTTTTTGAAAGCATGTTGCTTGGCAACCTGAACCCGAAGGCTGAGGGCTGTTGCCTAAAAGCAACGTTGAGAAATTTATGATTAAATTATGATTATGAGGCGTTTATTTATGAATGCCCGAGGATTATTCGGTCAGAAAATGTTTTAAATGTAAGATATCCGTATGAACATATTTAGTAAAGTTATAATTAGTTGAGTATATTTAGTATATGTACAGGATGGTAATTTTATGTGAGATACTTCAAAGGATTCCATTAAAATAATGGGTTTTTGTGTCATATCCATCAATCTGAAAGGATATCGTGATGATTGAGTGCTCAAAACTCACCACTCACATACGAAAGGATTGGTCGTTACGATCGATCAGTTACTTGTTTTGAAATGGAACGATAAAGATGTGCGCAAATAATTAAATACGTGCCCTACAATATTACTAAAATGGAAAACGAAATCGAATCGTTGATCGCTATACAGCCATACACTTTCGATTCATCGTTACGATATTCACGGATGCATGGGTTTTTGTTGCGATGTCCGATATCGTCTTCGATCAAGTAAATCATTAACGATCTTGACCTACACTATCGATTCGTCGTTTCGATTGGTCTGAAACGACGGATTCGAAAAATCAATCGTCCCGTGTATGGGGCCCTTAAGTAAGATAGTTTCGTTTTAGAGATATAAGATGTTGAAGTGGAAACAAATTTTCTTCTATGTATATCTAAGGAATCTAGTAATCTATAGGTTCCAATAAAATTTGATATGGATAATATATGACAAGTCTTGTGTTTCCTAAAATATGAGCTCTAAAATTCCAATGAGCACCCTCATTTTTTTTTTAAAGGAACAGTTGCAAATTGGCAAATCTTTAAACACATTTCACATCATCTTCACAACAAAAATTGAACATCGCAGAATTGATTTGACAATTTTATTTATTCCATTCAAAATTGTACTTATAACAATAATAACGAGAAAGACTTGTGCATCAGAATAAACAACAGAAAAATGAGTCGACCTCAAATATCGAAAAATATACTTACAGGGTGTTCTATTTTAAAAAAGATAGATATGGATCATATTTCTTTAAAAAGATGTTCAATTGTTACTTTGAAAACGTTATAAAAAATCATAATAATGTGTTCAACTTTTGTACCTTTTTTGTTAAAAGAGCAAATGATAACCAACATAGTAACCATTCGTTTAAATAAAATGTACGGAACAATTTTTAAACCGATTAAGAACTTTTTTATTATAGAGACCTACATTACTATGTATCCTTCATCTTAGAAAAAATTTGCAATAAAATTTGTAAAGCATTACCACAAATTAAAATTTTACTACAATTAAGCAGATGGTCATCATAACGAACAAACAGCAAAGTAAGAGAAAACTTTTATGGAATTCCTAGGTACCTAGCTGACACCTGTTAGAGCAAGATTTTTACTTTTCACAGTTTTAACAAAATTGAACCTATATTATAATTAGTATTCTTTAGGTTAAAGGATTAAGCACATGTACCTATTAACTTCTATACCCATACAAGAAAAGTACAACTACAAAGTAAATCTCCAAAACATGAAGACATACCTAAAGCAAAAATTACCTACATAATCCTTTACATTATTTTTGAATATTATATGTTTTAGGTAGATACACATAATCATTTATATTTCTCTTGTAAGCGATTAAAATTGTAAGCATCAAACCTTATATTGAATCGAAGACACCAAGCACCCATCCATTAATACTTATGAGTTGAGTTCACTTTCACATACCCACTAGTATTTAAATTCTAAAATGTACATAAGTACTAAAACCTATTTCTGTCCAGAGAATTTAAGTACTTTACCCATTAAAGTAGCAATATAAAAGTCAATAATATCACTACATTATAACCTATACTTTAACACAAAAATATCAAATTAAGCGGCCTATATAACGACATAGTAAGGGATTAAAACAAATGGTTATATGTACAGTAGAATACCATCATATTGCTATAAATAACTAAAAATAAAAGACTAAAATCTATCCAGTTTCATGTACAGGTTTCAAACAACCAATGCATATCATACATAATAAAATGACATTTTTGCTACTCACAATCTTAAAATGCTCCCAGATATTTCAGCAGTGCACTTTTCATCTCAAACACAGAAGGATAGTTTAATTCAACACAATTATATAGTCATTTTAACAAAAACATTGAATAGACACACTTTAACCGAATAACAGGGGTGAACTGTCACTTGGAAACTGTCAAATAGTCGATGTTCTGTCTCGTTTTGATACACTTTGATTATTAAAATAAATTTCTTTTTCACTCTTAGAATTTAACCCTTGCTAAACATATTTATTATTACACTTTGTAAAGACCCATTTTACTTTTAGATTAGTTAATAACATTTTAATTATACTGTAACTAGTGTATTTTATAAATAATACATCACGCTCCCTCTATTAGTTCTACAGAGAATATTAATTTGACCCGTTAAAGTAATGTAAGATTTCTAAAATTTAAATTTAACTTCTACTTGAAAGGTGGCGCCACATGTTATAGGTGGCGCTAGCTACGGCGCTGTTGCAATATATTCACCTTTATTAGATATGGCAAATCTGTGCGATACATATAAAATGTCATCCAAACAACCGCCTGATTTTTCTCAAAAGTTTTCCAGTTTTGTAAGATGTAAGATAAATTAATAGTGTAAAACTATGTTTGCATTGTGGTGTTGTGAATTAAAACTATACGAAATCACATGAGGCGTCTAAAATTAAGAAATAACTGATCTCATTAGAAGTAATTGTGCTAAAGTGCATCTGTTTGATACTTTTATAATTTTCTCTCCAGGCTAAAAGTGTTGTAAATTGTGAAAGTCTGTTATATTATATGATAAATAAACTGTTGGTGTAAATATTTTTTAATATTTAACAACTCACCTTTTAAATAAAAAAAAAAACGAAAAATGGTAAGTGGCAATTGTTATATTGTTGATTTCTAAAAAGTAGAACTGCTCAATTTTTCTTGTAATTTTTAGCAAGTAGACGATCCCCCTTATTTATCTGTTGGTACAGCAGTTAGTGCAAAATATAAGGGAGCCTTTTGCGAAGCTAAAGTAAGCAAAGTTGTCCGTATTGTAAAATGCAAGGTTAGTAGTAACAAAGAAAATTACTTAAGTCACTTTTTGACATATTGTTTGTCTTAGGTAACTTATAAAATGGGTTTGGGTAATGCTACGCTTAGCGACGAGCAAATAAAGGGAACATTGCGTGTAGGCCAACTCGTTCAGGCCAAGCATCCTGACAAAAAAGAGCTGGTCGACGCAACAATAACAAAAATACAGGATTGCAGTCAGTACACTGTGGGTGAGTAGAATTTCTTTTGTATCAATAACGGTATGATTTTTTGAAATTATATAATCTTCAGTGATAATAATTTCTTATTTAAATGGGTTCAAAATTAATTTTCTTAGGAATTTCAAAAAGAAAACCCAAAGAAATTTGGCTCCTAAATGATAATAAATTTTGTTTACTCAAGTTACAGTCTCATAAAATATTTACAAAGTAGTTTACATTTTTTTTTAACCAAAAAAAATCTTACTTTTTGTTGGTATTTAAAATATCTAATAACCTAGTATTTTTTATCATTTAGTTGTGTTTAGTGTTAAAATTGTAATTGTTTAATGTGCTGTATTTTTATAATTTAGTGTTTGATGACGGTGATATAACCACATTAAGAAGAACAGCTTTATGTTTAAAAAGCGGAAGACATTTTAATGAAAGCGAAACTTTGGATCAGTTACCTTTAACGCATCCAGAACATTTTGGAAATCCCGTGGTTGGAGGAAGAAGGGGTCGACGAAATAGGCAGCTAAAGTAAGACTATAAAATAATTATCAATTTCTAGGTACACATAAAATTGTTCTTTTAGAGAAGACAGTAGTGACGGTGAAGTCGAGGAAGAAAATGAACCTGATCTAGAGGCTTATATATTAGATATCGGTAGAGTAGTTAGTGTGGAATCGACGGAGAAGAAGCGAACTAAAGATAATTGGTTCCCAGGACTTGTAGTCATACCTTCTGCACAACCAACAGTTCGAATTAATGTAAAAGACGAATACTTGATTAGATCTTTTAAAGACGGCAGATAGTAAGTTAACTTTGACATGTTATTCCTTCTTCATATTTACCTATAACGATTTAACTGTTTTAGTTACACGGTACCTAAGAAAGAAGTGTCGGAATTTAACAGGGACATAGGAGAGAAAGTCGAGAGTTCTGTTTTGGCCGAAGCTGTCCAGAAAGCCCTTAAATACATGGACAACAATGAGTTGCCTGTGCACTGGGAGAAAAGTCTGCTGTTCAACTCTCAGTCCTTAGACAGTGAAAGCGACGAAAATTTTACTGATGTAAGTTTACAAATTTTATCTCTAATAATTACAAATGTAGGGACCATTTGCTTATTATTTTTTTTACCAGTAATGCACATTACATTTGAATTTTATATAATGCTTGGTAATGCATACAATCGCGTATTATAATTTTGAAAGATAGTAGGAAACAGTTTCATCTTCATTTTTAAGCTATTTTTTTGAGATGTTTCGGTAACAACTATATTATTTATGGAAAAGAACATGTAAATATGTGTATATAAAAATGTAGGTAACTTCTTTATAATAATTGTTGCAACAGGTGTAGAAATATCTTTTTTTTTAAATATTACATATGTGATAGTACAATATTTATTACATATTTACATTCATCTATACATAACATCTATACTGATACTGTTAAGATTTTTTTTGAGAATACATTATAATTTTCTGTAAATATCTATATCAAACATCTGATAAAGTTTACTATTTCTTACTTAATTATGTACTTAATAAGAAAGCAATAATTTGTATTTTTAGTTAATTACCGAAATTAACAGGATCTTCAAAGAAAACTTCGATGTATATGAATATAAGCATATTTTTACCTAAAATATAAATATCACTACGAACATATCGGCTTTTGTTTCGTGTAATGTCACTTTATATGTTATAAAAATTTAGATCAACTCTATTGTATAAGAAATAGCAACTGACTTATAATGTTGTTTGCAAGACGGCACTCAGAATTTTGTATTCTGGCAAACATTCACTTTTTAAAAAAAATTGATTTAAATTTATAAAAAACATTTCATTTCTGGAAAGAGTGAATTTTAGACTTGAATTCCACAAAATACTTAAGTGTGTACTTGATGACTGTAGTAATTTTTATCAGGAACTATGTATTTTAGCAATACGAATCTAATACATAATTTTTAGTGAATAATGTAACATTTCAAAAAACACCTATGGTTTTTCTTAATAAAGATGTTCTTAGTGAATATATTTTATGTAAAACATATGGTCTTATTTACATATTCGGCTGCCTCAAAAATTCCTCTATATTAAATTTCTTAAGAAATCTTGAAAAGGGACAGAATTAATCTTAAAGAAAAAATAAATAAAAAAATTACTTTTGAAGACTCATAAGCAAAATAGTGTTAGGTAACTTCACTAAACCGGTTTATTTCTACCTAGGGAAGCTAAAATACCTTTTTAAGTTTGCTATCTGGCGGTACTCCTTTTAAATATTTCCAGTTTAACCATAGTAGTGCGTACATAATGCGACACAATTATCCAAACTAATATGTACCTATAATCCGTCTAGTGGACGACCTCTCGTATAAAAATTGAATTAAATCGATCTTCAGACTTCCGACGACGAGCCGTGCGAGGAAAAAGACAGGTTCGTGGCCCAGTTGTACAAATTCATGGACGACGCTGGTACCCCACTAAACAAAACACCCACTATTGCAGCCAAGGACATAGACCTTCACCGACTCTTCCGAGGCGTTCAGAAACTGGGAGGTTACAACAGAGTTACCAATCAAAACAAGTGGAGGTCCGTCACGGCCAGGCTTCGCCTCCCAAACAATCAGAGCACTTGCAATCAGGTAAAATCCCTGTACAAAAAGTGCTTATCGAGTTACGAAACTTTCTACAGAACTCTGGGTGTAACTATGTTGAACCACACCCGGTCTAATAAGAAGAACCGCGGTAGGAGCCTCATTAGAGACAAAGACAGAACTACCCCGTTGAATAGTCCCAGGCCTGACAAGGAAGACGAGTTTCCAGAGAAAGTGGAGGAAAAAAAGGAAGTGCCGATTCAGACGCCGGAACCCGTCAAAGCAAAGAAGAAACAAGAAGTTAAAAAGATTATAAACATCGCTGAAATCAGCGATACGAACAGTAGCGACACGGCTGACCAATCAGAACCAGTCGCTGGAACTTCCAAAGACTCTGGCAGGCCAAAACGGGAAAACAAATCTAACAAGGAAAGAAAAATTCGAACCGTTCCAAGCGCAGAAAAAGTGAAGTTGGTTCCCGAGAAGCTAGAGGAACAACAGAAAAAAGAGGACGAGGAAAAAGTAAGTTTGCCAGTGCAAAATGTGAACTTCTCCATTTAAAATTAATTAAATTTTCAGGGACAGCAGACTCGCTCTAAATCGCTATCCAAAGCGAAAGATCCCCTCGCTCTCGATAAAAAAGTCGAAAATAGGATAAACACGAGAGAATCCAGAACTTTGAGTACTGGCAAAATGAATCCCAAGAAAATTCTTCCTGATGAGGATAAGAAGCGAGGTAGAAAGAAAACAGGCGATGACAAAACAGCTGAAGGTGAAGGAACGACAATAAACATTAATATTGGCGACAAGTTGAAGGTTTACTATGGACCTACTCATGAGTCTAAAGTAACATATGAAGCAAAGGTCATTGAGATCGACAAAGACCAAAGTGGACCCGTGTATTTGGTTCACTATACTGGCTGGAATACTAGGTAAGTGTAGAAATTTTTAAGGGAAATTCAAGAATAAACTTGTCGACTTATAACGGCTAAATTGCATTTCAATATTGGAAAATTTAAGTCTAGAGATTTAATTATCCACGGTTGAAAAACGGTGATGGTCCATCTTCTGTTACATGAGAGTGACAAAGTAAAGTATAGAAATCCGTGCGATAGACGAGGATGACCATATTGACGACGTTTTAAAATCTAAATAGTCACCGCCCGTTTTGCCATTCAAAACAAATAAAAGGGGGAATGACGCTCAGATGTTATTCTAATTTATAAAACATCATCCTATAGCCATCCTTGTCTATCGCACGGATTTCTATACTTTACTTTGTCGCTCACATGTAACGGCAAATAGACCATCACCGTTTTCCAACCGTGTATATATATTTGCAAATCTTTAATTATTTGTACAAAACACTATAAAATCTTAATTTTATTGTTGTATATGATTGAATGAAAAAAATTAAATAAATAATTTGCACAATATTTTTTGCAGAATTATGCCCAATATCAGTTTTGTTAAAACAGTAAAAAAAAAAAAAAATTGGCTTCTAGTAACAATAATATTTGTTTGACATCAGATTATTAGAGACTAGATTAGAACTTTTTATTTATTTGAAATTCCTATTTGCAGACTCATTTATATAAATAACAGTATACCCAAATTTTAACGGTTAACGGATTTGTCGCAATTTAATCTCCATATTATGTCAAATAACTCACTAATAATGAGGTTATATTAAGTGTAGTCGATTTAGGTTACATGTGGAACAAAATTATATACATTGTGTTCCTGAATAAAGAAGAGACTATTATAAAAGACAAAAAAAATTAATGTTGATATAATTCCTTCGGGAATTTATTATCTGGATTGTATGTTTGTGAAACGAAACCTACCATGGTTTATAAAATTTTGTGAGCCTTGGAAATTTGATTTCTTTCTTCAGTAAAGTGCTATTTCTGTATGCGATACAATAAAATGTTATTAAGAAAAGAATCTCAGAATAGAAAACTAGTCATGTGTGAATAATTGGAATGTCTATGCCTGTTTTGAGTCATATTTTTTCTTATGAGAAATTGTTCGTAATAACATTTTGTTTTGTAACATAGAGAAAGAGCAAAAACAAAATTGCAATAAAACCAAAAATCAAAATGGACCCGACATTGAAATTTTGTTTTTCATTCTGGGTAATGTTTCTTAACAATATTTGTGATACGAGTATCTCACAACACTTTACACTGGTGAATAAAATCAAATTTTATATTAAAACTACCAATTTTTCTCTCTTATAAGAGTCATTTGAACAACACACTGTACATTGTGTGCCTGTTAAATTCCAATGTATTGTTCAAAATACCTACTAAGTTAATACTACTGGGCCTTTCTGTTTTATACTTGACATATGTTAAGTATTACAGGGTGTTCAGGCAAGAAGGGGCCATACTTTAAGGCTAGCTTTCTTGGACAAAAATAACATTAGTACACTTTTAGTTCCTTACGAAGTTATAGGCCTTGGAAAGTACTTTTTTTATGTCTAGTAAATAGCTGCCTTGCGGATATTTCAAAAATAAATTTGAAATAAAAATTTTGTTTGTGATATTGCGTTTAGATTTAAGCATTTTTATTTTTTAAATGCCCTTCTCTAATTTTATCATATTTTTCTGTTGTGTTTCATGCTGTTTTATAAATGCACAGACACTCAGAGCAGTTAACTCAATAATCAATTACATATTCGTGTTTGTCTCACAAAAAATTTGAGATTAGTTATTCAACAAATAAGATTATTGAAAAAAAAAATAAATTTCAAGCATATAACTACTTAAGGAAGCAAAATTGTACTAAGGTAGTTGATTTAATCACATTATTTCTCTCCAAGCAAGCTAACCTTAAAGTATGGCCTACTCTTTACTGAACACCCTGTATACAATGTTAGTAACATAAAAAAAATACTTAATTAGGTCCTAATATTCTTCAAATGTATTATTACAATTGAAATTATTTACATTGTAAATATGCATTCAATATAATAAGCGATAAAATGAAATAGACAAGAAAAACTCATTTCTGACACAACTGGCACACTGACTGTTTGCACTATTCTACATTTTTTATACTGTTACTTAAGTGGGCTTGCCGTGAATAAATAAATAAAAAAAAAAGTTTGCAAAGGGTTCGACTAAATTTGAACTTACTTAATATAGGAATAAATCTGAACTTACTAAATATAGGTATACTGCAGAAAAATACTGTACACCGAAAAGCATATTTTTTGTATTACATTGTGAATATTTTCTAATGTTCAAGACAGCTCAATAGCGTTCTGATACACATCCATTATTTATTAGATATGATGAGTGGATACAACCGCAAAGGGTTGCAGAAAACCTCAGCGCTACCACAAAAGCCAAGAGGCTCAAACAAAGTAATGCCTCTAACGCAGCTTCTAAACTCGCATCCGTCAAAAACGCTGGAAAACGAGGTAGAGGGGTATCTATCACTGGACGGAGTGCCTCAACGAACGAGATACCTCGATCTACAACACCATCTAGCGTTACGTCGTCCAGCAGTAGGACCAAAAGCCCTGCTACTCCCGCCACGAGATCAACTAGTAGACTCACAAGACAAGGTAGAATAAAATTACGGCAACTTAAAGTGTAAACTCTATATATTTAAAATGTTGTAGATTCCACCAGAAGAGCTAGAAGGATTTCTGCCCATACCGATGCCTCGAATCATTCGGAAACTGAGAGTGATGCCTCGGTCAGCGAATCTGAAATTCCGCGTACCAGAAGTGGGGGAAAGATCGACGAAGTGGAAGTCAGGACTTACAAGAGAAAAATTGTAAAGCCACCTTTGACTGTAGTTTAAATACTGTCAATTGTGTTATTGCGATGCTAATTTCCTATTTTTTCAGCCTAAAACCGACAAACGAAAGGAAAAGGAAGACGAAGATACTGAAAAGGAAGAAGACGGCGACAAGTCTGTGAGAAGGACCAAAAAAATTAAGAAATCTCCAGAGAAGCCTGCAGCAGAAGAGAGTGAAGATGAAGGTAACCCTCCGAAAGGTCGAGACTTCGATTTGAATCAAATTCGATTAGAACTTAAAGGTTTCTCAAAAGCAATAAAAGTACCATCGATGGAAGCGATGGAAAAAGAAATAGTGTCTTCATCGGACGATTCTACCAACCCACCACCTCCGGATTTAGCTCTGAGTACAGAAGGCGAAACTGAAGAAGAGAAGCCTAAGGAGAAACCTCTGGAGAAATCCTCCAGTTCAGAAGATATTTACGAATTCAAAGAACCAGAGCCTTTTGAATTTGAAAGTAGGTCTAAGATGGTAGACGACAAGAATTGCAAGAAGCGATTAGTACCAAGAATTTTCGATGACCTGGACAAATCGCCTAAAAAGAAAACTATGAAATCTCCACCTAGTAAATTGGATAAACAGAAAAGCCCTAGTCCCGAAAGGAAAATTTTCAGAAAAATCTCGCCAAGGAAGCCAGATCTACAGGACGTTTCAGATGAGGAAGGCACCATTACTCCGGTCATCATGTCTCCCCAAAAAGAAGAGGATCCGTTCGACAAACTTGTCGAATCGCCCAGCTTCAACTTGATAAAGACATCGGACAAACCTGTCGATAAGGCTAAGGTTACTAAGAATTTACTGGATGAACCCTTAAGTCTGTTCGGAGAGCTACCAGAAACAGTCGACGACTACAGCAGAGACATGGAATTGTCCGACTGCGAATCTCAAACTCAGATATTCACTCGGTCAGGAGACCTGTTCTCCGACACCTTTTCAAAGTCGTCGCCCGATCGTAACACACTAGATTTGGAATTTTCGTCTAGCAAAATGGACGAGTGCAAACTGAAAGACAGCGATGACGAGGACATGATCAGGGCTCAAATTCAGAGGGTCATCGCTCAGAGTTCCTCCACGGACGAAGACAGCGGGGACGCCTTATTGATAACCCCTCCGACAAACAGTTATCAGGTCAAACGGCGGGACGTTGATCCCGGCCCTCTGGCTAGCATTTTGGGAATCGGAACCTCCACTCAAATCATAGAGGTGCCGAAAGTGGAGGAAGAAATAAAGGAACCTGTTACGTCTGTCTCGCCGGTAGAAGTAGAAGAAAAGAAACAAGAACTGCCCCCGCCACCCGTTGAAAAGTCGGTATTCTCCATCGTGAAACAGACGATTTCTCCCGCACTCCAAGAAACCGACAGCGCTCTGTTGGAGAGTATCGTCTCCCAGCCCCCGGTTTGCTTAAACGTGAAACTGGAGGAAACGGCCAAAGAATTAAGTAACGTGAAAACGGGAACGAAAATCGCGGATTCCATACTCCAGAAATTCAATTCGATTAAGAATAAAATCGAAAGTAAGTCGCCTACTCGAGAAACCACTTTGGAAACAGACAGCGCGAACACTAGCATAAAGTCGGAATTTAAATTTGAACTACCGAAAGAAGAACCAAAACCCAGCGTTAGCGAAATAAAATCGAAGCCCCTTGAAGTAAAACCCAAATATCCCGACATTAAATCAAAGATCCTCGAAAACCCCTCAGCGCCTGTAGATATTAAAGATAAACCGGAAACTTCTAAGATGGATATCAGGACTGCCCTTTCTCCCACTCCAAAGCTCGATTTGGTTTCCGATTCTAAGAAACGCAGAAAGGTTGTGAGCAGGCCGTATATTGAAGAGTCCGACTCTGACAGCAGCGATTCCGAACAGTTGATCATAGCGAGGTCCGACGAAGATTCTCAAACAAACTCGATGGACATTAAATTACCCGTCGAATATAAAGAGAGCGATAATAGCAACCCCTTCCCGCAAATGCTAACGACCACGGACGACTCCCAGTCTCAAGAAGAGCCGCGCAACTTCCAGTTCGACATAAAGAAAGAGAAAACTCCCGAACCGCAGGTCCAGATCTGTCCTTCTAAGGAAGAAGAAGAGGAACCGGAAGTGAAATCGGAGGATGTGGGAGAAGCCGAGGCGATTAAGGAAGAAGAACCGGACTCTCATCTTCATTCTCTCTTGTTGTGCGAAGAGGAAATCCCGAGGAGTCCAGCACCGGCAACCGAACCCGTCGTTGTACCAGAGGTTAAACCGAGCAAGTCCGTGTTGGAGATGCCATTCGCTAGTGCACCGGGTACGAGTAACAGCAAGAGTATGTTGCATTTGGAACACAAAAAGGTGGCACATCCATTGCCTTTGGAACTGCCCATGAAACGGGAAAATAGAGCAGACGCTTCGGCTGTTTTGGACAACACGCCACCGACCACTCCAGAGAGTACCATTAGTACACCCAGCGGGTAAGATTTATACTTTACTTATCAGTCTTCTATTCCATCTGTTTTTAATGCTATTTTAATAGATTATTAATAGAGAAATACGTTTTTGTCAGGTTGCGTATCAAAATATGGCTGCAACCTTTTTTTTTTGTTTAATTCAATTTTTTTAAATTGATGAATTCTGATTAACGTCATTGGAAACGTCAAACTTGATGAAAAGGGATTTTGTATTCAGGGACATTTTTCGGGCCGTTCATATGATGAGAGGACATTATTGTGCTCTCTGGGACTTACCCGAGTCCTTTTGGGACAACATTACAGTTGGAAATCTTATATAAATGAACTTTATTAGCAGAACCAATAGGCCATCCACTGAAGTCCTTTAGCCTGTTATATTACAGAGTATATAGGATACCAAATACATAATAGATATAAAACTTTATATACATTGTTAAAAAAAACTTCTCTTAACCATGAAAGTTCCGGATGGATTCCCATATAGTTCTTTCTGGTAGATTTCTTCTGAATGTTGTGTTTGTTTTGCAAATTTTGATGACAAATGATATAATCGTTGAGTTATTGGGATGATGCCTGTAGTTTCTGATACAGATGCATTTTTAATATATTGTACAATATCATTAATATATAGTATAAGTAAATTTGGTCCTAGAACTGTACCTGGCAGTACATCATATTTTGTTTTGTTTTCGTATCATAATGGATACTTCATCATACTTGACAACTTGTGTTCGGTCTCTCAAATAACTTTCAAACTATTCAATCACAGAACCACCAATTTCATATTTATTTAATTTTTGTAAATGTTGGTCAGTGGTTTCAAAAGCTCTTCTAAAGCCCAAGCAAACCACCCCGATCATTAATTTTTGCTCAAAAGTGTCTTTCCATGTTTATATTACTGAGTGCAGTTTCACATGACTTTTTATTCTGAAAAGCTGCTTGAAATTTAGTTAAAAGACTATTGGTTTCCAAGTGGTTTATAAATTGATCATTTGGTCTGAATTCTTCACATTTAATATTAGCATTAACGGTTTCTATTGGTACTACGATCGACTATTTCCAGAACGTTTTCTTTTGACATTACTGTAGACTATTTCCAGTTTTTTGGAAAGATCCCCACCTGAAGACTTCTGTTTATAGTATGTAAAAAACGATAATCTACTATTTCGAAAGCACTTTTTAGACTTCGTATTTATACCATCTACATTGCTACTTTATTTTTAATATTTTTTCTTTTTACTATTCTTCTTAATTCCTATAGATTTAAAATGTTCAAGTCTACTTATCTTTCTAATATTATTAAGAATTTCTGTTTTATTTATTAATTATAGTTATATATATTTTTATTTTTTAATATTATTATATATTTCATTAATACTATTCAAAAAATATATATATTTGTTTAATTTTTCTATGATTAATTTGTTTTCAGTTATAAGCATATCAACAGTATTTCTCTGTTTCCATTGATTTTTGTTTTCCCATTTACAATTCATTTCAATTCCTCTCCACACTGGGTTTTTGTTTCATATTATCTATTTTGTCCTCCAATTCTTCTTATATTTGTCTTAATTTTAACTTGACTTATTCGATATTCATCCCAATCATTCTCCTGTTGTGTCATAATGCCTCTTCTATAATCTATCCTTTCTTTGATCGCTATCAATGACCTTAGTCCAAAATCTTGTAGAATCCCATAATGAATTAATTATTTTCTCTTCTAGTGCATATTTATTTTACGTCTGAATCAATGAACCAGAGTATTTGTTAAAATATCTACATCTTCGACAAATCAAACCGAAACTGGATCTCATCACTCCCCGTTAACATAGGTGTTGAGTAAACTTCAGACTTGGCATTTTTTCCACATTTGTCACTGCGAAATCAGTTCATGTGAGTCTCTTGTAAATGTATGTCAATATTACAGTCTCCTATTACAAATAATCGACCATTTCTATCTGCAATGTAATCCATATATTCATCCAGTTTATCAAAAAAAATTGCGTTACTGTTCTCTGGAGAATGATTTACAAAACATGTAATACACTTTTCTTCACCAGCCATTTCCTAATACAATTTAATATAAATGTATTTAAAAATACTTGCGGCCGTATTTTGATAAGCAACCTGACAGAAACAGAAAAATAGATGGACGTAATTACCATGGTTTGTCAGATCTTTGGACTATTTGTGATTTCTAACAATTTCAGTGATAACGGCGACTTATCTCCAAACACGGGCGATAACGAAAGTTGCAAATCTAACGACAACGAGCCAGAATATCCAAGGCGGAGGAACTCATCTATGAAAGTTTCTCCTTACAGCGAGGAAGGTAACCTAAAATACACCGTTCAAATAAACACATTTTTTATTTTACCCTTATTGTAGACACGCAAATGACAAGCGATACCAGCATCGTCAGGAAACTCAAAGAGGAATTAGCCCCGGGCTCGTGCAAGAAACGTAGGAAATCCTTGCGCGGATCAGACGAGGCGACGCCGGCAAAACGCGGCAGGAAACCGACAAACAGATCTCGACAGAACAGTGACAGCGACGACACGTCGGAACATTCGAACACCGGTAGTACAAACATCGGGTTGTATGAGAGATCCACCAGATCTCCTAGGCCGTCCAAGTACAATTTCTATGTAGAATTCGGTAAAATCGTCTCGCGGAAAAATTAAAGAATCGTTTATTAACTTTTTTCCCATTTTAGATCCTAGTTTAGATAGCGGACAGAGGATAGCAGTTTTGCAGCAAAAGCTGTCCGAGTTGAGGAAAACGTACGCCGACGTCAAAGCGGAATTAGCCGCAGTAGAGAGGAGAAGGAAAAAGATTAGGCGGAGAGAAAGAGAAGGTAAGATGTAATATAATGTACAGGGTGTTGCTAAATAAGGCCATTTCCTATTTTTCTTATTTTTAAATTATTTGTAGAAAGTATTTGATCTGTATTTGTGTTTATTTTTAATCATTTAATGCAGAAAAAGGAATACAGAATTATTATATTTTAAAAACTGCAGGTGACTCGCTCCCATACTCGGGCCCGAAATGTAACAATTTGATGTAAGGTTTTACTTGTGAAACGCACAAATCGCCCCCCAATCTTTGCTTCATTGTAATTTGGTGAAGCCTTTCTCACGTTTTCCTAGCTAAATATCTCTTTTCTTGAGAATTCCTCAACGGCCATCGGCATTTTCTATGAGAAACAAGAGCAGAACGATGTGCTGGTAGCCCTCCTTTCAAAAAACGTCAAAAGAGAAGTAGTAAAAGAAAATGTGTGTTCTGCAACGTTTTCAAGGCCATTCGCACAGCGAGCGATTGGTATTGTGCCTTCTAGGATCTACTCAAGTACTTTGGGGACGATATTGTAGCTTTAAATCTTAATTTGAGCATTTCAAAAGTTTTGTTTACATTTCTTGAATTACTGCCGTGTTGCTTCAAATTTATAGTCATTCAAAAAAGCTTGATATACAGGGTGTTAAAATGAAAATTGACAAGAAAAATATAAAAATTTTTGGTTTTATCATTTCGGAATGGTTGTCGAACGTGCAAAATACCATTTCGTATATAAAATGTTGATAAATTTTTTAGTGTAAATAAAATTGATGAAACTACTAACAAGGGTCTATTAAAACATTATTTATCGACAAACTTTTAGCAAGGGTTTTGTTAGAACATTAATTATCTAAAAAAAATACAGGGTGTTAAAAAAACAATCTATAAGGAATTTTTAAATTTCAACATCAAATAAAACGACTCGATTCAATTTTTAAAATATAGGGTGTTGTCGGAAATTGATATTTTTGTAAAATGAATTGTCAGCCACTCTTGAAAATTATAGAGTACCGGATCTTCCCCACCGTCAGCCAAGGGTCGCGCAGTGACCTTGCTGTACCTTTCTAATATATTAGATTGTGGAGGTTGATACGTTTGAACTACTTTTTGTACAGTGCCTTCAAAATGTCCAAGATCTACATAGTCATTCATATTGCCTTTGGCATGAAGTAAATTTAAATTTTCATAAGTTGGTATTTAGGAAACAAAAGTCACTAACTAGATCAGATGTCAGTTTGTAATTTTGTGGTCCGTTTATGTTTGCTATTCGTATAATTTAAAAGTGATTACCTGGATTTTTGTAATCTGCAAATTAATCTTTGTTAAATTAAAAAAAATTATTTTTCGAACTGCGAAAATTCATAGCATTTTTTACGTAAGTTAAAAAATTTATTTGATATTTTGCCTTTAAGGTGTTTTGAAGTGCCAGTTTTACCACAGTTGTAAGTTTGGTTGCCTATCGTTTGTGTTTATATAAGTGTCAGACTGTTGAATGCACTGCAGTAATGTAGTGATAAATTCAGTGTCTTGTAGATTTATTTTTAGGCAGATAGCCACTGCTACTATTGAATATTGTTTAGCACTGCCTCTACATGGGTAGACCACAAATTAAGACTTACAATTGCATTTAAGAGAAGTTCTTAA
Source organism: Monochamus alternatus (assembly GCA_037114965.1). NCBI lineage: Eukaryota > Metazoa > Arthropoda > Insecta > Coleoptera > Cerambycidae > Monochamus > Monochamus alternatus. The sequence continues at coordinate 13,680,721 of CM073427.1, forward strand.
TTTTAACCTGTCGAGAATATCATCCCTTTTGCTTCAATATTGCTCCAAGGTATTCCAATGACATATTGTCAGAAAAGAAAGAAATAGTCCTATTTATTCACTTTATTTTATAAATTACATAAAATTTCAGCTCTGGAAACAACCCTATTCCACCAATACATAATGTCATTCCTAGTATACACTTCGTATTTAAAATATAGGGTGTCCGGAATTGCAGGGACCAATCTTTAACCGGTGCTAGAACTTTTTAAAATAAGTTCATACAAATAAGTTCGGAAAATGCTTAGTTTCCGATATAACAATACAAAAAAATTATTTATTTATTTAATTGTAAAAATTCTCCCCTCCAAATATTTTTCAACGTACGCCTATCGTCTTCAAATGTTTATTTGATAGCAAATTAGATTTAGAAACTTTTATGTCTCAAAATTTTTTTATTTAAACCTCAACTTTTAACATATTTTACATTTTCTAAATTAGTGTCAATAATTTTTTTTATAAATTAGCATTAGCAAACAGCATAGACACAAAAGTGTGCAAATTCAACACAACACAGCACTTATTAGGGAAAACATACATGGTATTGATTAAGAAAATGTAAAATATATTAAAAAAACTGAGTTTTAAATTAAAATATGTTGAGAGACAAAAGTTTGGAAATCAAATTTGCTATCAAATGAATATAGCTTTAAGACCATAGGTGTACATTGAAATATATTTGGAGGGGAGTAGATTAGGACAAACAGCACAGCAAATGGAGAATTACATCTGCTTAGATTATATTAATGAACAGCAGAGATGTGGTCTTTTTGAAATAACCAATTCAATTAGTCATTAATAAAAAATTTATAATTTTTTTTGTTTTTCAAAATTTTTGATAACCTGTTTCTGGGAAACTAACCATTTATATGAAATATTCTTATTTTAAAAAGTTCTAGCACCTATTAATGTTTGATTCCTGTAATTCGGGACACCCTGTACAAGCTGATAACATTTTATTTTTTCTTGTTTGTTCACAAGATTAGAAACCATGTCACTGCAGTTTTACTTCAAACTAGTCACTAGCTTATATGAAGATGTGACAGTGCTTTAAATCACTTGATAGAAATCATACAATTAGATAACAGAAAGTTAAAAGATGAAACAAAAGATAGGCTTTTCGTAAGAAAAATAAAGACAGGCTAGATGGATTATGGCTCGAATGATATCATCCTGTAGATTACTTTGAACAGTAATTTGTAAGTTCCATCGGTTGTCAAAGAAAGTGTTGAATATAGATGTAACAGGAACACCTGAGGACATATAAAACATACAAGATTAAAATAAATAATATTTTATCACCCTGTATCTCCGAAATAAATTGTTTGTAAGCTTACGTTATTTTTTTTTAAATTTTCGGTCACCTGCAGAATTTTGCAACACTATAAAAAATTATTAAAGAATAATTTGTTATTCCACTACAAAATGATTTAGTTTGCAACAAATAATTTTCATCCGCCATTGTGTGGTTTTAGCCCTGAAAGCCGCAAAACAAGAAATGGCTTGCGCATGATAAAAAATCCCACTCCATCAGATGATCTTCCGTTCTCCGTGCAGAATACCAATTCGGTACAACAGTTTTGTTTAAAACAAACTTTTTGGTGGTTTTGAAAGTGCTAGGGATTCATAGCCTTTAAAAGTGCAGTTTTATATATCATAGTTAGATTAAAGTAAGTTATTGGGGTTCTTCTTCCTGAAACTGTTCAGAAATCTAATTGTTGCAATGATTAATTTAAAAAAGGTCCAAGCCCTAGTTTCCACTGTGTAGCATGCGTATATCAATTTTCGCTTCATCGAAATTGTGTTTTTGGGCCAGCATGGTTACTGTGTCTAATTTAATTAAAAGTAATCGGAAACGATATGAATAATTCATTATTAATTTATTATAAACTATTAAAAGTGAAAAGATAAAGAATATATAGTAGTATTTATTTATTTATTTTCGTCTTATTCTTTAACATGGAAACGTCGGACTAATGTGTTCAATTTTGTAGATAGATTGGTCACTGTTGATTTTATTTGTAAAATATTTATGAAAATAATGAGATATTTTTATGTTAAAGTGGCGATTACACTGGTTACGAATTCGTATGAAATCATACGAAATCATAAGAAAGTATAAACTATTGGATATATAAAAATTTAAAATTGATTATATTTATTCCTCATTGTGATACCAAATCTGTTTTATTTGACACTTTGTTGTCACAAATGTTTTGGTTGTTCTGCGAATTTGGGAAAACAGGGTGCAGATGTAAAATGTAAACTATGTACATATACAGGATGTTTTAGTGCGAGTGTATAAACATTTACCAGGCTATAGATTCGAACATAATAGTACTAAAAAAGTTTTCTATCGCGCACGCGTATTGATATATAGGGTGTTAAATTTAACAGAATTACTGTGTCAGTATCTTTCAAGAAATTAAATTGATATTTGGCTGAAGTATATATTATTTCAAGGTCGTAAAAGTCATGTGTCATATTTGTTTTGACCTAACATCAGAGGAGGCCTTGGCTAGCTCATACTGAAAGTTATCTCTTGATAACTTTTGCGCCCTTAATACTTTTGCAGTGATTAATTTGAATTGTGATTTTTTTTCTTGTGAAATACCTATACCGTTTCCAAGAAAAATTAAGAGCTGTTGACTGCACTAATTCTTTAAAAAACGTCACGAGACATGCTTAAAATTCTATTAAATATTGTTTGTTAAAAATTTATCATTTAATAAGGTCAAATTTCGGAATTATCATGAAAAATGCATATAGCGTTAGTCGGACTAAACCCGTCAAGAAAGACACTTTTGCCTTAATCAATATTTACGCATAAAAGGACAAAATTATAATTAATAATTACTTTGCTTTGCATACTTTCGTGAATTGAACTATATTTTTTATTTATATTTGCATAATGGGCCCAAATTTTCGCGAAACTCTGTCTATCTGGCGTCTTGATGAATCCTTATGTAAGGGCGAGAAGTTGTCACGAGTTTCATTATACGTTGGCCAAGGTCTGCCCTCATGTTATATCAAAATAAATAGCAAATAATTTTAAGGACCTTAGAAAAGAATCAATTTGATCCTTTGATACATTTAGATATGACTAAAACGGTTATTTTTGCAAACTTAACATTGTCTCTCAGTAGGCCATGCGCGATATAAAAAATATTAAGGTTATAGTCCACATCCATAACCTGCTAAATTTTTGTGCATCCTGAATTTGTTTTGATATTTCGCATCGCATCCACTGCCGCTTTGAAGCCGGCTTCATACAGTTGCAAAATTCGACCTATGTGATAGGCTGATTTAAGTAAAATATTTGCTTTTTGTATAAATTAACTTATCACGTCAATGTTCGCAAATTCGCGACTATATAAACCCTGCTTTAGTAGTAACTTAGTTTATCTGTGTCTAAAGCCACCTTCAGAGAACGATGTAGTGTTGCTGGCAACATCCCCATCATCGGTTTAATTTCTATTAAGGTTAAATTTCATAAAGTGAGTTTTGTTTTTCTTGGTTATATTGTCTGTTCAAGCAAGGAATCCGAAGTGGTTTCAAATTGTCAGAAATATTCGACCAGTAAATTATGAATTTGTTTTCAGTAAACATCGTGCAAGAAGTAGTTGGCCGAACGTTTTTGACAGTTTGGAACCAATCTGGATTTCTTGCTTCAACAAACCTATTATGTACATAATAGGTTACTTTGCTGGATGGTTGAAGTTGGAAATTTTGAGCTTCAACAGCGAAAAAAGGGGCATATGAATTTCATTGGTGTGCATATCACGTGGTTTTCTAAAGGTGGCTCAAATCTGTCTGACTGAATAAAATATCCATCGTTGTTGATGCCACGAATTGTTAAAAAAAACAGTTAATATGATTACATATGTTAAACTGGAAATATTTTGATAGAGATATATGGGTAGTTCTTTTTATTAAATGAAAAATCATGAAAACCATTTATATATAACCTGCTAACTATTATTCTATTCTAAGTTGATCTCATATCTAAGTACCTAAACATATTTATTAATAAAGGCTCCATGTGTTATTCTCGTTTGTAAATTTCGATATTTTTTTTAATAGAGAGCAGAAAGTCAAGTAAAAAGAGTTATTTGTTGTTGTTTAGGCAATTATCCCTCTCTCACAATGTAAATTAATTTGATACAAAATTCTCTCCCATGAATTTTGTCTTGAAGTAGAATTTAAAAAATAGGATAAGATAATATTGTAATCATGCATCATATTTAAAAAATTATGTGGTAATATTTACAATTTGGTAAGCAATTTGTGAATTGTGATACTTTTGGTGCCAATTTTCTTAAAACTTAAATTCGTAAAAGTTTTTGGTATACTACCAAAGAAAACACCTAAAATATTCAGTATTTCAACGATCTACCTCTGAAAAAGTTTTCAAATTTGCTATTTTTGGACCATATGATATTTGACAAGCATATCAATAAAAGCTACAATTACCTTATAATTTTTAATAGTTCTCTTTATTTACTTGTACCTGATCGATGTTTACAGAACAAGACTGAAAAGAAATACTTTATTTAATTTACTTGGCTTTCTGTTGCTGGTCTCACGTTTTAGTGAAAAAAAAAAACGCATAGAAAAGCCTAATGTACTCTCGATTCATAAAAATATGAACTCCAATATATAACTTTTAACTGCCAGTACTTTTAAAATTAATATACAATATGTTTATTATTTGGTGATGCAAATATTTAAATTAGATATAGGCACAAAAATGTGCTATTAAAATATATAAATAATTTAAAGTTAAATCTGATCTACAGGAAAATATATAAATACAAGTTGGACCAAAGGTCTAAAGTTTAAATTAATAGTAAATGTAAATGTTGTTTTTACTTTACGATAGTTACTAATGCTTTCTTGTTGAAAAAAAAAGTAAAATATATTTTTTTAAATTAACACTAACGAAAATTAAAAGGTTTGATTTTTTAGTGTCAAAAAATTGTAATTTTGAATCACCTAATATCTACCAACAGTGCTTCAGTAGAAATATAATTATTAAATATATTTAAAAAAAATTGTACATATATTTTTATAAAACAAAAACATATTTTTTTCTAGAATAGAAATATTAATTATTATTTATTTTATTGAATGCAAAAATAAAGACAAATTTTACTGTACATAGGTATACCTATATAATTTCTTAAAGTTGAAATCTCATAATTTAAGTAACCAGTAGAATATTCTTTGCAGTATTTTTCAGGTAGTGATATAAAATATTATAATTTCATGAAGACGACGTGAATATATTAAGATTTAATGAACAAACACATTTGAACGATGTGATATTTTGATTAAGATAAATGAAAATTTTGAGATATAATTTGTGATTTTTTCTAAAACTTTTTGCGTCATAGTGGGATATATGGGCATAAATAAAAATGTAGAATCGTACAATCTGATTTCTGAACATGACTATTAATTAAATGTTTAATTGAAGAAATGTACAATTTTATATGATTTATTTCTTAGACATATTTTCTTAAATATTAATTATAATGTATATAAGAGTAGTAGTACATAATTTTTAAGAGTGTATTTATTGTTATTTGTACATAATGATTAGTAACATTTTCTGACTTTGTTGTATAATTTTTGCCACAATCCGTTATTTACATAAATTGTGAAAATCTCCCAAAATTATGATTTTATTGTTATACATCTCAGATTTATCATTATCCGCACTATTATTTTTAGGTGACTTGTAAATTGAGTATTGTGGTAGTTATGTGGCAATATTTTTTATTGATTTTATTTATTTAGAATAAATAATTTGAGATTAAAGTATGTTTTCTTTGTCATTATTCACACTTCACACGTAAACTGGACTGCCGATTTGCCGATTTGTAGCACAATTTTGGAGCTACGTCAAGGAAGCCGCCCGTGCTTAAATTCTATTGGTTAGTTTTTATTCAATAATATGAGCGTATTTTATTTTCAGGAAATTTAAAATACTAACCACTGACAACAAAATTCGTATAATCAATTGCATTGCATTGCTTCACCTAAAATTGCCCGATGTACGTAAAATTATTTTAATATAAATTTTGTAATTTTTATTTCATATTAATGCCTTGTTTGTTTATTAGGTAAAAATACATGATTTGTTTTTAGCATAATGTATCAAAAAAAGGATAATTAAAAAACGTAGGACGCTAAACGCCTTCTCAAAAAAATGCGACTAATCTTGTACAATGCAAAAGTAAGAAGTGTCGCATAATGGGCGTCAGTCAAAATTCGATTCATCAGCCTTATTTACGGCGGTTGCTTTGACAACGTGGACGCGTATAGCTGACCAGAATTAGTAGGAGTTGCGAAGGTCGAGAGCTGCTTTGCCTGATTATACTATTATAAGTTTTTATGGAATCAGCAGTGTGGTTACTTCTGTGTCGGCTATTCGGTTCTTCGTCATGTTGTGAATATTCGAATTCGTCAAAATGTTTCTATTTGATGATCCGTAAATGGATTTATTAGATACTTTTCTATATAAAATAGCAAATTCGCCGCGAAGTATTACCTATTCTTCGTGAAATTTCGATGTTTTTATAGGCTCATTAACTATAGGATATAACTTTTCGATACATGTCTTCAACTTGGTTGTTTGTACAGTTAGAAAAAATAATGAATACGTTCTTCAGAGGTTTTTTTGAGTAGAGTCCTGTGGCGTGCATATTTTTTTATAAATTTATTAATTTTTGAGTTATAACCTAAAGTTAAGTGTTTTTTTAAATAAAAACCATAGGTGGCCATGGGCTAGTTGAAATCGTTATTTTTTTCTCTTTCCATTAATATGTAATATGTAGGGTTAAATATGATTATTTGCCATTTTATTGAGATAATAATTTATTATAGCATATTTTGTTCTTTCATTTTCTTGAAGTAGGCGTGTATCTTGAAATAATTACCTGTTACCAATCTTTGACATTTTCGTTTCGATTGTTACATATCAGCAACGTTATTTAACTTTTTCCATATATTAATTTATTTACGTCTTGGATACATTCTCAGAATGATTGTTATTGCGAATATCATTTTAAATTATTTGTTTAGTAACTCATTCTGTCATGATTTTTTCTAAATCTTGTCAAAAATATTGAAAAAATTAAATTGATACTGGGACTAAACTGTTTTCTCAGTAAAATGATGAATCATATTTAATCTCACATATATATTAATGGGAAGAGGAAAAAATAATGATTTGAACTTGTGTCTAAAAAAACACACTTTAGGTTATAACTAAAAAATAAAGAAAGAGATCGAGAGTGGAGGGGTCATTTTCCTCTAATTAACGATAAGCCTATAAAAACATCGAAATATGCCCACTCTGTACAATAGGGACCTGAACTGCTAAGGATTTCGGACAGTAGGTATAGCGGGAATGTAGTAGCCACAGTGAGTTTTCAGCCTTCACGCATGTGCATGGATAAATATCCGATATAAAAGATTTGTACGCGCATAAATATGAAAATAGTAAGGCCCCATTTTGTAAAAGCCACAAGTATTGGCAAGTCAGTTGGGAAGATTTTACCGTCCAGAACTGTACATATTTAACCTAGCAATTTTTCTAGTCATTTAAGCTCTCTATATATCTATTCCTGATTATACGCGGAACGTTCAAAAAAATATTGCACCGCAAATAATGTAATCCCTAATGAAGAAAGGAATTACTTATTCGATTTGCCATACTAACATAAAGGGGTTTTTTCCTATCAAATGCTATGGATTTTGAAATATATATGAAAAATCCTCTGGAAAATTTTTAACCACAAACTTCTAAAAAGGTTATCTACACCTCTACGCTAAGCAAAACCGCATAGATATCAGGCCATGCCGTGTGTTCATGAATGAATAATAATAATCTCTGTTCTATCGAATTACCGCAAATGAGGTGTTATACTAATTCATTAGAGCCAATTTTGCATATAGGAAATAACATCGCTAAAATTATGAAAGCAAAAAATATGATGTGCTTGCCGGTAGGCAATTTAATGTTTTCAAAATCGTATTTCTCTTGTTAACAGTTAAGGACATAATTAATTTTACAACTTTTCTTTGTCATGTACAAGGTGGTCACGCAAAACTTGCGCCCCTTTCTTCCGTTATTATTCGAGATACGAAAAAATGTGTAAGAATTAAGGTTGTAAGTATTTTTTAATATTTTTAAGGGATATATCACAAATATAACTTTTTTTTAACTTGACACTGAATATTTTACGTCATTGGAAAGACCGACAACTGAACTTTTCAAAAATATATTATACAACGTACTTATATTTTACGGTTTTCGAGATATTACATGTTTATTGTTAATATGCAACATGTCACATATAAATATGAACAAAATAAAATAAATTTTATTTTATACGTACTAACCAAGTATCTTGACCAGTACGGTTCGTGCAAGTGCACGAGAGAAAGTCAAGTTGGCGTATGTCGACTTGCAACCTTTCTAGTCTCTACGTAATATCTCGAAAACCGTAAAAGATAATTATCATGTATATTTTTGAATAGGTCACTTACCGGTCTTTCCCATGACATAAAAATATTCAGGGTGTTCCATGAAAAAAGAAAAGTTAAGGCTAAATCTACATATTGAATTATTTTTGTAATATAATTTAAAAGATATTTAAATGTTTTTAGAATTTTCATTCTTATACTTTTTTCGTATCTATGAGCTGTTTACGTTTTATGAACGATATAAGATTCTGATAAAAATAAAGGCAAAATTAAGGTTACAACAAATATACAAAACGTTATTTTTTTGCGGTATCGAATGATTTTTTAAAATGTATAAACGTGATCTTTTATATGTGGATTTTTTTTGTGTCAGAATTTCGAAAGGGGTGCTCGTACCAAGGGTGTCGTTACCCTTGGTAGTGGGATCCTTCAACTAAGTCCAACCTTTAAATCAATAAAATATTCATTCCTGAAACTGTTAGTACGGAAGAACAGAAAAAAAAAGAATTACAAGCATTCACCTATTAAATTCAAACATTTATGAAAATATCCTTTAAGCAATCGTTATTTGCGATTTTTTTATTAGGTGTTAATAGCAGATACGTTAAATGAATTACTCTGCGAAATGCTTTTCCCAAATTAAGTTACACCTACAATATTTTACCAATATATCATTATTAGCTTTTGTAATTTTTTAAATGTTTTGTAAATGCATTTAAGCTAATTCAAATCATCATTCATGTTTGTATATTTGAGTTGTTCTTCAGTTTAAAGTAAAAAAAAAACAGAAGTTAGAAGCCCCTATTTTTATAAATAATTGTATTATAAAAGTGACTATATTTTTAGTGCCCAAATGACTGAAGGTTAACCAAAAATGGAGCATATTTTATCACAGCTGGCATTTAAAACACCCAAATAGATACATTAATAAAAAAACGTGAATTTTAAGATACAGGTACAATCTTTTACAATAATAATGGTACTCTCTCAAATCAGTTTTTGAAGTACTGGGAGTTCTAAGTAGAAATTTCATTAGATCTATATTGGTGAGTGAAAATAACGAAGAACTAATGTTGAAAGTAGATTTCATTATAAATACGCAGTTCGAAATAAATCCTCAAATTCGTTTTAAAGAGTGCCACTATTATTGTAATAGATTATACCTGTATTACACATTTAATACTTTATATGTAAGCACAGGTTGGGTCAAATTGGTATATTTTTGAGGAGGATTACGGATGGTTTAGTCATAGATAAAGCAAATCTAAATGCATAAATCCTGGTCTCTTTTTTCGACAAAATAGCAATGGCCAACACCGCATCTCTCAATCTCTACAGTTTTCGAATTACAGGGCGTTTGCCAAACCGAGTGATACCAAAAAACGTATCCCTAAAACGGTAAGGTATCAGTGGTGACTTGTGATTTTTTAAATTATTGAGGCAAGCAGGCTGGGACTGCTACAGAATTAACATTTTTTTGGAAACTTTTTCCTTAATCATTATTTATAGGTAAATCAGAAAATGAAAATACAGGATTATTTAGAATTATTCTACTTTGTTAGGTGAATAAATTCATTTAAGTAAGAAATTTTTTAACTATTTGACGATTTTCCCGAACTTTCAAATTAATTAATTTTTGATTTCTATTTTACGCGCATCGTCCAATGACGTTCTAATATTTTAATTGCTTGTACTTATCATTGTTAATTTGCAGTTAGAAAAAATACAGTGATTTTTGACAATGTTCAAAAAGCGCGCTTATTTGTTAAATAATTAATAATATCGTCAGTATATTCCTCACGTTTTCCTATTCTTCGGTGGTACTTGAGGGCCTGGATGTTAACATTACACATTACACTGTTTGATAAGGTACAGTGCTCTGAAATTTTAAATATAATATATTAATAACAGAAAGAGAACCACGAAGAGACCGTACAATATGGCAAACTATATTGCACTCTCATAGAGACGAGGCTTGTCTCTAAAGGGCCTCTATCCCGCAATTGGCTACCAACGGATTCCATGCATTCCTACCTATGTGTCATCGGTATGAACCATGCCTCAGAGGTGTCCTTATTTATCTTATTGTGCTTATGAATGTATTGAAGATTGCCTATACACATTATTGCATACTTATGATCGTTATTACAATTCACAGAGGCAAATTCAAAAATGCTTCAACGTCTCTGTTTACAAATAGCACCGTCGAGAATGCTGTTGTTGGTATAACATTTGTGTGTTTACAGCAATTTGTAGATATACATAAAAATTACATAGCCAATATATTCTATTAGTGGATGTAATAAAGTTAGCAGTCAGTGATTCTTATTTGTAGAAACAAGTATATTACTTTCAAATTTATTTACTGAGGCACTGCCTCATCATACTGGTCGCCATTATAAGAGATAGATGGCGTTCGCTAATATTATTACATCGAAAAAAAGCCCCTAAAAAATATATCAATTTGAACCACGCACATACCTATGTCATACGATAAAAATGATAAATAACAAGTACTACTATAGAACATGAAAACAAAATTTTTTTTTGTAAAAATGTACCCAATTAGAAACAAAAACAGGATCTAATTGAAGCACGTTGTAAAAGCATACGCGTGATTTCATGTAAACAAAGACTACAAAACGGACTGTGTCAATGACGGACAGTTTACGCACAAAATTCGATGACGGACACGTAATTGGAATGACGGATATCTGGTCACATTACACGTTATGACAATGTTTATGTCTTGTCTGATTCATTTCCAATAATGTTTAATGTTGTAGTAGATAACTCACTAAAGTCAAAGTCTATTTTGTAACTTACGAATAATAATTGTAAAAGCTGTAAAATATTAAAGTTGCCTGAATGGAACTATCACTATTGCAATAATATGAATATAAGAGTAGAAATACTTAATAAGGCTATAGGCTGTTGAGCCCTAGAAAGTTTTTTTCGAGTCTTAATTATAGATTTAAGAAAAAATGTAATTCCTACATATTATGATGCTTTGAAAAATATTGAAACTTGGTTCTTATTGAGTAAATTATCGGTTGGTAATTATAATTTTAACAAAATAAATAGCGTAATGTTATATCGTACAATGTAATGAATAGTTAAATGTCTTTAGTTATGTATAGGGATTTTCTCCGTTAATTTTTCATTTGTGAGTAATCTCGAACATTTTAAAATAAGTAACTTAAAAATTTCATGGCTTTTAAATGATGTTCAATTAACTGAGGGAAGTCATCATTTTAATGCCGACTACTGCATCTAACTTCGCGTCTCCCGGCTCTCCGGACGCTGCAGTGAAAGAATGTAACAATAATGAGAGATTTAAAATGAATGTAATGTAACCCGAGATTTTCCCACACTCATTTTCTCAAGTTAAATATTTATAAAGCGTACATAGGTACAAACGCGGATTATTTTTTATTTCGTTCTAATTAATGCAACGGTAAACAATAGAAGATATATCATTATTAATTCCGAGTACAAAAATACATTTCCAACCCTCCGAACTGAAAATACGAACAAATCAAAGAGACAGAGTTTGCGCGCTTCGACTACTCGCCTGGTCCACAACTCGCGCTGGGCCACTGTTCTCTGCTTACAATGTGACCGGGACGTACTTTGCCGTCCTTATCTAATGCATGATTAATTATATATTGCGCTCTCTCTTGACGTCAACTGTAGATGTGAAGGGACCGTAGTACAAAAATAGCTCCTATCGCTCAACTGTTCAATAGAGACCAGTAGCGGCGAGCGTTGTACGTGTTCCTATTATTAAATTCATAACTCGTCATGACAAAGACAATAATGACACTTGAAATAAGCCTAGTTGTCGTAACAAAATTATTAGGTAATTGTTAAGCTAAAAAATATTTGATTATGAAGTTGTTGTTTTTACCATTTCTTTTAGGTACCTATATAGGTATCCTCATCCCCTAACATAGTTGCTTATAGGTAGGCACCTCTGTTTATACCATATACCTATGATAATTTAATATTTCAGTCGGCGTACTTATATTTTACATAATCAACCGATAAACATTAGGAATGGAAACACTAGATGGCGACTCTAACATAAAATCTCTGTTCACAGTAAATAAGTCTACATTGGCTGATTGCCTAACTATTTTTTGCATATAAACAAAGTTTATTCTACATTTTAAAACGCATTTTTCTCTTATGTTACAAGATATATAGGTACCTAAAACCATCCACTAACGTAATTATAAAATTTTAATGCATTATGAACACTTTTTTATAACTAATCTATCGAACCCAACTGTTAAATAACAAAATGCGTAAGTATGTTGATATACCTATATTATAAATAGGTTATTAGGTAATTATTAAGAGGTTTTTCGTCATAAATTTAAATAAAACTTGCTCGGATGAATATTACATAGCTATAAGGCAAACTCAGATTAATCCGACGTCAATGTTCTGTTTTGTTCAAATAATTATCTACATTAAGTGAAAAAAAAAAACCATCTCAAAATTTCGTAACTTGCGTACGTGCCGCAAAGCGAGCACGCTGCTGGCCTCTAAAACGTTGAAGGCCTGCCTTCGTGTAAAACAGAACAGTACAGCCAGACAGTTGTATAGCCGTCTCTTCCTCTCTCCCACGATACCAGCAACTGTTTTCCGTTGGTGTTTAACCAACCATCAATATAGCGCCGTCTTTGTCGCTCGCACCTTTACCCCTATTCCCCGAGTTCAAAATAATCCCGCGCCCAACTCTACACGGTCACATCCTCGCGCGCAGCTCTAGACAAACTCCATCCAATTTTATTTCAAATAAGTTACACCAGTCTTTCGTATAACCGTCCCGCTCTAGATTATACGGCAGTATGGCCGTCTCTGTCCTTCGCCCGGGGTTTTCTATATTCTTATCTTTTTTTGTTATAAAACCGCTGCTGTCCCGGATAGGACGGCCTTTCTCTCTTTACATCTGTTTACTTCGTACACTGTGGAGCTCTAAGCAGAAAGAAACCTCGACAAAAACACTCGACTGTGTGCAAAACAAAATGAAAATACGAAAGTCTCCGATAACACTCGACGTGTTTTCAGTGCGGCGCCAAATTATTATGGAAAATGAAATGAGGGTGCTACGGCGACGTTTCGGTAGAATTAATATCGCGGGGGTCTTGATTGGGTATGGAAAAGGCTGATGGTGGAAATTCGCAGTTTGAATTTTCGAAACTTTAGAAGATTCAATGGCCAAACGATAGAACTACTTGAAATTGATTGACTTTTAAAAAGCACCAAATTAAAATCTATCAACTTGGAATTGAAGCACTGAAAAAAGAACCAACTTTTATACTGTTTGGGTTACTCTACAGGCTAAAAACAAATATATTTTGAACTTTAGAACCGAAAATACTGACTTAAAAAAGTTATTATTATACAAAGTAGCTGTAGTAGTAACTGTTTAGTATTTACAACGACAATTAAAACAAGCCGTTATTTTTGAAGATATAAACGTTGTAAAGTTTCCTAAAATGCCAAATCTTGTGTCATATCTAACACATGAACACCACAATAATGGCGAACTTTTATGTTATTAAATGGAAAACACTGTATATTTTTACATAATTGCATAGAACAGTTTCTTACAGGTCACAGTTTCATTACAGTAATGGAGCTAGTCCTAATAGTAAGGATGATATGCCCGAATGATCAAGTTAAACGATATCGATATTTACTCTTTTGGTCATATTTCCCTACGATCAGTTTTTTAATGTTGTTTACGGTTGCCACCCGTCCTTACTTCAGCCTCTGTGTCCTTCCGTCCTTACGTTTACTGGAAATGTTCATACTTAGCGAAAATAGTAAAATATATAATAAAATATATCTTTAGAACAAAAAGTAACGATATGCAAAAATAATTTTTTAAACGTAATGAGAAAATAATCCATAACAATAGCAACAAATTAAACTATATCACTGTAGGAAAGTGTTCTATCCAAACAGTTAAAATATACATACCTAGTGTCCCATTTCTGTATATACAGGGTGTCTCAAGGTTTGCGTCTCGAGCCCATAATTAGAAAACGGCAGTCACAGTCTGTTTAGAGACCAGCCAAGATACACATGTTTTGTTGTAACCAAAACCATCTTTTGTATTACAATTTGCCGTATCTTTTCCTTAAAAGTATGTATAACAAACATTATTAAAAATGTATGTCATATTTGAATTACTCACAATTTAATCAACATTGCTGTGAAAAGCAATTGAGAAACATATACAGTGTGATTACATAGATAGATAGAACATTTTTTTGCAATTACAGAGGTTACATAATGCGCCATTAGTATAATATACATGGGTAAAAAACAAAAATTGGTTTATTTTGATATCTTTGTAATATTCATTTGTTTACTCTAATCCAAAATCATAGAGTTTTAGGAACATTTAAAATTTTATATTTAACATTCTTCTATCTCTAAAAATATCGGGGCTATCGTGGTGTGCAAAATATAGACACACATACGTATGTAATAAGAAGGGTATGTTATTTTTTTATTATTGTATTTTGAAATTGATTTAGTTCCGTTTTTTTAATGACCTAAATTTAATTTTTGTCGTTTTTTTTTATATCGATTGGCTATTCATTGTACAAACGTATAAAGAGAATACGTTTTTGATAGACAACAGGTATTTTTGGAGGCAAACAGATATCGAAATATTACATTTTGATCCCGTAATCGAAGCCAAAGTGTGTTATCTTGTTTGGTGAATTTGTAGATTAAAGTTATTCGCATTTATCATGAGTTGCGTCGTTGTTTGTGTGCCCGCTCAAAACGTAATGTAAAATATTGGATGTTCGTTCGTGAATGTGGCGGATGCGCCGTTTGAAGAGAATGGCTCTAATTGCAATGTGCAGGGCCGTACGGCGTCCTTTGAACTTCGTCGCTTTCATTTCCAAAATACAAAGATTTGGGGTTTAGAGATATTTCTGATATCGCCCAATGGGGCAATGTGATGCTGGACCGTTATTTTGTTCGTAATATTCTAAAATAAATAAAAAATGGCTACATTTTCTATTAGCTTTTTTGTCATTAAGAAGTAACAATCAAAATATAGTACTCATCTTTTGTTATACAAGGTGTTTCAATGTTAAGCAAAAAAATACCTATGAACTTAAGTCTGGAAACGCTTCGTTTAGGATATACAGGATGTCAAATTAAAAAAAAATACATTCTCTTTAATAACTCTCGACTACTTTAAATTAAATTCATGAAATTTTGTATGCGGTTTTGTATTCTTGGGGCGGGGAATTCAAATTTTGTGCACAATTGGGTGTATCTCCAAGAAGACGCCACAAGCCATTAGGCTCCTTTTAAATCGCTTCAACTTTCTTGTGCCACGATGTATGTCATTTCGGAATAGAAAAGCATTTTCCCCTACCTTTTCTACTAAAAAATGGAAACCTTATCTATTGAAGTCTCTAGGAGCAGCTGTTTCCGTTAAATGCAAATTATGTATTAGAGTGCTACCTTATTTTTATCTAAAAACCAAGGCATAACGCTTTAAGACGATTAGTTTTTAATCAAAACAGCCTAATTTTTTTGTGAGAATTGCAAAAATAAAATCAAAATGTACAAAACCTGATAAACACTTTAGATTCACTCTAATACATAATTTGCATGCATCACCATCTTTAGGTGAGTTTTTAACGGAAACGGCTGCTCCTAAGGACCTCAAGGTAGGAGGAGGAAAAAGTTGAAGCGATTTAAAAAGAATCTAATGGTCGCTTGTGGCGTCCTCGGGGAGGTACAACCAATTGTGCATAAAATTTGAATTTCCCGTTCCAAGAAACCTCCGCACACAAAATTTCAAATTACAAAAGAACAATTTGTAATGTTCTAACTTGCTCTAAAATGTTTTCTCAAAAACTAAGGATAATTGAAAATTTGATAAGAGACAAAAAGTTTTAGAAGAAACAAATCTGCCTGAGAATTTCACTTCGTTTAAGAAATTTGTAAGTCTATGAAAATTTGAAAAGTAAACATAGATCGGGTGTTTTTTTTTCACCCTCTTATGGCAAACCAGGAAAACGGGAAATATACCAGTAAAATATCATTTTATAAGTGTTAATACTTTCCTACCAAAATTCGTTTAATTATTAAAACAGTTGATGTTCTCGAGAAAAATTGAGAAACCAGATTTTACTCTTTTCCCTGAAAAGGCTGTAACTTTTAAGGGACATTCTAATTTAAAAATATATACAGTATGTGTCCCTTTTTTCAAGTTAACACCTCTAGAAATGTGAAAAGGCTATAGAATTTCCGAAAGCCATTTTTTACAATTAATATCCTGAAGGAGGTTATATTCTACTAACCATTTTATTGATGTGACAAAAACCTGACCTACTACGATTTTTTAAAAGGGTCGTTTTTTCAGAAAGTGGTATAAAAATATTAGGCATTTTTTTATCAAAAATATAATATTACCAGGCTATTCAGCACGCATCAAAACACACATATATGAAATTTGATCGACAAATGTATATATTGAGTGTTTGTTATGGGGTGACAACTGACTTAACCTGAAAAACGGGACACACTGTATATGAAAGACTCCTTTTTATCTGCTGGCAATAAAGATTATTATTATTAACATTTGTCAAGAAAGCTACCTTTGTTTTTTTGTACAAACTTGCAACACTATAGATGAGGTAATAAATGATTTTAGTAGAACGAAACTTATAAAAAATAAATTATCCAATTGGTCAAATGGTTGCTAAAATAGATGGGTACGAATAAGTTGCCTCCATATTATGCACAGAACCAAATTTTACTTGCTAACAGATTTTGCAAAAATTAATAAAAATCCATAACAATTTCAATTTTAAATTTTGATTTTGGACTGCTCAGTATCGAACAATACATAATTACTTTCTCCTCTGTATCTGCAAATTATGATTTATTATGATGCCTGATTAACTGGTCTACGTAACGATACCTGAAGATAAGAGAGGTGAATACAACAAATACATTTATATTCCCGCTCCCGGTTTTACCGGAAATGATGTAATCTTGTGATTCGTCTAAAAGAGTCTACTTCTCTGATCGCCTCGAGAAGCGCTTACGCCGCTGAAAACAGGCACTCACAGGGTGATGCGATGAATATTCACGGAATAAAGGCCGACTTATAAACTTTTTCCGTTGCCTTTACCGTTCCCGTTACCTTAGCAAATACCGCATAATAAACGGAGTGGTATATTTCGTAGATAACGGAGCTGGAAATGGCAACGAAAAAGTTTATAAATAGGCTTTATTGATAGATAAGCTGGTAAATTTCTTAGGTAACGAGAATATCAACACAGAAGATTAATTTGTTGTATTTTGGCAAATCGACAACAATAAAATTTGGAAAAAAATATTTTCGTCACGTTTTCTCAGAGGCGAACAATTGAAGACAAACAAAATTGAATAGAAATAAGAATCATAATTTTTCATGAGTAAACAATGAAAAGATATACAGAGTGTCTCAGGTATTATTGGCATCCTTGGAAGAGGTGATTGTACAGTCAAAATAAATTAGATTTATCTATATCTAAAAGATAACCGTTTCCGAGATACACAGTGTCAAAAATTTCGAAATTTTTATTATATTTTTTATTTACTTGGAAACCTTTCTTGATCAAACGGCAATAGTTCTAGGTTGTAATGAGATATCTTAGTTTAATTATTCAGTATATTTAAATATTCTCATTATCAGTGGTGGAGAAACTCTGGCACTCTTCTTTTATTTAAAATAAAGGTGGTACGCTCTGCATTTCGTAGTTGTGTGCATAATTATATCTTATTATGTACAGGGTGTTCCGAAATTAATGCACCATAGGACAAGAATAATTTCCTGACAAATAATGCGATATACCTAAATTTACTTTAGTCAAAAGTTGATGAAAAAGATACAGGGAAGGTTGTCAAAGTAAACATTTTAATTTCGATATTAGCAAATATTTTTTTAAAACATTCAAATATTTGGATACATTTTGGGTACCGGGAGTTTTTGGGGACGAGAAATTCAGATTTGTGTGTCTTTTAAATGGCAGAACTTTTTTGGCGGCTTAATGTATACATGTGATTATTAAAACAATCGATTATTCTACCTTCTTTATGTGAAAAAGGTATACCTTGTTGAAGTCGTTAGGAGGACCGAGGAAAAATTGTTTTGGTTTCAGGTAAAGCGCCTTTTTCGCTGAAAATACAACAAAATGTTACATAGAAAAGTTATTTCAAAATGGTAAATTCTGGCGATGTGCAAACTTTTAAAAGTGGATTTCAAGTTTTCTTCAGCTTTCGAGACAAATATGCACGAACTACGAAATGCAGATATTTTAAATCAACAATTACTTGAATACGATGCATTTTTAAAGAAAATTGCAAATAATAATTCATAGTATTTGTTAAAAATAATCAAAATTTAAAGAATCTTCCTTTTTTAATTAAGACAGTATCGTACCATTTTTATTTTAAATAAAGGAAGTGCCACTGGTGATAATGGGAATATTTAAACACACTGAATAATTTTACTAAAAATATCTCATTACAATCTAGAACTATTGTTGTTTTATCATGAAAGGTTTCCAAGTTAATAAAAATATCGAAATCTTTGTCACCTTGTATCTCGGAATCTTTTAGATATAGGTATATTTGGGTAAATCTCATTTTTATTCACTGTACAATTAACCATTCCAAGTATGCTAATAATACCTGGACACCCATAATGTTAATCTCTGGAACCAAAAAAAAAACGTTGTTTTTATAAAAAAAGAAAAAAAAGACATTTATTAGTTTGTAAATTCGCTTAGAAATATCTTCTTTCAATTATTCGTATTTGAATCTAAATCTTTTGGGTATAATTTTTCCAATTTTTTTGTTTCTTCCAATTATTTCGAAAATTTTAAACTAAATGGATCCGGGAAAAACAACGGAATAAGTAATGAATCGGTCTTTACACTATTAACGGTAAGATCATTAATCGTATTCAAGCTTAAGATTAGTAATTGTTATTTGTATACCAATATGATTCATTTTCGCTGAAGTGAGAAACAGCTATTGTTCAAGTTACATAGAATGTTTATAGTCAAATAGAAGGGTACCACACCGATTTTCAATTGTTTTTTTTTTGTACGAAAACTCCTGTCTGAGTAATAAGGGAAGTTAAAGTTTTAAAAATTAACTGCTACTTAATAGATAATAATAAATAATAATAATATCTCTATCCCTCATTATAATCACAGGGATTAGTCCAGAAGTCGGAAATTTGTGCGGGAGAGGGGCGGCATATTACTATTGAGCAGGCCGCATTTGCGCCCAGGAACGACTTACGTTGGTAGGCCCTAACCATTATTCAGTGCAGGAATGAGGCAAACCTGGAAAACCTCATTAATTAAGGGGGTAGTCAAACATCAACCGGTATCAATCTCTCACATTGATCCAAGTTAACATTCTTCCACCCTACCATACCCGCAGAGAGGGTGCTAATCCTCTCTACGAATATATACGGTCTACCGGCAGCGGGACGCGAACCCACACCGATCTAGTCACCTCGCTTCAAGTACTGACGCCTTAAACCGCGCGACCACTGACAGATCGAAACAGATATTGAAATACATTTTCAGTACATTTTATTTCGTGTTTCCCGAAGCAGGGCAATAATACAAAATAAAAATTCAAGTTTGATTTGTTTTTTTTATTTAGTTTTGTTGTGTTATTGACTAACTATATTGACTATACACTGAAATAATGCAAATGTTTTTGCTAATGATAGAAAAGCGGTCGAGAGAACTGCAAAGGTGCATTGTTTATCCTAGTGTTGACATCTTGTCGTGCTTTTTTATCTTCTCTTGGTCTCGTAAGACAAAACAACACAAGATCAAGACAAGACTTGACAACGTCAATTGTAAAACAAGATTTTTAAAAATCTTGCAAAACATGACAAGAAATATTGCTACGGCAACAAATCTTGCAGTTTTAAGTGGAGTTTAGTTGAAAAAATAAATATTACATTTCTATTGTAGGTAGGTAGGTATGTACTTTGTTTAAAGGATCGTTAAACATTTTTAAAATCAAAGTGTATCGAGTGTACACCCAGGTCTGCTGAACTAGAACCAATTATAAATTCACTGTAATTTTAATGAAAGAGCTTTCTATACTTTATAACATCTACCAATGTCGACGATCGACTGAATAACTGTAAGCTCCGAGCGGAACCGTGGCCGACCGAGAGTAACCACCACTGTTACCAATTTCGTAATAATGTTCCACATTTCTCATTTGTATGCAAGATCGAGCAAGAATAAGACTTTAAACAAACTTTTCTCTTGCTTTGCAAGATAAGACAACCTTTGCAAGATTTCTTATCGCTTAGTTTATCCTTATTTTACAAGTTCGTATATATAAGATAAGCCTATCTTTCCCGCATGCTGCTCTGTTTGACATTTCATGCTTGATATTTTCGTACAGTGGCGTCTATGTAGGTTATTTACGGGAGCTTTTGCTAGACGTCTGGTAGTGTATTAATTTATATAAAGTATTTCTGTAGTTGTCGAGTGTAAATTAATGACTTAATGCTGTTGGAACGTTATTTAAATAAGAAAGAAAATTGGTTTTAATCATTGTTGCTACAACTCACTATAGCAACCAGCATGACTCTTCAATTCTTACTAAGTTTTGAAGAAACAGTCTGGTTGACTTTTAAAAATGTCGTTTTTTTAATCGAAGTCGACTAATTTGAGCTTGTGATTGTGGATAAAACATTGTATCGTTTTAGCTGCATTTTATTCAATTAAGAAAACATTCATGCTTGAATAAAACACCTTCTAAAATACATTACAAATACATTAAAACAAATATGGTAATAATCAAACGGAATACATAATTATTTGTTTCACATAATTATAAATTTTATTGTGGATATGTACATTCTTTATTTATAAATATTATTTTGTTAAATTAAAGTTTTTTTTCTGTGTGTAACAAATACTACGACTTATTTTGGTTTGTATAGGTATACATTTTTTGAAATATTCACAACACTAATTTATAATGAGCCAACGATAACAGTAATAAATAATAAAACCTAATATATTGTGGTCAGTGGTCGCGCGGTTTAAGGCGTCAGTACTTGAATCGAGGTGACTAGATCGGTGTTGGTTCGAGCCCAGCTGCCGGTAGACCGTATATCAGCTATATTCGTGGAGAGGTTTGGCGCCCTCTCTGCGGGTATGGTAGGGTGGAAGAATGTTGGCTTGGGTCAATGTGAGAGATTGACACCGGTTGATGTTTGACTACCCCCGTAATTAATGAGGTTTTCCAGGTTTCCCTCATTCCTGCACTGAATAGTGGTTAGGGCCTACCAACGTAAGTCGTTCCTGGGCGCAAATGCGGCCTGCTTAATAATAATATGCCGCCCCCTCTCCCGCACAAGTCTCCGACTTCTGGGCTAATCCCTGTGATTAGAATGAGGGGTAGAGATATTATTATTATTATTATTATTATTATTATTATTATTATTATTATTATTATTATTATTATTATTATTATTATTATTATTATTATTATTATTATTATTATATCAGGAAAACAAACATTATACCACACTCAAGCCTGAGAAATCATTTAGTCTAGTACCACAGTGTAGTACTGAAAAGTACTATCCTGCACTGCCAGCAAAAAACAAGTAATAATCTAAGTTGCATCGTTAACTGCCCTCTTTGTCTTCCCTACGGTGTTCAAGAACGACGTATGTCGGCAAGTTGGTGGACGAAAGACTGCATAGCTACCAAGTTTGTTGCCACCGATTCATAAAATTAAACCACTTCTTAAAAACGTTAATGGGAATTTGCGAAGTGCTAATAATTCGAAATTTCGTATATGCATATTTGATACTTGTTAAAAGACTAAATTTAATAGAGACAAGGACCCATTTCCGTGCTGTACAGAAAGCGGTTACCTTGTTTTGCGAGATGTTGCATCGTTGCATTCAAATAACGACTTTGTAACTGCTGTTGCGATATAAGTTTTACAGTCGAGGAGTGGTTCGATTGGGGTAAAATAATACTGATTTGACGACGAGATATAAAATATTTCCTTAATAACTAGATGACTTAAATAGGCATCATAATATATAGAATTATGATAATATATTATGCATATAATCACATATTCTATTCCACGACTTAGTTTCGGCGTCTTTTGACATTTTTTATATTTTCTTATATCGATGGATATACTGTACATGTGTCAGAAATTTGATTTAAAATAAAATTAATAATTCCTGGCTATTCAGAATTTGTTAAGACTGGTGTTTCAAGGACAAAGAATCGTATCTAAAGATGCGTAAAAAATCCACCCAGAAGGTGGAGATTCTTATGAGCGTAGTGCAAAAATAAAATGCTGAAATTGAATCAATTCCTTTAATTTTGTGGGGGGAAATACGCTAGACAGCATGAAAGATCGTGAATTGTACCTTATCACTGTGTACCATACACCCTGAAAAATATCTAATAATTTACATCAATTCAAAAGTCTTACTAGTTTTTAAAAGAATTCTGCGGGGTATGACAATGTGTATAATGCAGCATACAATTTTCTCAATGTGCAGATGACGTGTAAAATTCAGGAGATTCTATGATAAAACATACCAGGTGAAAATTGTGTTTTTTTAAACTAAATGCCGTGTCAGCCTGAAAACTGTTATACAAAATTTCCGTATAAAAAACAGCGCTCTTAACAAAGTAACGCCTTTAATACAAGTTTAAGATTATAAAATCTGTATGTTCTTGTCGGCTTCTGTCTAAAAATGCGTCGCTTATAGGCTCAGCAGGTAATAGTGGCGACACCTCGTTTATATTCAAATTCAGCGAGCCTTGTCCCTGACGGAGAACCTCGAAAGTTTGAAACGAAAATGCCAAGCGACGAAATAAATATATTTTTCAAAATAAACGCAACAAAAGCATCTAATTATTATTTTCATATAGGTAGCTCCACCAGTAAAATATTTACTACTGTCATTAGCTCAAAACGAAATGTCCAACGAATAACATTGTGTGCTAATTCTCTAAATAATATGGAACCGCGCGCGACAACTTAAAATGTTGAAACGTGTTTCTACATTCCGCCTAGTGGTGTTGTGTATTTTTAGTAAATTAATTCTACGAACCGCCGCTGTGAGACATGCGCAATGACGTCACGTATTTGAAAGTAACGCTGACTCGTACACAAAATAGGTAAAGGTTTTATGATATGCCGCGTTACATTGAGACTATTTATTTCGTCAAATAGTCGGAAAAAAATAACCTTTACAGCTCTGCATCACGGGGGTGCCTGCTACCTTTGTAATCGTCGATTTAAAAATTGCTCCAGTCATGTAGGACCGTTTTAAAATAATACCCCTACGGTCTAAAAATACTGCCGAAAGTGAGCTAGGACGTGCTGCCCTCTGTAAGATACTAGCCGCAACTATTGCGAAAGCCGAGGGTTAAAACAGAAATTTCAAATTCGTTTGTGGCCTCCCCCGCTGAATCGATTTTCCACGTGTAATATTAATATTAATGACAAATTGACAAACGAATTGAGAACTGCGTCGCGATTTGTACGTGGTCATAATAACTATGTAATAAGTTTTAAATTACATATAATTTCAGATACCTATGTAGGTATTTGGCCTCTTATGTATAGAATTAAGTGAAAAATATGAATTAGACAGAGACTGTTTTGTGATGGGTACTTATAAAACGTGTAAACAAGGAGGTTAACAAACCGAGGTAAACTCGAAATATGTAATGTATGACGGAATAAATCATATCTAATTTTCGCACAAAGATTACGAGATACGAGGGTCGCGCGATACGAAGTACTTACATGGACGTCTGACTGCGTGTTCGATATGGAACCTGAACGATGAGAAAACATGATTGACAATGTATGGGAAATCTCTAAAGAATTACGTTGATGATTTGTGGAAAGTTAATATTATTTAGCACGTGGTCTTGAAGAAATATCAAAAGCCGGACCTGTTCAAATAATTAACTTAAAACTGGAATGAATACTCAAAATCTTGAAGCACGATGTACCAATGAATCATTATATTATATCCTGGGCGAAACTGAACATACACAATTCATTTTATTTTCATTATACAGGGTGCTCCGATTTTCATAAGCCAGATCAAAACACGTTTTATAATGTGAAAAAAATCATTTATATAAGTCGGGAAATAATTTCCGTGATATAGACTATTTCTTTCTGTTCTAAATAGCCTACAGAAATTCATCCTCGACATAATCCCTTTTATGCAGTTTTATGCAGTATGGAATATGACATATTTAGGGTCATGGAAAGATGAACTGCTGCATATAGTCAAAAACAAGGATTTTGCGAAGAAATATGTTATTGTTGAGATAGCTACTGCTTAAGGGCATACCGTTCTACTATTGCATCCAGACCACTGTGTTTTTGATCCCATTGAATTAAAATGGAGCTAATCAAAAAGATACATTCCAAGAAATAATACCTTTCCAAAATTTGACAATACAATTATAGGTGTTATAAGAAACGAAGTGAAAATTACATCAGCTAATTGGGAAAAATGCATCGACAATGTTATTAAAATTGAGGAAGACTATATAAACCTGTACCAATTGATAAATGTGGTTTCATCATAAATGTTGATAAAGAATCGATGACGTCAGTAGTAACTTTGACGAATGTTAGTGCTAATGTGTGTGTGTTTCTTATTATAGTGTATAAGTAAATTTTTTCGCCGTGTTTTTTATGGGTGTCGTTGTTATGTAGTAGGATGAAATATAATATTTTTGTTATATATTTGTTTCTATACATATATCGTTGGGATATAAATACATCCAAAAAATATATTTGTATTGATTTAAATAGCCTAGAGAAACGCACCTTCGACATAATAGGTTTGTTCCTACATAGCAATGATAGTTTAGAGCACTGTTTCAATGCGCAAGTGCAATTCATGTACTAATTTGAAATCAGTTTCTAATTCCTTTGTTGGAACGACACGTTTAGTTTAAGTAGTAACCGTTAGGGGTCATGTATAAGGAAGTGATAAATTTCATCATCACTAGAATTCGAGGTACTGCTGTAATTGCTAACTTGCTCCTCATCACTAGACTTACTACAGTTTTTGAAAAACTACAGAATTGCGTACTTAAAAATCTGCAAATTGCTTGTGCAACTATAACTTTCTCAAATAGCATTATTACATAAAACTTTAGTTACGTTCATTACCTAGCCTACCAAAAGTTGACTTGTGTTAGCGGTTAGATTCTATCTGCGCATGCGTCTGACTAGTGGTTTCCTAATAATCCTCAAACCGATTTGACTGTCAGCAAACAGTTTCCAAACCATCCACTTTTGTGTTGGAACAAAAAATCTTACAATTAGATTGATTGTGTTGGAACGGTTAAATTCGTACTGCGCAAACTCGTGCCAGTTTGATGTTAGTTTGATGCTGTGTAGGAACAAACCTAATATCTCTTTTATGCAGTTTTTTAAAGCAGGTTATACATTAACAAAGTATGAAATATGATACATTTAGGATCATTTTCAGAATAATGTTAAATATAGTTTTCTAATTTAGAGAAGGTAAAACTTAACCCTAAATTTTGTTCTTAAAATAGAACCAGTTACATTATGAAAATAACCCTTATAATTTCTATTGGTTTTGAAATTTATGAAACATGTTTTATACTACAAAGGTTTTATTATTTTTTTCAGGATGATATTTTGAGTTTTTTTAATCATTCCGTCAACATATTTGATATAGGCTTATTTAATAATAACAACAATGTGCCATATCATTCAAGATTTTCAGAAAGGATACCAGAGACTGGCACAAAAACAAAAATTTCTTAAAATCCATAAAATTGCGTACGATGCTAGTTTGAACAAAGATATGCTGCTACATATAGTCAAAAGCAAGAATTTTGCGAATAAATACGTTATTGATGAGACAACTACGGCTCACCGTTCTACAATTTCATCCATACTACTGTATTTTTATACCATTGAATTAATATGGAGTTAATTAAAAAGATACATTCAAAGAAATAATACTTTTTCAAAATTTGACAGTACAATTATAGATGTTTTAAGAAAGCGTAATTTTCACAATAATGTTAAATACAGTTTTCAAATTTAAAGAAGGTAACTTGACCCTAAATTCTTTTCTTAAAGTAGAACCAGTAACATTATGAAAATAACCCTTATGATTTCTATTGGTTTCGAGTTTTATAAAAAATATTTATTACTTCAAAGGTTTTATTTTTTTCAGACTGATATTTCCAATTTTTTTTAATCATTCCATCGACATACTTGCTGTAGGCATCACTCACTATTGCCACCGAGTAACATTTAATAATAAAAACCCGTCTGAATCCTGCAATTATATATGTTGTTTACTAACAACACGATTGATCATTTGACGCTGATTTTAAAGGTCTTTTAATAGTAAATGAAAACAACTATGACCTAGCCCACTAATATATTTCAAATAAGCAAGGTAGTACAAAAACAACAGTAGGTATATCATAAATCTCTCTGCTGCGTATTTCTAGATTTATTCCCATTTTACCATTTCTTGTTTTCTTGTGAAATATCCAAAAACAACCAAAAATGACACTGTAAACAGCATCTGGAGATAATTTTACTAATTTGTAGGTCAGAATTATCTTAAATTGCCAAATCAAATAATTTTTATGTAATATTCAATCCTGTAAGTTTTGTTTGAGACTTGCTTTAACCGATAGGTAAATACCAAAAATGAATGATAATTTAAAAAAAAAGTTGACACTAAATTCTAACCCTGGCTTCGTGCCAGTGACAATGATATGCACACTCATGTCTTCAGTCTTTTGTATTCTCTTTCGCCCTTTTTCCCGGATACAACACATGACTGGAACTGGAGAAAACAGTTAGTATCCTTTTAACTTCAAAATATAAAAATGATATTCCACAAATGAATACTTTTATTAGTTGCTTCGTTGACATATTTGACTGCATCCATTAAAATATACTAACTTTATATGCGTTGACTAATATGCAAAGTTTCTACGAATACTTTCTAGTGAACATATATGCCTTCTAAATCCACATTTGTGTAGACGAATATTCGTGAATACTAAGAATGAAGTGAAGAAGTAAAAGTTATACTTCTGAAGGATAAAAATTGAGTCTTCAAATTCTTATAATCTTAAACAGGTTATTTTATATTATTGTCCCAGCAGCGAATATTTACATAAGGCTTTTATTTAACTATATGCGATATAAATAAAATATCAATTAAATAATATATGGTCACATTTACTTCTTTTTAAGGTATCTACATAAGTATTTGACTTGGAACTTGTGTGTCTGATTTATCAATTCGATGTGAGTTGGCCAATTAGAATATATTGGCCAAGAATACGAACATTTTATCCATATATGTTAAATTGCCCGAATATCAAATTTTCATTCAGGAATAATGCAAGCTACTCGAGAAGGTTAACAAAATATACTGCACAAAAACAATACAATAAATAAACCAATATTCCTCAAATATGTTCTGAACAACACTGCTCTACGAATAATTTGATAAGGTTCTCATTACATATTAGCTACTTAAAATCTTGGGGAAATGATTATTTGAAAAACCCCTATTTAGACACATTGATTTTCGCTCCACATTTAGGTGTATGACGACATGACTATTAAATAAATTCTGCGAATACGAACATTTAATTAATATATGTTCGCAGTTTGTCCGCATCTATCATCTAAAAGCTGGTTACCTTGGAACAGGGGTACAGAAATTAAAAGAGTTCTTTTGAGTGCGCGGATGTACTAACTCAAGACCGAAAACATTCGTAATCAACCGTAAGTTTTCCGAATATTGAATATGTATACACGAACAATGTAAATGTGACGCCAGGGTAACAATTTCAGATTAAAATTTATTTAGCTGATACAAAAACAGGTGAAAACAGAAATAATGATTGCTAATTTCCTCCATCCAAAAGCTTGATTGATTACCTTTATCAAGGTTTTCGGAGATAAGTGAAAAAAGACTGTTCCAATGCTGTCATTTTACTATAGCAAGAGAGAACTGTTAGCTGCAGTCACTGGTGACCGCATGACTCTAGACTAGAATGCACTTTCAGAATTCATATTTGTTTCGCTGAGTGTTATTTCTACAGGACGTTTGAAGTATACGTACGTAGGCCTTTCGTTGATTGTATAATTATACTGAAGATTAGATACATTGTATCTCGTCGTAACTGAAAAAAGTTATCTTGTACAAGTAAGGTTATTAAATTAAATTGAGATAAGATATTTGTCTATATGCTGGAAAAGCTGATTTATGCAAACCAATGCAGATACAGAGAAGCGATACCTGAAATATGTTATATAACGCATGAATTCATTTAAAAAAGTTATTTATGGAGGTGCTGTGTAGGCGAAAAGCCTACAACTTTTATGTCAAGTATTTTTTTTACCATAATTAGAATTAAATAACGGATTATGAGTATAAGAGAAACATGACACTATCATCTACCATCCTGTATAATATGATAAATCTGTAGTATATTCAGTGCAATAGGTTCAATTTTTAAGAAAACAGATATGTGAAAACATATAAAATTAAGTTTGTTATACCATGCGAATCTTATAATACATACAAAGTGTAGCTTTGATTAGGAGTATCATTTATACGGTGGCTAATTTTAACCTTCCTCAAATTTCGTCGGGAAAACTGATTTTTTTTAATTTGTTTTCGTTATTTATACACCCTGCTAGACAGTTTATTGCGAGGCAAACAAACAACCAAGTGCACTAGTCACGAGTGCAAACATACTTGGAACCTGCGCCAGCATTGTCTAATCCCAAAATTTAAAAGAAATGTTAGGAATTTTATTATTGGAACGAAATTTCCACACAACTCGTGAAGTACTTATACACACTAACATACCGTATTGTCACTACACTGACAAATAAAATAGCTTTATAAGTTTATACACTAATACCACAGAATAAATCAGATTAATAATTGCGGCTCCTTTAATTTTTGTAGGAAATTCCACGCCATGCATTGTTGAAAACGATCCCGTTGAAAATCATTCAAAATCCGAAACATTTACCGCGGTAAAAGTAGATACATTTGGCACATGGTTTGGTCTACTGGGATCTTATACAACCATAAATTAAAACGATATCCATTAACTTCCAGTTGCTATACACGTAAGCCATTTTTGGCACTTGAAAAACTAATGTATACACTAACGCAAAAACATTAATACTAAAATCGGATTTCAGTATTCGGAATCGTCTGCAGCGAAGTAAAGGTTGTATATACAACTTCAATATTTTGTTTTCTCAGAAACTAAAAGGATTTTATATATTTTTTAAGATATTGAACCCATTTTTGGTGCATCTATTCCTAAATTTTTTTAGATAAGTTATAAATCACCCTGTATATGGTCCACCAAAAATGATCCTAATTACCAACATATTTTCAAAAGCAATTAAATTAAACAAAAAATATTTCATTAATGTATTGCAATTTATGTCAATTCTAGGGGTGGACGATAACGACTTGGAACTATCGATTATCGATAAACAAAATGGAGCGGTATTATTGATAATATCGATATTAATAATCATGTCGAAGTTAGGTCATCAAATCTGGGAGGGCTAAAACCCCGGGTGGACAGGGACTGTGTTTTAATTTCGGTTCTGAAAGGTGTGTGAGTTGTTTATAAATATTTTTGGAGGGGCTAATTCGATTAGTGGGAGGGCTATCGACATTATCGATAGTATCAATATTATAGATATTATCAATACTATCAATATTAACGATACTATCGATAATTTGTCGATATTATCGATAATACCGAAACTATCGTCAGTTATCGATACACTGATAATATTTAATCTGAATTATTATCGATATTATCGATAAGTATCCTACTCCTAACTCTAGTCAATTCCTATTCATATAAAAATAAAAATAAAAATATGAAGCAAAAATATGAAACTTATAAGCTATACAGGGTGTTCCATTAAAAAAAAAATATGTTATAATTTGAAATCGCATTTGCTGTTTTTTTTTAATAAATGAGCAGGTTTTATAGGAAACATATTTCTAAGTCAAAAGAAAAAAAGTTCAATTCAATGTTTTCAGTTGGGTTCCTTAAAATAATTCCTAGTATGAGTTTGTGATTTTTGACACACTTGTTAGGTAATAGTAGGCCATGCAGTTAAACAGAAACAAAAATTGCTTCGGAAAAAAAATTGAAAATCGATCCATACATTCTAAAATACCAAGGTGGCGTTGTTCAAAGGGCAACGCACCTCAATGAGTATTTTTCTTCTACGTTCATCACATTTTTTAAATATCAAAAAATAAGTACTCCGATGCGTTTAAAATGAGAAAAAAAATACATATTTTTACAAAAAATAATAATGAAACGCTCGTTGCGTTTCACAGTAATAAGCCGGCATTATTAAAATCATAAGAAGGAGCTCTTAAAACATTGCCGTCGTTCTACGCTTCCTTTCGTTCGTGGAGGGAAATTTAAAACGTTATATCCCGGCGCGCAGCAGCTAGATCGATGCCAGAAACATTTTTTAAGCCCGACTCGCTCCGCAGCCGGTTCTGAACAGGATGGAGAGAGACGGGAGATGCTGATGCACACCCAACTAAACTCGTTTTTACTAAAGCCGTATCTTTCCCGAAAAAAAAGTACATACCGACCGGGAGGTGGAAAAGTTACTTAAGAATATTAATAATAATTGTGAGGTATCGGGAATCTGATTATCTAGGTATATATTCTAGATGATTAGATCGGTGAGATTCACAGTTTTTGGGTTGAACGCCTAGGTATTCTATACAAGTAGATCAAGGTGAATTGTCTCAAATGGGTAGTCAGTGGGTATTCTCTCAAAAATACGGTTTGGAAACTGTGTTTTGGAAATGAAGCCATTGAAATGTTCTCAATGAAAAATGAATTTCATGCAGTACATACTAACCCTTTAAAAAAGAAAAAAACAATCAATATATGGGTGATAAGAATATTGTTAAAAATAAAATATATCTAGCAAGGACAATTGGAAACAATCATTAAATTACAAAAAAAAAATGAAAACTGACAAGAAAATAAAATACCAACAATTTTTAAAGCAGTTTGTGAGGTAAATTATCGCTATACAGGGTATAACTGTAATACTAGACTGAACTTTGGTGGTGAATTTCATAAGTTCAGGAACACTGCGTTTTCGAAATACAGAGTGTTGAAAATTAATGAACAAATATCTTTTTTCCCAAAATGCAAACAACGTTGAATAATACATTTAATTTAAGCAGATAATATTACTGCTTCAATCATTATGATTTAATACATAATTGAGATGATAACACTTTTAGTCTCATATTTTGATCTCGAAAACGATGTATCTTAGGAAAACATAGCAATGAGATATTTTTGTAAAGCTTGCTATTACTAAGTCTACTATTATAATAATTTAGAAATATAAAAGTATTAATTTCTAGGACAAAATATAAAAATAAGAGAGAGAGAGAAATTGCAAGTACAATCGTTTGCAATAATAATGACACTCTTTAAAATGAATTTTGCGATTTCCTTTGAACTTCTGACGTATTTTTAATGAAATCTACTTTTAACATTAGTTGTTACTGTCACTAATCAACAGAGATTCAATTTTCTGTCATTATTATTACAAAAGCATGTACGTCACAGTCACTTTTTTATTAGGAATGAATGGATTATTTAAATTATTTAACCAATAGTGGCCAAATAGTAGTAGCAGTAGCAGTAGTAGTAGAAGTATACTTAAAAGTGTTAAGATTAATTTCCCTAATTTTTAGAATGTTTATCAATAAACTTTTCCTAAGAACTGAAAGAGCATTGCTTAGGAAAGTTTTTAATAATATCTGAATAAACCTGAATGTTTATGAAGTTCTAGGTAAGTAACGAAGCCACTTTGGATTTTATAGGTTAAATAATTTAAATACTCTATTCATTCCTAATAAACAAAGTATAGAAATATTTGTTATAAAAAAGTTCACTTCAATAATTGTAGAGAAGCAAGTTAAATGAAAAAAAATTAATAAAATAATTATCACAAATATTGTAACACTTGGTATATAGGTATGATTGTTTCCATCGACTCAAAATTAAGTATTCTATAACCTCCTAAAAGTATTGTAACGACTTGCAAGACACCCTGTATAATGTCAGTCATATTTTGTTAACATAGAACACGTCAAAATGTATCTAAGTATTTACACTCTGTACATTCACTTATTGGAAAGAGTAAACATCTTTATTACATTTTTCATATACATAGTGTCATTTTGAATAAATACATGTTTATTTTTCATATTTAAACAAGTGACTTCCTATAAGTACCTGGATTACGTAATTAGATGTCAATCGTAATAAAGCCCATTGATGAGTTAATCTCTTCAGCAGTATTTAGGGGAGAGCGGGGCAAGCAAACGTTAATATAAATCAACTTTCACATAGGTACTTCTGTATCATTCACATTATGATAATATTAAATATATTCGAAACAGCAGTGATATCAATGAATTATAATTCATCCCCGTTGCTAATGCTAATTTCTCATCCAGATAATACACACAAGATAAGCAACTTCAGTTTAATTTCTAATTCTAAATCAACCCAGTTAGTTAGGAGAAAGTGGGGCAAAATATAACAGTGAAGTCGTACAGCAACGAAAGAAATTCCAACTAAAACTGGTAATGCAAAAGATATTGATATAAAAAGGTCCTTTATAATGAAAATTACTAGTGAATGAAGTTTGAATTTCACAAAAACGCGGTGCAAACACGTACGTAGGTATCTATATATTCCTCTAATTATGGAAAGATAAGTGGAATCTATTTTGACAAAATTACAGTAGCATGAACATAACCGCTGCCGAGATAATTGATAAAAGCATTAAAAAAGTGGGCACTTGAACAATATAGACGGATAGGTACGAGCTGAAACTCTCGTTCAATTATTTCTATTATTTGATCTCTGCATGACGTGTGCGCAAAACTGACGAATCGCGAAACGGGATGGAACTAGTACATGAAATTTGACCAAACCGCACCAGCAAGCGGACATCAACCAAATATTCGCAGAATATGTTGCACGCTGATAGTGTGCGGAGGAGGCTGTGGAGAAAACGGGCCGGTCAGGCGTCACCGCCGAAGAAATAACGTTTTTACAATCGGCTCATTATTAATTCTTTCGCTCCACGTTATCTGGGCAACGCAACGGCATTTCCTGTTCAACATACTCACGAACATTTCTCGCTAATTGTTTAATCATCGCATTAGCTAATGATACACAAAAATGCGTACCGCAATTTGAATATAAATTAAAATTAGAAATATGTCACGAGATATTTAGCAGTTGCTTTATATACGCGCAAATTTTGATTATCTTATTTCCATTATTATGCTTGAAATACAGAGTAGAAGTTTCGAAATTATCCATTCCATGGTTATATGTAACTAGCAGAGTGAGCCAGGGATACAGTCGACCGTTTTCGCTTTGTTTGTCGTACGCTGGCCTACGCTCTCCAGCAGGCGGATTGTAGAGAGAAATAGACTGGAGGGTCGCTGTGTGTTGTAGCTTTCCGTGAAAGCGGCACAGTGTAGCCTAGCAGTGTGCTGTGAAACAGTGACGTCAAGGGAAAGGGATGGCGCTACGGGCTTACCGCGGGCCCGAGCGAGACGGCTATACAAGAAACTTATTAGAGTAGGGAGAACGAACGACCCAACCTAACCAGACCCCAGCCCGTTCAGCGATCGATCCGAATGCCGGAATAGACAAAGACAGACTATGTTTTATGCATGGCTGTGAATTGTGAACGGGCCGGCAAACGGCTGAGTCACAGTAATTGATAATAACTTAGGCATTGCTCTTTGCGATTGGGATGAAAACTGAACTGAAAACCACCTCTCTAGATGGACTTGCTATTACAGATTTCTGTTCTGTGTCGTTATAAATTGTTCGGGATTATTAAATGCCGACTCCTAATAAAATTAAATATGCGTGCGTAGCAGCGTTTTATTTAATTGACCTTTTCTACTAAGAGATGGATTAGATGCTCCTTTATCATAAAACATTTTTCTTGGTGTAAACCTAAGTATCTACTACTATCTATTTAAATCCACACTCACAAAATTGTGGAGTAAAGGAAACACGAGGAGGAAAAAGATGACAATCATCCACATTCTAAATACGGATTTGACGAATGTTCGTTCTAACAACCTAGAATAAGCATACCTATCTACCCTATCTCTTAGGTATAATCTATCCGATTATATCTATTAGTGCCTAGTACCCAAATACCTAGAGCATCTATGAATTTACTATGCATTATATAAACTTCTCAATATAATATAGGGACGCTGGGAATAATACTTAGGTAGGTATAGTACTATAGATAGGTATCTTATCCAGGTAGTTTAAAATTCCATATCTACAAAATCCTTCAGTTTAAACATTGAAGGGGTAAAGGAGTAGGTACCTCAGTATTTCTCATTAAAGTACAATTAAGGGATGGAATAATTCCAAACTCTACAAATGTAAATAATTACGTATATTTGTACCCTTAGACATTTACAAGTCAACAAGCATCTAGCAAGTACCTTCTTATCTCATTATTATACTTATAGTAAGTATCTACAGTTGTCGAGAAGGAATTATAGGTACGTGCTTTTGCAATAATAATAACACTACCTGAAAACAGTTTTTGAACTTCTGGAAGTTCTGAGTAGAAGTTTCTATTGGTGAGTGAAACAACTAAGAAGTAATGTTAAAAGTTGAAAGTAAATTTTATTATGAATACGATAGTAGTTGAAAAGAAATCGCAGAATTCATTTTAAAGAGTGCCATTATTGCAATTATACCTCAATAACTGTCTATGATCTTGCAATTGTTTTGGTAACTGTATTGTCCAATAAGACATTTGCATTTCTAATCAAATGCAAACAGTCCTAGCGCATTCTAGTCCTCAGTTGCTTTTAAACAACGTGCTTTCAAAAACTGTAACGACATGTCTATTATCAATGTCCTGAAAAATGACAGGGTTGCCGTAGTAACTTAGTTTTTGTTAATTATAGCATTGAGCAAAAGAATTATTTTACTCAGTGGTATTAGAAGTAGAAAGTACGTCAATCCCTGATAGCTAAAATTGGCATTAGACTAAAAAATTCATACGATTTGAAAATGAAATGATGATCTTATGCTTTTAACTACCTATATGTGATTCAGAAATGAACAGTAATTACTCTGATAATATTCCAACACCGGAAAAAATTGTCAATTGAGTGAAAAAAATTTAGCTACACATATTTCGCAGTTACCAAAAAAGAACAAACGTGAGTATATACGTTATCGCCAACTACAAAAACGCTACCTATGCTGTATTATATGAATTTGTATTTGCTCATAAAAAGATACACGGGATATGATAAGTGTTGCTAAAACAATTAAAAATTGCAACGAGAAATATGATGTTATGTTTCTTACCGTTTTCTAATAACGATATTACTAACTTTTTGAATTAATAACTTATTAGAATTGATTTCCAAGTTTAACAAATACGTTAAACGTAGTTTTCTCTGAAATGGCGCATAAAGCAAGCATCCTATTTTAAAACTGAAATAATATAGTGGCACAGGCGCTCAGAACGCCCTGTACATTTAACTCAAAAATCAATTAGATATTCGTGTTTATCTCACAAAAGAACCTTCCTTTTCAAAATTTGAGTACAATTACCCAACTAATAACAAAATTATCGTAAAAAAATGAAATAAAAAACTTTCTCAGGCCTATAATTTCTCAATAAAGCAAAATTAAACTAAGTTATTTTTTTTTGTCCGAGGAAGCTATCCTGAAAATATTGGTCATTCTTTACTGAACACCCTGTATATGACAGAACACTTGGTGGTAGATGCCTGAACATAAAACCTTGTCCTGGGACAGAGAACAAAAAGTATCAAGTTAATTTCCAATACTGTCGTACGTACCAACTTTTCGAAAGTCTTTCCATAAAATACCATTTCTTTCCCTTTTCAAATGGTACCGTATAAAGTTCCAAACTGAGTAATTATCGTTTTTGAAATTGCCACGTAATTTAAGCTTAATTTCATTAGTCCCCCAATAAACAAGCAATTATCGGTAGATACGGGCAGTCAAACAGGCATATCGAATATGCCGAAGCAACAAACTCAAAATTGTTCCAACTTCATATACATGCACTATCCCCTATAAAAAAATAGGCGTATTTTTTTACTACTTACACAATATTACCAATCCAGCATTACAGGGTGTACTTACGAGATATACAATTTTTATTAGACTAAAAATCGATGGGAAACGTTAGAAAATCTATTACCGGATATTTAATCATTTTTATTTGTATTAGATTTACATTATTAAATAAGATAAGAACAACAAAGTTTTATACAAATTAGTCTGTGGGCTATTCCATATCAAAAGGTTCGGGAAACTGTACTTCTGTCTTAGTAGGCGTCGGCGTCGGTGGTTGTGAACCGGACCCATAGGATCCAGGAGAAGGAGAAGGAATGGCCTCGCTTGGCGTCACTGTTTGATTCTGAGAAATATATGCGTAAGGTTCAAGAGACGAAGACTGCATCGACGAATCCATCTTCACCATTTCTTCGGGATGATAATAATTATGTGATTGTCTTGAACCTGAACCGTTCTGAAAAACACTCGGACTGTTGTATTTCCCCATCTGACCGTCGAATAGAGTAGTGTTTATGATATGCTGAACCACAATTTTCGCGTGCTCGGTGGTCAACTGTCTTAACTTGATCGCAACCAATTCGCCGAATAGAGTGTATTCGTCTTTTTCAAACCTTTTACAATTTTCTGTGGTAGGAATATCTTTGTCTGGCATATCGGCCTTCCTTTTTCTTGTTGATATTTCTTTGAAATGTGTAAACTGATTTGTTTTGCCATTATCAATTTTGTCGGTTTGCTCTTCCGTAAAAGGGATTTGTAAGGGATCTCCAATGCTGTGGTCGTCTTCAGAACTGTTGATAATCTGCAATCAAAATGTCTTTCATGTCGAAGTAGCCCTACAATTTAATTATAAGAAACATGCTGAATATTTGACAAAAGTATTATAGAGGCATAGAGGAAATGGTGCACTTTATTTTTCAAGACAAGTTGAAACAGGTTTTATTCGTCCTGCACCTGACGTTTTCTTTTTCTAACAGTCTTCGGGAGTGCTACAGGATTTTTTTTTTCAATTTATCTGTTCATAATCATAATAATGGTTTTTAAGAGAAATAATGATAAAATTATAATCCTGTACATGAAAGACGTAAAAAAAAACATTCCTGATAATTATCCTAAACTACTCACTTCATCCTCGTCAATCACCCTTCTCCTCGATTTGCTCTTATCCTTTAAAAACATCATGGCCTCGTACGCAAACCATTTACTCTTATAATTAGAAATAGTGCCACATTTCGAACTCTTGCCTTCCTTTTTCAGTTCTCTCGAGAAATGGCTGAGCAGATTCTTCACTTTCCTATCCACTTCTTCTTTGCTCTCGCCCAGGCAAAGCGCTATCTTTCTCATTTCCTCGTGCCTCTTGGCTTTGTCTTTGAAATTTTCGTGTTTGCTATCCCATAGTGCGGGGCGATCCCGATACATTTGAATCAAGCGAAAGACTTTCTTGTTTGACCATTCTGCCATTTTCGTATGCGAACTTGTGAGAAGTCGAACAAGCACTAAAAGCAAGCCGTTTGCCGCCGTTGACCGCTGTTCCAGCTCGGCTTCATGCGATGCCAGCAATGGTTGGTGCCTCGATCGGCATGCGACACGCCGTCACGCCGCGTGAAGCCATGCGGTGGTTTCTGGCACTGCCAAGTAGAGCCGCAGCGTGATCACAGTTTGGGAATTTGTATTAAATTTTTAATAACAACACATGTTCTATAAAATACATGGATTGTTTTAAAAAAGGCCTGTACTACAATATATACAAAATATTTAAAAAAGACTACAAACGTTAGCACATAGTAGAGTAGATTAAGACATGAAAATACAGGGTGATTCAAAATGCGATATTGCAAAAAAAGATCAAAAAAGCAGTTCGAAAATTATTTAAAATATACTTATTCGTGAAAAAGAAAATGTGGTCCATACAAGTTACGCAACATTAATAAACTACTTAGGATTAATTTTCAAATACCCTGTATGAGCAATAATGTCACACGTAAGGGAATTTTTAGGTTTGTTGTCGAGTTCGATTTTGTATACAAAGTGTATGAAGTGGAACAAGGAATATTGATCGAAGAAACTATTAGTTATGAAATAGGGACAACTCTAGATTAATTTTAATTAATAATCAAAAAATTAAAAATAAAATTCATACTTATGGTTAAGTAAAATAATATTTTAAGCTGATTTTTCTGTCAGACGATTTTTGATTTAAAACAAAATTTCCGATAATTGATAATTTTATGTAAATTGGCTGGTTATATTTTCACCATTGGTTGTCTAGGGGATACAGTATATATGCATATATAGTGTGTACTAAATTTAACTAAGATTCATTGATTTGGAAAGATATAGCGAAACGGAAGCATTTTTTTAAAGAAAAATAATACGGAGAACACGGTCGACCACTGAATCCATTTTTTTAAATATCTCTAATTAATTCAACATTAACAACAACAACACTGACGTTTCGTGTGCAATATGGTGGTGGAAAAGTGTTTTTCGGCTAAGATATACCTTTATGCAATTCTATCAGTCGCATTCCCCGCAGTAAAAATTTTATATTTGCAACGGGAAAAAATGACGATTGTCTATTTTTTTCGTAATAGGTACCTGTTTCTTAATTAGAAATACCTAAATTCTCAAAATAAAATAATTATGTTTTTTTTTTTTGTAGGTTAGGCTGTTCTTGAGTAATTTTAGTAATAATCGAAACGCCCTGTATATAAAAACACCCTAAAAGACAAATATTAAAATTTAAAAGATTAATGCAGAGTTGTAGAAAAAAATACATAGCAAAAATAAAACAGAGCTAATAATACAGAATCTATATTTTAGTTGTAACTCTAGTTATAACTCCGTTTTAAATTATTTCTCGCTAAAATATATTTAGAAATGAAACGTTTATTGCACTAGTTGGTAGTATGTTTTTCCCCGTCTGATGAACCAATTTTTAACAATGGTCTAGTCTAAGGAAATTGTATTCATTTGTTTGGCACTTACACGGCGCAACTGCATGGTCTGTTCCTCGGTAACTGGTCATTGCCAATAATAGAATTAAAGTGCACATCCCTAGCATTAGTCGGGATTATTTAATCTGCCCTGGTCGTTCTAGGGCTAGGCTATGTGGGGACAGGCCCGCTATCGGTATCTTTGGCCCCGCATATTAATTTCGGCTCCTATTGTTGGTAATACGACTGCTACGGTCGGAACTGTTCCTCGGATAATGGTGGTCTTCCGAGACGTTCCATAGTCTCAGTAACTGATCGCATCCCATGCTTTTAAACGTTTCGCCGCTCTTAACTCTCGGCATCTTCAGTGGTGACTCAGTAAAAGCTCAGTCGCGGCGAAGCTTTTTCGGAGACACTTTAATTCTGTTACTGTCAATTCTGTGTCAGTTTGATACTGTCAGTTATCAAGGTCACAGCATAACAACGCGGAAAATCACTATGTACCAAGTGAGAGCACCGGCTGTGAAAGCCTAAAAACTACTATGGTATTTTCTTTATTCACTCATATGGATTATGTCATGAAGTAGAAGTACTAAATTTCTTCCGTTTTTTATCGATTATTGAATTTCTGCAAATTTAATTTCAAAATAAGGAAATTCAAAGTACAAAATAAATAAAGTACTTATTATTTATTTTTATCAAACATTTATCAACTACAGCACAAAATATAGGTGGAATTAAATACAATTTAAAAGATACTGTAATCTATTATCACTGATACTGAGGCTATTTCTATGTATTACTTGTTCGCACTTATATTTTATCAATTTCAAAATACATTTTAACAGATTCAAATTGTAAAAATTGAATCATATAATATGTGTAATAGAATAAATGTTAGTTTACATGTTTTTTAGAATTAAAACAACATAATAATAAGAAATATTTTGCATAAATAACTACGTATTTATCAACCTGTACATATGTATTGAAAAGGTAGGTAGGTACTTCATTTGTTATACATTAAATCGAATTTAGAAAGTATGCAGTTTTTATATAAAAAAAGTGCTTTTAGTTACCCCAATACAACGAGGCGCTTTCTGTACATATTTGAGAAGGACCCTGTACATTAAAACAATATAGAATTATCGTAATATATTTAAATTTGGATAAACCACTTTTAATTGTATATACTTAAAGCTATAAATATGTAGACAGACAGTACGATATCCTAATTATTTCTGTTAGGCTTAGCATTACTCATTATTTTGTACATATTTACAAACAGAAACATACTTGAAATTTTTATTCATTATTTACGATGGCGGAGACGCCAACCTGTCTGGCAAGCGTGAAATTTTTACTCATCATCATCAATATAAACAAAATAAATCAAGCGAAGCCCAACATAAAACCACATCAATTACACAATTTTATTATTTTCACACCAACAACTTAGAACCGTTTATTATGACAGTTAAAAATGATATTTTATTATGATATGCCTTGTTTCAAATTGAGTCGGCACTAACTTTTTTATTGTTGGGACTACAGCACGAGTTGTTATTAATTGTGTTGATTTTAGTGGCGAATTTAAAATATGAATATGTGTTACGGTCTGGACACACGAGCGTAAAATATACGTGCGTCGTATGGCATCATGACGTACGCGAAAGCGCAGGTGACGTTCGTTGCAACTTACGTATCATCGACATCAATGCAATCAACTTAGATGAAACGAAACTTGACTACGTGCGTTATAGCATTTCGCAGCGAGAAGTGAAAGTATTCCTCCACACGAGTGCATTTGCGACGCTAGAAAGTAAAGATACCATTTCTTCAGCTATACTGAAAAATCCCTCTACGTAGATTTGTTATTCTGATTTTTATTATCGGAAGTTGATGGATAGTCAAAAATTATTAAAAAAATAATTGACAATACAGTAACGTCTGTTTCGACGTCACCAGATAAACACGTACTTATACAGGGTGTCTCGTAAAGTATGTTACAAACTTGAAGGTGGTAAATTAAAATAATATATGAATAGAAATTCTAATAAACTTAACCTCTTAAACGCAACGTTTTGCAGTTATAGACATTAAATGGTGTAATTTAAAAATGTTTTTGTGACACAACACTTTGATGGAAAAAGAATCTGTAATCAAATCTTCAGGGACTATAATTTTTAAACTAAGAGGAGTAAATGATGAAGACATATATACACAGGGAAAAGTAACTAGAAAATGTAATTAGATTATTTTGGCGGTAAATTTGAAAAAAAAAACAGCCATACAATTTGTTACTGAGTTATAAAAAGAACTATTTCATTTGCTTTTGCATTAACAAGAAGGAATAAACACAAAATAAATCTACAAAGTTGCAACGTTATTCTTAGACTAGACAACATTAAATTATGTGGGGCTATGTAAACTTGGCGACAAATTAACCAATAACAAGCTAGTGTTTAAGCGCGAGGAATTTGAATCACTTCTATTAGTTTAAAAATAGAGTATAGCTTTAGGAAGTCAATAAATATTGTGGATGTGTATCCTATTTTCTACTAAAAAAATTTTTCAACAAACATAAGATTTTTAGAGAGGCTATTGAATTTTAAATTTTTTTGTCCCATGTTTTTATGTTTAGTTTTCTAATACATAGAGGGGAGTGCTACCCGTATTGTTTATACTCGAATTTTGAAATAGTAGAACGTGACTAATTAACAGAAATTATACGAGTAAGAGAGGCGATAGTTGCAGAGGATAAAATTCCAAAGGCGTAACACTTGAGAAAAATAAACTATTAAAGTGCAATACCTGAGATCCAAAATAATAGAGAGTGATTCATTCACAGCACTTAGATGAGTACGGGAGGTGAGGGCTGCAGGGAACAGGATTTCATAGACATGTCACTTGAGAAGAGTTCGAATTACCAAAAATAGTTTGACGATGAGTGAACCTAACACTGTAATAGTTTACTTTAAAAAGTTTGTACTCACCTGTAGAATGTTTAGATGGCAATGGCCTGACACCGCACCCACTTACTCTCTACCTGATGCGCACTCCGCGGATATCACACTTAACACATAAAACACTGCACTGTTACATACACATTATATACCACCGGTTACTAGCCCTGTCACTATAGCGGTCACAAGTTAACAGTTATCATTGGTTATTAGACCTTGGAAATAGTGTCCAACCGTCAAACTCATGCGCATTGGGTTTATAACGTCCACAAGAGGTTGAAAATGCTTTGTTTTAGATGCAGTGCGCTTTTTCTGACGGTTGGAAATTCATGTCACGCATAATTTGCAAAATCACCTTTCTAGAATATTCTTGGCAAAGTTTCATTCTGTGAGAGAACACCTTGATTTTTTTTATTGTCGGAGTCTCATTTTTAAAATACCATCCATTCGCGTATTTTGCATCATCAACCTCTATCTTCCACCTTACGTAAGTTTCCGTTTTATAGTTGTATATTTTTCTTTGCCATTCTTTATTGCACTATGTACATTACTGACCCTTGTTGATGATCTGCATATTTCATCCGCATCACTCACATACACTCATATTTTGGTCTCGAGCCCTAATTACTACATACAATTTTTTTATCATCCAATATCCCTCACTTGTTAGATTAAGGCGTGGACGATTTTGAGAACACGCTGTAGTGTGTATCTCGCCGCCAAATGATCAAATTTGTGGTGTTTTTAGATACAGAAATGTCGAAAAAATAATATCAAATATAAAATGCCTGGTGTGTTCATTGTTCCTGTATCAAATTTTCTTCAAATACAATAATAACAATAACTTTTGAAAAGCGTTTGTAAGGCACATT
Organism: Monochamus alternatus; assembly: GCA_037114965.1. Classification (NCBI taxonomy): domain Eukaryota; kingdom Metazoa; phylum Arthropoda; class Insecta; order Coleoptera; family Cerambycidae; genus Monochamus; species Monochamus alternatus. Next base: position 13,724,379 of record CM073427.1, read on the forward strand.
TTAACTATTATTTTCATATACTTTACATTCACATTTACATCTATGGTTAAATTTAAAAAAATCGTATTTTGAAGATTAAATTAGCAGAAAGATATACCGAATTTTTTCTACGCTCACGCCCGTGGTAGTGGAGTTTCTTCCAATAGAAATTGGCCATTCCAATGCGTCGCATGCGTATTTATTGCAGCAGAAGCTGTGTAATCGGATATGCTATGCGAGATATGCGAACTTAAATTTTATACGATAAATATATGGGCCACATGTATTTATCTTTGTGTTGACTGCTTTAAATGTTGAGCGGGTTTATAACATGAATCACTCTATATTATTTTGAGCCTCGACTATAGGTTCTTTGTGTTCTTTGAATCCTTCTCAACTGGTACGTTTCTGGAATCTTGTCTGTACTGTAAATTAATCACTTTCTACTATTCTCCTATTTTGAAACTCTGCTAACAAATAATACTGGAGCACTACTTCCTCTACATTTTGTCAATTTACTAGAAAATTATATAAACATATATAAAACACAAGAAGCAAAAAAAATCTAAATTCAATCAAATCTTGTAATATTTGCTGTACCTTTGTTGAAAAAAATTGCTTAGCAAAAAAAATAAGATACCTATAGGGTAAAGTGACCATATTTCGCAAAGCCTGAAGTGGACAGGAACAAAAACTTCAGTTCTTCAGTGAACAAAACAAAAACGGTGTTTATAAAAGAGAACAGCACACAAAACTATATTTTTTTATTTTATTCCATCAAGTCTTATACAGCGTTAATATTGCGAAAAAAGATGTTTCTTTGAACAATAATAAGAAAACAAGTTCCTATGAACCTGTGTCCGGAAATGCTTCATTTCGGAGATACAGGGTGTAGAAATTTAAAAAAAAATGGGGTTTTATTAATATCTGAAAAACCCTAATTCCGATTTTTTTTAAATTTCCTATGATTGTGTATAATAACCATATACATCTTCTGATTTAATTTAATTTATTTTGCCAATTCCAGTGGCGTACTTTGTTCTATTTTTGTTTTCTACTCCCATCAAGAATGTGTATGGAAAAGGTTATTAATTTTTTACTAGAAAACGAAGCAAGATACAAAACAGGGTAAAAAAACAAAAAAAAAATTGTATTTTTAATCACATAGGTAGTTAGAAAAAATATGAAACCTAAGGAAAAGCAGTGGCGTCTGATATTTTTACGTATTAATATAATATCAATAGGAATGATTTCTTTACGTATTAACGCCAATGGGAAATCAAGTCCCTGAAAATTTCTATATGTAATTCCATATTATTTTCTCAACAAAGAGTTACTTCATAGAGTACTTTTGCAGTTGCACCTTTCAAGATCTATAACTGCAAAACGGAGTGTTATTAGAGTTTATAGTCATATTTTTTATATACTACTACAACCTTAAGTTTGTAACATAATATACCGGACACCCTGTATATACAAAAATATTTTTTAAGGAGCAAACGTACTGGAGAAAATAATATAAGTGATAAGTATTTATTCATCAAATTTTTCTTAATATCCTGTCTTAAATTCGTTTTCCCAACCTGAAGCTGCTATAAACAAAGTCCAAATTAACTAATTTTTATATATAACAGTTAACGTTAACGAATATGCTGTCGATTACGATCTTTATATTTAATAATTTCCCCAGTTAAAAATGAGAAATTTATATATAGTGCCAATTAAATACAACAGTTGTAACGATTTCCTTCCTCTTCACCTTTTCTACATCGAACGGAAGCAGGTATGCGGTACTAAATACAATTTGCGTCAGTCGTCTCAATTCAGTTATGTGATTCCCTCAAACTTTATATTTCGTGACCTTAAGAAGTTGACTGGGAAAACCGTTCGCGAAACTGTTGGAAGTTTGAGTAGAAAACTTTAAGTCAACAAAAGGAAAAGTGCATAACGAGGAATTTTAATATTTATCAGAAAATTGTAATTGGAGAATATGAAAATCCTGGGCTGGAAATACTTGACCTACGGAAAGATTTCTTTGATTTTCTTATCTCAGTTAATAGATTTAAGGGGAGTTGACAGATTTCAAATCCAGGTGTATTTCCACAGGGTGTTCCGCATAAGAACCGACACAGAATAAGTAAATTTGGTAAACATGATTTAGGTTCATTATTGGTCGTCTTTAACTATCGGTTCAAGTAAATTGAAACACTACAAGATGGTCATTGAGGGTGAGCCACCCCCAAAATTATACCAATTTTTTTCCGTTGGTTGAATTTAAAAAGAATGATAATTTCCCACGCACTTAAAACACTTTTTTACTCTGCAATAATTAAAACAAGACTTTAATAGTGTTTATTAGACGAAAACAAAAAGTCAGTAGTAGACTTTGTCTCTAAAATTTGACAGTTAGTAATACAACTTAAAATAAAATTAGAACTAAAGAAATTGTTCAAAAAGGGCACTATTTTCTCTGAAACATAAATTTACTCTTCACTGAAAATTTAAATATAGTATGCGCCAAAAGTATGTATTAAATTCAATAAAAACGACACAATTATTTTTTGGGAAAAATCCTCGAACAGGTCGATTTTTAATTTAAAAAATACATATTTTAGTGTAAAATGCGATTTTCAAATGTCATTTGTTTTCGAGTAATGACGTCATCAATTTTTTTTTAATGGCAACACCATATTTTTTTCCTTGATTCTGAAAGATCGTTTAATTCTCTATCAGACAGTACTAAAATTTTGCTCTCTTTCATAGGAAAGTTTTCGAGTAAATGACGATTGAATGTTAGAAAACGTAAATCAATTAAAATAAAGCAAAAACGTTATCAAGTTTAGTTTTTCGAATTCCATAGTTATTTTATGGATCACGTAGGTGAAAATCTTTGCAAAGAGTCATAGTCACACCGACTTTCTGATAAGTATTGTAAGTGACATAGAAATTATTATTCAATTTAAAGTATTATGGCACATTTAACCGGATCGAATCGGATGCGGGAATATGACTAGAACTCAGCAGGAAGTTTGCGATTTATTTAATGAAAAATATCCAGATCGCCCTATCAGCCAATCAACAGTCAGTAAGGTAGAGTCTAAAATTAGAGAAACTGGCAATGTTGTAAATATTCCAAAACCTAGACGTCCAAGCATTAATGAAAATCAGAAACAGAACATTTTGATAAGTATGGTGGATAATCCTCATAATTCTTCACGATTGGTTGCATTAAATAATGACACTAGTCAGAGCACAATGCTACGTATCTTGAGGAAGGAAAAATATCATCCCTACAAAATTCAACTTGTGCAGGAACTCAATGAAGATGATCCCGATCGCCGCTTACACTTTTGCGAAATTCTAATGGATTTTTGTCAAGGAAATAGAAATTTACACCGGCAAATACTTTTTTCAGATGAGGCCACATTTTGTCTGAATGGTACAGTAAACCGTCAAACTTGCAGATATTGGAGTCGGGAAAATCCTCATTGCATGGCAGAGGCACATACCCAACACCCTCAGAAATTAAATATGTGGGCTGGAATAATTGACGACAGAATAGTAGGGCCTTTCTTCTTTGAAGGAACCTTTACAGGACAAAGATATTTAGAGTTTCTAGAAAATGACCTTGTTCCAGCCCTTGCAGTAATTTTTCCTAACGATAATGACCCTGACATTCCTGACGATACCATATGGTTTCAGCAAGACGGCTCACCTCCGCACTATTCGCGCCCTGTACGAGATTTTTTGGACAACTGTTTTCCTGGGAGGTGGATCGGCAGACGCGGACCGATAGAATGGCCTGCAAGATCGCCAGATCTTACACCTCTTGACTATTTTTTATGGGGATACTTGAAGTCAAAAGTGTACATTAATAAACCACGTAATTTAGAAGAACTTCAAAATCGCATTCGGGACGAAATACGCAGAGTTACCCCAGAAATCATTCATAATGTGCAAGAAGAATTTCTTCACAGACTTGCGCATTGTCATGAAGTTGGTGGATGGCAATTCCACCATTTAATTTAAGTATAAAATTTAATCAATTGTATTTTATTTTACATACCTCAGAATTGTTACTTTTTTATGGATAAAATTTACGTCTTCTAACATTCAATCGTCATTTACTCGAAAACTTTCGTATGTAAGAGGGCAAAATTTTAGTAATATGGTGTTGCCATTTATAAAAAATCGATGACGTCATTACTCGAAAACAAATGACATGTGAAAATCGCATTTTACGCTAAAATATGTATTTTTTAAATAAAAAATCGACCTGTTCGAGGATATTTCCCAAAAAATAATTGTTTCGTTTTTATTGAATTTATTCCATACTTTTGGCGCATACTGTATACTCTGTCTAATAAATGATGATAGTTTCTTATAACGTTACATTTATTCGTAATACGATTCCACAAAACTTCTCCGGATTCAGTTGGCGAGGAATAATTAAAATCCTTTCCCAAAGAAAATAATAACATTTGTTGAGGTCTGGCGATGACCAATTTTGAGGACAATTATTTCCTCATCCTAACCATTTATTTGGAAACTTAAAATTCAAAAAGTCTAACAGTAGCACTAAAAGCAGGCAGAAATTCCAAATAACTTTTAATCCATTCAATCGATTTGCCAAAATAACAGGTCCAATCAAATAACGATCGACAATATAGGCCCAAACATTCCATTCAATAATAAATAATGCAACTCACGTTGAAAATGTCTAGGAGTTATTGCATAGGGTTTTACATCGAAATAGTCAAGATAGTTGTGAACATTTGTAATTGCTTTACGAGTGAAACAAGCCTCATCAGTGAACAGAAAATCTTGAACCAATAGCTCTTGCACTTTCTGAATGTAATATAGATGTAGTAGATTACGTTTAAGATTTCGGTGTACAGAAAATCTTGATAATCCACAGAATTTGCAGATAAATGTTTAGCACTTATTTGTGGTTCATCTTCAACTTTGCAAAATATATTCTTCATTTTATACCCTTATTACACTAGGACGGTCTCCGATATTATTGAAAAACTTTCCTATATCTCGAACCCATCTTTGAATATAAGAAAATGTTTCTCTATGGGGAATCACTCGATTTGGAAATCTCCTATGATATTCTTCCACACTTTTTCTAAAATTTCCTTCACAGAAACCTAGCATAAGTAACATGCCAACTTGTTCACTGAATATAAATTTTCCAGCCATTTTCAAAAATAAACATTAAAAAAAGCAGCAGAAATAAAATAGTTTTTTTACTGTCAAAGGCCTACTACTGACTTTTTGATTTCTTCTAATAAACACTATTAAAATCTTGTTTTAATTAATGCTTTTTTTCTTGAAAACCTTAGTTTTTTAAAATTTAACGAGTAAAAAAGTGTTTTAAATTAAATTCTACGCGGGATATTATCATTCTTTTTAAATTCGATCAATGGAAAAAAAATTTGGTATAATTTTAGGTGTGACTCACTCTCAATAAACACCTTGTAATTGAAACATAACAAGGTGTTCATTGTAAATATTTTGGGACCCCCTATATGCACTTTCTTATGCGAAACACCCTGTATAAGGTATTTTCATGTGTGTTGCTAGAAGCTCATCTGAGCAATGAAAGCATAAAAGTGTCAATTGTGTCGTACCACATGATATGATAATAATATAAGATAAATAATAAATAAAACAAAAAAAAAACACAATTTTAATCAACATTGTCTAATTTATTATTTATATAAAACAAAATTTTTGTTGTACATAACCTTAGCTTAATTACAGTGTTCGTATAATGTTATTTTTAAACAAATTAATAACTTATGATGCATATTACTCTACCCTTACTATAAAAATAGACAAACATAGATACTTTTAACTATGAAGTAAACAGCATTTAATAATTTCTGTCAAGTCCAATTGTTGCAGATTATCGAGTTGAATTTGCGACGTCATTTTACAACTTATTGTTTGTGACATCATAGAAACTGTTTATTTTTATCGTTGTAAATAGCTGAAAAAATAGGAAAGTTCAATGAACAAACTTTTAGTCTGTCTGTTTTTCGTGTGTGGCCCATTTTCTGTTCATAATAATAATGTGCGTAAAGAAAAACGCATTTATTGCGAATTTACTGCACGATTGGTATGTATAAAACGACCACTGAAAAAACAACAGTATTTTTTTCCCGCGAAACACGCAAGTTGACACGAACACTATAAAGGAAAATATTCGAGGCGTGAAAAAAATGCGTGCGTCGATATTTTTCACGAAAAATTTCATTCATCCGAATTGTGGAATTGGAGTCACGTAATCTTGCTTTGGTGCCCCTTCTTGACCGAGTTCGTGTGCGTGGCAAATAGTCTCTATGATGGCCTTTTCTGCCATCTGATTTATTTATTCAATGCTTAATGTAAATTACACAAAAAAACATATAACAGTATTATAAGTACTTTCTAAGCTGATTCTCCTCGTTAAAATAGAATGATTTGATCTAAAATGATTCATATAATTTTTTTTCAATAACGTCACAACTTTATTAATTATTAACATGATATCGTATAGTGAATGACATACATATCGTATATATTCAAAAAACTGATATTTTATGGTAGTTATATGGACTTATAAACAAAGAAACCTTCGTCCATAAACTGTATCAAACACTGTATATGTGTATGACATAGAAATCAGAGAAAGTCGACATATTGACAATTTCCAGTTGATTAAATCTTATCTATAAAAAGACAATTCAGGATGAGAACTCAATTTTCCACATAACTTATACTGACACATCATTTTTTTAACAATTTGAATAAAAGTTTTATTAAAAATCATCGGAAAACCACAAAAAAAACACAAATTCCGACTAACAGCAACACTGTAGGTACACCGAGGCTTACTATGTATGAATGCGGGTCGGGTATTATCAATGAACACATGCATAGAAGGGTCAACCTTATTTCTTCTACATTTATTAGTACAGATTGGCTAAAAAATATATAAATATTTTATATCATAATTACATTAGTGCAAAGAAGTACAATTGCATTTAAATTAAAATTACAATATGTTACTATATGGTATTTATGCTTAAATTCATTAATAATACATGCCAAACACTAATGTAAATCTGCGAATTGCTGTATAAATGAAAATATACCAACTGTTGAAACTCAATCTACATATGAAGTCTTTCAGTAGGTAGCTCAGATTAATGTAGAATAAAGTTCTCCGATTGCTCCTCACATCTCTCTTTTGAAATAAATCTATGAGTAATTACTGTTTCTTGTCTTATCAAATGGTACTAAACCCACAGTAACATATTTTTTATATTAATATTTTTAAATTTATTTCTGTCGCTTTATGAGAGCTTTACCTGTTTCTCGAAAAAAAGTGTATATTATCAATTTCCAACAACAGTACACACGTTTTTTGTAGATACTTCTTAACCCTTGGAGTTAATAAATACAGGGTGATAAATTCAAATATTTTAACTGCTGGTGTAGTTCATATAGATCAGTCTAGTGAAAGACATTTTTAAAAATTTCTAATATTTACCGAGATATATATTTTTTTCAAATACCCACATTTTGAGGACCGCTGTGATAACCAACTTAATGAACCATATGATTTGTTGCCAGGTTGCCATATATCCTCTAATATAAATATTAAGTTTCCTTTAACGCAATAGTAAAGTAATACTATTAAATTCTATTTAAAAAAAATACTTGTTTGAAGCTTAAGTACAGTAAAGTTGGGTATGTAGTATGATACGCAGTATTACTATGTTCAATGTTCAAAAATTATACATAAACGTGCATACAAGCTTTCCTGTTTGTTACAATTTCCTTAAGTTATTTTATGAAGAATAACGAAAAACTATGATTTACAGACAGCATATTAAATTTAATTTTTCGCTATATAACACCAAATGAGTCAGTATTAACCATTTCGAAACCAGAACCATAAAGTGACTTCGCATTTTAAACAGTGAAACAAATTTTAAAAATAAAGGTACACACAATATTAAATAACAAAATAGCAGCTTGACGTATACGTTTATTATCAAGAAAAGCAAAGACATTTGTGTAACACTGGCAACACTGTGAACCACACGTTCAATCTGCAGTGCCATGACTGATAAATGTATGAAAGTCAGCGGTCTTCAACAAGTTTTCTACAGAAAAATTACAACATTTTTGCAAAAAAAACTATTAATTACGTGTTCTACACAGTGAACTATACTGCTGGTTAAAATATTTGTACTTCACCCTGTGTTTGATGTCATATTTGACTATAATATTTTTTCTTCAATAATACCCTCTAAATTACTCGCATCCACGTCACCGCTATTTAAAATAAAACGGTTTGCACGTTTTTCAATATACAGTTGATATTAAAAATCTTGAAAACTATCTTAAGCCGATTTCAAGATAATTATACAAAATTCTCTTCAGAGTAACAAATTTAATACCCTGTTTTTTGCAAACGCAACCTAAATCAGAAAAACATTGTATGAACTATCCCTTACTATTTTTTTAACAGAAACTTTCACTTCAGTTATTTAACACCCTGTATATTAATAACTAAGTTGTCTTAAATTCCATTAATTTTGACATCAGGAACCTGTACATGTATACTATAGTAACAAAAGAGCAGGTCATGCCATTAACTGCGTATTTTTTGCGATAAAATATATCACTGTTTAACCCTACTTACACCATACAGGATGTTCAGGACATAATGGCCCCCATACTTCCAATTTGCAAGGAAATTTTGACACCTACTACCACGTTAAAATATTGTACTAAGAACTATGCATCTGATTGTTGAAAATCTCTCTCTTGAAAATGGTCAGTTTCTAAAACAATTAATGACAAGTATACCTTTTTTCTTCAAAAATAATGTAAGTTTAAGATTTTTTAATAAAAAACGTGATAAAACGTTCACATTTACGTCACAAATATGGCGAATGTGACACCCTTTAGGAGATACGTCAAAATAGACAACAGATTATGATTTCTCATATTCAAAAACATCTATTCCCAAATTTTTATGTTGATACAGTCAAACACATCAGTGTAATTATTGTAAAAAATCAATTTTCAAATTCCAAATTCAACACCCTGCATCTATTTTGAAGTGAAAAATTCACCTTGTATAATTAACAATGTGTAAGTTACGAGATGCGATTCGCTTTAGTTATTTTTGAAAAATCGCCTCCCGAATCCGTGGCAGAACATAAAAACCTGAGTCGTAGATCGCGGGCCGCTACAGAAATTCATTATAATCGTACCAGCAAACTAATTAGAGGTCGTGCTTCAGTGGTTCGTCCTTGTGAAATGTGCAGCACGGCAGCAGCCACGATCGGCGTTTTCTTTAGGTACTTTATACTTTGCTACAGTAATGCAGCGATTCTAGGTAACTAGTGATGATTAAGCACACGATACTTAAAAGCGGCAGCAGTTTTATCGACATCGGTGATAAATAAACTACAGGCGAGATGCGTTCAGTGAAATACTGCGTCTCGCTAAAATTAAGCATTTTTAATACCTTATTTTTAATTATAGTAAATTGATAGTGTCCCAAAATAATCCATAATACAATTAGAAAAATCAATATTATTTAAAGTACACTGATAAAAATTATTAGCGATATTACACCGTGATTGTTGGTTGAATAGTGTCAAGTAACTCGCCAGAATTTAATGTTACAACTCTAATGGAAAATTGCTACTTATAAATATGCATTTTTCGGTATTCACATGTAGATTCTTGTAATACAGTATACAGAGTGTTAAAAAAAAGTGTAAAATATTTCAAGAGGTAATAGTATGAACCAAAATAAGCAGAAGAGTCTTAATAAACATGGGTCCGCAAACGGTTGCGGAGATATGGACCACTATTTGTTTTTCAAACATTTTATTTTATTAGAAATAAACCGACAAAGGAAGCTTTTAACAAACAAAAAACAAAGTTACAGAAAATGTTCAAAGTGTCCTCCGTCCATTTTCAAGCAGGCACGACATCTTCGTCTCAACGATATTCGAACTCTTTCGAAAACACCCTCCTTGCTTTGGATTTCTTGACGCTTTTGATTAATCTGCTGCAGCTCTTCCAGGCTATTTACAGGAGTACCATACACTAATGTCTTCAAATATCCCCAAACAAAGAAATCTAAAGGGTTCAGATCAGGCGATCTTGGAGGCTGTTTTATGGCCTCCAAGATACCCTTCCTACCCATCTATGTGGAAAAGTTTGGTGTAAATGCTCTATAACGGCCATGGAAAAATGGGCTGGAGCACCATCATGCTGGAACCACATTTGTTGCCTCTGATTTAAAGGAATGTCTTCTAAAAACTCATAGAGTGTGTTCTGCAGAAAGTTGAGGTAAGGTAGCGCCTGTTAATCGGTTTGGTAAAACAACAGGACCTAGAAACGTGCCTGATGTCCAGATTTTATTAGAGCATGAGGATTTTCGTCGGTCTAAATATGCGTATTGTGAAAATTAAACACTCCATTTCTTGTAAACCCGGCCTCATCAGTAAAAAGAATGTTTGCAAGAAAACGAGGGTCTTCAGCATCATGACGTAGAAATCAGCGGCAAAAAACCAAACGTGCTTGATGATCATTTATTGGATTTAAAGTCTGTACTCGTTGCACATGGTATGGATAAAGCAGTTGCTCGTGAAGGATTCTCCAAACAAGAGAACCACTAATTTCTACCTCGGCTGATATTCTCCGCACACTCGTACCTGGATTCTGCTCTACCAGTGCTAGAATTTCTTCTTCTGCTCTAGGAGTGGATACCGACCTTGGTCTTCCGGATAAATGGCACTGTTTGCTCAAGGAACCGGTATCACGCAATCTTTGGGTGAGTTCTTCCAAACATGCGTTGTGAAAGAATCTGGCGATTTGGATAAGCGTCAACATAAAGACGTCGCGCTTGGTGAAGTTCCCATTAGCACGACCATACATGAAATGCATGTCTGTTAATTCTGTGTTAGAGTAACCAGCATAGCACAACTGTCAAATACTTACTGTTTATTTCACTAAACATCAACCAACTATTAAAAGAAAATACACAACGTTTTTGCAAAATAAAAAAGGGGCTAAAAAACATAAAACATTCCATATCTCCGCAATCGTTACTTTGCGGACCCATGTTTATTAAGACTTTTCTGCTTATTTTGGTTCATATTATTACCTCCTTAAATATTTTACACTCTTTTATTTACACCCTGTATACAGGGTGATTCAGAACTTATATAAAACAATTTGGGAATAGATGCGTCATGAAAAATGGAGTCAATATTGTAAAAAATTTTTTGTATAAAATCCTTATAGTTTCCGAGTAAAACATTATTGAAGTTGGGCCACTCTAGTTCCAGACAGGCGATTCCAAATATTAAAATCCAATTTTTTTTTTAATTTATGACGTTGTGAAAACGCTTTAGCAGAACGATTTCCCCTTAAACATATATGCCAAATGCAGCTACTTTTACAGCGGTGTGCAGTGAGTGCAAATGTAGTACAACGCGTGGAAAATATAAAACCGAATCGTGGAAGAAATGGAGGTCCAGCACTTCCACGGCCTATTGCAGCAGTGTGGAGTATCTTACACGAGGCTCAATTATATCCGTACCATGTACAGCATGTCCAAGCATTAACACCAAGGGATTGGACGAGGAAAACTGATACCATGGCCGCCACGATCTCCTGACTTTAAATCATTTGGACTTCTTTTTGTGGGGATATTTAGAAAACGAAGTGTGTCGCACCAAAGTGGATACATAGAAAAGTTACCATAGAAAACGATCAAAATTTAAAAACATAAATAACGGGAGTTATTTTAAAACTAGTTTTGAGATACCTAAAGAAGCCTCTTATTGTATGCTGTGGACAACGTGCAAATTTACAATCATTTTTATCAGTGTAGGAATTTTATAAACGCTCCTTCCCAATGACGTCATAAACTGCACCAATAAATAAATAAATAGTTTATATTGACGTCACAATCATTAATTTGTTAAATGGCAACATCGAAATTACATTGCATATTTTAGATACCTACATACGAACGAACTCAATTTGTTAAAAACTAACAACACTGACATATCCAACACTAAAAAATTTAACTGTACCACATTTATATGTAATATAATGTTTCTTGGAAAAGTTACGACTAAAATTTTATTTAAAATATTATTTTTGATGCCTTGTATATCACACACAAAAAAACGATAGACTTATGGTTTATAAACAAAAAACTTTTCTTACATTTTGACGTTGTATTAGCCTTGAATTTACGGTAGTTTTTTTCCAAAACCCCTAGTATATTTTTCTCAGATTGTAAGAAACTAGGTATCAAAAAGAAATCTTATTATTTTCTAGATATAAGGCCAAAATTATAAGAGGGGGGTGAATATTATGTGAACGTGTCATAAGAAATATAGCAACGTAAGCTCATGCGCCTAAACCGCTTATTTCTTATTTACTTATCAAGCGTGCGCACCTTGGTACATCAAAACAAAGGTTTGTTGTGTGATACAAAATTCTGAATTTTTTTTTGTCGTTCATTTTTTATTAGGTATCAACAATATTGTGTGAGGCTAGCTATATACTGTGCAGACAGAGAAAACACTATAAGGTCGCGGTATAGATGCATCACGGGCTGTGCTCTCATTCTCGTCTAGTGAAGAATCTCCTAATGATTTTAAATGTACACGTTGCACTAGTAGGTCGAGAGCTGGACTCGCTCGCATCGCTGTCTCGCCGAAGACTGTTTGGAGAATTTCGCCAGTTCCGTCAAATAAAAGATCTAATAAAAATTCATCTTCCACATATTTTGACACCTATATACTACACTAGAACAAGTCGGAAGCGCATAGAGAACATCATATTTTTGTAAAAATTCGTGATCAGCTCGGCACAGAGCGGTCCGCGATGCGCCTAGACCGCGACTTCACAGTGCGTTCTCTCCTGAATGTATCGACCAGTGTTTGATTATCATATTTGGCGACAAAGACATGCCTTCATTTTAATACGCTTTTGTTCGAAAATTGGTTAAAATATCTTAAATAACTTTACAATAAAGCAAAAAATAAAAAAAATCTATTCCAGATCTATCAAGACACATATTATTGCTTTTACAGAAACAAGTACAATCACTTATACGACCTATACAAATATTTGTTAACCTTCAGCCAGGATTTAGCTATCTGTTGGCGATAAAAATTACGAAAAATTTATCTGGACTTATCTATCCTGTTTTTGTCTAATCATTTAAGCAAAGCTTAACAACAAATAACGTCGCGTGTACGCGACGAATCATATGGTTTTAAATCAGTCACATATATCGCAAACTTTCAATAGAATTTTAAAAATTTGTTTGGTCAGCACTATTAATCCTTGCCATTTGATGATAAGATTGATAAAATTGAAATGAAAATGTAGAATTCCGAAAGATTAATGATTTACGTTTGAGGAAATCCAATATAGAAAGTAACTACAGTGATAAAATACTCCTAAAATTGTGACGACAATTGTCTTTATTGTCTTCATTGTCTTATTCATCATTTAATCTAATAATATGTGTTTATAAGTAGCAAAAAATCATAGTTTTAAGTCAAAATAAAATTGATCCTATTATTTTATATTTATGTTACATTTTTTTATGGAATGCGTTGATATAAGGCTAATAACACACTTGCGGTTTAACCATGTGGTTGAATATGCAGATTAGATTTAGGTAGAAAAATGACACGCACCTGAACCTCAGTTAGTGCTCTGAGACAACAAAACTTAAAAAATTTGAAATAATATTTCTTGCTCGATCTTGTGTCTTGTGTCTTGCGAAAGTCTCACAAATTTCTTGTCTCGCAATTTCGCAAAATTGTTGCATGATCTTACGATGAAATAACTTTTTCAGAAAATTGGAAGACTGAAAAAAGCGCAACTTTTTCTAATTTAGGCCACTCTCTATATATATTACCGTTTCAGAGATCCCTGCATTAAGCGTCGTAAAAGTGACCACTCTGTATACCTACAACAACAGTAGAAATACAATGTTTATTTTTTTTCAGATAATGTTCGCTTCCCAGCTAGTAAAGTAGTTCTATAAATTTAAAGTAATAGGAGTTTTATATTCTGTTAATATTTTATAGTTGTATTTAGAATACTAAATTGTTGCATTAATGTGGCACATGAAACTATTTTGCCTTTAGAAATTGAATTGTTTCTTAAATTTGTTGCAAGAACGTTCTTAGAGCATAATTTATAGAGCATTTATAACATAACTGCTAATGTAGCCCTATAAGTGTGTACAGTAACACAATTTTACAGCAACGGTGCTTATGGAATCAAATTACTGTAAAACCGATGCAAAATACTGCTTTATAGAATTATGCCATCTCCTGTGACAGTCTTATAAAATTATTCCGTAATGTCGCTTATAGTTTAATTATAGAACTATTGTATAAGGCGTTGTTAAGTTACAATTCTGCTACGGAAAATAAATTACAAATATGGAAGCTGCTATCGAACTTAAGAGAAGAAGCTCTTTAAAGCAGTTATAGAGAATAGTAATACAGTTGTTATAAAATCATTATAGAGTAAATAAGTAACAAAAACCTTTTTATTCCATAAAGAGACGCTATAGAACTATCATTTATATATGTAGGTTTCCCATACCCCCATCTGAGGAGACCTGCCTGTAAAAGTACGAAATATTTTGATCAAAGTATAATGGGGAAATTTGTATAACATAGCCGTGATTTGTAAAAATTATTATCTACTTGCAGAAAGAAAATTTCATTACGATAGATAAAATTTATTTGATTGCTAATAGAAACTGATTTTCTTATAGAAATTTAGTAACATATTTAATTTAGACCATTCCAAACCTTATCCATTTGCACTTTTAGATGTTGAAGTTAAAGAATTTTATTAGATTTATTAAATAAGATTGAATTACCACAATAAAATATGACAACACTGTGGATATTATGTGGCATAGATCTGTTATAGTAGTTGCTTACCAAGCATATTTGCTCCATAATCATTGTAATAGACACAAGAATGTCATATTAGTGAGAATCCATTGGAAGTACAAGATGATGCCTTTCTTCCTGTCGCCATATTGTGAAGAAAGAAAAAAAATCTTAATAAAAAATATATACAATATAAATAGGTGAAATGATAACAATAATATGGATATACTTACTTTCTGACAATTTTGTATACAGTTGGTTGTTAAATTCATCAATATAGAAAACTTTTTTTTTTAGCATAGAAAATATAAGGTTAACTGAGGGCGCGTCAAAAAATTACCATTATGTACTACATATTTCACGATAAAACTTTTTCGGCATTAAAATGTACTGCTCCCTGATGGACAAACCAATTAAGCAATTCGTAATGTGAGTACTCCTATACAGGTTGATTAGGTCCATCTTATTGGTTCTTATTGGCCCATCCATATCATTTCTAACATGTGCGATACAGAAACATTTTGTTTTTAGAAGATACAATTAAACGATTTTAAAGTTCTCTACATAGAACACCATGCAACACAAAAATTGTATAACAAAGTGCTATAGAATTTTTATGAGATTGCTTTGTAACCGTGTTATAAAAATTCTTTAAGACCTGTGAAAACGTTTATTCAACAATTCTATAAGTATTTCCTGCAAACCTTACAGAACCGCTTAAAGAACTAAAAGGTTCTATAGAACGGTGCCCATTTTTATAGTATAAGTGTTGTAAGAACGTTTTGAAAATGTTCTTAGACCATACATTGCTCTATAAAATTTGCTCTGGAAAAGTTCTTACGATTTTTATAGAACAAGAAATTGTTAGCTGGGTTAAATATTACCCCTTCTTATATTTCTCTTGCATGAACAAGACAAGATCAGAAAAAAGCAAGATACGATGACCCAACTAGCACCAAAGTATTACTAACTGAGATTGGAACCATCAATGAGTAACTAAAACGTAACCGTCACCAAATTTGCTACTTTGTTGTATAAATAACTTCATACAACAAAGTTACAGTCACTGCTACGTATTTTCAACTACTCCTGGTTACTTTACAGTTATGTGACTCCCCCCTCTCCTGGTTTTGAGGATGTCGTAGCTATGAGTAAAATGACCTTTACATTTTCAGAACTTGAAAGTGGCAGCAACGAACTCATATTACTAAGTATAACTTGAAAGGTGCAATAATTTTGCTAGTTTCGCAACGTACAGGGAACCTAAATTGTTTTAAAGAACGTTATAACTACTTGCAGAACCATTAAACAACTTCAGACACAGCAACTACAAAGTGCATATCACTTCTTAAATTCACCAAGAAGTAAATTTTACCATGTTCTTCGTCATTGTGTAATGCGTACGTATTCGATCATGCCACGTGTGGAGTGTACTTTGTCTTTGTGAATATATCATATATAAATTGATATTGATTTAGAGCTAAATATGGAAATCAAAACCCTACATAAACCTATATCTGTACTAAACTATAATCTTTTGCCACAAGTCAAAACACTACACAATATCCAAAGAACAAAACCTGCAACAGAGGTAACAAACAAAACCGCAAACAAGTAAAGAAATGTAAAATAATGCAGGGATAATTATTCAATTACTAGTAGATGATAAAATTCAAGCAGTGTGTTCAATATAAGCGTCGGATGTACCCCATTCAGAATGAACAACAGAATATTACTAAGAAGTAACAGTAGGAACTTTGAAAGGACAATGTGTGGTAGTAACAACTTTACTACTGCCTTAAAATAACAGCCTCTTTCGATACTTTGTAGTAAATATTACTAGAAAATTACATATTGGCAGTTTCTGTTACGGATGCTAAAGTATCAATTACACAAAATGTTATTAGATATTTTACACACCAGTTTTATTAAAACATACATTTAATTCGATAATTTTGGGGTTCAGACCATCGCACAATAGTATTTATTTCAAATTACTTATATGTTTCACTTGAGTAAGTAATACGTACTGCACTTATATACAGGGTGACAACGGAAAGTGGGAACACGCTGTAACTCTTTTATGACTGCTGATAAAAATTTGAAATTAGGTGGATTTGTACTCGATGGTGCCATGAATTCTTTGAGGTCATTTCGGAGATCATGACATTTCCGGTTTGACCGGAAATGACCGTAAATTTATATTTTTATATGAGACACCCTGTATTTTTTTGACATTTTTGGAATCAGCGGATCATTTTACGTATGGTAGTACCAATTTTCTGACACATTTTCTGGATGTAAGTTTTTTTTTAATTTTTAAAATTAAAACTAGAAGGCCGCAGAAATTGTGGGAAAAATTCTAAATTTGAATATTTTTGTACATTTTTTTAGTTATTACTACTAAAAATTTCGATTTATTCTATTTCCTTAAAAACTATTTTTTTTTTCAAGTGTATAAAGGGTGGGCCCTATTGATTTTTTAATAAAGGATTTTTTTCTGAATTTTGTGGTACAACGATTTTTAAAATCCGTCAAAAAAGAAAACAATTTCTGCCAGACGCGGCCTTCTAGTTTTATTTTTAAAAATAAAAAAATATATACTTACATCCATAAAATGTGTCAGAACATTGGTCCTACCATACGTAAAATGATCCGCTGATTTAAAAAATGTCAAAAAATACAGGGTGTTCCATTTAAAAATATTAAAAATATACGGTCATTTCCGGTCGAACCGGAAATGTCATGAAATCCGAAATGACCTCAAAGAATTCATGGCACCATCTAGTATAAACCCACAAAATTTTACATTTTTATCAGCAGTCATAAAAAAGTTACAGCGTGTTCCCACTTTCCGTTGTCACCCAGTATATCTGCCTAATACTCTCTTGATCAGAGTTAAGGTAGAAAGAAATGAAATGTAACAATATTAGCTACTAGACAAAGCAAGACAAATACTAATATGAAAGAGTGGTGGGAGAGTATATTGTTCCTTGGAAGTTGTGGTTTCCACTTCACTACATTATATTAACGGAACTACAATGTCGTTGAATCGTGGCAGTATAAGTTCAGAAAACGTTGCTGGGACCTAACTGGCACCAAAAACTTATTCTCCAGTTTCGTCGTAGGCACATAATGGGAACGTTTCTATTACGTGCCCATTGCTAGTGGCAAAACACTTTAAAGTATCTACAATAGTCGTAGCTACGCTCTAACGATTGGTTGCGCTAGGTTAACTACATGATTAAACCGCAAGTGTGTTACGAGGCTAAAGGACATTATTTACTGCAGTCTAAACATTACTGTCTACAATCCTTATGAATAATTGAAGAAGACAAAGATAACAGTAACAAATCTTTCTCATGTTGCCACAAATAAGTACAAATAAATGCATATAACAGTGCATTAATGTTTGCAACGCAACTGTTGGTTCTTTTATAGTACATCATTACCGTCATTAGTAAACGTCTTTCGGCTTTTCGTTTTGTTTTACCACTATTATCATCATTACATCATTAAAGTTGCCTCTTTATAGAAATATCTTCCTGCACCACAATCACATCCACGTAGAGGACTATATAATTCCATTTAAGACGATTTCTCTCATATTTCTGATAATATAAATACATTATAGAAAAAAGTGTTTCAAATAAAAGTTGCACCAAATAAACTTCATGGCATTTTAATATTATTTGATGGCACTTTTGTTTGAAACAATAAGTATATAATTAAAAAAAAAATGACTGAAAATATTTATTTCTTTAAGAGTAAATAAGTTTACATCTATCTTGACTATTTAAAGAATGTATTATAATTTCAGTACCTGGTACATTCTTTATGAATGGATTATAATGAATGAGAATCAGATATATTTATAATACATTTATACATACAGTCATTACATTTGCTTATAGAACTTTAATCATTTTTTTAGCAGTAATAAGGGCGTAAATAACTTATTTCGATGTGGAATAACATATTTCTTCGCAAGGGCATTTTGAAGTATATGGCGGATGCGCCTCGCAAATTTACGTTTCCTCTGAAATGCGCGCAACTGATAATTGAAAGTCGCGTTCTTTATCTAATCGGAGACGTGTTTGAAGGGTAGATTAAGTTACTTAAAATAAAACTGACTTTATTTGGAAAAAATGAATCAAAGTGAGGCTTTAAAATTGTATATACACATTTGAATAATTTAAACCGAACCAAAATAGTTTTTATCAATTAAAACTATAATTTAGCTGTTGCGAATTAATAGAGATAGTTAAATATTAATAACGTATTTATTACCGAAATAAAGTATTGTTGTAATTGCAATTAAACATTTTTTATAGTGTTGACCATCTTGTCTAGTTTTTTCTTTGGTCTCGCAAGAGAAGACCAGTCAAGATTTACAAAAAAAAAATTTTACAAGACAAGAAATATTGCTGCGACAAGGTCTTGAAAGTATAAAAAGCGAAGCGAAGTGAACATTGGCTGAAAAAAATAAATACTACATTTCTATTGTACGTATATATACTTTATTTAATGGACAGCCAGTATACAAAATTATTTTTAAAATCAAAGTTTATTGAGTCTAGGTCCAGTTCTGTCGAACTACACTAATTATAAATTCACTTCCACTTGACTGATTGATTGCTTCTGTGTCGCCTATTTCGTCCATTATTTATAACTTATTATGCAAAATTAACCGTTTCTATACTATATATTTTCTATTCAACGTGTACTGTCGACGATCGATAATATCGATTGTTACATGTGAGCTCCGAGCGGAACCGTGGCAGACCGAGAGTAACCACCACTGTTGCCAAATTTGTCCCATGTTTTTTGAAAAATTGCTAGTTAAGAAATTCGCAAAAAAAAAAACAAGACATGATCATGCAAGATCGAACAGGAACAAGACTTTAAAGAAACTCTTGTTTAACAAACAAGACTTTTTTCAAATTTTGCAAGACTTCTTGTATCGGTCAACACTAGTTCTTCCTCCTTAGAGAAATAGTGATTGCAATAATAAATTTGAATGTGGGGTAATAATAATAAAAACTGTATTAATAAAATGTAAACGTCATGGAAATACAGTTGGAAAAACGTTTTGCAAGCATTTAAAATAGCCATTTTTTAAACCTTTTTTTCCCCATCTTATTATTGGTATTTTGGTATTTTACAGATTATGTTTTCTAACAAACTAATCTTGAATTTTATAAACAACTAGTGCAAATAAGACTACTGTTCTTAAATTAATACATACAATGCGTCACTAAAACATGCCACCCAAGTTTCTTTCATTTTGACATAAAAACTAAAAATGTTCAGACCTATCAACTTTTGTTTTGAGAA
The DNA here is from genome assembly GCA_037114965.1 of Monochamus alternatus. Lineage (NCBI taxonomy): Eukaryota > Metazoa > Arthropoda > Insecta > Coleoptera > Cerambycidae > Monochamus > Monochamus alternatus. The sequence continues at coordinate 13,744,670 of CM073427.1, forward strand.
GACATATTTTATGAAGCCCCCTAAGCGAAGGTAACATTCACGCTTAAAATTATAAATAAGTATTATCTTTTCAACGCCATCTAGCTGTTTAATTGTAGATGATCCAAAATCGCCCACTGGAAGCGTAACTTGTTCTCGTGGATTGTGATCTTGCTGAGGCTTGTACGGATAACATTCAATGGAAAATGAACATATTTACGTTTGTTACTCTATTAGTCCTGCTTGGTAAAGAATTAACCCGGTGCACTGATAAAAATGGGTGTTTTGTTATGTTCTTTCTACACAATATTTACTGATATTTAATTTACATTATATTGTTCGACCGATTTTACTGTAACTGAAAATCTAGTTAAACATATTTATTTTCACACAGATATACGTATATATTTATATTTGCAAAAGCTAAGGATTTAATGTTTCAGGAATAAAACATCATTTTAAGCGAAAGCATTTCAACGTATTTTCTAATACCAACGAATTTGCAATACATTGTTAGATTATGAATAAACAATACACTTTTAGAGAAAGGGATGCATAATTCCACCATAAAAATCTTCCTACCCAAAAGTTTTGACACAAGTTCTGACGCCTTCTCAACTATTTAAAAATGAAAAATGTAGCTGTTTGTGTATTTCTTAACTTCCACAGTGTTATTATTGATTTCAAATGATAACATCTACTGTATTTCTAATAATTTGTTAGTAAAACACATCATATTATACTGCCTCAATTAAATATGTATTTTTGTACATTTTAACATTACATAACATGTACATAACATTAAAAGTAAAAAGTTTTCAGTCTTTTCAACTTCATCTATCGATAGATTCTTTTTATGCCTACAAAATAATATTTATAAATTGGCTTCTATTACACAGGTTAAACAAAATGAGAACATTTGAACTGATTGATGAATTCTTTGGTACATGCAATTTATTAATATGTATATATTTTTCATTATTTATATTTTTTTACACACTGATATTCATATGTGAAATTATATTAGTTCCCTATTGAAAAAGTTTTCTCTATGCATATTTTTCGATAGTAGTTATAGAGTATATTAAAATATAAAAAAAATAAAATTACTCAGTAAAATTTCATATACCTATTTTACAATTCCAGTGAATACAAATTATAATGTCGAAAATTTATAATGGAATTTAGCATAATAGTTCTAAATTTATCACATAAATTATCCGTGTTTATTTCTGTAATATTACAGTGTACTTATTTCATTTACAAAATTATTATGTAATTTTACATGACTTTACGTTGGTCACAAATTGCGAACGTAAAGTTATCTGAAATTACAAGCAAATTTTTATCAGTGTATGTATGTTTTAAGCACATGTCAACTCACATTAAAAGGATTTTACGTACATTGTTTTTATTTGAATACTTATAAAGAAGGCAAATTCAATTAAACTACGACACTGTATCTATCAAAAAGCGACACTATATCCAATTCGACCTTTGTAAATTTCAATACCAAAGTAGAAATAATAGATTTCTAGTATGTCTTTGCTCGGCCGCCACATAATTTTTCTTCTTTGGTGTACTCGCGTCTGGCAGCATTAGACTAGACCTGTGGCAATGAGCCAGAATTGTCCTCCAGTTCGGCGACTAAAATATGTATGGTTAGGACTATCTACGAGTAGCTCTAAATTAAGATGGACGCGAGCAGTGTGATTCTAATGAACACTGTCGATGGAACCGCACGGATATCTGAGGGAACTATTTTTTTTACTAAATTTCAACGTTCTGTATGCGCAGCAATTGAAGCTTTGAGCCCAAAAATATCCACATCACAAAATAAAAAACGTACCAGTGACAAAATCTTTTTAGGTTTGTTACTTTACAGCACCGCAAATTATACAATTAACTACTAATTAGAAATCTTGCAGCAAAAAGTAATCAATTAAAAATTCGTACAAATATTTTAAGGGTGTATTTTTGAGGTCAAATTAAGATGTTTTCTCTATAAACATATGTCTTAAAATGCAGCCCCTACGCTACAGTAAGGCTGATTAAGCTTGGAGCCCAAAAATATATACAATACAAAAAACGTTGTAACGGCAAAATCTTTTTAAGTTTGTTATTTTACAGCGTAAATTATACAATTACTAATTTGAAAATCTCACAACAAAAAGTAATGAATACACCATTATAAACAGGATCCATGCTATACAGGGAGTTTCAAAATTCACTATAAATGTTTTAAGGGTGTATTTTGAGGTTTCAGATGTTTCCTCTATAAATGTGTGTTCTAAAGTGCAGCCCCTCCGAGCTACAACCATAGTAAGGCTGAGGCTTACACAATATAAAAAACGTCGTTGGAAAAATGTTTTAGGTTGTTATTTTACAGCGCTGTATATTATACAGTTTCTAATTTGAAATCTCGTAGCTAAAAGTAATAAATACACCATTATAGCAGAATCCATGGTATACAGGGGGTTTCAACATTCACTACGAATATTTTAAGTGTATTTTGAGGTCAATTTAAGATATTTTCTCCATAAATATGTGTCCGTTAAAGCAGCCCTCCGATTTACTGCCATAATAAGACTGAAGCTTGGTGCCCAAAAACATACACAATATAAAAAATATCGTAGTGGCAAAATCTTTATAAGTTGTTATTTTATAGCACTGCATATTATAAAATTATTAATTTGAAATCACATCGCAAAAAGTAATATATACATTATAAACAGGATCCATGCTATACATGGGGTTTCAACATTCACTACGAATATTTTAAGGGTGTATTTTGAAGTCAAATTAAAATATTTTCTCTATAAAAATGTGTCCTAAAACGCAACCCCTCTGAGCTACAGCCATAGTAAGGCTGAGGCTTTGACACCAAAGACATCCTAGACATAATATAAAAAACGTCGTAGTGGCAAAATCTTTTTAGGTTGTTATTTTACAGCGCTAAATTATATAATTACTAATTTGAAATCTGAAAAAGTAATAAATACCCTACACCATATTATAAACAGCCATACGGAGTGTTTCAAAATTCCCTACAAATAGTTTAAGAGTGTATTTTTGAGATCAAAATAAGATTTTTTTCCCTTAAAAACCTTATGTATTAAATTTCCTTAAAACTTGCTGCTCCTGTTCCTTTAAACACTATTAATTTTTAGTCTCAAACTTTTTTTTATTTAAAAATGCCTAAATCAAAAATCAGCAGATACGGTGTGACTAAATGTGCGTTTGTGACCCTCAAATTTAAGAAATTCTATGGTGTACTATCCTAAAAGTCATCATTATAAAATGGAATTCTGAATGTCAAAAAATTATAGATACGATTATAGTCTTTTCAATTGCCGGTGTAATCGCAGTCATATACACACACTACACACACTATTTTAAATAATTTTAATTTAATTAATTTCTCATTATATAACACCATAAAGGAAATGAAAGATATTTCGATAATCTCATAAAACCATTTAGGCAACTGACTTATTTCTGAATTAATCAGATTAAGAAATCAGTTCCGCTACCTGTACCAGCTCCTGCCCCCAACGTAAGTTATAGTTTATTGCCACAATGACTTCATTAATACCCTATTCAAAACAGTACTATCAGATTGTTATTCGACAAGGTTTCGAATTATCCGTGCAAATATAAAATATCAATTTGGGATAGTAAAAATGAAATGTTCAATTCAAAATTTAATTTTGGTCGTTTGTGACTTGTAGAAAGAATAAACAAATTAGTATAAACAACCCTTACTGACCTAGCAGAATCGATCAGTAAAGTTGTTTTCAATTTATTTCTTGTCTAGCCATACACACATACCCCTAGTACGCGAATAAGTCTTGAAGCTAAATAAAATTGACAAATTAAGAACAATGTATTGGATATCTAGTGTAGATTGATATATAAAATATTTAAGAAACCTCATCAAAGTTTATGATGCCAAAAAACGTTGACTTGTCCGAGCAATTTTCCCAAAAATTAAAAATTTCTAAAATTTCATGACTCTTGAGACATACTGATTTTTCCAATTTCGCTCCATTTTAATCAAAAATGCCTAAGCTTTCATGGGGGCAATAAAAAAGGTGACCGCCATTAAAAAAAACCTTATGCAATTCCCGCCGCCGCTGGTTTCATTTTTGAAAATTGAACTCCATTAAAATTCATGCTCCAAAAATCCAAACTTGACCTGACCGAACAATTTTTCAAAATTCGTTTCCGGAATGCGCATGACTTTTGAGACACATTGTATATATTTGTAACATAAAAATGCATATTTTGTGTTGTTTTTACGTGTTTACCCTAATTAATTTACTTTTCAAATTTGAATAATGCGTAGGCAGCATCTGTACTGCTGAAATATTCTATACGAAAATGTATTCGCGCTATTAGCGTACTTTTCGTAATTAATATTCTATTCAATACAGAAATGAATTAATTAAACAAAAATGTGAAGCACATTTAGATCTATCATCCAGCTTTTCCGTAAATACATTCATTACATCCGTATTAATAAAAAAGCGATTTTCAGGTACATATACCTACTGTGCCGTTTTATATTAATTTAATTAAAACATACAATGAACAATAAATAAATTTATATTTAATTACAGATAAGTGGCTGCAACTTATTCTGGTTAATTTGTAACAAAATATAAATATTTCTTTTTCGACAGCATTTGTGAAACATTTTCTTGTGAAGTATTGATATTATTATTATCATTGTTGTTTGTATACTGTAATGACTTGTTAAAAATGTTACATCATATTGTTAATATTCTGAAAAATTCGTCTGCAATTTGAAAGAACCCGAGAAATTATTGCCCTTTCGTGAAAAAATACGTAAGCATTATATTTTCAAGGTTTTAAACAAGTTGTTTACGCGCAGAGAGAGACAAAACAGGTATTCTAAAAATATAATGTAACATGTTATTCATATATTAACAATGCAAAAACAATCTATTGGAGTTAATGTCATTAAAGAACTGACAGAATAAGTATATCACAGCTAATGCTATTTTCACAAGCGAAACGTGCGAGAAGTACAACTTGCAAGGGTTTATTTATCAGAGAATACTTTACTGCAATTACAGTTTCTTGTTACAATTAACCATTAATATAGTGATATTTTAAGTGTAAATACGATTTACTGCTTTATACAGGGTGTTTCTTAAATAGAAGACAAAAATCTAAGGGCGTATTCGATAGTAAAAAATAACGGTTCTTTGTTATAAAAATATGGGGTCTTAAAGACAGCCATTGTTCAGCTACAGTGCGTCAAAAATTAAACAAACAGTAATTTTTAACCCGCTGGAAATAATTTAACCAAATTCGGTATGCATATGTTTAGTATGACAGCAGATATGAAGCAAAAAATTACCAGCTATAGAAACATACCAGTGGCGGAGGTGTAGGTATTATAGATCATTATTTACCAAAAAAAAAAATGTCACTGTATAATATTACAAATAAATAGGTCATCATATGCGCCATTGTATTATCTTAACTTTTTTGTTTCTTCGCACTTTTTTGTATTCCAAACCGATCAACAAAAAAAATGATTTATTTGATCTAGTGCATTTTTACGATACTCATTACATTGCTTAAAATAATACAAAATTAATTAACAATGGAATTACTATACTATGATTTATTATTAAAAATTTTGGAAATAGCCACCTTCGGCCAAAATACATGCTTCAGATATTGTTCAAACTGCAGCTCGAACACTTGCAAAAATCTAGCTCTTATCACCTCACAACCAGCTATAATTTGTTGACGTTAGTGCTCCTCAGATTCAATGTGAATCTTGTAAACTAATGTCTTGAGATGTCCCCAAAGAAAAAAAATCAATAGGGTTCATTTCGGGTGATTTGGGTGGCCAAGGTTTAGTTGGTTCTTGAGTGCCTCGTCCAATTACGTTATTACCTAATGTTTCATATAAAAAATCATGAGCAGTCAAACGTAAAATGTGAAGGAACCCCGTCGTGCATAAACTAACTCCTTCCAACTCGGGCGTTCTAACACTCACAGGTCTTCCAGGGATTGGGCCTGACTCCGAAACACGTTGAAAAACATTTCTTGGATTTGGAATTCGATAATTTGGAAATCTTTCCATATAAATTCACCCAGATTCAGTACCATTTCCATATGCAAGGCCATAAATGCAAACCAAACTGGCCATTTCAACATTTGAATATACATAATTATTAAAACTTAATATTTTTAAAAATTAAGCTTAATTTGAAAACTGTGTAAAAGTGCACTTTATCAAATAAATTAATTTTGGTGTAAATCGGTTTGGAATATAAAAATGTGTAAAATAAAACAAAAAGTGAAGATAATAGGATGGCGCATATGATGACCTATTTTATTTGTAATATACAGGGTGATATATTTTTTTTGACAAATAATGGTCGGTGATACCCACACATCCGCCACTGGTAACTTTATAAAGCTGGTAATTTTTTGTTTTATACCTACTGTCATACTGAATATGCACATCGAATTCGGAAAATTATCTCAAGCGGTTTAGGAATTAAAAACTGATTTTTTTTATTTTTGACACGCTGTAGCTGGACAATAGCTGTCCTAAGACGCCACATTTATACAGGGTGAGTCAGAAAAAATGGGTCAACACTAAGCTGGAGATGTTTTTATATATTTTTAAGTATTAATAATATTGTGTGAAACTAACTACTCTGTGGACAAAAGCCCCAACCAGCGTTGAATTACGCCCACAATATCTACCCATATATTCCTTATTATTAGCTTTTGTAACATTTTTTACTGTATTAGAAAGGTATTTCATTAAAGCAAATGTTAGTCAATTTAGATAGATTAATTTCTTTAGATAATTATTGAATAGAGCTTTGTCTGTGGAATTATTCATTAGCATACCTAGATGCTTGGTATCAGAGAACATACATATGACTTCATTGATAGGAATTGTAGGAGATTTGATTTATATTAGCTTAAAATACCTTTCTAATACAGTAAAAAACTAAGCTGGAGATACTAGACACCAACATGTTATGTTTGAGCTCATCATGCCGAATTTCGTTGGTTTAAGAAATACAGGGTGTTCACGGTTTAAATTTTATTCTGAAATTTCTCAATAACTGCACGAATAATAAATCACACGCACACAAAATACGCTAATATTTATTGACATGAAAATTTGACACATGCCTGAAAGAAAATCACCAAAAAATACATTGAAACTTTTAAATGCAAATAACTCGAAAACCGATAAAGTTATTAGGCAACCTAAACAAGAGTACATTTTTTATGTAGAATGGGACGTTCTTTTAAAATTTCCAATTTTTTTAAGAATAGCTCAACAGATAAAAGAAAATATGTTTTAATTTACCTAAACAATTAAGTGAAACTAGCGCACTCTAGAAGCAACGTCAAAATAATCCTCAAATTTGTAACAAACAACAAAAGCTTTTGTCCACTGAGTAGTCAGTTTCACACAATATTATTAATACCTAAAAATATATAAAAACTTTTACATAACAGGTTGTTTTTCATTGACAGGATGTCATTTTTTGTCATTGTCGATATTTAACTTCAAATAATTTAAATTTTTACAATAATTTCTAGCAATCCTAAAAATGCAGAAATAGGTCAGATCTCATCTATTGTGGTTGAATTTGTCGTGTTTCCACTGCCAAAAAGTAAAGTGAGATATTTATAAAGTGTTTCATTAGCAGGTTAGTAAATTAGATTATTTTCTTTAGATAATTATTGAATAGAGTTTTGTCTGTGGAATTGTTCATTAGCATACCTAGATGTTTGGTATCAGAGAACATACATATGACTTCATTGATAGGAATTGTAGGAGATTTGATTTATATTGGCTTAAAATACCTTTCTAAAACAGTAAAAAAATAATATTTTGGTGTTTAACCTGCAGCCTAGTGTTAACTGTATAACAAAAAACCCTTATTTTTGGCCACAGAGTACAACCCTGGAACACACAAAGAAACACCCTGTATCACACTTGTGTGATTGGACAAATTTGTCGCTGAATTTAAGGATACTATTTTTAGACATCCCGCGCCAGTGACACCTAATAAGAGATTGATTTCACTGCTTTGGAATGTTCTCCTGCTCTATCCGCCGCTGCTGTAGCAAACTTGAATATCTAGTTCTAACACTATTTGCCACATAAGACTAGATAGCTTCGCGAAGTTAGCGCTAATGATATATCACAAACATTAATATATCTTGAAAAGAAGTGCTCAGGTTTCTTTAAATGAAGATATAAAAAATTGGTAATCTGGCAATTTCTGTGTCCTCTATTGCCCAAATACTATATTTTTATTCAATATAGCAAATAAATAATTCCTGCGCCAGCAAGGCCTTCAAGCTATCTTTCTAAACTTATGTTTTCCTGATAAAGAATCTCACTTTTAGGATGGTGCTGCTATAAAATCTAATATGGCAGACAGCAATAAATAAATAGATATATAGAATATCTAAAGGAATGTGTGAAGGAAGACAAAGAAGTATCTAACATATGATTTGTGGAATTTTAGAAAAAAAATTGTGAGGTAATATTTACAATAGATAAAGGTAAAGAGGAAAACACATTGTCTTGATCTTTCTATATCTAATTGTTAAAACATTTAAACAGGTAGAAATGTTGAAAGGCTGATGATGTTTGTTGGTGTCGATCGAAACACGCGGCCACTACACCTAATTTGTTACTATAATGCAATAACATTAATAACAGATATGTGTTCGAATTACACAATCCGACATTTGCAAACTTTTTAGAAAAAACACATATGGAGAAGTACAAAAGCCAAAAATAAACAAGCAAAAGAAAAATATAAACAACTGAAACCATAGGACGAATTGTTCAGTTTTTTTCTTAAAAAATGAATTACCAACGTTGGAAAGTCACAACTAAAAAAAATGTAATAATATCTAGAATGGCACTAATTAATCTTAGTTATAACAAAATATCTCCATGTATACCTTTAATTACCATATACAGGGTGATTTTAAAAAACCTTTACGTTATTTTATTCTGACGAAATTATTTCAAACGTGTTTTACTTAAAAATGGTAGATCTTATCAAAACACTACGCGAAAATTATGTCCATTTGACAAAATTAGCAGTGGCGTACAAAATATATTTAAAGAAGGGTCATGTTGCCACGGCTTTAAGTCTTCTCGTTATGGACGCCAAATTCGCAAAATTTCACGGGAATTTCGCAGTTTTTGATTTAATCATTAATGAGTGGAAAGTGTCAACTATTAGCGAATTTGGCAAAACAGTAATATTATTGCTATTTTCATCATTATGCGGGGTTAGTAAGTTAGATTTTAGTTTTTGATAATCTACCATGACAGCCAATAACATTTTTATGAAGAAAATAATAGAAAATGTGACAGTTAACGAAATTCGCAAAAAGTGGAGACTTTTCCCGCCATTTTCGCCTGCATGAGAACAATTGAATGCCACTGCTGTCCATAAAGATGGAGTAGTAATTGGTCTGTGGGTGCTTACACGTGGCAAATTTGAATTAAATCGTTAAGTCGTTTTGGAATTATAGAAGATATAATATACAAAATATAAAAAACCTGTAGTTTTTATCAGACCACCTATCCTTATGTATTTTGATTAAATCGCTGGAATAGCGAAAAATCGCAAAGAATCACGTCATAGTGAACGCAAAAATATTTCTATGTATTTCGATCGTGGCGAAAAATCGTTAAAAAACGACAAAAAAAAAGTGATATGTACTTCTCTGACCAGACCCACATGTTTATGTATTTTGACGCACTGGATCCGAGTCTGAAGTCCGCTTAGCACAGATACCTTTAAAATTTTGATTAAATTTGCAAAAAATTGTGAAAAATCGCCAAATCACGTTAGTTTAGTGCCGGGGTAATGTATTATTTTCAAAAGAAACTTCTATTAAAGAGACATCTGCCACTCCATGTTTATTAGGACCGTTTGCCTTAATTTTTAATGAACTTTTTGCCCTACAGTCCGTCAGCAGTGTTTTGAATTGAATATATTACTAATTATTTGTAACCATTTCAAAAAACAACACCTACGCCTACGTACATACGTCATTTTTAAGATTATTAAAGTCTGATTTTTAGATAGACTGAAACAATTCCTTCTTACAGCACTATTGTCACGGAAACAAAAAGGCTTACTTGTATGCATAATCCCAAAAAATTTTTATAAGTCATTTAAAGTTTGAGTAAATATCAATTAACAATTCCGCAAATTTAAAAATTAATAAGAAACACAAGGGGTTTTAGATGTAATCCATGAGGAACATCATACATTACAGTAACATAAACATGCCCC